>CM042263.1:29536346-30227596 GCA_023566225.1 Romanogobio albipinnatus | reverse complement strand
AAATACAATTAATATTGTCATCATTCATTGATTTCATGTTAAAATAATATACAAATTCACTACCCTCTTTGAAATACAATAATCAGTAAAAAAGAATAATAAGATTAATCTGGAAAAATAATCGTTAGATTAGTCGACTAATCGAAAAAATAATCGTTAGATTAGTCGACAGAAAAAATAATCGTTAGTTGCAGCTCTAGAATGTACAGATGCTACACAACAAGCAGCTTCTTCTTCGGCTGTTCTCTTGATTACACCAACATGCCCGAGGACACTGCCTACTAGCGTCCTCGGCTGTAATTGCACATTGACGCAGACAACAGCGCAGAAGTATAAATGCTCACGACGGCGTCGGCTACGCGCGTAGCCTACGGCGTACACTCGACGCAGAAGTATAAATTGGCCTTAAGGGGGATCAGAAAGATAAGCAAGACTAAATAAAACGTAATACTTAAAAACACTAGACAGACGGCTTTGTGTAACAAAAGGTGAAATACATAATAGTGAGTAGTTAAAAGTTAAGTTGAAGCAAGATGATAGTCCAGTGGTGGTGGAGGCAGCTGAGACTGAAACAGACGACTGTCCAGTACCGAAGAAAGCTGAGGCTGTAGCCAGCGACAGCCTGGTGGTGGTGAAAGCAACCAGCGAAAAAAGAAAAAAAATAGCTGAGACCTTAGCAGACGACAAATGCGGTGGTGGAGAAGAAGGCAGCCAAGACTGTAGCTGAATACAGGTCCGGTGATTAGCATCAAGAGCTTGAGTTAGCAGCTCTGATTACCTCACGCTGGCAGGCACAAAACATTTCTGAAACTGTTCAGCCTTTTATTTTCCCACTGGATTTGGACAATGATGGAGTAACAACATGTAGAATGCAACAGGACGTTTCTGAATGGTTAGTTGATGAATTTATGTAGCTGGTGCGGAGTTAACTATCTTCAAGTCATTGATTGTCATGATAATCTATAAATCGCTCGTGTGGGAACTGTTGTAAAATCAGATGGCTTCAGAGCCAGAGAATAAATGCGCTATTAACCCTCAGAGCCCGACGGCATCGCCCACGACGTCACACGGCACCTCCGATAAAAATCTATATTATTTCATGAAACTTTTATCGATTTTCTTACCGTTTTTTCCAGCAGAAAGCTAACGAGCTAGCCATCACAGGGGTGTCTTTGCTGTCTTTGTAGCCTTTACAGAAGGTTTTCTATCCAGCCTGGAACATGTGCATCTTTTTGGAGTTGTTCAGCAATAAATCAAAACGCTTACATCCAAGATATATCCACTTGATGTCCATAATTTATACATTTTCCGTCATTTTTGCCGCTAGCGCGATGCTAGCTGCCATTTTGGATGAGGGTTTGACCAATGACAGGCTGATCCGTCATTCACGTTGGTGTGCGTCATTACGCATGAACCACAGCTCTGTTATTGTGGAGAGATAGAGATGCACGCTAGTATTGAGGAGATAGAGAGAGAGACGTGCTGCAGTTTTGAGTAGTTTTGTGGACAAAGTTTGAGGAAAAAGTTTGAGGAGAAGTTCCTGATAGGAACTGTTTTGAGGCTTGGCACCAGTAAATATCCAAAGAGGCCAAAAGCGCCTGGACTTTTTTTGGAAAAATGTAAATAGTTTTGGTTCTGTATAAGTTATCATGTTTATTCCTGAGTTCCAGGACTCCAAAGACTTGAACAAACAGTTTTCCAGAGGAAATATGCTTAGCTTTTATTTATTTGTGTGTGTTTTCAATAAATATTTGAGGGATTCAATTTCCGTTTTATGTTTTCATTTGTCTTTATGGTCCCATAACTTATTTTACATTCAGGTGACATCAATGCAACACAAATATACTGACAGTGCAACTTGTCTTGAAAAAAAAGAGGTGTGTCAATTGTCTGTGCACAACAGGGTTGATGTTTTACAAGCTTTTTTAGTAAATAACACCAGGCGGAAAATTTATTGTAAAAATACCCTTAGGTCTCTGAGGGTTAAGATAGAACCGGTGTAGTTTAATTATGTTTGTAACTTAAGTTGTCATTTTGCTTTTATTCCGATGGCAGGGTTTATGTTGACTAGATCAACAGAATCAGAAAACACACTGCACACACACTACGTGGTATCATTTTTTTTTTTTTTGTATAATTAAGAGATCAAATTTCATCAAAACAATCATAATTTTGTATAGCAATTGTCTACTTTCTGCTATTAGATCTTTTATGTCTTTTCCATTAACTTCTATGTCTTTTAATTTTTTTTAACCCTTTTTAACTTTAATTTCAGACCTGGTGGAGGAGAAAGAGGAAAGTGAATAACTGAGAAACATCATCATGTCAAAACTGGAGAAGTCTTTGAGTTGCTCGCTGAAAACAAGAGCCAAACAATCTTCCATCTGCCCTCAGTGTGGAAAGAGTTTCCCATGCAAGAAAAGTCTTAAACGTCACATGAGTATCCACACTGGAGAGAACCCGCACACATGTGATCAGTGTGGGAAGAGTTTCAGACTAAAATCAACCCTTGATAATCACATGAGTATCCACACTGGAGAGAACCCGCACACATGTGATCAGTGTGGGAAGAGTTTCAGACTAAAATCAACCCTTGATAATCACATGAAAATCCACACTGGAGAGAAGCCGCACACATGTGATCAGTGTGGGAAGAGTTTCTCAATTAAAGAAACCCTTAAAAATCACATGAAAATCCACACTGGAGAGAAACCGCACAAATGTGATCATTGTGGGAAGAGTTTCAGAATAAAAGCACAATATAATGAACACATGAAAATCCACACTGGAGAGAAGCCGCACACATGTGATCAGTGTGGGAAGAATTTCAGACAGAAATCAACCCTTAATAATCACATGAAAATCCACACTGGAGTGAAGCCGCACACATGTGATCAGTGCTGGAAGAGTTTCAGACAGAAAGCAGCCCTTAATGATCACATGAAAATCCACACTGGAGAGAAACCGCACACATGTGATCAGTGTGGGAAGAGTTTCAGAATAAAAGCACAATATAATGAACACATGAGAATTCACACCGGAGAGAAGCCGCACGTATGTTGTCAGTGTGGGAAGAGTTTCAGACGGTTAGAAACCCTTAGATGTCATCTGCGTTCTCACTCTGGAGAAAGACCATTTAACTGTGATCAATGCGATAGAAACTTTTTTCGGGCAAATGCCCTGAAGACCCACCTGAAAATTCATACAAAGGAGAAGCCTCACATGTGTTCTCTGTGTGGAAAGAGTTTTTCACGGATGGGACATTTACAATTACATCAGAAAAGACACGGTGGTGTGAAGAATCACATGTGCTTTGATTGTGAGAAGACATTTGTTACAGATTTTGAACTGAAGGTGCACCAGAGAATTCACACTGGAGAAAAACCTTACAAGTGTTCTCACTGTGAAAAGAGATTCATTTGGTCAGGAGATCGGAAAAAACATGAGAGGATCCACACTGGAGAGAAGCCTTATAAATGTGATCAATGTGGTAAAAATTTTACACAAAAACAATCCCTTGATTGTCATCTGAAAATCCACACTGGAGAGAAGCCGCACACATGTGATCAGTGTGGGAAGAGTTTCAGAGCAAAAGGAACCCTTGATTATCACAGGAAAATCCACACTGGAGAGAAGCCATACACATGTGATCAGTGTGGGAAAAGTTTCAGAACGGTACAAACTCTTAAATTACATACGTGTTCTCATTCTGGAGAAAGACCAATTGAAAGACCAATAAATGTGGCAACTTTCTTTGGGCAAATTCCCTGAAGGGCCACCGGGAAGTTCATACAAATTAAGGAGAAGCCTCACGTGTTCTTTGTGTGGAAAGAGGTTTTCATGGCTAAATGGTTTAAAATTACACACAATAAACCTTATAAGTGTTCACACTGTGACAGAAGATTCAGTCAGTCTGGAGCTCTGAAAATACATGAGGGGATCCACACTGGAGAGAAGCCACACACATGTAATCAATGTGGGAAGAGTTTCAGACATGCAAAAACTCTTAAATTACATCTGGTTCTCATTTTGGAGAAAGACCATTTGACTGTGGGAAGAAATTTCTTAGGGCACAACACCTGAAGGTCCACCTGAATGTTCACACAAAAGAGAAGCCTCACATGTGTTCTCTGTGTGGAAAGAGATTTTTTATGACTGGATTCTTTGAAAATACACCCGAAAACACAGCAGTGTGAAAGATCATATGTGCTTTGATTGCGGCAAAACATTTGTTATGGCTGTCATATTTAAAATACAGCAGAGAATTCACACTGGAGAAAATTCGTACAAGTGTTCACACTATGGGTGCAACAGATTGCAGTTGATCCGTGATATGTACAGACAAGGCCGGCACGCATATGATTTGCAAATTAATTGCTAAGTTTAACCAAAAGTATTCCAACCAAAAGTTAAAAGTATTAATGTATGCTTCTAATTTGTGTATTTGTTCTTATTTTATTAGTCACTGTTCACTTGTCTTGTTTTGGTTTTCTAGTTGTTTTTGCTGTCGTATCGAAGTACTTAAAGGATTAGTTCACTTCAAAATGAAAATGTCCTGATAATTTACTCAACCCCATCTCATCCAAGGTGTTTGTCTCTTTCTTTCTTCAATTGAAAAGAAATTAAGTTTGAGGAAAACATTCCAGGATTTTTCTACACATAATGGACTTGAAGGTCCAACGGGTTGAAGGTCCAAATCAATTCAGTTTCAAAGGGCTTCGAAGGGCTTCAGAGCCTCTGCACGATCCCAGACGAGGAATAGGGTCTTATCTAGCGAAATGATCAGTCATTTAAAAAAAAAAAAGTTATATACTTTTTAAAAATTTGCTCATCTTGCGCTGCTCTGCGGCTCACCACGGATTGTGTAATCACGTCTGCAAGGTCACGCTAGAAGTAGGCGGAAATAATGCCCTAAGCGAACGTGCGATGACTAATACCAGTGTTGGGCACGTTACTTTAAAAAAAGTAATTAGTTTTAGTTACTAGTTACTTCTTACAAATAGTAACTGCGTTAGTAACTGAGTTACATCATTATAAAAGTAACTAATTACCAGGGAAAGTAACTACTGTGTTACTTTTTTTTTCTCAAATGTTCAAATATGTCAAATAACTTGGATGCCCCAATATTAAATATGTTAAATTAATGAATTGCACACTAAATAGAATAAATTATTCTTATAAAACATTGTACAT
Organism: Romanogobio albipinnatus; assembly: GCA_023566225.1. Lineage (NCBI taxonomy): Eukaryota > Metazoa > Chordata > Actinopteri > Cypriniformes > Gobionidae > Romanogobio > Romanogobio albipinnatus. The sequence goes on along the minus strand of CM042263.1, from coordinate 30,222,403 downwards.
TAATGTACACTATTGTAATGTTGCTGTGGGACAATGTGAGAGACACCTATCCTCATTCGACTGGTGTTTGGATTTGATGTGATTTCTCAGACTCAGTTTCATTAATTAGTTTTATCAAAAGTAACTCCATTTTGTAAGATCATTTTCAATGTTCATCTAAGTAATTCCAAACATCGCGAGACAGACGACGACAACATTATGTGATCAAATACACTTAACTTATTAACACTTTTTTCATTTTCGTTTGTTGGAAATATTAACTGAATTTAGAAATGCTTTTGAAATTAAAAACTTTGCGTTTAATAAACAAAATACATTTTTGAAATTAAGACAGCGGAGGGCAGTGCATGCAAAATAATCTGTTCCCTGAATCCACGGCCTAATACGAAAGGTTGAAACATATGGTCATACAAATAAAAGTATATTTTCCATTCTTGTTTTGCATTGAATATCGTTACATTTAAAGGGCGTGCCGTGGAATTAGCCTAAAATACATGTTGATAATGTTTGTAAACATGTTTCCCATTAATTCACTCTAAAATGTGAATTATTTATTTAAAAGTGGCGATTTCAAACTTTCTTTAGACGTATGTTTCATGTTTATGTAATAAGTATTCGCCGAGTTTCAGTTGATCTTTGAGACTTGTTTCAGAAAGATTCTCGCGGAGCTGAAAGCGCACCCTGTTTTTATTTATTTTACAAAAGCACAAAGTTGTGTTGTTATTGTGAGTGTACACAAATAAAAGTAGACAATTTATAGTTTATAATTTGTCTTGCGCTTATCTGTATGGCTAAAAATGAATGAGTATTGTGAGTGGTTTCCACTGTCATGACGAATAAAATCCAGAGGCCAGAGGGTTAAAGAAAACAGCCTATTTAGTTTCATAGTTAGGCTATGTTTAAAGATTAGCCTATTTATTTATTTTTATTTAATCTATGTTGATTATGAGAAGTGAGCAGCACGGCTACATCATAATATGCGCAAGACATGGAGAGTCAGGCATGAGTTTTGTTTTGTAGAAAGTCTTTCTTTAACAAACCAATGAATGAAATGATGATGGGGAAGAACTTCATATTAAATTTTTTGCGTGTCTTTGATATCAGAACATAAGGATGTGATTCCATCAAAGATCTGGTGAAGGTACAGCTCTGTGGAAAAACTAGTTTTCAGGTGTTTTCAGTCTCATCCGAAATAAGCAGCGTTAGTAACGTGTATTACGCAATCAGATTACTTTTTGATGTAACTGCAAATTACCTTCTAATCAAACAAATATATTTATTTACAGCCAAAAAGTGACTGCAGGGGAAGTATTTTCAAGAACAACAGTCACAGTAATAGTATGAATTGTAGCTGAAATATAGCTGGTGATGCATGATGTCCAGTTTAGTGGACAGATGATTAATCAGAATTTCCTCCCCATCTAAAATCAATACTTGGGCAATTTAACAATGATGACTCCTTAAATGTTACTTGATGCTACAACATTTTTTTCCCAGCAATAACCTTCTAGGATAAGGAATATTCCAGAGCAACTTGGCATTTCTGACATCTTTGTTTGGAGAAAAGAAAGCTCCACATACAACGGCTTGCCACTTAGCGGCAGTGTATAGATGCACTAGTGTCCATTTAGAGGTTGATGTGCAGCTATGCCATCAAAACCCATGCATACACAAGAAATGGCTTCTTGAATAGCCGTCCACTGTAGTGATCTCTATGTGTGAAAGTGCTAAAGTAAAAATTGTGAGATATAGTCTTTAAAGGAGTCACAGTTGCTTTTTTATTCCGTGGCAGAAACAAGTTTCCATAGAAATGACATCACACAGAGAAAAAAAAATCTGTAACATTTTACAATAAGGTTCATTAGTAAACATTAGTTAACTAGTTAACATGAAATAATAATGAACTGCTCTTATAAAGCATTACATATTTATCTTTGTTAATGTTCATTTCAACATGAACTAATACTTTATTAAAATCTTGTTAACATTAGTTAATGCACTGAGAACTAACACGAACAAACCAAGAACAGCTGTATTTTTATTAACTACGTTAACAAAGATACAGTAACAAATGTATTGCTCATGGTTAGTTCATGTTAGTTAATACATTAACTAATGAAACCTTATTGTAAAGTGTTACCAAAAGAATCATACTGGAAAGAAAGAAATGGTCTTTTTTTTTTCTTCACAATCTTTCTTCTTAGATATTTCAAGACTTTGCTGAAGTAGATGTCACTGTTTACATCGCTGGATGTCATGGTGGGTAAAATCTGATACATGCTTAATTAAAATAAAAACACTCACATGCTAAATCAGAAATCGAAATAAACAACATTATTATGCATAAAATATTTGGAGCGAGGAGGTTCCCTTACGAGAGTACTCTCGTATTGCGTTTTGCTAAAACGCATATGGGGGAATTCCTTTCCTCGAGATATTGAAGCAAATTTTTATCCAAAAATACCTTTTACACGCAGTGCAGCTGCACAACTCTCAGCAGGAAGCAGCTGCGTGCTGATTGGCTGTGCCGCTGCAACTGCAGCAACCTATAGCGAGACCGTGGGGCGGGACGGACCAATCAGGTCCTTCCAAATTCCCGCCACAAGGGGCAACAGCATTTGCATAGCCTAGGGTATATAAGACCCGCTCTCGCAAGGTTAGTCAGATTAATTCTTCTTCAGCGACTCGCTATCGTTGAGCTCCGGATCGAAGCCTGCCGTCGACACGCACCCAGCGGAACACGCGGCCTGAGGACGTCGGATTTTCCGCCTTCAGCCTGCCTTCCAGCTGCGCCATCCGGCACATATCCTTTATTACCTTTTCTGTGTTTTCATTCAAAAAGAGCCGAGACGTTGTTTCAAATGTCTCGTTCCTGCGCCTCGTGCAGAGGCTTCATCGCGGACGAGGATCGGCACATCATCTGCGTGTCATGTCTCGGACGAGACCACACGCAGATTGCACTCAACCAGGGCGGCTGCCCTGAGTGTGACGAGCTGGCGCTACAGACCCTTCGGGATCGGCTCGCCAGCTTCGACTCGGATCCCGTCCCGTGTTCCCAGCCTCTGGAGCCACGGAAGAAAAAACGTCGCGACCAGAGGCCACCGGAGCGCTCTGACGAGCACACGCCAGGCATGTCCCCGCGTGCCTCGCCATCGCCCGTGTTGTTCGTCAAGGAGCAGCACAGCCCCCCTCGCAGGGCGGCCACTGCTGTTTCGTTCGGCGGACCGGAGGAGGAAGAGGATGACAGCCTTTCCCTTGCTGCATCCGGAAGCGGGTGGTCGGACGCCGCCTCGGAGCACGCCACTTCGACGCGGACGGCTAGCGGCGTCATAACCTCAGTCGACTCTGAGCTTATGCGCTTGCTCACCATGGCCGTGGACGACCTCGGCATTGACTGGTCTCAGCCCGAGGAGCCCACGAGAAGCCGACTGGATGAGTGGTATCTCGAAAACCGCCGTCAACCGACCGCTCAAAGACCCGCTCCCTTCTTTCCAGAAGTCCACGAGGAGCTAACTAAATCGTGGAAGGCACCATATTCTTCTCGCGCCAAATCCTCTTTTTCTCCAGCGCTCTCGGTAGTCGATGGCGCTCAGGAAAAGGGATATCAAGCCATTCCTCCCCTCGAGGGAGCTGTCGCAGCACACCTTTGCCCGCCCTCCGCCAGAGGATGGCAGTCAAAGACCGTGCACCCTTCCAAAGCCTGCCGCACTACGTCCAGCCTCGCCGGTCGAGCATTCGCCTCCGCCGGCCAGGCGGCGTCAGCACTACACTCCATGGCGGTGCTTCAGGTCTTCCAGGCCAAACTCCTCCGTTCCTTGGACGAGTCTGTTCCTAATAGCGAAGCTCTGAAGGATCTGCGCGGCACCACTGACTTGGCCCTGCGCGCCGGTGCACCGCATCTGCACGCGCTCTCTGTAAGCGCTTCGTGTCTGGAGTTTGGGCCAAACGACTCCAAAGTCGTCCTCAAACCAAGACATGAATATGTACCTAAAGTGCTTTCAACTCCGTTCAGAGCACAGGTCATTTCACTTTCGGCACTTTCGTCGCAGTCAGATGAAATAGATGCTAATTTGCTCTGTCCTGTCAGAGCGCTGAGAATATACATAGAGCGTTCCGCTGTTTACAGGCAAACTGAACAGCTCTTTGTATGCTTTGGCGGCCGCACCCGAGGGTACGCGGTTACAAAGCAGACCCTGTCACGGTGGATAGTGGATGCTATATCACTGGCTTATGAGTCTAAAGATCTCAGTTGCCCCTTAGGCATTAAAGTCCATTCTACTAGAGGCATGGCCTCTTCATGGGCTTGGTCTACTGGCATTTCTCTGAATGATATCTGTGCGGCGGCAGGCTGGGTCTCCCCGTCCACTTTTATCAGATTCTATAATCTAGATGTTCCGGCTTTACAAGCTGGGCTTCTTGCTGTATGAACAGATTTAACCCCTTAAGGCCCGATAAGTCCGGCCCGGGTTGGATATTGTTTAAGTCATAAGCATATTCCTTATACGGCCCGAAGTATCTGGCCACTCATTATTCCTGACCCGGTTATGTCTGGTCTATACTTTATTGCACGAATATCGTGTTCATTCTCATTAGGGCCGACGTAGATCTGGCTCATTCTGAATTATTGATGTCTTACTACGGGCCCACTTAGGTTGGCCTGGGTTTGGTGTCGTCGGCTTAGAGCCGTTAAGCAAGCACGGCGTTTTGCATTGGTCCCCCATATGCGTTTTAGCAAAACGCAATACGAGAGTACTCTCGTAAGGAAAGTTTCGGTTACTAACGTAACCTCGGTTCCCTAAGATGAGGGAACGAGTATTGCGTTTTGCTTGCCGTGTTTGCTCACTTGCTCAGGAGTCGCTTCAGTCGATTAACCTGACTAACCTTGCGAGAGCGGGTCTTATATACCCTAGGCTATGCAAATGCTGTTGCCCCTTGTGGCGGGAATTTGGAAGGACCTGATTGGTCCGTCCCGCCCCACGGTCTCGCTATAGGTTGCTGCAGTTGCAGCGGCACAGCCAATCAGCACGCAGCTGCTTCCTGCTGAGAGTTGTGCAGCTGCACTGCGTGTAAAAGGTATTTTTGGGTAAAAATGTGCTTCAATATCTCGAGGAAAGGAATTCCCCCATATGCGTTTTAGCAAAACGCAATACTCGTTCCCTCATCTTAGGGAACCGAGGTTACGTTAGTAACCGAAACGATTCTTCTCAAAGTCCGTCTCAAAAGGTTGACTTTTCCCATCTATCCATGATGTTGTGCTGTGTCAGAGAGATCTGTCCAGGTCTGAGTTTGCACTGGTGAGACTGTGATGTGATCACATTTCCTCTGCTGTCACATTCATGTGAACTGTTGCTCTGTCACAGGAAATGCCCTGCGTTACGAGGTTCTGATCAGCAGATGTCAGTATGTCCTGCCTCTTTGACTGATGATGGGTGCATTTGAGAAGACCCCGTGTTACCATGACGTCCGGCTGCGCATTATTCAGGAAGGATGATATAAGGATACTTACATGACACAACGAAAACGTCTTGTCATTTTGAGATGAATGTGTGTATTCCAATTCTAATGCATTCAGTGTGAGACTCGCGCAACTGACAGAGAGGACACTGACAACGCGTAGACAGAAAAAACAGCAAGTTACTTGATATGAAACAAAGTCTCCGCTTTCAAATTCTGTCCATGTTCTTACAAAATTCAAACAATAAATAACGTTTGGTGCTCTTTAGTGAGGCATGACAGATCGCTAGTGCCTCAGTTTGAGTGGCAGTCATCTCTTCACTAGTTACAGCACCAAATTAACATGAACAGACATCAGAGAAATGCTGTTTGCCAAATTTTTTTTTGTTGTCAGATCCAGTATACTTTTTGTGATGCTAGGTTGCTAGGAATTGGCTTTATGCACAGCTGCACTACTTCCTGAACTTCAGCCAGCTCCTTTGTTTCCTGTCTGCCATTATTGGACAAACTGATTAATCCAGGTGTGCCTGACCTCTGTAGTCACAACAACAATAATCAGGCACACCTGGATTAATCAGTTTGTCCAATAATGGCAGACAGGAAACAAAGGAGCTGGCTGAAGTTCAGGAAGTAGTGCAGCTGTGCATAAAGCCAATTCTCATTCCAAGCTGTGTGTGTGTGTGTGTGTGTGTGTGTGTGTGTGTGTGTGTGTGTGTGTGTGTGTGTGTGTGTGTGTGTGTGTGTGTGTGTGTGTGTGTGTGTGTGTGTGTGTGTGTGTGTGTGTGTGTGTGTGTGTGTGTGTGTGTGTGTGTGTGTGTGTGTGTGTGTGTTTGAGTAGTGAACTGGCTTTGCAGAGGAACCGACACCCTTAGTTTTATACACTTTTGAGGGATATAATTTTTCAAAAGGCTTGTGGAACTTTTTATCAATTCAAAGTTTTAAATTAGCTTAATTGAAAACACATACATTTAACATGCACCATGGCCCTCATGTTTACATTAAGTGTAGCCTTTATAGTTTTCTGTTTACATAGAGAAACATATATTTCCTCCTTTTTTTTCTTTCATATTTACAAATGTTGTATGGTGTATTTTGTTCTGACGTTTGTTGTGGTACAGTTCCAGTCAGTTTTGTAAGCTCACAGTATTATGCATATAGGCCTATACAAACAATATTCATAAGTTTCTAATTTAATGCACAAACAAATGCAGACACGTTTGTACTTCCTCACCGAATCCGTTTCAGCTGAATCATTATTTATACAGTGTTTACTGTTTCAGACCGTTTCAGTGACAGACACAAACAAGAAAACACCACACACAACAGTATTTTACAACAACTTTTTCCCCGTTTTACTCACAAGATGAATAGTGAACCAACAGGCTTTCTTCCATCAATGCAGCGAAATTTTACACTCAGCTTATTTTTCATACTTGAAAAATGCGCGAGAAATGAATATTAAATGAGCGAGAGATGAATATTAAATGAGCAGCTTTGATGCGTTCTAAAAGCCACTGTGACGTCACGTGCCGAACTGTTGTGAGTTTCTCCTCTTTCTCTCCACTACACACTCCACGAGAGAAACAAGACCGACTGAGCGCCAAGGAAACTATCGATAAGAGCACATAAAGTGATCCCGCGGGACTAGACTACTAAATGCAACAACTCAGATATTCGTGATTTAATCGCTGGTGACCGATGTTCAGATTCTCGCGGGATAGTTGGAAGGAGGTCAGCTCCTCTCGTGAGGTGTGGTGAGTGGAAAATGGGGAGGGAAATCACCAAATGGTAGTAGATAGATAGATATATAATAGCATTTTTTAGCATATTGTTAACATGTCCTAGACTAGTTTTTAGGCTTTGCTTGATATATATAGAGATTGATAGATGTTAATGGATGGGCCTGTAATAATAATAATACAAATATTTGACAGCTTCACTCATCACAGAGCTGGATGAAGCACCTCGGTGGCAGGTGACAGGTGATGACTCAGATTGTTCCAATATTACAATTTAATAATTGTTAAAACGATATGTCATCCTCAATAAACCCGTCTCCGGCGTGTTGCCTCCGATCTTTCGAATATTGCACTTTAATAATTGTTTCATCAATACGGCATCCTCGATAAACCCGTCTCCGGCGTGATGACTCCGATATTTCGATTATTCCTATTTAATTATTATTTAATTGACACATCATCCTCAATAAACCCGTCTCCTGCGTGCTGCCGCCGATCTTTCGAATATTCCGATCTATTATGACCTCTGACCTGTAAAGTTCCCAGAATAATAATCATACGCTGTTTGTTAATTGGCCAGAGGAGAACTGGCACCCCGACTGAGCCTGGTTTCTCCCAAGGTTTATTTTTCTCCATTAGGTCACCTGATGGGGTTTTGGTTTCCTTGCCACTGTCGCCTTTGGCTTGGCTTGCTCAGTTGGGTACACAAAATTTTTTCCTTTCTTGCGCGTGCGTGCGTGTGTGTGTGTGTGTTTGTAAGGTTCGTGGTTATATTCACTGATCGGGCCGAGTAATAAAAAATGTACATTCCAATCAATCGCGGGTTTGATAAAGATATTGTGCCTGAGTCCTGTGAGCGTTTCCTCAAAACAATTCCCACATGTACTGAGGGGAGCTGAAGCTCATTAAATATGCTAATCTTATCCAATCCTAGCCGTGGGCGTTTACTTCCAAGTCTTCAGTGCGGCACACCCATAGAAACCGAGCATTTCTTCAGAGAGCCTCAAAACCAAGGCAGAAAATAGCCTAATAAGAATGTATAAATAAAAAATAACAACTAAAATGATAATTAAAACATTTATAACAGAGCTGGAAGAAGCACCTTGGCAGATCTGCCTCAGATGATGATGATAATAATAATAATAATAATAATATTTGACAGCTTCACTCATCACAGAGCTGGATGAAGCACCTCGGTGGCAGGTGACAGGGCCTCTGTGTTCAGCTTCTCGCAGGATGTCTGTGTTGGATGGTGTTGGGTGATGTGTGTGTCCCTCCACACCATATGTATGGGAATGACCCGCGGCGTCAGGTGGGGTGACACTCGCACTCGCTCTTCGCCCAAGTGAAGCGCTCTTATCACAGCGAAACGCTGCTTTATATCTCTCACAGTCCTGTAGTGAAGATCAACAGTGAAGCCTCCACGGTGGGCGATGGATGGGGTTCAGTGCAGCTTCTCACGGGATTGCTGACTCGCGTTCGGGCACTGCTGTTGTGCTGAGAGCCAGTGTGAACCGGTTGTCTGGGGGGTGTTTGGTGCTGGTTTTCTTAGGGTTTCGACCTCATAGACGATCAGCATCAGGGGCTTCTCAGACCGCTTGGTGGAGCTGGAAGGAGGCCGACATCTGTCCGTGCTGTGATGAGTGAAAAGCGAGAAACAATAACAACAATTATAATAATAATAAAAATAATAATAAAAAATGCAGATAAAAAAGAAGCGATCCAGAGACTACCAGTAGGAGTAAAGAAAGTGATCCGCCACCTGATACAGTTAAAGTAAATTTCGTTTTGTATAAATTGTATTTTAATTTTGATCAATGTTTCATCAATTTATTGCCTTTATATTTAGCAAACCAAGAACATCGGGAATGGATTGACGTGCATAACGAACCCACTGGCCTGTTTCCGCGGCCTTTGAGTAAGGCTGAAGCTATAGTGTCTATTTTTTTTATAAAAGTCTTCAATATATCATTATATCCGTATAAATCGAGCGCTTGAAGCGAAATAGGCGCGCGGATATATTTCGAAATAGGCGCTCCAGGAGCTGCGCCTGGATGACAGCTCGCTCTCACTCCTGTATGTATTTTTTAGGCTACAATAAAACGAAATATGTCATAAAACACCACTCTGCCTCTTTTCATTTTCATTAAAAAAATATTAAAGGTCCCTTTCTTCGTGTTTTTTTTAAGCTTTGATTGTGTTTACAGTGTGCAATATAACGTGTTCATGTTTCACGTGTAAAAAAACAGTATTTTTCACACAATTTACTTATCTGTGTACCGCTGTTTTCACTGTCCTAAAACGGGCTGATGAGTTCCTTGTTCAATGAAGTCCCTCCTTCAGAAATACATAACGAGTTCTGATTGTGCTAGAGGTTCCCGTGTTGTGATTTGACCACAGCTTAGCACACGTGGCACGGTTCCTGTGTTGTGATTCGACAGCAGCTTAGCGCACGTTGCACGGAAAGGTCACGCCTCTTAACGGGGAGATGTAGGCGCTCAATGAGCTCTACAGCGTCCCTGGGAAAGCCAGACAAAGGTGATTTGACTCCGGGACGAAAATAACAGCGTCTCGACGACATGGCGACAAACACACTCAAACGCAACACTTCCTTTTCTCCACGCAACACTTCCTCTTCTCCATGCAACACTTCCTCTTCTCCACGTGGGACAGCAACAAGACCACGCCCCCTTTTTCGTGTATTCTTGTGGGCGGAGGTTAGTCAACGAACTGTTCTACTGACGTAATTAAAGCAGGCTGTACCAGGATGTAGTTCAAGCCGGCCGTTCGCTGTAGGCTTTGAAAGGGAACTTCTGTTAAATAAAATATCTCGCTTGGCATTGAACTTTGAGCTTTATTATTTTACAGGTATTATTTATGCTCTAACAGCAACATTACACACTAACTAAAGTTTGAACAGTGGGATCACGAAGAACGGGACCTTTAAACATTAATAGCCACACAAATGTGGTCCAAATTTCCTAAACTCTTAACGCACCAACACAACCACAACACACAATTGGCAAAGCTGTTAATTTTAAGCTCAAACTCACACTTTGTAAACTAAACTCCAACACTAATTTTCAAAATACAACAATACACTAACACAATACACTATGTCTACCAAAACTCTTAACACATGTTCTCTTCCAACAGGAACATTTAGTCAATCGTAGCACAATGTCATAGAAACACTAACACTAGATGGATTTACACAAACTGCACTGCCCTTATACAATAGACAGTATATTTTATTGATTATAGATTGTGTCCTTTGAAGACTCTCCATATTTTTGGGTTTAGTAAATGCATGCATTTTGTTTCTTTTGCTGCAGAAATTCAAAACAAAAAATGAATGACCCATCTCAGAGTAACTTTATAGAATGCCTCAGTTTTATTTCATTATCAGGAATCACCATGTTGACATTAGCAGGTTCCTGTTCTTCATTTAGGGAGGTAGACGTTGAATCCTTAGATAGACAAAATACAGTTACATATTAGAGACCAGAGGCATACAGTCACTGTAATACATCTAAAAATATTTACAATTTACAGTAGGAGAAGCCCTTATACAATATCCTACCTGTTGGTTTCTGGAAAATTCTGGATAATGGATGCCACTGTGTCTCGGCTGAGATTTGGCTGCACTCGTTCACCAGACTCTCTGTATGATAGCCTGTGGTTTATGACATGTCTATGTTAGTAGCTCTTATTTCATCAGTTACCCTAATTCTGGCCTTTCTTTGAGCGCCATCATGCATTCTAACTCCTCATCCTCTACTGTGTCCTTGTCCAGGCATTCCTCTCCCTTGCCCTTGTCCCACTCTTCTCCCTTGTCCTGGTATCCATCTTCCTCTTCCTCTTCCTCTCCCTCGTGCAGGCGTTTTTCTTACTTTCTTTGTGTTGCTCTATATTTTTCCTTTTTCACACAAGATACGCCCAAAGATGTCCTCTTTTACTGTATACCATTTGGTCATGTGATTGAAAGAACATCAACACCTGAACAATTCCTAGATGGGAATCAGCTGTGATTTATATTTTTGCTTAACTTCAAACCGCTGTTCCTCAGTAACAATGGAATAAAATACAGGGGATATATTTGCGTTTCAATGCACAATATGAACAGCTGTTTACCTTGACTTTAGCATATAAGGTTAGGTTTAGAACATGGTGTTATCTGTTCTGACATACAGTGTTAAAGCATTGGTAAATTTGGCAGTAAAAATCCATTGTTTTGGTCTTGGTTGAGCTTGTGTGTAAAAGAAGTTCAAAATAAACAAATAAATAAAAGATATTTAGAAATTCCCCTTTAAAACTGAATTTGTGTTTTTTGTTATTAACAAAAGTGATCTTGCGCTTGTGCCTCCGCTATCGTCCTGTCAATCATCTCGCTCACGCCTATAATTACAGTTACAGTAAAATTGAACTTCACCATCATCGGTTCCCATCCTCAGCCGATCTGCATGACAGTTTTTGCAATGACCATCAATACTAGATTAATGGGCAAGTGAAAACGCACGCCATGTCACAATTTAGTAGGAACTAAAGAGCGCTCTAGAATGTTTGGTACTCCGATTCTTTTCTTTCTTTTCGTTTCTTTATTGGAATCTGATCATAATGCTAATGTTTGTCAATTTGTGACTGTTTATTTATTTGTTAACATTGTTAATAATATATATGTACATAGTTATGGTAGACCTACAGTGGCTGATATAGTTTAAAATAAACCTTTATTATTTACAGCCCATACATAATGATGTCTGGCTCACACACACACACACACACACACATATATATATATATATAGGCCTATATATCTTTTTGTTGCCACATACCCCTCTGGCACTGGGTAGTTGCGCCCCTGCCTGTGATCACATGACATTAATCCTCTTTTTTCTCAGAGTGCACTGTTTTGCTGACCTTTAAATAGGCTAAAGTGTGGAAAGCAAAACACATAATCAATTATTCTGCATCCATTGCATATCGCACGGTTTTAGGCTACTTCCCGGGTCAGAACGTCTTGGGCTGTTTCGCCAGTGTATAGTGTAAATGCAAATATTGGATACGTGTCGCTTTTAAAAGATGATGCAAGCGGGTCGTCAAAAAAAACGGATGTAGTCACCAAATCGAAATTGTGCATCAAGACCTGCAGTGTAAATGCGGCCATAGTAATGCGCCGCATTTTATTCTCAGTAACACTAATGGCGTTGTAACGGGAGAAACAGTAATTCGTTTGATTACTCATTACTGAAAAAAATTATTTTGTTAGTAACGCCGTTTATCTATAATGCCATTATTCCCATCACTGACTAATACAAACATCCTTTACCAAAAAATATTCCAAACATCTCCAAAATGGTCCGACATTGTTGTTTTACTTTTTTTTTTTGCTAAAGGATGTTTGTATTAGTCAAGCGCTTGTAAATAGGGGGGCGGTACCTTTACAATATTTTTTTACCTTCTGATATTTCCAATATTTTTAAACTATTTTACCTATATACCTTTCCATATTTTTTTACCATAGTAACTGTAGTTTTACTTTGGTAGTTGTCATTAAAGCACAGTAACCACAACACATACCATGGTTTTACCACAGTAGCTGTTTTACTGTGTAACCTACTATTTGTAGTTAAAGCAGTAACCAGAACGCTTACTCTTTCCATGTTTTTTACCCCAATAGCTAGAACACTTGCTTTTTGTAATGTAATTGGAATGCAATATTTTTTTCTGCCTTGTGGTTACTTCACATAATTTAAAATTGATATTGTGAACAAAGTTAATCTTTAAGACGAGCGGTTTCAAGTATGAGATTGAAAAAAAAACCCTCAAGGATCCTCCCAAAAGAACAATATCTAAGAAGTTAAATCATTATGCTTTTATGTTTTATTAGTGTATATTGTTAGGAAAATTATGCAATTGGTTCTGTTATTCCCACTATATAACTACGAGTTATGCCAAGTATGAAGAGGCTTATGTTAACCACATATATGGAAAAGAGTGTTATGTATTGTTTTAATGTGAGAAAAGCAGTGGAGGTTTTATGGGAACCTTTATTAAGGCTTTATAAAGAGCCTTATAAGAAAAAGCAGTGGAGGTTTTATAGGAACCTTTATTAAGGCTTTATAAAGAGCCTTATAAGAAAAAGCAGTGGAGGTTTTATAGGAACCTTTATTAAGGCTTTATAAAGAGCCTTATAAGAAAAAGCAGTGGAGGTTTTATAGGAACCTTTATTAAGGCTTTATAAAGAGCCTTATAAGAAAAAGCAGTGGAGGTTTTATGGGAACCTTTATTAAGGCTTTATAAAGAGCCTTATAAGAAAAAGCAGTGGAGGTTTTATAGGAACCTTTATTAAGGCTTTATAAAGAGCCTTATAAGAAAAAGCAGTGGAGGTTTTATGGGAACCTTTATTTTGGGCTTTATAAGAGCCTCAGATAGACTAGAGATAGCAAGGTTTAATAAAATGTTGTTTATTTGGCCAAGAAACTTTATAAGAAGTTTTTATATACAACTTTTATTTAGAAGCTGTTTATGAGGCCGAAAAACTTTATAAGAAGTTTTTTATGTACAACTTTCATAAATTACTTTGTAACATGAATCTAATGAAGACACAGAAACATGATTTTGTAAAAATGGTTTATTGGGTTTATAATAAATACACAAGAGACATAATTTGGTAAAAAGTATTTTATTAAGTTTCATAATGAGTACACTGAGACATGTTTTGATAAATATGTTTTATTGGAAGGATAAAGAAAGACACTATGAGCTATTTTGTAAGAAAGTCATTTATTAATGTAAAGGACAAACAAATGAATGTAACCTGTATTAATATGCAAGTATAAACAAAGTCTTTTATGGTGTAATTTTAAAGAGATCAGCTGTGGAAAAACTCTTTCCATACAAATAACACATGTGAGGCTTCTTTGAATTTTCAGGTGGTTCTTCAAGGTTTTTGCCCAAAGAAAGTTTTTAGCACACTGATTACAGTTAAATGTTTTTTCTCCAGAATGAGAACACAGCTGTTGCTGCATCCAAATTTGCCTACTTATACTATGCCCTAAAAGTATGTTCTCTTTTTGTGAAGAAAGGGTACATACCTTTCAGAGAGTGCAGCAAAAGAGTAGACAAGCTTTGGGACATACTATCACGTCATACTATTTAAAGCCAGCCAGCAAGCTTGAACACTTGCTGGCTGTCGCATCCTGACACACATCCTGTAACCATAAAATAGCCTGTAAATCATCTTGTCACAGTTAAAATCCTCCACATTTTCATGCGAAAAACTCATAATAATGATTCAATTATGGATTTAAAAGTTAATGGCCAAACTGATCTGTCCACATTGTTATTGCATATAAAGTGAAGAAGAGGGCCTAAAATGGACCCTTGGGGCATACTACATAATAAGGCAGCCAAGAAGAAAACTTCCCAGTGTTCACTGAGAAGGTTCTTACAGGGTTCCCACTCTAGTGGTGTGAAGGATCATATATGCTTTGTTTGTGGGAAGACCTCCTTTTTACAGATGGTGAACTCAGACACCACCAGAGAACCTTATAGTTTTTAATGATTGTTAGGCTGCATTAACTAGGTCAGCTGGAACCAGGAATACTTCCCATAACATCTGATGTACCCGTTACATCATCAAAAGAATGGCATCTACGCTAATATTAGTCTCTCTGTTTTATCCCGAGGTTTACTGCAGTCAGCCGTATCCGGGCCGTATCCAGATCAGATGGTGGACCTGCGCCCAGAAATGACCAACGCTTGACCCTGAAGTGTCTGCAGAGACCGTGACAATTAGATTGAAATTACCTCATCGACACGGCATCCTCAATAAACCCGTTGCTGGTGTGATGACTCCGATCGTTCGAATATTCCTATTAAATTATTGTTTAATCGATATGTCATCCTCAATAAACCAGTCTCCGGCGTGATGACTCGGATCTTTTGAATATTGCAATTTAATAACTGTTTAATCAATACGTCATCCTCAATAAACCCGTCTCTGGGGTGTTGCCTCCAATCTTTCGAATATTCCGATCTAATATGACCTCTGACCTGTAAAGTTGCCAGAATAATAATCATACGCTGTTTGTTAATTGGCCAGAGGAGAACTGGCACCCCGACTGAGCCTGGTTTCTCCCAATGTTTATTTTTCTCCATTAGGACACCTGATGGAGTTTTGGTTTCCTTGCCACTGTCGCCTTTGCTCAGTTGGGGACACAACATTTTCAACTAAATATCCAAATAAATCTAATTACTAAACTAAATTAACCATATAAACTAAATTGCTGATCTGCCCACATTGTCACTATGACAATTGAAATGAGCTGATGATATCACCGTTTTCTCCAGAGCGGCTGTACGGCCAAATCAAATTCTGTTGCATTATTTTCCTGTTTAACACCGTGAAGCTGCTTTGAAACAATCTGCATTGTAAAAAGCGCTTTATAAATAAACTTGACTTGACTTGACAAGAGATTCAGTGAGTCAGGACATAAGAGGATCCAAACTGATATTATATTATAATCAAACTCAAATATTATACTCAAGCTCCGATTGCCCGATCAGGCAAAATTGTACAAAAAAGGAGGAGGGATGTGTCACATGTCTGTCCTGTCTTGTGGAGCACATGTGGTGTGTTGTTGTTTTGGGCTGTGCTCAGGTCTTTGTCTGATCCCTCCCTCTTGTTATCTGATTAGTGTTTGATTTCTTCCACCTGTTCCCTCCTGATATTCTCCTTTATATAGTTCCCTTGTGTTCTCAGTCCTTGTGCTTACGTTGTGATGTCTGGTCTTCGTCTCCCCTCCCTGTGATCCGCTCCCTGTCTTTTGGTATGTTGTTTATTATGTTATGTTTTCCCCCTTGTGGGTTTTTTGGTTTGTGTTTATGTTTATTTTTAGAATAAATTCATGTTTTTCTCCTGCATTTGAGTCCTCTCCTCAGTTTCCTTCAGACGATCGTGACAGAGCGTAAGCACCACTATGAGGACTCAGCAGAGAAGGAAGTCACAGCAAGCAACTCCCTCTTTTGTCTCCTGTCCCCTCTGGGACCGCATAGTCCAGTTCAGTTCCCTGAGCACTATGCGGCAAGAGGGGACAGAGATGAGAGAGTTTTCACAGGAGTTCAAGAGGGCGGCTAAGGGACTGGGATATTGTGATGAGTCTCTTAAGGAGCTCTTTAATTATGCCCTCGATGAACCATTCGATTGGGTCATAATGAGAGCGCTGGAGGGGACCACATTCGAGGAGGCGGTGGATTATTTCACTGGCCAGAGGCGGAGGACCCCTCCCCTGAGTCCAGTTGCTCCCTTTCCGGTGGCCCCTGTTTCGGTAGACTCAGTTCCAGTGGTTCCGAAACGACGGAGGAGGAGAAAGGTTCCCTCCATCCCGGTGCTGGTGGTCCGTGTTCCAGAGCCAGTGTCTGTTCCAGAGCCGGAGCCAGAGTCGGTTCCTGAGCCAGAGCCAGAGTCGGTTCCTGAGCCGGAGCCAGAGTCGGTTCCTGAGCCGGAGCCAGAGTCGGTTCCTGAGCCGGAGCCAGAGTCGGTTCCTGAGCCGGAGCCAGTGTCTGTTCCTGAGCCGGTGCCAGTGTCTGTTCCTGAGCCGGAGCCAGTGTCTGTTCCTGAGCCGGAGCCAGTGTCTGTTCCTGAGCCGGAGCCAGAGTCTGTTCCTGAGCCGGAGCCAGAGTCTGTTCCTGAGCCGGAGCCAGAGTCTGTTCCTGAGCCGGAGCCAGAGTCTGTTCCTGAGCCGGAGCCAGAGTCTGTTCCTGAGCCGGAGCCAGAGTCTGTTCCTGAGCCGGAGCCAGAGTCTGTTCCTGAGCCGGAGCCAGAGTCTGTTCCTGAGCCGGAGCCAGAGTCTGTTCCTGAGCCGGAGCCAGAGTCTGTTCCTGAGCCGGAGCCAGAGTCTGTTCCTGAGCCGGAGCCGGAGGCACCTGTTCCTGAGCCCTCAGTGACCGAGACACTGGCCATTATGGCCACAGCCATGTGGTGTGTGTGGGCTACGCACACACTTGGACCGGTGGTGTCTGTTCCTGGGCCGGTGGTGTCTGTTCCCGAGCCGGTGGTGCCAGTTCCAGTGCCGAGCCGGTGGTGTCTGTTCCAGTGCCTGAGCCGGTGGTGCCAGTTCCAGTGCTCGAGCCGGTGGTGCCTGTTCCTGAGCCGGTGGTGCCTGTTCCTGAGCCGGTGGTGTCTGTTTCTGAGCCGGTGGTGTCTGTTCCTGTTCCAGAGCCTGAGCCGGTGGTGTCTGTTCCAGTGCCTGAGCCGGTGGTGTCTGTTCCAGTGCCTGAGCCGGTGTCGGTTCCAGTGCCGTGGCCGCCTGAACTCCGCGGGCCGCCCTGGCCGCCTGAACTCCGGGGGCCGCCCTGGCCGCCTGAACTCCGCGGGCCGCCCTGGCCGCCTGAACTCCGCGGGCCGCCCTGGCCGCCTGAACTCCGCGGGCCGCCCTGGCCGCCTGAACGCTGCGGGCTGCCTGAATTCCGCGGGCCACCCTGGCCACCTGAACTTTTTGTTTCCCCGTTCCCTTCCTGGTCTGTTTCCCCCTTCCCTTCCTGGTCTGTTTCCCCCTTCCCTTCCTGGTCTGTTTCCCCCTTCCCTTCCCGCCCTGCTCTGTCCCGCCCGTCCCGCCCTGGTCTGTCCCTCTTGTCCCGCCCTGGTCTGTCCCTCCCTGGTCTGTCCCTCCCGTCCCGCCCTGGTCTGTCCCTCCCGTCCCGCCCTGGTCTGTCCCTCCCGTCCCGCCCTGGTCTGTCCCTCCTGTCCCGCCCTGGTCTGTCCCTGCCGTCCCGCCCTGGTCTGTCCCTCCCGTCCCGCCCTGGTCTGTCCCTCCCGTCCCGTCCCGCCCCGGTCCGTCCCGCCCTGGTCCGTTCCTCCCGCCCTGCCCTGTTCCTCCCTGGTTTGTCCTCCCGGTCCCGCCCTGTTCTTGTGGAGCGTCTGGTAGCCGCTCCTTAAGGAGGGGGTAATGTCACATGTCTGTCCTGTCTTGTGGAGCACATGTGGTGTGTTGTTGTTTTGGGCTGTGCTCAGGTCTTTGACTGATCCCTCCCTCTTGTTATCTGATTAGTGTTTGATTTCTTCCACCTGTTCCCTCCTGATTTCTTCCCCTTTATATAGTTCCCTTGTGTTCTCAGTCCTTGTGCTTACGTTGTGATGTCTGGTCTTCGTCTCCCCTCCCTGTGATCCGCTCCCTGTCTTTTGGTATGTTGTTTATTATGTTATGTTTTCCCCCTTGTGGGTTTTTTGGTTTGTGTTTATGTTTATTTTTAGAATAAATTCATGTTTTTCCCCTGCATTTGAGTCCTCTCCTCAGTTTCCTTCAGACGATCGTGACAGGATGCTGCAAGAACTAACAACGGGAAGAGGTATGCTGCTGGTTTTATACCTTGGTATTAATTTGAAGATTAGATGCATGGGCGTAATCCTCCTGAAATTACGTTTAATAACTTCACATAACTTTACATGTGTTATTTGTGTGGAGGACGATTTACATGGCTGCCCACTACTAAAATACACCAGAAAATACATCCCAGTGTGAAAAGACAGAAAATTCTCACTTGAGAAAAGCATTTTAAGTGTTCACAATGCGGCAAAATAATTTGATTTGACTTCAGTATACTGTAAAAAAATATTTTAAAAGTAAGTTACCTGGTTGCCTTAATTTTGAGTTCATTGAAATAAAAAACGACATCACTCTTTATTCGATTTTGTAAGCATATTGCGTAATTGTGTTTTAATAATGCAGTGAAACATGCCAAATTGTGCTATTTTCATGATTTATCGCATTTTTTATTTATTTGGTTCAGATACAATAATATTTTGAGTTTCTATTTATTAAACCAATTTCCTTCATTGTATTAACTCAAATTTTTAATTTCAATGAACTCAAAACTTTAAGGCAACCAGGTAACTTACTTTTTTTAAGTTAAAACAATATTTTTTACAGTGTGGCTTTCCTTACCCTAACTAAAAATATCCCTTTTAAACACACAGTTACAACAACAAAAACTAAAATAAAAAAAATCAAGGGGTCAAGAGCCCAACTAAAGCGAACACTGATCACCGATAGACAATAAGACAAAACCTTTTCAATAAAACTTCAAATAAACCTGTTAATTGTCAAGAACTTCCATAGACCGATGACAGAAATAATGTCAAACTGCTTTGTAATAAGTGAGGGCGGTAAAACATTTTTAATGAGGTTTGTTTAATCTTCCTCTGCTGAAATCCAAACAGATTAATGTATTCTTGTTTTATTTCAGTTGGTGGCGGTAATGCGTCTAAAGCTGGTCGGCCAACCGCCATTAAACAGAAAAGAACACATGCATCATTAGCGACCTCATGCTCTCTTCTCACTCTTATCAGTGCTGTGACTTCTGAGGTAAGTTGAGCTGCATTCACTGTGCTTCATAGATCGTAAAGACACAATTTGTTTAAGTAGCATTTTACAAGGTCCTTTCCTGAGTCACCTTTCTGCATTGTTGTCTGATAACTAATATTTGGATAGTTAGGACAACATTTGGACAAGTTTTAGACAAATACTTGAGAACAAACACATTGTCAATAAATACATTTTGTTAGCTACATGTTTAGAGAACTTTTGTGTAGTTCTCTCAAGATAATAAACCGACTCATCCTAAATAATTACATTATTTGTTAGAAGAAAATGTTGCTAACAAAACATTTTTTGTTGTTGTTGACCTTATCTGGATTCTCAAGCATTTGTCCAAAAGTTGTCCCAACTTTACAAATTGAATTATTTGAACAAACATTTTAACATTCAACAATGTTGTGCCAATACCCAGTATATGCAATGCAGCTTGAAAAAATTATAAGGTAATTATTATAAAAAAATTATTTCTGCTTTGCATTAACGGCTTGATTTATGCTGCTGGTGTTATTTAACTGTCATATATTTCAGAGTTCATATTTTTATTGAATTACAATTTGTTGATTATCACCATGTTTGAGATTTGTGTTGACATGAGACGTGTTGATATGTTGAGCTATATTTGCTTCTCATTGCAACTTTTGCAACTTATTTGCCCGGGTGAAATGGGTAAACTGTGTGCCTCTGGTTGTAAGTATATTGTGTAGTTGTGTAGACACATTGTGTAGATGAAAAAACAAGGATTGTAGCTGTGCTTGCATTGCTAAACATTCTTTGGTTGTCTTGACTCTTGACAATATATATATTTTTATAATTTAATATTAATATTTTTTATAAGTTCAAAAGACTACCTGGTACTCAAGGATTTAAGTTAACTTTAACTTGAGTGTATTAGTTGAGTTAACTTAAAACGTTGAATGCAAGAAGTTGCCATATTTTTTAAGTTAGCTCAACTTATTTTTTTGTACTGTAATATTGTTTTTATACATTTAAGGTATATATCCAACTTTCTTGCACAAACACATGGCTTGTATGGCTTGTTTCAGTGCAACTATTAACAGAGCTTCTGAAAAGTTTAATTCAATGTCAATAGTTTCTGTTTTTGTCTCTCTTTTTTTTCTTGATGTCTTCAGATCACTAAGTCAACTAGAGCTCATTTAATTTGCTCATTTAAATACTGACAAATTAAATTAAATTAAAGCCAATTTGGGGGAATACAATTTTGTATATTTATTTCTGTATTTATGTACTTTTAGTTTTTGTTGTAACCATTATTTACTGAGGTCTGCTTTAGTTTTGGTATTTCTTCATATTTTATTTTCTATACTTCTATATAGGTGTGTGCCTAATGATAATAGGGGCAGAATAAAAAAATTATAAAAATGTTAGCAATATAGAGACAAAACAGAAATGCATATAATGTGTGAATTAGAATTAGTTATCTACTATATATCTGTCTAAAAATGCAGTACTGTGGTTTAGTTCATATCTCCACAACAGAAAACAATGTGTCTTCCTTCATGGAAGTAAATCTAATCTGTTGATTCAACAAAGGGGTGTGCCCCATGGCTCAACTTTGGGAACACTGCTTTTTCAATCTATGTTAATAACTTACCATCAATTTTTAATAATTGTTGTGTTCAACTTTATGCTGATGACACAGTTCTATATACATCTAAACCTGACCTTCCTCAGATTCAAGCGTGTCTTCAATATGATTTCAAAATTTTACAAGATTGGCTTTTGTCTAACAAATTATTGCTTAACAAAACTAAATCGTATCTTATGATTTTTGGTACCAGACAGAAACTTAAACTTGAACCCGATTCTTGTACAATAACTTGCTCTGACTGTACCCCTCTGCTTCAAGTTGAAAAATGTAAATATCTGGGTGTATGGCTTGATTCTGAGCTGTCTTTCAAACCACATATTGATCATGTTTTACGTAAAGTCAACTGGAATTAATGTTCTTTATCGATCTCGTAACTGCTTTACTCAGAGTGTGCGCAAGAAACTTGCCTCTCAACTTATACTTCCGATTTTTGACTACTGTGATGTCGTTTATCAAAACTCTGTAAAATCAGACCTTTGTCGTCTTAAAACAGCATACAATAGACTGTGCAGATTTGTTCTCGGATGTCCCTTTCTTACGCATCATTGCACAATGTATAACGCCCTAAATTGGCCATCTCTAAATATAAGAAGACAAATTCATTGGCTTCAACTAATATTCAAATGTATTCATTTCAATTATCCTTCTTATTTAAAACAGTTTTTTGTTCCAATTACTTCAAATTATCAACTGAGGCACTCTGTTCAGCTTTACTTTTCTGTCCCCCGTGTTAAGAAATCAGTTGGCAAGAGAGCTTTTATGTTTAAAGCTATTTTAGATTGGAATAACTTACCTTCTGATATTAGATCCGTCACTTCATTTGGGATGTTTAAGCATACCCTGTCTTCTTACCTTGTGATTGACTGCTCTTGTAATGTATGATGATGACACAGTGTATATTAATTGTATTATTATTTTGTAAACCATGTATATACATTATGAAATGTATTTGTCAGTTTGACCATATGGCGGTTGTAAGGTTCTATGTATATATATATATATATAGATATGTTTTTTTTTTGTGTGTTTGTTTGTTGTCTGTCTAAATATTGCCATGTATAACTGTATTTTTGTTTATTTGATTATTGTTCTTTTGTGATGGTTGTGATGTATTTTAGGACCCCCTCGAAAACGAGATGGTGCATCTCAAGGGGTTTATCCTAATAAATAAATTTGAATATATATAGATTGATAGACATGAATGCTTAAATGTGTCAGTATAAAACATATCAACTGATTTAGTTTTTATTTCTGCAGATCTGCTCTTCCTGCCGCACAGCAGTTCACTTTAAATGAAGCCCATCCCACAACAGAACATTTGGAAGATCAATGTACCCAATTTATGTAAGGTTTTACTGAAAATTAAACCTTTTAAACTTTACTTTTAGACCTGATTGAGAAAGAGGAGAGTTAATTATTGAATTAAGTGGAGGAGAAACATCATCATGTCAAAACTGGAGAAATCTTTGAAATGCTCACTGAAAAAAAGAGCCAAAAAATCTTTCACCTGCCCTCGGTGTGGAAAGAGTTTCCCATGCAAACAAAGTGTTAAACATCACATGAGTGCTCACACTGGAGAGAACCCATACACATGTGATCAGTGTGGAAACAGTTTCCCAAGCAAACACCGTGTTAAACTTCACATGAGAATTCACACTGGAGAGAAGCCGCACACATGTGATCAGTGTGGGAAGAGTTTTGCAAAAGCAAACACGCTTAAATTACATCTGCGTTCTCATTCTGGAGAAAAACCATATAAATGTGATCAATGTGGTAAAAACTTTCTTGGGGCAGAATACCTGAAGAACCACCTGATAGTTCATACAGACGAGAAGCCTCACGTGTGTTCTCTGTGTGGAAAGAGTTTTTCACGACTGGATGCTTTAAAACAACACCAGAAAAGACACAGCGGCGTGAAGAATCATTTGTGCTTTGATTGTGGAGAGACCTTTTTTACAGCTGACAAATTAAAACGGCACCAGAGAATTCACACTGGAGAAAAACCTTATAAGTGTTCACATTGTGACAAGAGATTCACCCGTTCAGAACATCTGAAAGGACATGAGATGATCCACACTGGAGAAAAACCTTACAAGTGTTCACATTGTGACAAGAGATTCAATCAGTCACAAAACATGAAAACACATGAGAGGATCCACACTGAGCAGTACACATGTGATCAATGTGGGAAATGTTTTACTGTAAAAAGAACCCTTGATGATCACATGAGAATCCACACTGGAGATAAGCCGCACAGATGTGATCAGTGCGGGAAAAGTTTCAGAACTGCAAAAACTCTTAAAGTGCATCTGTGTTCTCACTCTGGAGAAACACTGCGATCAGTTCAGCAAAAAAAATCTAAGGGCAGAACACCTGAGGCCGGTTGCAGCAGCTGCGCGTAAATTACAACTTTGCCTAGTTTTGACGTAAATGGACAGTAATGCTGCCTTCGCCTGCTATTAGAAATATCCTACTTCCCACTTCAGAGGTCGTGATTACGAGTGTTGTTGTTGGAATGAACAGGAATCATGGAGGACACCATGTTTATTATTGCCTATTTATTGGGGAAATCATATTAAAACCAAAAGAATATGTAGTGTCACATGCTCTGACAACCATACACTTACGATGCCAGATTCTGTAATTTTGGTCAAATGCAGGCTATTTTCTCTGTGTATGAAACAATACAATACACTTCAAATGATTACTTGTATATAACAATATGCGCTACATCAATAACATGACAAGACGATCAAGCTGATCACAGCAGTAGTTCTCCCCGCCACCATGTTTAAAGATTATGGCACGCCCATCTCAGGTATTTGGGTATCAAAATTATTTCAGAATTTCCCAGTGGTAAACATCACATCAGAGGGCATTCATGTGCAATTTTTACCTTGGAAACTCATATCTACGATAATTACGATAGCATGTGAAGGCAGAATAAGTTACAATTTACGCACTACTAAATATTTTTGCATTGCACCATAAACTTAGTTGAAGCTGAAGGGTTGGATTTCGAGATCAACTGCCGCTTCAAATGTATATGCTTTGAGAGATGTGTAATGAGTTGTTAATCAATATTTTTCTTTCAAAATATCAAATTTGAATGGCTTCTTCAAGCTAATGAGATTTACTTAGTTTGTTTAATTGAATGTGCTCTCTACATGTTTTTGAGAGAAGCCTCCAGCATGTGTTAAAACATATCTATCCTTCTATCTAGCTGTTAAGTGTTACTTCAGCCTGTTGTATACGTGTTAAAGCATTGACTTTACTTTTCTATATTGAGACACTAAAGAATAATGATGAAAATTGTCTGTATATCTCACTGAGAGAGAGGAACGTGTTATCAGTATGTTTTGGGATATACTTTCCTGTTTAGAGCAAGAGCTCGACCATATCCAACCTTGAACTAGCTGTGTGTCTGTGTATGTGTGCTAGTATTTTTTGTTACAGGTCCTGTATTGGAGGCAATCCTGTATGACTTGTTTTCCTCGACAAGTTGGCGCCTTGAAGAGCAGTTCAGTGACCTTGGAGGATAATGTCACACCAAATCCAGGTCCGGGTGTCATCCACGTGATCAATGAAAATATGTTTTTTTCTATCAGTCCATACATGGAAATTTACTGTTTATCCATTTTCTTAGCCAATCAGAATCATGCAACCTGAAGTAATGATGTTGCTTAGACCTTGGTGAAAGGTAGAATTGTGGTGTAAAATTGAATGTATATGCAGAGTGGCCTACGATTTCCTTCTGCTGATGTAACTACAATCAATTTTTCAGTAAAAATGTCTTTAATTGACTGCACTTCTGACTCTGGATTTTCATTCATCCTATCTGGTCCTTAGGTCTGTAACTGTAAATTCCCCTACAAAGCTTAACTCTACGTATGAACCAAATATTTACCGAAGCCTCCGACCAGGAGTAACGGTTGAAATAAAATAGCAGACAGAATAGCAGTCTTGATTTACCTGACAGACTTAAATTATTTAGACATAGGTTATGTGATAATGCTGACACTCACTTATTAATACACTCACTCACTTACATTTTAAGAGAGAGAACGTTATGTGAAAAGATTACTTTCGTCCTAAACAATGCGCCGCTGTGTGCATCAGTCCCATCGTTCTATGTTGTGCTTGTCAAATAAATATAATTGACAAGATGTATTAATAAATAAATAAATACAGTTTCAGAAATAATCAGCATATAAACATTGATGCTATTCATGATAATATTTATTAATTTATCACTTAATTTTACCGTTAGTTATGTGAAGCAAAATAACTTCAAATGAAGAATAAAGTGAAATGCACAGTGTTTCAACAACTTCCGTTTACATATTTATAGGCTGTTGTTGGATCAGCGTGATTAAACGTCATTTTATGTGATACACATTATTTTACAGACAGTTTATGATCCACTAGCTACGCTCTGCCTTAAGAACAAATGGTGCAACACAAACTACTAAGTTAGTTACAAACTACTATACCTTGAGTGTGGACTTTAAATTTAACTTCTTCCAATTTAAGAACTTACGAACGTCTGGTGCAACCCTATCCTGAAGAAAATACAAAGGAGAAGCCTCAAATGTGTTCTCTGTGTGGAAAGAGTTTTTCATGACTGCATATATAGTTTTAAAATACAGAAAAGTCACAGCAGTGTGAAGGATCATATGTGTTTTGATTTGGAGAAGACTTTTGGCTGCCATTTTAAAACAGAGATACAGTAAGTCAGGGCATCTGAAAGCACACGAGAGGATCCACACTGGAGAAAAAACACATGATTTGCCCTTCATGTGGGTAGAGTTTCACATGTGTAGGTCCGCTGCATCATTCTAAAAACAAATGTCTGAAATCAAAGTATCTCATGTTCAGATCCAGCACTTTCAAGTCCATTGCTGCGTCCTCACAAACGTGACCGAATAATGCACTGAACAATAAAAGCTCTCTTTAAAAATAAATTCTCTACAGCCGCATAAAAACAAGCCAAAGTTGTCACAGTGTGAAGACCAGAGGTTTCAAGTGTGAGAACTTAAAGACTGAGTTCCACCCAAAAGGAAGAACTATTTTTTTATTTATTTTTTTGTTATTCGCTCGGGGTAAAAAGAAGTTGGAAATGTCTGAGCTGCGGTAAACTTTTGGCAAACATTCAGACGCCGCCCAAACCCAAACCATTGTTTATATCTAGAGGTAGCCTACAAAAATGTAAGGGTACCACCCCAGTGACGGCCACTTGAACATTAAAAGGTACAATTTTGTACTCTTTTTTTGAGAGTGCATGCTGCTTTGAGTGATGTTTAGATGATTGTGATTGTGTGCTGTCCTCTCAATATCACAACAAACACACTGTTGCGATCCTTGGCATCTGTGTTCTAATGTGGATTGTTGTTCTGTATGTGTGTGCTGTGATTGGTTTGCTGGCGGAGGAACATGAGTGGTGGACCCAGCTGCTCTGAAACTGTAGTTTGACAAGCAGCTACTCATAATAATGGCTTGTTTCCATGGAGCGGTACGGTATGGGGTACCTAGCACATTGGTAAGGT
Source organism: Romanogobio albipinnatus (assembly GCA_023566225.1). Taxonomy (NCBI): domain Eukaryota; kingdom Metazoa; phylum Chordata; class Actinopteri; order Cypriniformes; family Gobionidae; genus Romanogobio; species Romanogobio albipinnatus. The sequence continues at coordinate 30,195,675 of CM042263.1, read as the reverse complement.
ACTAAAGGGTGGAGCTAGACTCACTGCAGAACACTGATTGGTTGACAGAGAATCGTCACTTGCGCGTGCGACAGGGGGATCAACAACGCAAGAGGCACCATTTTATAAACAATTATAATTCCTTGTTATAAACAGCCACATGCCGAGAAGCAAGAACAAGATAAGGCCTCCATCGTTCTTCTTCGCGTGCACGAATGACGTCAACCGATGCTTTCCGTCATACACCACGCCTATCAAGTGATGTTGATTACTACTTTCCGGCATACACCACACCTATCAAAAAGGTTACTGTTGGCAGTGGAAACGCTCACCGAATTCATAGTTTACCGACCCGAACCGTACTGTACTGTACTGTTCTGTACCGCTCAGTGGAAACGAGCCATAATAGAGTACAGACTAAAATCAAGCTACCCTTCTGAGTAGCCAGCTACATTGAAAGTACTTTGATTTAAATAAAATAATAATAATAACAATGAAATAGCCTATTACAAATAACTAACTAATTGTTAATGAAGAATGTTTAAAGCTACACTGTGTGATATTTTCCCCCATCTAGCGGTAAAAAGGTATATGACCATCCAGAAAATATTAGTTTCTGTTCCTCCCAATTCCGATTTCGTTTTAACTCCTACGGTGGCCGATTTAGTCCAAGATTAACATGGCTTCCATTTCGACCTCGTCCATTAGTGTTGATTTGCCTGTTGTGTTGCCGTCTTAATTCTCTTTTTCGCTTCCTTGGCGACTCTGTTACATATCCTCGAGAATAAGAGTGATCCTCCATCAGCAACAGACTTTCAAAAAGACTTTCAGGTTTTCATATAGCAGTCTCAAGCAATCCCCCTCTTCACATTCGAAACGGTGCCATCGAGTGTTAAAACGCGCAAGGCGAAGCTTGAATTTACGGGTATGTCCCTTTTTGGCTAATGTACTTTCAAAATGGAGGAGCCCCGTTCGAACCCCTTACCCGTATGTATTTTCAATGGCATATTATAAACTTACGAGAATACTTTATTACTTGTAAGAAGTAAATATACATTAATGAGCACATATATTTTGGAAAGAACTAAGTGTTTTTAGCTAAGAATAAACTAAAAAAGTTACACAGTGTAGCTTTAAGTAAAAAGTTTGGGGTTTTAAAGCAGCACAATGCATAACAATTATGATTTCAAAGAGTAGACTACTGTTTTACTTTGTAAATTATAAGCTATCCAAAGACACAATACTCATATGTAGCCTAGCCTATATCTCACACTAATCGTCAAAGTGCAAAATTGCTACAAAGAATACTTTTTGTAAACAAAAACAAACAAAAATAACGACTTTGTTCAACCATTTCTTCTAGTCTGTGCCAGTCTTTATACGCAGTTTATGTGCAATTTGTGTTCTGAAGATGAACGAAGGGGTTTGGAACGACATGAGGGTGAGTAATTAATGACAGAATTTTTATTTTTGGGTGAAATAACTCTTTAAATCTGTATAAAGTTACACACCATGGGGTTAGCGCCATCTAATGGGCTTAAAGTTGAAATACAGCTCTTTTACGTCCACTTTTTCAACCGGTCCTTTTTTTTTAAATAAAAAATACAGAAACAAGTTTTTAACAAAGTTTTTCTAATTTATGTGTAGCTATTATTCACAAAGTGTCTGCTGTTAAAATAATGTCAATAGGCTATAGCCTACTTTGTTTATGTTTGTATTAACTGAAAGTGTTTTGTAGTCAAATGCAGAATATTCACCGTCCAGAAGTAATGAAAAAATAAAATAAAAAATAAAATAAAACGGACTTCATGTTAGCCTACTTTAGGGTTCAGGCTAATAAAGATGGAATGAAGTTAAATTACTTCCAATTCGGAGGCACCCAAACATCTCCTAGGCAGATGTTCTTGCATAGGCTATTAAAAAAAATACTGTTTGGTGAGGAAGTAGGATAGTCTGTCAACTCTCATATGAACACATCTCATTATTGCTTTGCCGGTGTTCTGTCGATTTGTCCTACCATGTCAGATTTTGCTACCGCCCATTAAAACAGCAGGTAGCACAATTCGACAGCAAAAAATGCTGCCTGTCAGATTGTGCTACCACCAGCATCATGTTCATCTGATTTGAGGCTTTTTTAATATCCATACCTACCCCTACTCTGAACCTACCCTTAAAACTATGTAAATATTTTAAATAAATAAATATTAAATATGGATGTAAAATGCTACCTATCCGATTGTGCTACCAGAATCATATTAATGTGATTTGCTTTATTAATATGAATTAATATCCATACCTACATCCATACCTACCCCTAAACCTACCCAAAATGTAAATATAAAAAATTGCGGCATGATTGCACTTGATAGCTAAAGACCTGACCAACACAAATTATTCAAGGCACAGAAATTACGCATTCTTAAGCTTCAAGGCATAAAAATGAGGATGTTAGAACGGCCAGTCAACGTTTAACCGTTTACAGGCATAAAAGGTCGTAAATCAGTAAAACAATCAGGCGGTTACCAAAGGGCTGTGGAATCGTACCACGTGATGAGCAGGAACGGGGAGAAAAAGAAACCATTCTGCACCTCGTTTACTCCAGACCGCCGTACTGCTGCATGTAAGTTTTAAAATGTCCTCGATTACAAGTACGTTAATGAGCAGGTAATGTTTTTTTTTTTTTTCAATGAATGTATTACGATGCTTTTTAAAAATGTCCTTCCTTTGATTTAAAGCTGATGTTTTGTGATGATGTTTTGTGATGATGCGAAATCGAAAGCATTCTAACGGGAACTCAGACCCTTACAGGCGGGTAAACCCACGTACGCGGTCGATGTCTTTTGGTTTGTGTCAAAAGAGAAGTATCATGAAATAAAATGTTTCAGTTCACTTAGCACGATAACCTATATTTATTCAAACATTCAACTATTGTGGTAGTATTTATAATAATTAGCCTACAATAAATTCTGAGAGTGACGTAATTCAAAATGATGTGCTGAAGAACTATGGTTCTTTGGTGGATAAGTAAATATGAGTGTAAAATCAAATAAAACTGCAATACATATTCAGTTTTCCCTATTTGAAATGCACCTAAACACGACAGTTTGGTTACACCAAATGAAAATATTTGTTTCAGAGCCCATGTTATGTTTATGCAGCTTGTTTGTTACCAACTCGACACATAATTATATTCACCTCATACCATTATGGTCATGTCCAGGTCATGCTGAGCAGCTGAATCCTTTAACACAAAGATCCAGTGCTGATCTGTTTTCAATGGCAGTTTAGCTGCTGTATGTCAGAGGAGCGAGGAAAGGACTCTCTCTCTGAGATGAGTCTCTCAGAGAAACAGAGGTAAGTCTGTTTTCACCATAGACTGTAAAAAAATCACAATCATACTGAAGTGGCAAAATTGTAGTTAATTTTAGTTGTAGAGTATATATCAAGTTATACATATATATATATACCCTCAAATTGTTCCAAACCTGTATGAATTTTTTCTTCTTTTGAACACGAAAGAAGATATTTTGAAGAATGTTGGAATGTTGCACTTCTGGTTAGACCTAAACTGCATTTTGTTGCCTTGTACTTGTACTTGTGTAATGACAATAAAATTGAATCTAATCTAATCAAATCTAATCCGACAGTTTAAGGGAACCAATTAGCCCCTTTCACACACAAGCCGGGTTTCTACCGCCCGAACTTTCCCCAGGAACTAGGAACTTTGGGGTGGTACTCTATCTACCACAGGAACCAGGGTCTAAATTAAGTTCCGGGTAAATATTTCCCCCTCCGAAAGTCCCTGCTTGCGAGGTAGTACTTTTTCAAAGTTCAGGAACTTTCGGGGGTGGGACTTGGGCGGCTGAACATGCTGATTGGTTGAGCTCACGCAGCATTTTATTTCAACTGGCATTTTTAAAAATCTTTTGCGAGGTTCGTTCTGCGTTCAGTAAATATCAGTCTGGCTCTTTCTGTCCAATGGCGCGCGTTCGTCTCAGCCATCTCACGGTCAATGTCTGTAATAGCTGATAATAACATACGTTGTCTTATTTTAAATCTAGCTTTACGTGCTTTAAGGAATACACTTTAGTATCAGTGCTCATCTCTGTTTAAGAGATCATGTGTGAACAGGACCTTTTCAAAAATATTGGTAAATTGGTTCTGACAATCTACCAGTAAGGGAAGTTATAATATTACCAGTAAAGTTCCAGTAATGTGCGCCGTGTGAACGTGGAATGAAGATCACCGGTATGAGAATGTACAAATTCAGAACGTGCTGATGTAAAAAGTCTGCTTTGGGCCAGTCAAAGCTCTTATGGAGATCACGTGATTACTCAGTGCTGTTTACAGTAATCCTTTTAATAGAGGGTAGCCTATGCATCGACACCCCTTTCCCACCAGAACACGCCCCCTCAGCCGGGACTGAGGGGCAGAAGAGCTGCCTCATGACTGGAGTTAATAGGGAAAAATGTGAGTAAAACAAACAGTTATCAGTTTAAATAAAGGTTGGACTCGATATAGTGTTCCTTACACCTTACCAAAGATCCAGTGATCGTGTTTCCTGACTTTTATATGAGCCTGATTTCGATATATAAATATTTATCACTGTCAGTCATCAGTTTCGAGAGTGAATCAAATTCTGAATATAATATAGGCCTATGAATTCTTTTTTTATATCGCCTAGACAGCATGCAAAGAGTGCTCCCTTTATAATCACTTAAAGGTATCACTCGTTCAATGAATGTGATCTCACAAAGTCCCGTTATATGAATCAGTAAAGCTGACGACACAATGAATCTCTTATTTACATGTGGTCTACACTTTGTTAGAGATGATTAGCTTCACTGATTAATATAACGGGACTTTGTGAATAGCATAGTTGTTGATTTACTGGTAAAGTCATTCTGGTCATTTTACGATAATTTACCGGGATTGCTGTGTGAAAGGGGCTATTGACATCCATAATAGGAAAGAAAATATTGTGGAAGTCATCAATGGCTACCATCAACTGTTTGGTCACCAACATTCTTCAAAATATTTTCTATTTAACAGAAGAAAGAAATTCATACAGATTTGGAACAAATTGAGAGTGAGTAAATGATGACAGAATTATTTTGCATGAACTATCCCTTTAAGAAGCTCAGTAAGATGGATGATAAGATTTAATGAGTCTATAAAATGCAACAAACATTCAGGAATAAAGTAAAAGGAAGTAATCGTTGTGTTCAGAGTCCAGTAAAGTTGTAGGGTTGAAAATTAACAAAGTGAAGTGTCTAGCTATGTCAGTTGCAATTAGTTTCTCTGCCAGAATTTTTTTATTTTTTTTTTATTTATTTTTTTACATCCGTAAGGTCACAGAAATGCCAATAATGATCAAGGTTTATTTGCTGAGGTGTCAACCAATCTGCCAGGTGTCACAACTTTGTTACTGTTTTAATGTTACTGTTACTTAAAGGCTAAGGCTGAATCCGAAATCCCCCCTAAACCCTTAATCACTATTTCCTACTTTAGTCCACTACTATAGTTCACTTGAAGGAGTGAATAAAAACAAGTGAGCGAATTCGGACAGCTGCTGTGTGTACATCGGCTGTACACTCGTTATTGCGGTGCAATGTGGGATAGAATAAGTGCACTCAATAACATCCACTATGGTTTCAGACATTACTACAAGTGCCCTATTTAAGGGTATAGGGGGCGGTTTCAGATTCAGCCAAAGAGTATCACAAGATCACAGAAATTGATCAAATGTGTATCTTAAATTAAATATGTTGCTTTAGATAAAAGTGTCTTCCAAATTCTGATTAAATTTTCAGGATAGTTTGGTGGTAATGTCAAAAAACATTTTTTAAGAAGACTTTATTCCACCCAGTCATACTCAAAGCAACACAAAGTTATTTGCTTATTAGACTACTAGATATCATGTCAAAAAAAATAAAAAAAATAAATAAATTATATATATATATATATATATATATATATATATATATATATATATATATATATATATATATATATATATATATATATATATATATATATATATATATATTAATGTACAGTTATAGTTTGTGTTAAACTGTTTACACCAGTAAATCTCTTCAAATAAGACTAAGTACCATTTCAGTAAAATCTTTCTTTCTTTCTTTCTTTCTTTCTTTCTTTCTTTCTTTCTTTCTTTCTTTCTTTCTTTCTTTCTTCTTTCTTCTTTCTTCTTTCTTCTTTCTTCTTTCTTCTTTCTTCTTTCTTTCTTTCTTTCTTTCTTTCTTTCTTTCTTTCTTTCTTTCTTTCTTTCTTTCTTTCTTTCTTTCTTTCTTTCTTTCTTTCTTTCTCTTTGTGTTATTAGGGAAAGATCAGACTCAGAGGATTCCAGCTCTGAGTCTGTGAAGAGTGACCAGTCGAAAGGGGATGTACCATATTTCACTGAAGAAACATCTACCAAAAGGTATTTCATGTGTTTCTTGCTGTTGGTCACACATAGCGTATGTTAAAGTATTTCAGTATTTATCATAGAAACTTAAAAATGTTTTTTTTTCATCACCTTGTGTCTTTAGTGAAAGATCAGATTCACCTGTATTCAGTTCTTTGTCTATGAAGAGTGATAATTCAAAAGGTGACGGACCAAACTTCAGTGAGAAAACACCATCACCTACCAAAAGGTATTTAATGTTCTTGTTGTTGGTCACACGAACTGTCTCTAAAAATTTGAAGAGTTGTGTTTCTCAAATTTACAGCCAAAAATGAGACAGTTGGTTTGTCAAATATTTGTCCAAGTGTTTAGTTCATAATAACGTATTGTACTTGTCACTAAGAGAATTGACCGAGATCATAAATATGAAGTTATCAAGCCAAAAGCATTAGAAGAAACTAGGGGAAGAGAGTAACTCGGTCACACTCAATAGAGTCAATAGAGAACGTCTCGGTTACGTATGTAATCCTTGTCGCCTGGAGAAGGGAATGGAGACATACGTGGGACGTATCCGACGAATTGGGATCACTTCTGAGAGCCCCTATCAGCTTCGAGTGTATACAGAATAGGCCAATGGCCATTGGCGTGCAAGATTTGCATCTGGCGCTCTGCCCCGCAGAGCGGGTATAAATCCGGAAGCAGCACACTTGTTTTTCACTGAGGAGTCAAACTAGTGACTCGGTCCTGTAGTGATGGTACATCAACCGTGGCGACGGAAAGTACGTCTCCGTTCCCTTCTTCAGGAAATGAGGGTTACATACGTAACCGAGACGTCCGTTGGACGTATCTGATGAATTGGGATCCCTATGGAAAACGCCACGGCTGTGCCACTTCCAGCACCCCTGCCTGAGTCCCTCTGGACCCTCCCCTTTTTCTGGGCAGGGAAGTCACGCAAGGAGAGTCACTGCTGCTCTTCCGCAAGACTTATTCAGCAGGTATTGGATAACGCTGGGAAAGCGTGCCCGCTTGCCCTACTGAGCCTGGCGCCAGATGCTTCGCCACATCTGAGCACCGTATGGTGGTGGAGGAACTCACAGGGTACACCTAGCTGGGGAACTCGACTGGAGCAAAAAAGCTGACTTATCCGGTACATGAGGAGGGGAATGGCGCAGCAAGCCGACACAAGAACAGGCACTTCGTGTTACTGGCTGGTTGAAGCGAGCACACGGGAAGATACCGGTTCTACACAGAGGCTATAGAATCTAGCGAACATGTTAGGTGACGCCCAGCCCGTAGCTCTACGTATATCTTTCAGCGAGGCGCAGTGCGCCAGTGCCCAGGAAGAGGCAACACTCCTAGTGGAGTGGGCCTTCAACCCGAGTGGGCAAGGCATGCCTTGGGTTTTGTACGCCAAGACGATGGCATCCACTATCCAGTGGGCCATCCTCTGCTTGGAGACAGCCTTTCCCTTCTGCTGGCCGGAAGGGAGTAGTGGGAACCTTGGGCACGTATCCGGTCAACGAATTCCAGGCATGATTCGTTGACTGAAAATGCCTGCAGGTCCCCTCCCTCTTGATGGAGGTCAATGCAGTCAGGAGCAGTGTATTCCAAGACAAGATCTTTAACTCAGCTGACTGCAGGGGCTCAAATGGTGGTCTCTGGAGTGCGGTCAGCACCAGTGATAAGTCCCAAGAGGGTATAGAGTGAGAGCGAGGCAGATTCATTCTCCTCACTCTTCTCAGGAACCTGACGATGAGATCATGCTTCTGTAAGGCCTTGCCATCATCCATGTTGTGATGTGTGGCATTAGCAGCAACATACACTTTGAGGGTGGAAGGAGGCAGCCTTCACTCCTACCCATCTTGCAGGAAGGAAAGCACTGAACTGATCGCACATCTTTGGGGGTCTTCCCGGTGGGAAGAACACCATTTGACGAACAGGTTCCACTTCAGAGCATAGAGGTGCCTCATATAGGGGGCTCAAGAGCAAGTGGTGGTGTCTACCACAGCCTGTGGTAGGCCACCTAGAACCTCTGTGTCCTGAACACAGACTAGACATGGAGTTTTTTTTTTTAGAGGTCCGGACGCGGGTGCTGTAGGGTGCCCCGTCCCAGAGTCAGAAGGTCCTTCCTCAGAGAAATGGGCCAGGGAGTGGCTGTTGCGAGGAGCACCAGTTCTGGGAACAAGGTCCGGTTGGGCCAGTAGGGTGCAACTAGCAAGACCTGCTCCTTGTCCTCCCTGACTTTGCACAGGGTCTGTGCAAGAAGGCTCACTGGGGGAAACACATATTTGTGTAGGCCCCGGGGCCAGCTGTGAGCCAGTGCGTCCATGCTGAGGGTTCCCCCAGTCAGGGAGTAAAACAACTGGCAGTGTGACGTGTCCGGGGCGGCAAACGACAAGGCATCCGTGGAGACCACAGCATGCCTGTACACTTGTTCTAGGGGAACTCCGACCACGGCCTGAAGGTTTGGTGGCAATTCGATGTAATTGAAACACGGAATGTCCCGCTCTGCCACACCCATCTGAAGCGGCCAGTGTTGAAGCGGCCTCATATGAAGCAATCCGAGCGGGGTTACTGTGGCTGTGGCTGCGGATGCCATATGCCCTAGGAGCCTCTGAAAATGTTTCAGTGGGACCGCTGTCCTGCATTTGAACGAATTCAAGCAGTTCAACAACAACTGAACGCGCTCCTCTGTGAAGCGCGCTATCAGGTTGACCGAATCCAACTCCATACCGAGAAAAGAGATCCTTTGCACGGGGCAGAGTTTGCTCTTCACCCAGTTGACCCGAAGCCCCAACTGGCTGAGGTGACTGAGCACCATGCTCCTGTGTTCGCACAACTGATCTCTGGACTGGGCTAATATTTGCCAGTCGTCGTTGAGGTTGTTGAGGATGCGAACACCATGCTCTCTCATGGGAGCAATGGCCGCCTCTGCGACTTTCGTGAAGACACAGGGCGACAGGGACAGCCCGAAGGGTAAGACTTTGTACAGATATGCCCGTCCCTCGAACGCAAAGCGCAGGAACAGTCTGTGTCAAGGGAGAATCGAGACATGAAAGTACGCATCCTTCAGGTCGATCGTTTCAAACCAATCTTGGGAACGGATGCACCTGAAGATGCATTTCTGCATTAGAATCTTAAACGGCAGCCTGTGCAGGGACCGATTCAAGTATCGCAGGTCCAAGATTGGCCGTAACCCACCACCTTTCTTGGGTACAATGAAGTACAGGCTGTAGAAGCCTTTCTTCATATCGGCTGGAGGGACCGGCTCTATCGCGTCATTCGCCAGTAGGACTGCGACCTCCGCCCGTAATACAGGGGCAGCCTCCTTCAGCACGGAGGTGAAGTGGACTTGGGGGGCCACCGGGGGAACTGAATCGCATAGCCGAGTCTCGTAGTACAGATGAGCCAGCGAGACGGGCTGGGAAGCGCCAGCCAGGCTTCCAGCAACCGTGCAAGCAGGACCAATGGCACAACAGACAGGGGTCTGTTTGTCCTGCGGTCGTAAAGTGTTTTCATAATTTACAGGGGCTAGTGATTTTATTCTCATCTTAATCCAGAATATCAGTGTTTTTCTCCCACCACCACAGAATTACCTCCTGTTTTTAGACAAACACCAAGGTCGTGTGGTAATTGAATTACCGTCCGATTCCACAGTTTTCAAGAATATATCACTCCAAAATTCACTGTTTATATCCTTTTTGGCCACTGCAGAGCACCTTGTGGTTGCGCTTTGCTGTAATTTGGATGCATTTTAAAGATCTAGACTTTTATTACTGAAATGCTGGCAAGTATTTACAAGAGCAAAATATTTGAACACCGCTCAAAAAAAAAAGCACGTAAACATTCTAAATGGGCCGTTATAACGGCAGCGATTATATATGTTAAAATCCAGCACTTACTTTCTCTTTGTTTATTCTTGAACACTCTTCAGCAACACAAACAACGGCTCCGAAGTGAATGACAAGTGTGTGCTGCATCTGCTTCCGGATTTATACCCGCACTGTGGGGCGGAGCGCGAGATGCAAATCTCGCACGCCAATGGCCATTGGCCTGTTCTGTATACACTTAGAGCTGATAGGGGCTCTCAGAAGTGACCCCAATTTGTCGGATACGTCCAACGTACAACGAACGTGACTGACTGAAAGGGTTTTAATACTTACCTGTATACTGTGTATATACACTGTAAGTGTTATTAGAAGGCAGAAATGAGATTTTACAGAGTCTAAAGTCCAAAAAGGGATGAAGGGTATAGTTAGCTTTTATTGGTAGTTCATATTGTGGCAGAAAAAAACAGTTTTAAGATGGATAAGACATGCCACTGCTGGTAGTTGCGGTGTTAAAGTACATGTAATATTAAAAAGAAAACTTGGTTGATCAAACAAAGATGAGATGAGACGAGGCAAAGCAAAAAAAATCAATATATTTTAAATCAATATACTTTAATACACAAATCAAAATAAAGATACAAGTGAGGCTAAACACAAAATGCACAAGCAATGCCAGACAAAGAACAGCACAAACTGAGGGTTACATATACAGAGCAAGCTTATGATTAGAAACAGGGGTGTAAAATCAATGAAACCATGACAACCAATGAAAACATACTTGGTAACCGGGATAACCAAGGAAACACAAGAAAAATTGAGAAGAAAAAAAAGTCCATGAAAATAAAACCAACACTGAATGTGACGGTATACAGTATCTCACAAAAGTGAGTACACCCAGGGGTTAAAGTGGGCCGGAACGGTCCGGAACTGTGTTCCGGCGCCTCAGATAAATGAATAAATAAATAGATTCAGCGGTCGTAGCGTGAGAGGAGCTGGATCGTCTCATGCACAGTGCTGACAAACTGGTTCGGTGCTTTCGCCGCTCTATTCAGAGCCGGCCAAAGGCATAAGCGAACTAAGCGGCTGCTTAGGGCCCCCTTGGCCACCAGAGGGCCCCCACGAGCACAATAAATTACTCTCCGGCAAAGTTATTTTATGATGATTGAAATCGCGAAATGGCCATAAACAATTATTGCAATAAATTGCAAAAACCTTTCTAATATATGCATGGATTGATTCGGCGCCATCGGCTGGACACTATATTCGCTTGTTAGTCAGGATTCATCAAGTCCAAAGAGCGGAAAAATCGGCGCTAAAACGTACTCATCAGTTGCCCGGTAATCTTTTTATGAATGGATGGATTTGAGAATGCGCTATATTAGGGCTGGGCGATATGGAGCAAAAATTATATCTCGATATATTTTGCTATATCTCGATATACGATATATATCTCGATATCTTTACCGGAAAAATAACCCCCCAAAAACTACTGCAAAAACAAATATGCAAAGTGCAAAGAGGTAGGCAGTTCATGTAGGAACAAAATAGGGATGCAACAATACAGTAAGTCCACAGTTCAATACATACCTCGGTTTTTTTACCACGGTTTTCGGTTCGGTTCGGTTGGCTAGTCGCAACAGATTTTTGCTATTCTATTCTTAGCCGAACAGCAAGTAAAAAATACTATTTTTTTTTATTGCAATACTCTTTCTTTATTTTACATAAAAGACTTGAAAAACCTTACTTAAACTTAAAACTTTACTTTTAAAAAACATTGTACACATTCCTAGTGTACTGTATAATATAAAATAAATATATATAAAGATTTACACTGGCAGCTCAGAGCTGTACAGCAGTATTTAAGTATGAAATTGAATGAATAAATGTAAAAATAAAACACTACATAGACTTCACTATAAAATATACATTGATTCTTATTGAAGCTACTGTATTAGTTTTTCAGTCAAGAGCAGTGAGTGATTTTCTCTTTGTCTTTTGTTGTTGTATTAACATTAAAGGGACAGTTCACTCAAAAATGAAAATTCTGTCATTTATTACTTGCGCTCAAGTTGTTTTAAACCTGAATAAAGTTCTTTCTTCTGTTGGACATATTTTTAAGAATATTGGAAACCAAACAGTTGCTGGTGACTGGTCCCCATTGTCGGAAACAATAATATGGATGAAAATCACTACCATCCACTGTCTGGTATTCAACAGAAGAAATGAATACAGGTTTGGAACACCATTAGAGTTGGTAAATAATTACATCATTTTAGAGGTGAACTGTCCCTTTAAGGACAAGTGGCAGCGGGTTCACTATAGGCTGCCCTGCTGTCAATTTAAGACTTGCACGCATCTAATAACTTATACAGACACACGCCGATTTTACTTTCACTTTAGACATAACCGACTGTGTTTATGTTAACCTTGTGTGTATTTGACATTATTAGCGCAGTAAGATTTAGTCCAGTAATCACTTTTGTTTGACAGGCTTTTAGTGCGCGCGCATTACTTAAGCCGCTCTCTCTCTGTAGTGTACAGTCGCGGGAGTTCTTGTCTCGCAAAGTAATGCCGACTAGGTAAACTGTATTTTGGATCAAGTGTTTGAGAACCAACTGTCGGCATTCATGGCAGTAGACATCTGTCTGCTGTTCGTCCGACTTCTTAAAACCGAAGTATCTTCATATAATGGAGCCAGTTGTCCAGACGAGTTCTGTAGCCTCCGAGCTGGTTGCGGACGCCGCCATGTTCAATGAGACAACACGCGAGGGGAGGGGGAACAAAAGCAAGGAGGCGGGGGGCGAGCGAGCGGGGGCGAGCACAGCACAGAGAACGCAAACAAGCAAAGTGGCGGAATCAGAATTAAATATAAACAATATATCGATATATACGATATGTCAAAATCCATATTGTGTTGAAAAAATATCTCGATATATTTTAAATATCGAGATATCGCCCACCCCTACGCTATATGGTTTAGTGCGAATATATTGTCTGACGTGCTGCATGTTTTGGACAGAGTAGACAGCATAGCTTTTAGTTTCTCCCTTGAAATTATAAGTTGTGTAGCTTACATTTTGGAAGTTTTTATTTAGAAAATACAAAGGTTCTTTCTACACAGTCGAATGGAATACAAAAAATAACATTTTGTTTCCGCCAAAATAAAAGCTCTGTTTAATTTTTGAAAGAAATCAACATTTCTTGTTTTTAAAATAAGTCTCTTCTTCTCTGCAAGGCTGCATTTATTTGATTAAAAATACAGTAAAAACAGAAATATTGTAAAATAATATGATGTAAAAACAGCTGTTTTCTATGGGAATATATAGTAAAGTGTAATTCCCTTTCAAGGGAACTCGAGCTGCGTCACCGCTTTGGGAACGCCTCTGCGTGATTGCGTCGTGAAGCACGTATGTCATCAGTCCAATAGAGAGACGGAACGTCATAGGCTGGTGACGTCATAGACCCGGAAGCTATAAAGCACACCGGCAAACACACGCCGTTAGCTTCTGTTGCCTTCAACAAGCGCTCTGTGTTTCTGTCCATGTGATTTGTGTTGTGTCTGAGTTCAGACTGTTTTTGTTGTTTGCACTCACACCCACATTATATAAAGAGAGAAAAAAAAAAAAATGACGAGCGAACAGCGTTACAGACAGTGTGTTCCTCCCTGCTCTCGCTACATCACGAGTGGGGATACACACTTGATGTGCGTTGTTTGTTTGGGTGAGGAGCATGCGCAGTCGGCACTCGAGGGTGCCGGCTGCGAGCATTGTGAGGCGCTGCCTCTTCGCGTGCTGCGATCCCGCCGGGTGCTCTTTGAGGAGGGCGTCCCGGCTAGCGCTCCCCACGGCACGGGTCCCGCTGCTGCTGAGGCTCAGCGGCGACTCATGTCGTGGGGTTCGCAAAAGGATCTGACGGAGGGGATGGAGACGGGCCCCGCCCTATCTCTTTCTTCACCCGCCAGATCCAGCGCTGCTTCTCTGGGTTCGGGAGCCCGCTCTGCGGCTTCTCCCGCCCGGGGAGCGGCCGCGATGCTGCAGCTATCTTCGTCCGAGGAGGTTGATGTCTGTAGCATCGATGCAGGGGGTGGAGACTCGTCACTTCAGTCCCCTGCAAGTGAGGAGCTCATGGAGGTGCTGAGCAGAGCGGTGGCCAGATTACACATTGACTGGCCACATGAACAACATGAGCGAGCTGCCGTAAAAAGCAGACTCGACGAGCGATTTCTCCCCGCGCGCTCTGTTCAGCCTCCTCGAAGGAGTCTGCCGTTTTTCCCGGACCTCCACACCGAGGTGTCGAGGTCTTGGAAGCGGCCCGTGTCTGCACGCATTTTCACCCCGCAAACGTCAGTTTATAGCAATATCGCGGGGTGTAAGAGACACGGTTATGGTCAGCTGCCTCGGGTTGAACAGACGCTTGCGAGCCATCTGTCACCCGAGTCTGCGTCGACTGTAAAGGCTCCGACTTTGCCCACAAAACCTCTTAAAGTGACATCATCTTTTGTGGGCAAAGCATACTCGGCAGCAGGTCAAGCCGCCGCGTGTCTGCACACGATGTCTATTGTGCAGGCATATCAGGCTGATCTGCTAAGGGACCTGGGGGAAAGCCACGAGATCGGAGTCGATACTATTAATGAACTTCGATCAACTGCCGATCTCGCTCTCCGTGCCACCAAGGAGACGGCCCGATGCGTCGGCCGTTCTATGGCAGCCCTGGTGGCCACGGAGAGGCATTTATGGCTGAATCTTACGGACATCAAGGAAAGGGACAAGAGCTTTTTGCTTGATGCGCCGCTGTCTCCGGAGGGCCTGTTCGGTGACGCTGTCACCACTGTTACCGACAGGTTCCTGGAGGCGAAAAAACAGGCAGCGGCGCTCAAGCAGTTCCTTCCCCGTAAGCCCCAGGTCTCGTCTGCTGCTGGGCGGGAGCAGCAGATGCCGAGTACGAGCTCCTCACACAGGGCGCAGCAGAGAGTGAGTGTCGCCACTCGTACACCCCCGCAGAAGGGGTCATCGGGTGCGCGGCGCTCACAGGCGCAGCCTTCTAACCCCAGGGCTGATCTGAGGACAGTCATTGTGGCGAGGAAGGCTGCGTCAAAGAAGTCCTGACGCCTCTGGGCCCAGGACAGTGAGGGTGATCCCCTCCGCGGGCGCACGGTGCTTACCGCTGTACACGGTACCCGTGCGTCCGCGGTACCCTCACGGGGTCAGTCCGCCAACCCCGCCCGAGTGCCGGGGCACGGAGGGGCCCCGCGGGTCATCCGAGGATGGCCCGCACCCTCTTCGGAGGGAAATTATGCCGTCGAGTCAGTCGTTCCCTGCCGGTTCGCCGCTTCAGGGCGCTGCACTCGCGGTGCAGAGTACATCAGAGACCAGCCTCGAGAGGCTGGTTCCCTTAGTAGATTTTGTGTCAGAGTGGGAAAATCTGCCTCACATATCTCGTTGGGTCCTGCGATGCGTAAAGTTGGGGTACGCGATTCAGTTCAGATGCCGTCCCCCCAGCTTCAACGGGGTCCTCTCCACTGTGGTGGACTCGGTGCAGGCTCTGGTGATGACTCAAGAAGTACAGACTCTGCTGCAAAAGGGGGCTATAGAGAGGGTCCCCCCCCCCGGACAGGGAGTCAGGCTTTTACAGCCGGTACTTCATAGTGCCAAAGAAGGATGGTGGGCTGCGCCCCATCTTGGATCTTGGATCCTGAACCGAGCCGTGGCAAAGCTCAAGTTCAGGATGCTGACACTCAAACAGATCAAATCAAATCAAATCAAATCAAATCACTTTATTGTCACACAGCTATATGCACAAGTACAACAGCAGGTGAAATTCTTGGTGCAGTTCCGAGCAACATAGCAGTCATGACATGACATGTACAACATTTAAAGCAGCATCAGATTGCACATCTGATGCGCCCACAATTACTCACAGCACAGTATACACTACAATAAACAATAAATAATTTACACAATGTGAGTGTAGTTCTCACAGCTTTAACCAATATACACATACTTACAATATACATATACTTTAAACAATATACACTAAACATACATTAAACAGTATACATTAAGCTATAATAATAATAATAATAATAATAATATACAATGTACAGTATACATTATTATTCACAGTAGAGATCCAATTAAGTACAATAGGTGCTATATGATAAATGATAAATAATAAATGATACATAAATGTGTATATAATGTGTGTGTATCTACAGTGGGTTGTGCGGAGTGATATTCTGTCCAGTGTGTGTTATGATCCTGATGGATCAGGAGTTAAGTAGTCTGATTGCTTGTGGGAAGAAGCTGTTCTGGAGTCGGCTGGTGCGTGTTCTAATGCTGCGGTACCGTCTGCCTGATGGCAGCAGTGAGAGCAGCCCATGGCTCGGGTGGCTAGAGTCTCTGATGATCCTCTGAGCTCTCTTCACACACCGCCTGGCGTAAATGTCCTGGAGGGAGGGAAGCTCACCTCCGATGATGCAGCTGGCCGTGCGCACTACCCTTTGCAGGGCCTTGCGGCTGCGGGCGGTACTGTTGCCGTACCAGGTGGTGATGCAGCCAGTCAGCAGGCTCTCGATGGTGCAGGTGTAGAAGCGTGTGAGGATGTGGCGGTTCATTCCAAACCTCCTCAGCCGTCGCAGGAAGAAAAGGCGCTGATGAGCCTTCTTCACAACGGCCTCGGAGTGGACGGACCATGAGAGTTCCTCTGTGATGTGGACACCGAGGAACTTGAAGCTGCTGACTCTCTCCACCGGTGCTCCATCGATGGTGATGGGGCGGTTTTCTCTCTCATTCCTCCTGAAGTCGACCACCAGCTCCTTGGTCTTGCTGACGTTGAGGGAGAGGTTGTGCTCCTGACACCACCGTGTCAGAGTGTGCACCTCCTCTCTGTAGGCTGTTTCATCATTGTCAGTGATGAGACCTACCACCGTCGTATCGTCAGCAAACTTGATGATGGTGTTGGAGCTGTGGGTTGCCACACAGTCTTGTGTGTACAGGGAGTACAGGAGTGGGCTGAGAACACAACCCTGAGGGGCTCCAGTGTTGAGAGTCAGTGATGAGGAGATGTTACTGCCCATTCTGACCACCTGGCGTCTGTTTGACAGGAAGTCCAGGATCCAGCTGCATAACAGGCTGTTTAAGCCTAGAGCCCGGAGTTTCATGTCAAGTATGGAGGGCACAATGGTGTTGAATGCTGAGCTGTAGTCCACAAACAGCATTCTCACATATGTGTTCCTCTTTTCCAGGTGGGAGAGAGCAGTGTGTATTGTAGATGAAATGGCATCATCAGTGGAGCGGTTTGTGCGGTATGCAAACTACAGTGGGTCCAGTGAGGGGGGGAGAACAGAGCAGATGTGGTTTCTGACTAGTCTCTCAAAGCATTTGCTGATGATGGGGGTCAGAGCAACAGGACGCCAGTCGTTTAAGCAGGTGGTTTTTGACTGCTTAGGTACAGGCACAATGGTGGACGTTTTGAAGCATGTGGGGACCACAGACAGGGAGAGGGACAGGTTAAAAATGTCCGTGAAAACTCCAGCCAGTTGGTGCGCGCACGCTCTGATCACACGGCCGGGAATGCCGTCTGGACCCGCAGCTTTACGGACGTTCACCCGCCGGAAGGATCGGGTTACATCCGCGACAGATACGGAGAGTGCACTAACCTCTGTATCTTCAGCCGCGAGCTCTCTCTCCGCGAGGGCGGTGTTAGTTCCCTCAAAGCGAGCATAGAAGGTGTTGAGCTCGTCCAGGAGAGAGGCAGCGGTGTTCACGGTGGAGTTTGTGTTCCCTTTATAGTCCGTGATGGTGTTAATTCCCCTCCACATGCTTCTGGAGTCGGTGGTGTTGAACTGTCCTTCAATCAAATCAAAATCAAATCAAATCACTTTATTTGTCACTCTACATATGCACAAGTGCAACAGTAGGTGAAATTCTTAGGTGCAGTTCCGAGCAACATAGCAGTCACGACATGACATGTACAACATTTAAAGCAGCATCAGATTACACATCTGATGCGCACACAATTACTCACAGCACAGTAAACTCTACAATAAACAATAAATAATTTACACAATGTGAGTTTAGTTCTCACAGCTTTAAACAATATACACATACTTACAATATACATATACTTTAAACAATATACACTAAACATACACTAAACAATATACATTACGCTATAATAGTAATAATAATATACAATGTATAGTATAAATATTATTCACAGATTGAAAAATTGAAATCCAAAGTGCAATAGATGCTGTATGATAAATAAATGTGTATATAATGTGTGTGTATCTACAGTGGGTTGTGCGGAGTGATATTCTGTCCAGTGTGTGTTATGATCCTGATGGATCAGGAGTTAAGTAGTCTGATTGCTTGTGGGAAGAAGCTGTTCTGGAGTCGGCTGGTGCGTGTTCTGATGCTGCGGTACCGTCTGCCTGACCGTCTGCCTGATCTTGTCCCTGTACTGCCGTTTTGCTGCTCTGATGGTTTTCCGGAGGGCATAACTTGCTTGTTTATGCTCCTCCGCATTACCGGAGTTAAAAGTGAAGGTCCGCGCATTGAGTGCTGCGCGAACATCCCCGTTTAGCCACGGCTTCTGGTTAGGGTACAGCCGTATTGTTTTGGTCGGAACAACGTCATCTACGCACTTCCTGATGAAACACGTTACGCTATCAGCGTAGACCTCGACGTCGTCATCAGAGGCCGACCGGAACATCTCCCAGTCCGCGTGATCAAAACAGTCCTGTAGCATAGAATCTGATTGGTCCGACCAGCACTGGATGGTTCTGAGGGCGGGTGCTTCCTGTTTGAGTCTTTGCCTATATGCGGGCAAAAGTAGGATGGACGCGTGATCTGATTTGCCAAATGGTGGGCGTGGGAGTGATTTGCATCCATCCTTGAAGGGGGAGTAACAGTGGTCTAAAACACGGTTCCCTCGCGTGTTGAAGCTAACATGTTGGTGGTATTTGGGTGCGATGCGCTTGAAGTTGGCTCTGTTAAAGTCTCCGGTCACAATAAACGCAGCCTCAGGATGCGCGGTTTCCTGCTCACTCACTGTCCTATACAGTTCCTTTAGTGCCCGGTCTGTGTCGGCTTGCGGGGGAATATACACAGCTGTGATGATGACCGCGGTGAATTCCCTCGGTAGCCAGAATGGTCGGCACAGAAGCATGAGAAATTCCAGATCAGGAGAACAGAAAGACTTGATAGAATGTACGTTCCTCTGATCACACCAGGATCGGTTGATCATAAAACACACACCCCCGCCTTTGCTTTTCCCTGAGAGATCTTTTTCTCTGTCCATTCGGTGCACGGAGAACCCCGTGGTTTCGATGGCCGAATCTGGAATCTCAGCGGACATCCAGGTTTCTGTAAGGCAGATAATGCAGCAGTCCCTCGTGTCTCAGATCAGGTCCGAGGACTGGTTTGTCACGATAGATCTCAAAGATGCATATTTCCATATCTCCATCCTTCCGCAGCACAGGAAGTTCCTGAGGTTCGCTTTCAGGGGAGAAGCGTACCAATATCGAGTGCTTCCTTTCGGTTTAGCCCTTTCACCCCGCACGTTCACGAAGTGTGTGGACGCTGCTCTGGTCCCCTTGCGTTTGCTGGGGATCCGCATTCTCAATTACATCGACGACTGGCTGATACTAGCACAGTCAGCGCGTCTTGCGGTTCAGCATCGAGATGTTGTTCTCAAACATATGAGGAGGTTGGGGCTGAGGCTCAACTCCAAGAAGAGTGTTCTTTCTCCTGTGTAGAAGATCACTTATCTCGGCGTGAGTTGGGATTCGGTCTCTATGCAGGCTCGTCTGTCGGAGCCTCGCGTGGGGTCGATCCTCTCAGCCGTGAAAGGGGTGAAGCTAGACCAGCCGCTCACTGTGAAGCAGTTTCAGAGACTGTTGGGTCAAATGGCAGCCGCGTCCAACGTTATTCCTTCGGGCCTGCTGTTCATGAGGCCGCTACAGTGGTGGCTCAAGACCAGGGGTTTTTCCCCGAGGGGGAACCCTTTTCGCGTAATCAAGGCAACGCGGCGGTGTCTCCGCACCTTGGTTATGTGGAAGGACCCCAGGTTCCTGACCCAGGGCCCGTCGCTGGGGGCACCGTGTCAGCGTACTTCTCTGACCACGGATGCCTCCCTGACGGGCTGGGGGGCGACCATGAGCGCTCGGCCCAGGGTCTGTGGCAGGAGCACCAGCGTTTGTGGCATATAAATTGCCTGGAAATGTTGGCGGTGTTTCAGGCTCTGAAGCACTTCCTGCCGCATCTCAGGGGCCATCATGTGCTTGTGCGCACAGACAGCACATTGGTGGTCTCCTACATCAACCATCAGGGGGGTTTGAGGTCCCGTCGCTTATACAAGCTGGCGCGCCTTATCCTCCTCTGGGCTCAGGGAAAATTGCTGTCAGTCAGGGCTATGTACATTCTTGGGCGGTTGAACGTGGAAGCAGACATCTTGTCGAGGCAGGGGCCAAGGCCCGGGGAGTGGAGACTCCACACCGATGTGGTGGAGCTCCTTTGGGAGAAGTTCGGCAGGGCCCAAGTGGACCTGTTCGCCACTCACGAGAACTCTCATTGTCATCTGTGGTTCTCCCTGTCGCCTCCAGCTCCTCTCGGACTGGATGCGATGGTACAGGAGTGGCCGAGGCTGCCCCTGTACGCTTTCCCCCCGATCGCTCTGCTTCCGGGAGTTCTAGAGAGAGTGCGCCGGGATGGGGCCCGTCTCCTTCTAGTAGCCCCGTTCTGGCCGGGCCGGGTATGGTTCTCGGATCTGGTGTCTCTCCTCGACAGCTCTCCCCTGGAGATCCCGTTCAGGAGGGACCTTCTCTCTCAGGCGGGCGGAGTTTTTGTTCACCCCCGCCCGGAGTTGTGGAAACTGTGGGCTTGGCCTCTGAGGGGGCCCAGCTCATAAGTTCCGGTCTCTCAACTGAGGTTGTTGAGACCATTCTACACTCCAGAGCTCCTTCTACGAGGAAACTTTACTACCTAAAGTGGAGACTCTTCACCTTATGGTGTCGAGATCGCCTGCGGGATCCAGTTAACTGCCCTGCGAGCGTGGTGCTGGAGTTCCTGCAGGAGAGATTCTCTGCTGGGTTAGCCCCCTCCACACTAAAGGTGTACGTGGCGGCCATAGCTGCTTACCACACTCCTTTGAGTGGAGTTTCATTAGGGCGACACCCGCTAGTAACCCGTTTCCTCCGTGGAACCTTGAGACTGGGACCTGTGACACGCACCAGGGTGCCGGCCTGGGACTTATCTATCGTCCTTCAAGGCCTTTCCGAGGCTCCCTTCGAGCCGCTCGAGGAAGTTTCTGAGAAGTTTCTCACTTTCAAAACTATTTTTCTTCTTGCTATTTCTTCTCTTAAAAGAATTGGGGACTTGCAAGCCCTCTCTGTTGCACCCTCGTGCTTGGAGTTTGCCCCGGGTATGGCTAAGGCCTTTCTCTCTCCGAGGCCCGGGTACATTCCTAGGTCCTCACTAATCCTGTGAGACCTATTGTGCTCCAGGCCTTCTGTCCTCCCCCCTTTACGATGTCAGACCAGGAGAAGTTAAATCTGCTTTGTCCCGTTCGCGCTTTAGACGCCTATGTCCACAGAGCTGCCCTGTGGAGGAAAACTGATCAGTTATTTGTTTGGTACGGATCTCCATCCCGTGGGGGTCCGGTGTCAAAGCAGAGGATGGGCAAGTGGGTAGTCGAGGCTATCTCACTGGCTTATGTGGCGGCCGGACAGCCCTCTCCTTTGGCTGTTCGGTCCCACTCCACTAGGAGTATGGCTGCTTCTCAAGCTCTCTTGGCAGGGGCCTCCCTGCAGGAAGTGTGTGATGCGGCGGGGTGGTCCTCGCCGCATACTTTTGTCAGGTTCTATGAACTAGATGTTTCTGCTACTCCAGGGTCTCGGGTGCTCGCCTCGTAGCTGTTACAGGCGGGCATCCAGACTCGCATGGGGACGTGGGTATTCTCGTTCCCAAAGCGGTGA
This sequence comes from Romanogobio albipinnatus, assembly GCA_023566225.1. NCBI lineage: Eukaryota > Metazoa > Chordata > Actinopteri > Cypriniformes > Gobionidae > Romanogobio > Romanogobio albipinnatus. The sequence continues at coordinate 30,173,483 of CM042263.1, read as the reverse complement.
TGCAGCTCGAGTTCCCTTGAAAGGGAACGTCTCGGTTACGACTGTAACCTTAGTTCCCTGATAGGGAACGAGACGCTGCGTCACCCGGCCATACTCCTCGCATGCCCGCAAGCGCCTTGTTTCAGGCCTTCTTCAGAAGCTAACGGCGTGTGTTTGCCGGTGTGCTTTATAGCTTCCGGGTCTATGACGTCACCCGCCTATGACGTTCCATCTCTCTATTGGACTGATGACATACGTACTTCACGACGCAATCACGCAGAGGCGTTCCCAAAGCGGTGACGCAGCGTCTCGTTCCCTATCAGGGAACTAAGGTTACAGTCGTAACCGAGACGTTTATTCCTGCATGTGATCAAAGCTGAATTTATCATCATTACTCCTGTCTTCAGTGTCATGATCCTTCACAAATCATTCTGATATGATGATTTGATGCTCAACAAACATCTATGATTATCAGTGTTGAACAATGTTTTTAGGATTTTTTTAAAAAGATTTCTATTTCAGAGAAATGTTGTTCTTTTGAACCTACTATTAATCAAAGAATCCTGGGGAAAAGTGAGCATATTCAGCATAAGAGACTACTTAAAAAAGTACATATCCCAGTGTGAACTGTAAGACTTACTGTAAGACTTTGAATATTAACGCCTGATCACTCTTGTGGGTTTGCTACTGTTACAATTAAAAACCTTATAAGGATAAAAACATGACAAGCAGACATGATGTAACCAACACAACTACAACTAATACAATTTATACTGGGTTTGCAAATTATCAAGAATTGACAATAGTCAATCGTATTGGTGGCACAGAGGGGCCCCCAAATAAAATTCTGCTTAGGGCCCCATAAGGGCTTGGGCCGGCCCTGGCTCTATTAAAGTGATAACGAGCACCAGGCAGTCACTTTATCCATTTGAATACAAGCGCAACATCATAAAGGCTCTGTGGCAAAACTAGCTGAACAAGGATGGAAGTGTTGAGGTAAACTGCCTACACGACTGTAGCCTATGACATGGCCGTAGTTGTCAGATGTCGCTATGATGTCGCCGTGACAGATAATCTACAGCCGACTAACACGGTTTTAAAAACTACTATTCATTTTTTTTAATCTTAAAATGCACATATATAGATCAGAGAAATCAAAATTTTCTTGGGGGACCATGACCCCCGACCTCCCCTAAATAGCTCAATTTTGGGATCTCACTGGTTTTAACTCCTTAAGGCAGTTGTATATTCTTGAAAGTTGTAGCTGTTTCTGGAAACCTGTTTGCTTTGACCTCATATCAGGGGAGAATTGAACATTTAAGCTCACATAGGAATTTTTATAGCTTTATTTAATGATTATAAAGCATATTTGTCTATGACCTGTATATAGGCTATTTATATTCATTTTTAACTAAGTGCCTATCAATGATTGATTAACTAAAATGATACATGTGTAATTGATTAAGTGTATAATAATTACATAAATGATAACTAAATCATTCAAAATTATTATTATTATTATTATAAATAATCATTGTAAAAAGCCAGACGCTTCAGTCTTTAAAAACCATTTGCTCTGTAGTGACCTTTAATTTTGAGTAGACACTTTAATTACAGCTGATTGGTCCAATTTCAGTTTGAGATCTCTTATCCAGAACATAACCTGCCCTGGAGCAGGTTAGCCTTGGAGCATAAGTTACTATGGAGATGAACACTACTAAAAGCCAAACCACTTTAATGGTACCTAAAACCCAGAATTGGCACAAACTAAGCTTAAACATATCTGGCTTGCCAGCTAAACCGGCTTCATGGTATAGGCCCCTGGAGTTAATCTGTTGCAGCCTGGCATATTAATATATAGTACTTAATATTAAATTTGAATATTCAGACAGTCTATATTCATTGTACTTAATATTATAATGTAATATTCAGACAGTATATACTTATTGTATCTCTGTACTTTGATGATTTATAAAAAAAAAAGGAGAATATATATATATATATATATATATATATATATATATATATATATATATATATATATATATATATATATATATATATATATATATATATATATATATATATATATATATATATATATATATATATATTTATTTATTTATGTGGTAGAAAACATTGTGGCACCAAGATCAGCTACTATGGGGCCCCAGGGCCCTACTTAATACGGACCTGTGGAATTAAAAGGACAAATCAAGTCACAGTACCAGTCAATATGGGAGCTACTTTGACTGGATGTGAGAATAGCCACAATATTTGGACCGTTGTTGTTTCTTTTATTTTATGATACACAAAACCTTTGATTCTGCATTTTGATATTTGACTCTGGTCTATTTGACCAGAGTCAAATATATTTGACAGGTCTATTTAGGTTGTGATTTACTTCTGTTGTAGTTGTGTCCAGCCATTTTTGTCCCATATTGTGGTGGTCAGCAATTTTAACATCGTATCGTGGCGAGGGTGGTCTTTAACGAGCTGAAGAGAGCGCACGTCACGCCTCTCTTCATCAGTCTCCACTGGCTGCCAATAGCCGCTCGCATCAAATTCAAGACACTGGTACTCGCCTTCAAAGCAACCACTGGCTCTGCACCAATATACCTAAACTCGCTTGTTCAGACTTACACACCCTCCAGGAGCTTACGTTCTGCCAGTGAACGACGCCTTGTGGTTCCATACCAAAGAGGCATGAAATCACTCTCACGGACCTTTTCCTGGACCGCCCCCACCTGGTGAAATGACCTGCCTAAGTGCCTATCTCAATTCGAGCAGCCGAGTCTGTAGCCATTTTCAAAAAACAGCTAAAGACACATCTCTTCCAGAAACACCTGACCAATCAAGAATAGCACTTAACATTCTATTCATTTTCTGTCTGTCTAATTTATTTAAAAAAATAATAATAATAAAATAAAAAAAAGTTCTGTCCTGTGTGTTCTGTGCTAGATTAACTGAGACTTATCACAGCACTTGCATACTGTTGCCTCTGACTGTTCTAGTTGCTTCTATTGCTCTCATTTGTAAGTTGCTTTGGATAAAAGCGTCTGCTAAATGACTAAATGGAAATGGAAAATGGAAATGTATCGTCATCATATCAGTGTAGATGTAGATAGACCAAAATAAAACCATTAAAATATCAAGTAAATAAGTATTGTGATACTTGGTGCCACAGTGACAATCTTATCCCACAGAGTATTGCTATACCACGATACTAAATATGTTTTCCTATGCTGAGTAATTTTTCCCTGTTGCACCTACACAAAATTTGAGGGTTCCCCCACCTGCCACCTGAGTACACCCCTTACATTTCAGCAATCATTTTAGTCATGGGACAATACTATAGAAATTAAACTTATATATTTTAGAGTAGTTGGTGTGCTGCTTGTATAGCAGTTTGTATAGCAGTTTGACAGATTTACTGTCCTCTGAAAATAAATTAACATACAGCCATTATTGTCAAAATAGCTGGCAACAAAAGTGAGTACAGTGTCAAAACATCACGGAGCTGCTGGATGTTAGACACATGGCGCTTCTCCACCTTCCGCTTGAGGATGCCCAACAGGTGCTCAATAGGGTTCAGGTCTGGAGACATACAGTACTTGGCCACTATATCACCTTCATTTTCAGCTTCCTCAGCAAGGCAGTTGTCATCTTGGCGGTGTGTTTGGGGTCGTTATCATGTTGGAAAACTGCTTATCTGAAGAGAGGCCATCATGTTGTGCTTCAGAATGTCACAGTACATGTTGGAATTCATGTTTCCCTCAATAAAGTGCAGCTCCCCAGTACCAGCAGCACTCAGGCAGCCCCAGACTCATGCATGCTACCACCACCACGCTTGACTGTAGGCAAGACACAATTTTCTTTGTACTCCTCACCAGGGCATCACCACACATGCTAGACACTATCTGAGCCAAACAAGTTTATCTTGGTCTCATCAGGCCACTGGGCATGGTACCAGCAATTCATGTTCTTGGACAGGATGTCTACAGCAAATTGTTTGCGGGCTTTCTTGTGAGCCAGCTTCAGAAGAGGCTTCATTCTGGGATGATGGCCATGCAAACCGAATTGTTGCAGTGTGCAGCGTATGGTCTGAGCACTGACAAGCGGACCTTCCGCTTCTGCAACATCTAAAGCAATGCTGGCAGCACTCATGCTTCTGTTTTTTGAAGCCAGCTTCTGCACCTGACGCACAGCACAAGGTTTTCCGAGTGGAACCCATCTTGGAAAACCTCTGTGTGACCCTAGCCAATGTACTGTAACTCAGATTCAGGGTGTTACCTATCTTCTTATAGCCTAGGCCAACTTTGTGGAGAGCAACAATTCTAATTCTCAAATCCTCAGAGAGTTCTTAGCCATGAAGTGCCATGTTGAAAATCCAGTGGTCAGATTGAGAAAATTGTACTCAAAGCACCAGATTTTACCTGTTTAATACAAGATACACACATTTGTATGGTCCTGTCAAGCAGACAATAACAGGAATGTGACGAATAGGACATGTGGCGTTTGCATGGTTAAACGGCGTACCGTTGTTCCCTTTCGTTCAGTCACTACGACGTAACGTTAGTGACTAACGAATGGGGGTTTCGCTTAGAAGCCAATTACCTTCGAAGAATTTAACAGCGCCCAATGGCAGTGCCAATGCCATGGGCATGCGGAATTTGCATGCATAACTCCGCCCCACATCGTGGGTATATAAGGAAGTGGTGTGACGACGCGTTCCAGCGATCTCACATTGCCTGCCTGCTGATCTGTGCAGTGATCTGCAACAGCTGTGTGTGTATTCTGACAGCCCGTTCGTTTCGTTCACACTCCAGATAGCAGCGAGATGTCGATCGCCACATCTCAAGGTGGGCTAGAGTCCTTTGGGGATGACGATTAGGCTGCGCTCCGCCTTCGGGTGTGTCAGGGGGAAAATCCTTCCGCTGTTGGCCCCCGGGCCACGTCTGGGCCAGTCACGCTGCCTCGCTGCCCCACCCGGGGTACATCTGTGGTTCGAGTGACTCTGCTGGTCAGTTCCTGGGAGCCCGGCTACAGCTTCGGCCACTGGGTCACGAAGACCATCAGGCTCGGCTACGCGATTCGGTTTGCACAGGCTCCTCCCTGCTTCTGGGGAGTCCGCCCGCCATGATGGGGCCTAACGCCCCAGTAATGCGTGCGGAGGTTGCCACCCTCCTGGCGAAGGGTGCGATCGAGCCTGTCCCTCCAGCCGAAGTGAAGCCCGGCTTCTCAGCCCTTGCTTCATTGTACCCTAGAAAACTGGTGGGTTATGGCCAATCCTGGATCTGCCCGTCTTGAACCGATCCCTTCACAGGCTTCCATTCAGGATGTTGGCGGCGAATGCCTTCTCGAATGCGTTCGTCCAGTAGATTGGTTTGCAGCGGTCGACCTGAAGGACGCCTACTTCCATGTCTCCTTCCTACCTCGACACAGACCGTTCCTACGGTTTGCTTTCGAGGGGCGGGCATATCAGTACGCGGTCCTCCCATTCGATCTAGCTCTGTCCCCTCGCATCTTCACAAAGATTGTCGAGGCAGCCCTTGCGCCGCTTAGGCAGCACGGGGTTCGCATCCTGAACTTCCTCGATGACTGGCTCATTATGACTCACTCTCGAGCACAGGTTTGCGAACACAGAGACCTAGTGCTCCAGCACTTAGCCCGTCTGGGCCTTCGGGTCAGCTGGGAGAAGAGCAAACTTTTCCCCGTGCAGAGGATCTCTTTTCTTGGTATGGATATCGACTCGGTCGCCATGTGCGCGCAGCTTACGAGCGAGCGCGCGCAGTCTCTGCTGACTTGCCTCCGTCAAATCGTGAGCAAGAGTGTGGTTCCACTGAAACTATTTCAGAGGCTCCTGGGGCATATGGCATCTGCAGCCGCGGTGACGCCGCTCGGATTGCTACATATGAGACCGCTTCAGCACTGACTTCGCGATCGAGTCCCGAGACGCAGCCGATGAGCTCTCACAGTTTCCACTTCCTGGAGAATGGAGACTCCATCCCCAGACGGTCCAGCTGATTTGGGAACAGTTCGGCGACGCACAGGTAGATCTGTTTGCCTCCCACAACTCTTCCCATTGCAGCCTGTTCTATTCCCTGACCGAGGGCACGCTCGGCACGGATGCACTGGCGCACAGCTGGCCGCGGGGCCTACGCAAATATGCGTTCCCCCCAGTGAGCCTTCTCGCACGAGTACTGTGCAAGATCAGGGAGGACAAGGCACCCTTTGGCACCCGCGTCCCGGATTTTGGAAGCTCCAAGTGTGGCTCCTGGACGGGACACGGCAGGTTTGAGTACCCTACCACCCGCGGTGGTGGCTACCTTCTCTTCCGCTAGGGCAGAATCCACGCGGCATGCCTATGCATTGAAGTGGAACCTCTTCATCACCTGGTGTTCTTCCCGCCAAGAAGACCCCTGGAAATGCCCGATCGGGTCCGTGCTCTCGTTCCTCCAAGAGGGGTTGGAGCGAAGGCTGTCTCCCTCCACCCTTAAAGTTTATGTGGCCGCAATATCTGCCCACCACGATCTCTTGGGGGACAAAAAGGTAAGTCAGCACGACCTGATCATCAGGTTCCTGAGGGAAGCGAGGAGACTGAATCCTCCTCGCTCTCCTCTCGTACACTCTTGAGACCTCTCAGTAGTTTTAAGTGCTCTGCAGAGGCCTCCCCTTTGAGCCTTTGCGGTCGGTTGATATTAAGTTCCTGTTGATGAAGACGGCACTGCTGACCGCATTGGCCTCCGTTAAGAGGGTAGGGGACCTGCAGGCATTTTCGGTTGACGAAGCGTGCCTGGAATTCGGACCGGCTAACTTTCACGTGATCCTGAGACCCCGGCCCGGATATATGCCCAAGGTTCCCACCACTCCGTTCCGAGACCAGGTGGTGAACCTGCAAGAGCTGCCTTTGGAGGAGGCAGACCCAGCCTTGGCATTGCTCTGTCCAGTACGCGCTCTCCGCGCTTACGTAGACAGGACGCAGTGTTCAGGACCTCAGACCAGCTCTTTGTCTGTTATGGTGGAGAGCGGAAGGGAAGTGCTCTCTCAAAGCAGAGGTTGTCTCACTGGATTGTGGATACCATTGTTTTGGCTTACCAGCAGCAAGGTCGACCATGTCCCCTTGGGGTTAGGGCCCACTCCACCCGGAGTGTGGCCTCCTCTTGGGCTTTAGCGCATGGCGCCTTGCTAACAGACATCTGCAGAGCTGCAGGCTGGGCGACACCTAACACATTCGCCAGATTCTACAATCTCCGAGTGGAGCCAGTGTCTGATGATGTACTCACCTCTACTAGTGGCCGGTAATGGACCAGGCTCAGGTGTCTTCGCTTGCTCGCCATTCCACTCCACGGACTGGATACGTGCGATTATTTTCCTCAGGTGAGCTTCCCCGAGAGCCCTGAGTTCCTCCAGCACTGTCGACGCCGACATCAGTTCAGTCTGCCTTTTTGAGCCCAGACCCTCATGTCCGACCAGGTGCTCCATGTGCATGGTTCCCTTCCGGCGACCCCCACACGTGTATTTCCACCGTAAGCCTCCTCAGTGAGCAGGTGTCTTTCCCTTGGCAAGTCCCTGCCATCCCTGGGGTTAAAAATACACCCTCTGGCTGGTACCCCAGAGTTCTTCCATATGCAGCCCTCAGCGGGTCATATGCGTTATCTCTAAGTCCTCCCTATGGGTAGGCATTTTTGGCATATCTCCACTGGAAAATGCTTCCCAGTGTCCCTTGGTAATCCTGTGATAAGTGGGAGTCCTTCGTCCGTACTAGTCTTACGACAGGGTACTCACACTTACGCAGGGCACTGGAAGACAGCCGAGTGGCGTTGTTGTATTGGGACCCCCATTTGTTAGTCACTAACGTTACGTCGTAGTGACTGAACGAAAGGGAACGTCTTGGTTACGTATGTAACCCTCGTTCCTTGAGGAGGGAATGGAGACGTAACGTCCCTTTGCCACTTCCACTGTGCTGCTGGAACGCGGAGTTCAGTCTTGGCTCCGCAGCAGTAACATAATGCGATGTTGCCAGCGTACTTCCTTATATACCCACGATGTGGGGCGGAGTTACGCATGCAAATTCCGCATGCCCATGGCATTGGCACTGCCATTGGGCGCTGTTAAATTCCTCGAAGGTAATTGGCTTCTAAGCGAAACCCCCATTCGTTAGTCACTAATGTTACGTCTCCGTTCCCTCCTCAGGGAACGAGGGTTACATACGTAACCAAGACGTTATCTCTTAGGGTGTACTCACTTTTGTTGCCAGCTATTTTGACAATAATGGCTGTATGTTAAGTTATTTTCAGAGGACAGTAAATCTATACTGCTATACAAGCAGCTGACTACTCTAAAATATATAAACGTTTCATTTCTATTGTATTGTCATTTCTATAGTTCTATAGTATTGTGAGAAGATATACTAAAATGGTTGCTGAAATGTGAGGGGTGTAGTCACTTTTGTGAGATACTGTAGATATGGAAAAGCCAGTCATGTTGTGGAGTCTTGCAGTGATGTTGAATGCATTGTTAGCTAATTTCTCCTTTTGCAGTCGAGTGAAGAATAATAATTAATGGTTTTATTATAGTACCAAACTGAAGAACGTCCTGTTGTAATGTGTTTTTTTTTTCTTTTTTCATTAGTGAAGGATCAGGCTCACTTGTGTCCAGCTCTGTGTGTGTGAAGAGTGACCTGTCAAAAGGAGATGGACCAAACTTCAGCGAGAAAAAAACATCATCTACCAAAAGGTATTTAATGGGTTTCTAATAGTTGGTCACACATAGGTTGTAAGAGAGAATTTCAATAAATATTTTTCATAAAACATTCAGATTTTGTTTCTTAAAGCATTGTGTTAATTAATTTCTAGTGTCACAGTTTAGAAAATAATAATATTAAAAAAGCATGTAAACTGTTGTTTGTCACAGTAAATTGTATTTATCAACTTAATTGCAAAACTAAATTTGAGACTGTAGTAAAAATGTTCTTTACTCTCTACACTTTGTGTTATTAGTAAAAGATCAGGCTCACGTGTATCCTTCAGTGAAGAAAATCCATCACATGCTTTACGGTACATTGTTTAAATTGTGTATTTTATTTTTAAATTCTGCTATGTATTGTATGGTGAAGTCAGAGACAATTTTTCACAATGTGGACAATAAAGTATATTGAAACCAGAACTTGAATGAATTATACAATAATGCAGCATGGCTATTCTTTATTTAATTACTATTTGCAACTTCTCTTCAACACAATTTTTTTTTCTTTTGTTTTTTTTTCATTAGTGTAAGATCAGGCTCACTTGTGTCCAGCTCTGTGTCTGCAAAGAGTGACAATTCAAAAGGTGATGGACCAAACTTCAGTGAGGACAAAAAAACGGACAAAAGGTATTTCATATGTTTTGCATTACAGTGGCGTTAACTAATCTCTTCACCAGCCAAGGCTCATCTGTATGGGCAGGCACCAAAATAGACCTCTATATACAATGAATTAATTATGAATTATAAATGTGTTCAGCTTTCCTCAAATATTGTTTTGATTTTCTTGAATAATTTTTTTTTGTTATTTTAACTGAAGTTAGGACAGGTTGTGGTGTTTAAAATATTGTTGGTCATTCAGTGTTTCTGTAAAAAAAAAGATAATAGATAATTGTTATTGTTATTAAAAAATAATACTACAAATTCAACTACTAATAACAATATACAGCGCACTAAGAATTGATGATCTGCTGGGTTCATGAAAATTAATCAAGTTGTCAGCATTCACCTGAACTGATTTTCTGAAATCAAAACAGGGACAGTAATAGATGAGCGCAGGCCAATGAGATTGTTATGGGCAGTGGTGCTCAGAGGAACAGGCAGTATACTCAGGAGATCCAAATATAACAAACTTTAATGTGAACTCTCAAGAATAACGTGGAACAACTACAATACAAACCTAACATAACGGTGACCAGACAAAGGGTGCATTCCATTCGACAGGGTCCCTACGCACTGTTCACTGCTCCCTACTCCCTGAGCAAGGTATATCTATTGAAGTGGACTTCGCTGACAATAATCACTCATTTGGAACGCCCTGCAATGTCAAAGAAAGACGGGGTCGCGCAGATTATGATATAACAAATTATATTGTAATTTACTTTACTTTTAAATTGAAAACCATATAATATGTATATGCATTTACAAAACACACAGTAGGCCTATGTATCTAAAACATAATCAAAACATTAGTTTTATTAGTTTACATACAAGTTGTATTGACTACATTGTTGTACTGAACACATTTGAATCTGCACCTGTCATTCAATATGAAAATAAATTTTGATTTGGTTAACTAGGCCTATATATATATATATATATATATAAATGTAGGCTATTTTTAATCAATGGTCTTTGTAGTGGTCTCATCTCATGCACGTTCTTTCCCAAGCGCAGCTATATAGTAAACATTCCTGAGGTAAATAAAGTAAAATATATATTTAAAAAAAAAAACAGCCCTCAGCTGCTTCTCAACACTTTTAATTTGTTTACATACTCATAAAATATAATATGCGAATTGCCATAACAGTCCATAAATACTCTAGTTTGTATAATAACTATGAATATTCAAATGCTATAAACTCCTCCATCGCAGAACTGTTTAAATCTCTTCCAACCAACGGCTCTGCTCCGTTGAGACGGGTGATGCGACGCCGACGCGCAATGACAGTTGGGTGTTTTTCACTCTTCACTTCCTGTGAAGTGATGCATCGATGTTCCCTTCTCCCCCTACGCCGTTCGCAGTACCCTTTGAACTGAACATGTTCGCTCCCTTTGGATTGGAATCTCACTTGAGATGGCGGAATACCCTCTGCAGTCTACTTATGGTCAAATGGAACGCACCCAAAGAGTCAGTGAACATGGAAGAACTTAAGTAGCAAACACAGATGACTGAATAAATGAAGCACAGGTGATACAGGTGATGACTAACTAAACACAGCTTAACAGAACTACACTAATGAGGGTAACCAAGGAAACAGACAAGTGGCAGAAAGCTAAGACAAAGGAACATGTGACAGAATCAAAATGCAACCAAAACGGACTAAACATGTAACTGAGATTGCTGTTTGCGTATTAGTTCTGCCCACTACCGGAGAAACCGGAATATCTGCTTGTTCTTAAGAGCTGAATAATTCTAAATGAACAAATGTTATTTTGACTGCAAAATACAACAAGCTATATCATTCTCATGTAGTGCATCAATTCTCCAGGTCCACCATCTGATCTGGATACGGCCCGGATCCGGCTGACTGCAGTAAACCTCGGGATAAAACAGAGAGACTAACATTAGCGTAGATGCTATTCTTTTTACATCAGGTGTTATGAGAAAAATTTTCTAATACAAGATACACACATTTGTATGGTCCTGTCAAGCAGACAAAAACAGGAACGTGATGAATAGGAAATGTGGCTTTGCATGGTTAAACGACGTACTGCTGTTAGGGTGTACTCACTTTTGTTGTATGTTTATTATTATTACTTGTATAGTTATTTTCAGAGGACAGTAAATCTATACTGCTATACAAGCAGCTGACTACTCTAAAATATATGAAAGTTTAATTTCTATAGTATTCTATAATTCTATAGTATTATGAGAAGATATACTAAAATGGTTGCTGAAATGAGAGGTGTGAGTCTTGCAGTGATGTTGAATGCATTGTAAGCTAATTTCTCCTTTTGCAGTTGAGTGAAGAATAATAATTAATGGTTTTATTATAGTAACAAACTGAGGAACGTCCTGTAGTAATGTATTTTTTTTTCTTTTTTCATTAGTGAAGGATCAGGCTCACTTGTGTCCAGCTCTGTGTGTGTGAAGAGTGACCTGTCAAAAGGAGATGGACCAAACTTCAGCGAGAAAAAAACATCATCTACCAAAAGGTATTTAATGGGTTTCTTATAGTTGGTCACACATAGGTTGTAAGAGAGAATTTCAATAAATATTTTTCATAAAACATTCAGATTTTGTTTCTTAAAGCATTGTGTTAATTAATTTCTAGTGTCACAGTTTAGAAAATAATAATATTAATAATGCATGTAAACTGTTGTTTGTCACAGTAAATTGTATTTATCAACTTAATTGCAAAACTAAATCTGAGACTGTAGTAAAAATGTTCTTTACTCTCTACACTTTGTGTTATTAGTAAAAGATCAGGCTCACGTGTATCCTTCAGTGAAGAAAACCCATCATGTGCTTTACGGTACATTGTTTAAATTGTGTATTTTATTTTTAAATTCTGCTATGTATTGTATGGTGAAGTCAGAGAAAATTTTTCACAATGTGGACAATAAAGTATATTGAAACCAGAACTTGAATGAATTATACAATAATGCAGCATGGCTATTCTTTATTTAATTACTATTTGCAACTTCTCTTCAACACGTTTTTTTTTTCTTTTCTTTTTTTTCGTTTTGTCATTAGTGTAAGATCAGGCTCACTTGTGTCCAGCTCTGTGTCTGCAAAGAGTGACAATTCAAAAGGTGATGGACCAAACTTCAGTGAGGACAAAAAAACGGACAAAAGGTATTTCATAAAAATAAAAATAAAAAAGATAATTGTTATTAAAAGATAATACTACAAATTCAACTACTAATAACAATATACAGCACACTAAGAATTGATGATCTGCTGGGTTCATGAATATTAATCAAGTTGTTAGCATTCGCCTGAACTGATTTTCTGAAATCAAAACAGGGACAGTAATAGATGAGCGCAGGCCAATGAGATTGTTATGGGCAGGGGTGCTCAGAGGAACAGGCAGTAGACTCAGGGGATCCAAATATAACAAACTTTAATGTGAACTCTCAAGAATAACGTGGAACAACTACAATACAACCCTAACATAACGGTGACCAGACAAAGGGTGCATTCCATTCGACAGGGTCCCTACGCACTGTTCACTGCTCCCTACTCCCTGAGCAAGGTATATCTATTGAAGTGGACTTCGCTGACAATAATCACTCATTTGGAACGCCCTGCAAGGTCATCAAAGAAAGACGGGGTCGCGCAGATTATGATATAACAAATTATATTGTAATTTACTTTACTTTTAAATTGAAAACCATATAATACGTATATGCATTTACAAAACACACAGTATGCCTATGTATCTAAAACATAATCAAAACATTAGTTTTATTAGTTTACATATAAGTTGTATTGACTATGAACACTTTTGAAGCTGCACCTGTCATTCAATATGAAATTAAATTTTGATTTGGTTAACTAGGCCTATGTATAAATGTAGGCTATTCTTAATCAATGGTCTTTGTAGTGGTCTCATCTTGTGCACTTTCTTTCCCAAGCACAGCTACATAGTAAACATTCCTGAGGTAAATAAAGTAAAATATATATTTTTTAAAACACAACAGCCCTCAGCTGCTTCTCAACCCTTTTAATTTGTTTACATATTCATAAAATATAATATGCGAATTGCCATAACCGTTCATAAATACTCTAGTTTGTATAATAACTATGAATATTCAAATGCTATAAACTCCTCCATCGCAGAACTGTTTAAAAACTCTTCCAACCAACGGCTCTGCTCCGTTGAGACAGGTGATGCGACGCCGACGCGCAATGACAGTTGGGTGTTTTTCACTCTTCACTTCCTGTGAAGTGATGCATCGATGTTCCCTTTTCCCCAATGCCATTCGCAGTACCCTTCGAACTGAACATGTTCGCTCCCTTTGGATTGGAATCTCACTTGAGATGGCGGAATACCCTCTGCAGTCTACTTACGGTCGAATGGAATGCACCCAAAGAGTCAGTGAACATGGAAGAACTTAAGTAGCAAACACAGATGACTGAATAAATGAAGCACAGGTGATACAGGTGATAACTAACTAAACACAGCTTAACAGAACTACACTAATGAGGGTAACCAAGGAAACAGACAAGTGGCGGGAAGCTAAGACAAAGGAACATGTGACAGAATCAAAATGCAACCAAAACAGACTAAACATGTAACTGAGATTGCTGTTTGCGTATTAGTTCTGCCCACTACCGGAGAAACCGGAATATCTGCTTGTTCTTAAAGGGTTAGTTCACCCAAAAATGAAAATTATGTCATTAATTACTCACCCTCATGTCGTTCGACACCCGTAAGACATTCGTTCATCTTCGGAACACAAATGAAGATATTTTTGTTGAAAGCTGATGGCTGAGAAAGGCCTCCATTGACACTCAGTACATTTACACTCACAAGACCCATAAAAGGCACTAAAAACGTCGTTACAAAGTCCATCTCACTACAGTGGCTCTACAATAATTTTATGAAGCGATGAAAATAGTTTTTGTGCGAAAAAAAAAAAATCAAAATAACGACTTTATTCCACAATTTCTTGTCTTCCTTGTCTGCCTCGGCCGTGAACTCACGAAGCACCACGAAGCATGCGCGAGAATATGACGTAGCGCCGGCGTTCGGGAATCCATGAAATCCACACTTTAGTCCCATTTTGAGCCCTGCACCGAGACCTAAAGCACGATCAATGTAGAATTCAACAGCTTAGATACGGCGCGTCTTCCTCTGCTCGTTGTAGACAAATCTCCTCGCTTCTGGGTCACGTGTCCGAACGCCGGTTCTGCGTCATATTTTCGCGCATGCGTCGTGCTGCTTTGTGAGTTCACGGCCGAGGCCTACACAGAAGACAAGAACTTGTGGAAGAAAGTCGTTATTTTGATTTTTCTTTTCGCACAAAAACTATTGTCATCGCTTGGTAAAATTATTGTAGAGCCACTGTAGTGAGATGGACTTTGTAACAACGTTTTTAGTGCCTTTTATGGGTCTTGTGAGTGTAAATGTACTGAATGTCAATGGAGGCCTTTCTCAGCCATCAGCTTTCAACAAAAATATCTTCATTTGTGTTCCGAAGATGAACGAATGTCTTACGGGTGTCGAATGACATGAGGGTGAGTAATCAATGACATAATTTTAATTTTTGGGTGAACTAACCCTTTAAGAGCTGAATAATTCTAAATGAACAAATTTTATTTTGACTGCAAAATACAACAAGCTATATCATTCTCATGTAGTGCATCAATTCTCCAGGTCCACCATCTGATCTGGATACGGCCCGGATCCGGCTAACTGCAGTAAACCTCGGGATAAAACAGAGAGACTAACATTAGCGTAGATGCCATTCTTTTTACATCAGGTGTTATGGGAAAATTGTCTCTGACAATTTTCTAATACAAGATACACACATTTGTATGGTCCTGTCAAGAAGACAAAAACAGGAACGTGATGAATAGGAAATGTGGCTTTGCATGGTTAAACGACGTACTGCTGTTAGGGTGTACTCACTTTTGTTGTATGTTTATTATTATTACTTGTATAGTTGTTTTCAGAGGACAGTAAATCTATACTGCTATACAAGCAGTTGACTACTCTAAAATATATGAAAGTTTCATTTCTATAGTCTTGTCATTTCTATAATTCTATAGTATTATGAGAAGATATACTAAAATGGTTGCTGAAATGAGAGGTGTGAGTCTTGCAGTGATGTTGAATGCATTGTAAGCTCATTTCTCCTTTTGCAGTTGAGTGAAGAATAATAATTAATGGTTTTATTATAACTGAGGAACGTCCTGTAGTAATGTGTTTTTTTTCTTTTCTTTTTTCATTAGTGAAGGATCAGGCTCACTTGTATCCAGCTCTGTGTGTGTGAAGAGTGACCTGTCAAAAGGAGATGGACCAAACTTCAGCGAGAAAAAAACATCATCTACCAAAAGGTATTTAATGGGTTTCTTATAGTTGGTCACACATAGGTTGTAAGAGAGAATTTCAATAAATATTTTTCATAAAACATTCAGATTTTGTTTCTTAAAGCATTGTGTTAATTAATTTCTAGTGTCACAATTTAGAAAATAATAATATTAAAATTGCATGTAAACTGTTGTTTGTCACAGTAAATTGTATTTATCAACTTAATTGCAAAACTAAATCTGAGACTGTAGTAAAAATGTTCTTTACTCTCTACACTTTGTGTTATTAGTAAAAGATCAGGCTCACGTGTATCCTTCAGTGAAGAAACCCCATCACGTGCTTTACGGTACATTGTTTAAATTGTGTATTTTATTTTTAAATTCTGCTATGTATTGTATGGTGAAGTCAGAGAAAATTTTTCACAATGTGGACAATAAAGTATATTGAAACCAGAACTTGAATGAATTATACAATAATGCAGCATGGCTATTCTTTATTTAATTACTATTTGCAACTTCGCTTCAACACGTTTTTTTTTTCTTTTCTTTTTTCGTTTTGTCATTAGTGTAAGATCAGGCTCACTTGTGTCCAGCTCTGCGTCTGCAAAGAGTGACAATTCAAAAGGTGATGGACCAAACTTCAGTGAGACACCATCTAACAAAAGGTAACATCTAACAAAAGAGTTTGTGTGGATGTTTGACAACGTATCTGGAAGAATTTCCTGTAGTCAAGTGTTTTTCTCTCTGCTCCTTGTGTCATTAGGGTAAGATCAGGCTCACTTGTGTCCAGCTCTGTGTCTGACAATTCAAAAGGTGATGGACCAAACTTCAGTGAGGACAAAAAAACTGACAAAAGGTATTTCATATGTTTTGCGTTACAGTGGCGTTAACTAATCTCTTCACCAGCCAAGGCTCGTCTGTATGGGCAGGCACCAAAATAGATCTCTATATACAATGAATTAATAATAAATTATAAATGTGTTCAGCTTTCCGCAACAAATGTTGTTTTGATTTTCTAGACTATTTTAAGTCGTAAGTGAGCAGGATATATTAAAATATAGTGCATGGATTTGGCAGGCATGTATTTATGATACTAGGTGGGGCAGCCGGTCATTGGCTAGTGCATTTTTTAGTTTAGTCGCCAGAGGGATATACTATTTTATATTTTTATATATATATATATATATATATATATATATATATATATATATATATATATATATATATATATATATATATATATATATATATATATATATATATATATATATATATATATATAATATAATTTGTAAAATGGTACCGCTTTTTAAGTATCTTAACATACACTCTTAACTTTAGGCTCAAGCATTAGGCTATAATATGATAGTCAAGCACTATTTAGTGATAGAACTTTAGTAATTAGAACTAAAAATTGGTTACCATGTATGATTTCATATTTGTTATTTTAACTGAAGGACAGGTTGTGGTGCTTAAAATATTGTTGGTCATTCAGTGTTTCTGTATAAAAAGATAATAGTAATAGATAGTTGTAATTGTCATTAAAAGATAATAATACTATAAATTCAACTACTAACAACAATATATGCACTAAGAATTGATGATCTGCTGGGTTCATGAATTTAAAAGTTATTAAATATTTTAGAATGATAGTTATTTTTAGCTGTGGGCGGCTGACTCGGTCTTTAAGGGTTAAGTCATGTGGCAAGCAGTTGAGGCCGAGGGTCCCCCTTTCTCACAGTCCCTCTGCCTCGACTGCTTGCCACAAGGCAATACTAAGATGACATTCAGTTTGTCATGTGTAATAAAGTCTGTCAATCATCATTAGAGCGCCATCCTCAGGCTGAATAATGCAAGGACATTAGAATTCTGTCGAAAGTGTGTCTGATGTGTAGCCTGACGTCGTCATACTCAATTCTAGTCAGAATTTGAGTCTGATACTGCTCCATTGGGCTGTGATTATGGGGCGTGTTTAAACCGAACCAGGAAAGACCTCAATTGGATAGACCTACAACCAATCAGAGCAACGGAGCGACGCATAAAGTCAGTTGTCAAATGTCAACAGAACTCAACTGCACTGTGTTGCCAAGTCCGCGGGTTGAAGCGACCCCAATTATGTGATATACAGACCCAGGAATGCGAAATTTTGCAGGCAGTCCAGCCAAAATAACACATATTTACCCCCCAAATGCCTTTTTTCCCGGAGAACAAAATCAATACTAGACAAAGACCATAGCTGTGTCCCAAAGTGAAGGGCACGCACTTCAAAGGCCGCATTTGAAGTGCGATTGCATTATAGCGGCACCAGTGATGCGCGGGTTGATCCAAAACGAGCGGGTGCCTGCGGTCACCCGCGGTTACCCGCGGTTACGAGTCATCCAAAAATATTTTTAATGATATTCGGGTCACGGTCGATCGGGTCGTCAATAAATCCTTATTTACCTTTTGAATGTTGAGCGTTATTAACTTTTGAATAAATGCTGATGCGGGACAAAATGCCCGAATTCCCAACACGTTGAACTGAGCAATGCCATTGTACCATTTTAATAGGCTACTTTTAAACGCATATAGCTCAGTAAAGTCAGTTTTATGTATTTTCTGAGAGGGGGCGGGATTTTTTTGGGAAAGTCGGGGGAGAGAAAGTCTAACACTTCGATTAGACTGGATAAACACATGCAGCATCTTAATTGTTAAGAAAATGAAACGAAATAAATGAATAAATCAAGCCTGTTTTACATAACACTAGGCTATATCATACAGCATTCAGAAAAAGAACAGTTTGCGCTCCTAAGGGCTTTCACACAAAAGTGCGCCTTCTCTCAGTTGACCTGCTGATGAATTCTTCAAGCCGGGTTGAAACATAAACATCGCGTTCATCAATAATATGCATCTAGAGCTGAAATGGAAAATGATGGGCCGCCACAAGAACTGCCTGCTCTCGCCACTGCACCTCTGAGCGCACCACGTCAGGGCCTGAAACATTTTCTCAATGGCCCAATGACGCTACGATTACTACTTTTAAAAAATGCGGGTCAGGAAGCGGGTCGGGTACAATATTTTCTTCTTTTTTTTCGAGTTGCGGGCGGGTTAGTTGAAAACGTCGGTCGGGTGCGGGTTGTTAATACATTGACCCGCGCATCACTGAGCGGCACTACGAAGGCGGTCCCAATGTGAAAGCTGCACCTCTGAAGGCCACATTTGAAGTGCGATTGCGTCACAGCGGCGCGACGAAGGCTGCCGCAATTTGAAAGCACCTCCAAAATGCGCCCTCCGTTTCTCAGGCAAAGGAAGGGTACAGCAGATGGAACCTTCGCACAACTTTGAAGCCTCCCCTATCCCAGAATTCATAGCACACTGGTGACTACAGGATTTGACTGGTCTGCGTTCCTGCGGCACTCGATCAGATTTCTTGCGGCGCGGGATTAAATTTCCCAGTGAAAGACGGTAGCGGTCGGTAACTCTGGTGTAGCCTGGATACTATTGAACACCGTGCAACCGCTTGAACTTGAAGTAAACAAAACGTTTAGTGCATTCGCACAGTTCCCAGTTCCCTGCCCTGAGCAACCTGGCAAGATAAACTTTAATTTCCCAATTTCAACTTGCATAAATGTTTTTTATTTCTCAACCATCAAGAAGAGGAATCAGTCCATTCTCTCCCTTTTCGCTCTCTTTTTTCTGCACTTTCTTTAAATACAAAGATCTGCGTGGAGCTGTTTTTTTGTCCCACTCCCGCAATAGGATCTAATCTGCACCGCACCCTCCTGCTCATGCTTAAAATTCACTCCGTGCTCACCCGCTATAAATTATTTTATTCCCGACCGATCCAGCTAAATTTAGATTTTGTTTCCAGAATCTCTCTTTTAAATTTCCCCTACAGAGAGAGACTGGGGATTACAAAAGTAATAGGCTATGTTGGCCATGCAATCATTTATTTATGTTCCTTATCCTACTGTCAACACCGTAGCTAAAAAAATGTCAGACAAAAATAGGCTAAATCAAATGCGAAATCTGTCACTCAAAACTATAAGTCAAAATGCAAATAAACGAAAACTGCTGACTTTACTAGCTGTACTGCAAAATAAAGTATTTTATGAATGAATGATTATCCATTATACCGAAAGTCTCCTCCAAAGGCTGAATGTAAAGTCGTTAAAGTTGTAAAAGTTATGCAAGTTATTTGTAAATGAAACAAAGTAATTGCTGTCTAATGTTCATTTTTGTTAACTTGAAATGTGTAGGCTAAATAAAAGAGAAGTGGTTGTTCTGTACATTGTTTATTTTTGTAGCCTAATGCAAGAAATAATTTGTAGGCCTACATTAAACAAATTCATACATATATTTTCTTGTCATGTAAATTAAAATGTGTAAATGAAAATAAATTGGTCTATACATTGCTTAGAGTACATTTTTACAACTATTCATAGGCCTACAATATAACTTAAGTTTAACATCAGAAATTTAAACTAACAGCTAAAACAGAAGAAAACATTTGTATGTACACTTTCATTGAGCTGAGCGGGAGTCTCTGGTGGAGCTGGACCGGGATGGTAATGCACAATAGAGACCTGGGCCCGTATTTATCAAGCATCTGAGAATTACTCACAAGAACACTGCTAAGAATTGACTTATGAGTAAAAAAATTCTTGGCTCAAAGCTGCGCTTAAAAGTTAGTTATCAAGCTTCTCAATCATACTTTAAGTGAAGTGTAGGACTAAATCTTAAGTGTCAGTCTTAGAGATGATTCACGACACTTTGCCACAAACGGGATTTTGGATGATGTCATAGGCATGAACCAATCATTGAATAGATGTCCTTTTTAAAGAATATACTCAGATAAATTCACATTGAATGGTGAAATTCCTAAGAGGAGTTTACATTCAACACCCATTTGACAATAAAAATTTTCAAGACAATACATTATAATACACACATTTGAAATGAAAGATAAACATGTTTTCCATCATGTCTTAATTAACATTTTTAAACTGGTGTGCTGTCCCATACGGAAATGTAATATATGTACGCAAATGAAATATACATATATTAAATATATCCACATAGAAAGTGAAAGCATATATGTACATATATATCTGCCCATAAATAAAACCTATTAGAAAATGGAACAATTTCATATATTGACATATAAAACTAGCCCATATATTTCATGTATGTATAATACAGTATTTTATATATATGTCACATATATAATTATCAATATACATGACATATATTTCTTTGTATATATGTTCAATATACAAACTACACATATATGCATAGCATATTGCTTGCATACATGTTACATATATGTCCCTAATATATGTTTTATATAGTCTTATTATATATTTTACATTTAAAATGAAATATATATATATATATATATATATATATATAATTTTTTTTTTTTTTTTTTTTTTTTTCATAAATGTATATGGACATTATATATATATATTGTGTGCACATATATTTTGAATATGTTATGTTATATTATGTTATATTATATTATGTATATTAATTGCTAAATATTTTGAATTAATGATGTAAACTAAACAAATGTAAAAAAAACATGCTTTCATTAATTTCGTACATATTTGTTTAAATATAGGTTATGGATGTGTACTTACACACTTGCAATGCAATACATATGACATGCCTAAGCCTTAAATGCTAAATGGTGCAAAAAATAAGTAAAACAGTAAAACATTTAAAACATTAAAACTTTATTAAAAACAGTTTTAATTAAAAAAGAAAAATTAAGCTGCGCAAAATTAAAAAAACTTGTTTAATGAAATGTGGATTGTGTAGACTTGTTAAAAGTTCAAGCTGTTCAAATAAGGAAAACAAGGAATGAATAAATAAGGAAACCATAGGCATATAAAATGTATGTATGTTGTTTAAATAAATGGGCATATATAAATTAAACATATCGGTGACATATATGGTCATAACATACAATATTATATAAACAGTAGTCATATATATCGTATTAATTAATGTCACTATTCTAATTTAATATGGAAAATGTATATATGTTATAAACTTATATCAACATATATCTAGAGATATGTATATATGTGATAGCAATATATTGTCTTATATTTAGCATATATGACGGCGTCATTTGCGATATAGGGACATATATGTCAAATATTACATTTCCGTATGGGGTTAACTGACCTGCCTATATATAGCGTAGATTTTTTTTATATAATCAGTCACCATGGATTCTAAAAGAAAACCGAACTGGCGGGAGGAAGAAGCGCTCCTGCTTGCTGAATTAGTTGAACAGTGGGATGTTATAAAAGGCAAGTTCAGCCCAACATTATCCAGCACTGACAAAGATGATGCCTGCTCTGTCCAAACGATACCGTTTGATTAACTGCTCATTGTCAAACATTTCAAAAACATTCTTCCTCTTCTAAAAAGATTTGCTTTTATACTTAAGGTTGAAAGTAGGAGTAAATTTCATGAATTCAGGGACAACATCTTCATCTGGGATGAGTGCATATTTCCACTGTCCGCAGGTTTGCGGGGCTGAATCGGTTGACGGCTGCCATGTTATAAAAAGTAGGCTACAATGCATCTGAGATGATGTGAGTTGAATAAAAATAAGTACTTATATTTTGGCCCATTTTGGCCGTGATTCCACTACTTTTGATTAGCAATTGGAGGGATTTTGTTGTGCAGAACTGGCAACCCTGTCCCTCGGTTCGCCCTTCGTGCACTTCCTGTACTTCGAAGGTGTGGCCTGGCCTGGCCTGGACTTCGAAGTGCGCACCCTTCACTTTGGGACACAGCTCATGACAATCATGAGGGCTTAAATACACTGAGACTAATGACAAGACAAGGGACACCTGTGAACAATGATTAGACAATGACAACATGACACAAGGGCTGCGTCCGAAACCTGCAAAATGCTGCGGCACGTCCGAATCTAATGTTAGCTTCACTTCCTGTCTTCTGAGATGCCTTCATCTGATCGAGTTTTGAAGGCAGCATATTTGTATCCTTCTCTGCCTTTGATATCCCACAATCCTGTGCTTTCCATTCTGTGACAGTTGAGCTGGGAAAAAAGATGGCGTCCGAAAGTTGCGTTCGCTGGTCAGTTTGTGTGTAAATGTACGTTTTGTACCAACATTTTCCATTTCTGATGTCATTTCTAGCGAGAAATTACTAAAGTAGTAATTCAATATTATATTAGTTCTTACCAAAGCTCTCTCTATTTTGCTGTAGATCATTAAATGGTTACACTGCCTAAGAAGTCTGTCCGAAATTAGTTTCGTGAGGTGCCTTCATGCACAAACGCTGCCTTATAAGCCATTGTCTGATAATGCAACGAGTCAGCTGCCTAGGTTTTCGGACGCAGCCAAGAACACATGAGGGCATGGGAATCACATGAAAAGACCAGGAAGTGCATGGCAGTGAACATGGCAAACTAAGAACATGACAGTGAACTTGATAACCTAAAAACATGAACATGAAACACCAAAACACCCTGTGACAATGGTTATCGTAAACTAGCGCTAAGACCCAGAATATGCCCTACCTAAATGTATGGCCAGGAGCTGCTACTGCTCCTCACTGTGGTAAATGTGATAGAACTCGACTAAATACAAGAATCAATTGCTGAATAAAATGTCTGTCTAACATCCAAGTTGTAGGCAGGAGGAAATAGATCAGGAAACAACAACATACAAGGTTGTGATTAGGTTTGCAAGGATTAAATTAACATGTAAAATTGGCTGAAATATTTATTTATCATTGTACTTCAATATCATCAAAACATCTAACAAAATGTGTTTCATTTGTTTTGCAGTACAGTGATGCTCACTTGGTGTATGTGCTAGAACTTGAGTAATATAAGAATAAATCAAATATTTTCGAAAGAAAGTTGTAAATAGCTTTACTTGTAAATGAACATGGTCATCCAATTACACAGGTAGTCACTAGGGCTTGTACATTCACAATGGAAATACAGAACAGGCAATCATAAATACATTTCTGCTAAATTGCAACAATACCATTTACAACGTCAAACCTCTTTAAATGAGACTGTAGTATCTTCTGTAATAAAGTGTTTTTTTCTGCTCTTTGCTTCATTAGTGAAAGATTGCATGCATCCAGCGTTGTGTCTATGAAGAGTGACAATTCAAAAGGTGATGGACCGAACTTCAGTGAGGAAACACCATCACCTACCAAAAGGTATTCTTCTGTTCTTTCTTTATCATAAAACTGCATTTCCCATCAAGCACCTTTCTGTATTGATGAAGTAGGTATAGCAGTAAGCTGTTTGTCTGAAAATGGTTTGACCAAATTAAATTTACAACTGGAACCCTGTTAATTTGTATGTGATGTTCTTCTTTTTGTGTGTGATTTAGTAACAAAGGACAGACGACAGTAAATATTGGTGCAGAATTTACACGGTGGGAAGCTCTAAAAACACAAAAGAAATTGAAGAGTGATGTGGAACTGGCATCTTTTCTTCTTAACAGGTGGGGAAACAACATACTACAGTTTACATTTTACAATTTATTACCATAAACTTTAATTATACATTTTAATAAAGTAAATCAATTTGTTTTTCCAGACACTTAATAAGCCATAACATGTACCATGGTTTGAAATGTAATGTCATGGGCACCATCATCGGAACCATTGTATGTGGGTGGAAAAAGACCCGCCCACTTTTTAAGACCAATGATATTCGATATTGCTCTTTTATCATCTCTAATTGAGCACGTCTGTTTACCTACCCCTCACTGAATCAACACGCTAGATGTTTTATTTTTATCTTTCTAATATTTTCTTTATTTTTATTGAAAATAAATGCCTTTCCGATCTAATATGTGATGGGAAAGGTAGTAGAGCGAGTTTGGCAAAGACGGATTTGAACCTCTGGTCGATTTGCGTCAACTTGATGCCATGCATCTTACCCCTACACTATCACTGCTGCAATTAATTCTGTGTTTTCCGTAATTTAGTCTGCCCCAACCAGACATTTAGTAAACAACACAATATATTTGTAGGCTACTTAATGTAAATGGCATCTACACCAGTAAACATTTTCTGTGAGAGGATCCACCCACATTTTTTTTGCTTGCGACGCCCATGTGTAATGTACATGTTCAGTGTTCCATGTGCAGTGATCCATATAACAATGAAAATATAAATCACATTGACAATTTTTGAAAGTTAAATTTAGCACCTTGCAATAAGATCATACATTTCAGTCATTAGGTTCAAGTGGAATACATATGCAATTAAGTCTATTATTACAGCCTATTATTACAACCAAGAGGACAGTGCCCCGACAAAACTCAGCTCTCTCTGGGATGGATTGAATTGCCACATTTTTAAAAAAAAAAAATCCTTTATTTGGCTTCCAGGGTTCAATATGAGAAATCTGACTCAGATGTCAAGATTTACCACTCACGCAGGAATTTCAGAGAAAATCTCTTTGGGATCTTCAAGGTAAGTAAAAAACATAAATGCTTTAGATTGATTTTATAACAAACAAATATGTTATTGAACAAAAGTAAAATTGTATTTAATTTATACTTAAAGGTCCCATGGCATGAAATTTTCATTTTATGAGGTATTTCAACATTAATATGAGTTCCCCTAGCCTGAATATTGTCCCCAAGTGGATAGAAATGTTGATCGGTGTAAACCCGAGTTCTGGCTGTCTCTCTCTGCCTTTGAGAAAATGACAGGCCAGACGAGCCAATCCTGAAGTCTCCTGTTTTGACGTCCAAGCAGGAACGGTTACCTCCCTTTCCTCCGCCCAGAGAATCTGGCACGCCCATGCAAACGCTCGAGAGATCATTAACGTTACTTGTGAACGCAGGCAGTTTCTCAGTGTTTGGATGTACAAATGAAAACAGAAGTCTTTCTTCAGTTCCTTCTGATCTGTGATCAGTGATCTCTTATGTGTAGCTAATTATTTATTATTCGTGCACACAATGCGGCTTCTCTCTCTCCCGACAGAACGGTGTTTTCGTGTTTTCTATCTTGTGAGTCAGTGTTTTTGTACGTCCTCGTCGCGTCTACCGGTTCTAAAATGTGCATACAGTCATGAGTTTCTGCTCAACATCGGCCTCACACACGCCGAAGCTCGGGCTGCACTGGCCGTTGGCCTTCAACATCCCCGACCCCCAGTACTGCATCTGGCCCACAGCGGAGGCACCAAACGCGGCGTGAGATTAAGCAGACAGGGGGTAAGCATGAGCATATCTGGGCTAGGCTAGCCATCTTTCCCCACAATAAACTGGATTACATTCGATTACTGCTGTTGTGTCTTTGTTTGCGCTGTGTAACGTTACTCAATGCGCGTCACTGACGCTATTCATATGATTGGAACATATCTAGAAATAATGCTATACTCAACACTTACTAACTTGTTCATCTCGACAGCTGTAATGGTACATTGCATGTGTTACAAAGTTGGTAGAATAATGATGAAGACGGACTCGGTGTGACTGGGACTCGTGTTTATTCAGAACTCTCAGATACAAACACAATAAACTCGCGCTGACTGACAGCGCTCTCATAACTCAGAAGTTACTATAGCTGTGTCTCATTTAATTTAATTTTGAAGGCTGCATCCTCTGGAGGACAGATCCTGGGAAGGATGCGGTAGACGGAGTGTCCTTAATCAGAATTAAACGAGACGTCCTCCGTAGGACACACAGGCAGGAAGTATCACGTTGCTATGCCAACACGTTCACCGTGGAGTTGCGCTCTTACACCAGTTATATGAATGAAAATTATTTATAACTTGAAAATGACTATGAAATGTGTTGCCTTGACAGCAAAGCACTGTTCTAAACGTTTAAAAAATAAAATAAAATATCACAACACTTGTAATCCTGTTTACCACAACTATCTATTTGAGGTATATACAGCTTAAAAACAAAAACAAGCTTTAAACTACTTAAGTTTAAACACCACATTTCGCTTGCATGTATATCTGCCGGCGGCGCCATTTTTTCAAATAATATTTAAAAAACATGACGGTTGTTAATGGCGACGCAAAGAATTGTGGGTTATCTGCAGCAACGAAGGATACACCTCATGCACACTCCGAATTCCTGAAAAGAAGGGCGCATTTGAAGGTCGCATTCGGAGTGTCCTACTAACTTTTTTGAAATGAGACAGCCTTCAGACGCATGCAGCCTTCAAATGCGACCTCCGGAGGATGCAGCCTTCTGAAATGAGACACAGCTTATAAATAACTTTGTTAGCAATCGCTCCGTCTCCATGATGTCCGGTTCGCGAACGAATCATTCTTTTGAATCGGTTCTTTTTAGTGAACCGAACCAGTTCACCAAATCGGACTGAATCGTTCTAAACGGTTCGCGTCTCGAGTCAGCGCTGATCCATCATTTACTAAAGTTACTAACTTTCTGACATGAGTGACAGTCCCTCCGACTAGAAATAAACTAATAACCTGAAGTATATGCTAGTAACTACAACAGTTCACCCTGAACTGAGACTGAGAACTGATGAGAAGTGAACTCAGGTCCATCCGTCACTGGCAGGCTCGTGCCTCGTTAAACCACGCCCCCTCCGCTCATTTAAAATGCAAAGATGTCAGCCAATCACAACAGTGGGCGTTTTTACTGAAGTCTCACAGCAGACACGCCTCTTGAAGCAGGGCATTCAGCCACAGGGCAAACAGCAGTATAGAAAAAATGCCTTTTATTTCTAAATTATGACATTTTATGATGTAAAAATCATACTAACAATATAAGTACACCTCAGCAAACATTATAAAATAATAGAAAAATGCCATGCCATGGGACCTTTAAAACATAAATAGATTTTTCATGCTAACTGATGCTATAACAATCCCTAATTTTTCAAATCTTAAATCAAAAATAAAATACTAATTTAATAATAAAACTTTTTTTTATACAAATACAATTGTACTCATGTTTCATACTCATGTTAATATGACTATTAGCAGGACGAATTAATGGCAGTGAATACAAAAACGCATAAACCGAGATACCAAGAAATCATGTTGATTATTGGATTTGATCCATACCCGGTTCTTGGCGTCTGTTTCTTGGTATTTTGTTATCTCTGTTAGTGTTTTTGTATTCACCACCACTTTACCTTACGTATGGTCAGTATTGTCAAAAGAAATGAGTGCATTTTACTTGTTTGCCTGTAATTTGTACTACAATAAAATTGTTTATAGTTTAAATTGTTTTCAATGTATATGTAGGATTTAGTTACTTTTTTGTTCTGCCCCTTATTTTTTTCTTGCTTTGTTTTCAGGCTCTTGAGAACAAAATAATTGTATTTTTGAAGAATGAGCTGGACAAGTTTAAGAAAATATTAAAAAAGGAGAACACACAATACTTTGTGCAGGACTTTATAGAGGAAATGCGTGAAATCAAAGAAGCAGCTCTTGATATCACACTCTACTTTCTGAGAGATATGAAGCAAGTTGAGGCTGCAGATGCTTTACAAGGTATAACTATCTGTCACTTATTAAATGTACAATAGAAAATGATGCATATCTTTATGTTTTTTTGTTCTTGTTTGTGTGTTAGATGAGCTAGTCCTCATTCATCAGCGACCGCTAAAATCAAACCTGAAGAAGAAGCATCAATCTGTATCTGAAGGAATTGCAAAGCACGGTGACTCCAAGCTTCTGAATAAAGTCTACACAGATCTCTATATGACTCTGGGTGCTAGTAAAGAAGTTGATAGCCAAAATGAAGTAAGACAAGTTCAGGCTGCTGACAGGCGACATGAATCACAAGAGATGCCAGTCGAATGCAAAGATTTGTTTGAAGCATTTGATCAAGAGGAGGAGATCAGAACTGTACTGACAAAAGGAGTTGCTGGCATCGGAAAATCCATCTCTGTGCAAAAGTTTATCGTGGATTGGGCTGAAGGAAAAGAAAATAAGGATATTACTTTCATATTTCCTCTTGCATTTCGAGAGATGAACTTAAAGGAGAAAGAAAAACAAAGCTTGACAAGTCTTATAAGACAGTTTTTCCCAGAGATAAAAGGACTTAACCTTGCAAGAAATGATAAAGTCAAAGTCCTATTCATCCTTGATGGATTGGATGAATGTCGCCTTCCTCTAGACTTTGATGGTAATGAGACGTTGCGTGATGTATCGTCTCCAGCCTCTCTGGATGTTCTCCTGACGAACCTCATTAAGGGAAATTTGCTTCCTTCTGCTCTCATCTGGATCACCACCAGACCAGCAGCTGCCAGTAAGATTCCTCCTGACTGTATCGACCGCGTGACAGAAGTTCAAGGATTCAATGACGCACAAAAAAAGGAAAAGTACTTCAGAAAAAGATTCATGGATGTTGATCTGGCCAACGAAATCATTGATAATGTTAAACAATCAAAGAGTCTCTTTATCATGTGCTACATCCCAGTCTTCTGCTGGATTTCAGCCACTGTTCTCCAGAACATTTTGCAAGAGAAAAGAAATGATGATGAGAAAAAAAATCAGGCTGACGCATCTAAATCACAGAAATCAAATACTGAAGACCCTCCCAAGACTCTGACACAAATGTACACACACTTTCTCCGCTTTCAGATCCTTCAGAGCAGCCGAAAGTATGAGGGAAAATATACACCAGATGTTTCTTGGGATAAAGACGCCATCCTTTCACTGGGAAAACTGGCATTTTATCAGTTGGAAAGAAACAACCTGCTTTTCTATGACACAGACCTGGAAGACTGTGGTATTGACGTCTCTAAAGCATCAGTGTATTCAGGCATGTGTACCCAGATGTTTAAGGAGGATAAAGGGATCATTCTTGGTACCACTTTCTCCTTTGTTCACTTGAGCATTCAAGAGTTTATTGCAGCTCTTTATGCACATCTGTTTCTAGACATCAACAAGAAAAGTGTGTTTGTTCATGAGTCTACAAAACAGAACAAGAAAAATCAAGCCATGATTGATTTGCTCAAGACTGCAGTGGACAAGGCACTCAAGAGTGACACTGGACACCTGGACCTTTGCCTTCGCTTCCTCCTTGGTCTGTCACTCCAGACCAATCGTACACTCTTACGAGGTCTGTTGACACAGCACAGCAGCAACGACCAGGACTACAATGAGATAGTTGAGTACATCAAGAAGAAATTAGAAGATGATCTGTCTCCAGAGAGATCCATCAATCTGTTCTACTGTCTGAATGAACTGAATGATCAAACTCTGGTGAAAGAGATTCAGACTCAACTTAGCAAAGGAAGTCTCTCATCTGCTGACCTTTCACCTGCCCAGTGGTCTGCTGTGGCCTTTGTGTTGTTGACATCAGAGGAAGAGATGGAGGAGTTTGATCTTCGGAAGTTCAAGAAATCAGACGAGTGTCTCTTTAGACTATTGGAAGTTGTGAAGATCTCCAAAAGAGCTCTGTAAGTCATTTCAAGCAGAGGTCTTCAACCCGGCTCCTCAAGGCCCACTACCTGCAAAGTTTATATCCAACAGGATTCAAGTAATCCTGAAGAACTTGATTAGCTGGTTCAGGTAGTCAGGGTTGTTAATTAGGGTTGGAGCTAAACTCTGCAGGACACTGGGCCTCCAGGAGCCAGGTTGAAGGCATATGATTTAAAGTAATTCAAAAGTAAAATACATTTATCAAAACCCCCCATAAGTAATTATTAATCATATAACAGATATACGTATATTGTTATGTCTGAAAAACGATCAACAAAGGAGGCTCTGTTATTCAAATTTTAATAAGAACACAGAACAAATGTAACACAGATGCAGCAGCCGAACTCACTCTCTAGTTCCTTTTCTGGACTTTGGAGCCCTATGATTTAACCCTATGAATACTGGTGCAAAATAAAACATACATTTCACAGACATATTTAAATATCTTTAAATATGGCCCGCTGGACCACTCGGATAATCCATTTGATAAGATTACATTCAGATTGTGATGTTAATAGTAAATCAAACCAAGAGAGGTCTCTATTTCCAGCCGATTCCCATAATAATTACAGCGTAGAATGTGATTAAAAGTGTACGAAAATTAACAAAAATAAACAAACAATTGACAATGAAAATCATGTTTTCCAGTCAAAAAGGTAAGGATTATCTTTTTACCATGTTCAAGGGGTCACCAGTATGTTTGGTTTGTTTGGAAACAAAATCTGTAATGAAAGATTTTAATGTAAATTGCACTGTTCACAAAAGCCGCTTTTCCACCGTCGGGCCGAATGGTGAATGGTAATTACGGTTCCAGTTGTATTTCCACTTGAGCCTGGCACTGCACGGTACGATTACGATGTTACAAACTGTTCTCTGCCCGGAATTAGCCAACCGTGCCGCTGCTAGAATGCGTGTAGTGACGGCGTGTACATTGCTATTTGAGCAATGTAAACACACATTTATAATACAATTTTAAAAAATATAATTATCTCCATAACACAGTCACAATTTACATTGCAAACTCTTGCGTTGCCAAGCCAACGACTGATTCATTTGTATTAAATTCCAAAGAGCCCTGTAATCAGCCCCACAGTGGAAAACCTTTTTGCCAAAATGAAAGAAATTTATACACTTAATTATGTTCTTAAAAAAATATTATTTATTAATAGTAATTGATAATATGGTAATATGTGGATTATGACAATACCATTTGGAACAACTCTTTTTTGAATAAGCACTTTTTAATTGTTCTCTGAGGTTGAGTTATTCTCTAGGCTCGTAATCAAAATTGAACAAATGTACATTTAAAATTGCTAATTTACAGACAATGAAATTGAGATGTTTATATTTGCTTGAGGTAGGCTAATATTGCTTGTCAACTGTCAACATAGTTTCCGATTTGTATTAGCATAATTGCACATGTTTTATATTTAATAAAGTCTTTAAAAATAAATTGCATTAAATATACATTGATTTCCTTAATACAATGTAAATTGAGTCAGACAGTGTAAAAGGTGTGAGTGTGGATTAGTAATCTGGCCACTTGGTATAAAGGAGAAAAAATGTTAGCCCTCCTTACAATATTTGCTATATTTATATAGCAAATCCATTGTTTGTATTAAATTTTACTTAAAATTCTAAATTATTTCTTGTAGGTTAAACGATTGTGACTTGACAGACAGAAGCTGTTCAAGTCTGGCTATAGCTCTTGAATCAGATAACAACCTGGAAGAGCTGAATATGAACAATAATAATCTAAAGAGCTCAGGAGTGAAGCTGCTCTGCACTGGACTGAAGAGTGTAAAGTGTAAATTGGAGATAATGAGGTAAGTTGTGTGACAGCAGACACAAGGTGTGACTTAGATATCCTTTGCAAAGTGTATAAATAATGGATTTAAATACCATCAGTTAATTATAATGACTAATAATTAGTTTACCACTGTACTTTGTTTTGAAACAAATATACTTAAAGGTGCCCTAGAATGAAAAATTGAATTAACCTTGGCATAGTTGAATAACAAGAGTTTAGTACATGGAAATCACATACCGTGAGTCTCAAACACTGTTGTGTCCTCCTTCATATGTAAATCTTGTGTGTGAAAAACAGCACGGAAAAATAGGTGAATCTCAAAATAACACCGACTGTTAAGCAACAGTGGGGAACATTAATATGTAAGCCCCCAACATTTGCATATGCCAGTACATGTTCTAGTCCAGGCGGAACTGCACAGCCGAATCATAGGGAGTTCTACAGGTATTATGAAGAAACATGCATCAAGCGAGGATAGCAAAAATGTCAGATCATGGAAATAAATGTTATGTTCCAGGCTGTGCAGGGGACGTGAGGACTTTTCATACCCTTCCCAAAGAACAAAACTGTCAACAGACATGGTTGATGTTTATCTATAACCGGATACAGCACCAATTTAATTCAAAGTTGTTTGTTTGCTTGGTCCATTTCACCACGATTTCCTTTTTTCAGGACCTCAAAAGCAGAAATTAAAAAAATAGTCCTGCACGTGCTCCTTCCTATAATGGCAGTGAATAGCGATCAGGCTAAAACATTACAAAAATGATACAAAATTATCACGCAATGAAACAGTGAGACGTGCGCTATATATGGAAAGTGTTCAGGAGATATACTATAAGTTTTTATGAGAAAGAAACTTTTTTTTATTATTCAGTTAAAACACTGAGCTCGGTCGTTAGTGTTCCTGTGAGTGTGTGCTAGTCGTCAGCAGGTGCTTATGCTTACTATAATTATTGTCATGGTACTCAGGATAAGCACACACAAAATCAGGCTCAATAGAAACAAACGTGACTCATCTTTTCTATAAGGTATATGAGAATAAATAATACTAATAATATTAACCACCTGAAGTGAATTAGAGTTTAGATTCTCTGCCCGAGCCCGAACTTGACCCGAACCGACCGGGTCGGGCCACGATTTCCCGGCACTATCCTCGGGCCGGGCCCTTGATCATTTGTGTTTTTTTTATCATTACTTTATTAGCCTAATTGGGTGGGCAGAAAGCTATGCCATAATCAGAAATAATATATATATTTTTTTAGCAAAGTAATACTACAACTAAGAAACAAATGTGTACAAAGTTGCACAAGTCAGGATTATTCTAAAAATTTGTATTAAACTCTCAGCACACGCAGTGATGAAGCGCAGCATTCTGAAACGCTCCGCGACGCCAGTCATGAGCTGCTCGCGTTAACACTGCGCATTGCTTAACTAGTCTATTTCTTTTCTTAACTAGAAGTTAAAGAAAAGTAGACATTTCAAGCTTTCTATACACATATTTCTCATGCCTGTGAGGCAGTAGCTGCTGAGTTTCATTTATTTATGAGACACAGCTCATGTGTAATGCATGTGATCGGTGCGACTTCATCTCACCCTTATAATCTGCTATTACTCTATTTGCTTGTTATTTATTGAATCCAAGCAATTGGCTGACGAAACCTTGATTAAAATGAAGATACAATTTATACAAAACGAAATTCATTTTAAAGAAGGGCTTCATACAAAACACAACTTAATATCAAACAAAATATAACCACCAAAATCATTTCTGACTCACTCGCATCTTTGCACTTTTCATAATCAGATGAAATTTAAAAATAACATCATAATATTTAAACATAAATATTAAACAAAATACATTGTTTAATGGCTACAACAAGTAGGCCTTTAGTACAGATGCATGTCATGTCTGAGCGGGATTTGAGCGAGCGGCTCATTACAGGCTTGTTCTCAGAACGCCCACGTATAATAAAATGGTTGGATTTAAATCGAGCTCGGGCTCATAATTACAGTTAATGTGTTGGGGCCGGGCCGGGCTCGGACAAAAAGTGCACGGGCTCGGGTAGGGTCGGGCTTGATTTTTTTGAGCCCATTCTAAGCTCTAAAGTGAATGTTGTGTGCCGGTTGACAACATTGCGTGAGTGGCTGCTGACACAGAGAGAAACAGCCAATCAGAGCAGAACTCCACATTACTATTCATGACCCTTCCAAATAAGGCAAAAACAGACCATTTCATTCTAGGGACAATTTCTAGGGTTGTAAATGGACCATCTAGGGTTAAGCCACATACCCTCTATGTAGATATCAGAGAACAATTTAAAATATTGTTTCAACTCATTCTAGGGCACCTTTAATTTACATCTCCTTCAGTTTGATGGATAAGGGGAGTTAATGGTAGTTCACCATAATTAATTTGTGAAACCTACAAAATTACATTTTTGATTTACTAGTTGTAGATCTATCTACTATGCTTTTTCTTTATTGTAGGCCAGATAGTAAGAGCTGCACAGTAAACCTCACTCCCTTGGCCTCCATTGGCCACTGTTTTCTTGCTTTCACATGCCTCCCATGCTGGTGAAGCTGCTTCGAATCAAAAACATTGACAAACTTTTTTTTCCCAGACTCAATCAGTGTGCAGTAACAGAGGAAAGTTGTTCAGATCTTGCTTCAGTTCTCAGTTTAGACTCCAGCTGTCTGAAGGATCTTGACATGAGCAATAATAATCTGCAGGATTCAGTAGGGAAGCTGCTGAAGGAGAACTGTAAACTAGAGAGACTCAGGTGAGTTAATGTCTAACATAATAATGTTATACTCTAACTCTACTGTCTTAAAGGTCCCATGGCATGGCATTTTTCTATTATTTTATAATGTTTCCTGAGGTGTACTTATATTGTTAGTATGATTTTTACATCATAAAATGTCATAATTTAGAAATAAAATGCATTTTTTCTATACTGCTGTTTGCCCTGTGGCTGAATGCCCTGCTTCAAGAGGCGTGTCTGCTGTGAGACTTCAGTAAAAACGCCCACTGTTGTGATTGGCTGACATCTTTGTATTTTAAATGAGCGGAGGGGGCGTGGTTTAACGAGGCAAGAGCAGGCACGAGTCTGCCAGAGACGGATGGACCTGAGTTCACTTCTCATCAGTTCTCAGTCTCAGTTCAGGGTGAACTGTTGTAGTTACTAGCATATACTTCAGGTTATTAGTTTATTTCTAGTCGGAGGGGCTGTCACTCATGTCAGAAAGTTAGTAACTTTAGTAAATGATGGATCAGCGCTGACTCGAGACGCGAACCGTTTAGAACGATTCAGTCCGATTTGGTGAACTGGTTCGGTTCACTAAAAAGAACCGATTCAAAAGAATGATTCGTTCGCGAACCGGACATCATGGAGACGGAGCGATTGCTAACAAAGTTATTTATAGTAACTTCTGAGATATGAGAGCGCTGTCAGTCAGCGCGAGTTTATTGTGTTTGTATCTGAGAGTTCTGAATAAACACGAGTCCCAGTCACACCGAGTCCGTATTCATCATTATTCTACCAACTTTGTAACACATGCAAAGTACCATTACAGCTGTCGAGATGAACAAGTTAGTAAGTGTTGAGTATAGCATTATTTCTAGATATGTTCCAATCATATGAATAGCGTCAGTGATGCGCATTGAGTAACGTTACACAGCACAAACAAAGACACAACAGCAGTAATCGAATGTAATCCAGTTTATTGTGGGGAAAGATGGCTAGCCTAGCCCAGATATGCTCACGCTTACCCTCCTTCTGCTTAATCTCACGCCGCGTTTGGTGCCTCCGCTGTGGGCCAGATGCAGTACTGGGGGTCGGGGATGTTGAAGGCCAACGGCCAGTGCAGCCCGAGCTTCGGCGTGTGTGAGGCCGATGTTGAGCAGAAACTCACGACTGTATGCACATTTTAGAACCGGTAGACGCGACGAGGACGTACAAAAACACTGACTCACAAGATAGAAAACACGAAAACACCGTTCTGTCGGGAGAGAGAGAAGCCGCATTGTGTGCACGAATAATAAATAATTAGCTACACATAAGAGATCACTGATCACAGATCAGAAGGAACTGAAGAAAGACTTCTGTTTTCATTTGTACATCCAAACACTGAGAAACTGCCTGCGTTCACAAGTAACGTTAATGATCTCTCGAGCGTTTGCATGGGCGTGCCAGATTCTCTGGGCGGAGGAAAGGGAGGTAACCGTTCCTGCTTGGACGTCAAAACAGGAGACTTCAGGATTGGCTCGTCTGGCCTGTCATTTTCTCAAAGGCAGAGAGAGACAGCCAGAACTCGGGTTTACACCGATCAACATTTCTATCCACTTGGGGACAATATTCAGGCTAGGGGAACTCATATTAATGTTGAAATACCTCATAAAATGAAAATTTCATGCCATGGGACCTTTAACACTGGGCATATTGTTTGTTTCTATATTCAGTGATCAATTTTTGACTGAAATCTCTTTTATGTAGACTCTCTAACTGCAGTATCACTGAAGAAGGTTATAAAGCTCTGGCTTCAGCTCTGAGATCAAACCCTTCTCACCTGATAGAGCTGGATCTCACAGGAAATGATCCTGGACAATCAGGAGTGAAGCAGCTCCTTGATGTACAAGAACCAGACTGTAAACTAAAAATAAG
The DNA here is from genome assembly GCA_023566225.1 of Romanogobio albipinnatus. Taxonomy (NCBI): domain Eukaryota; kingdom Metazoa; phylum Chordata; class Actinopteri; order Cypriniformes; family Gobionidae; genus Romanogobio; species Romanogobio albipinnatus. Next base: position 30,136,887 of record CM042263.1, on the reverse strand, counting down.
GTGACCTGTGATGAAATAATAAAAAAAATGAATGATATGCAAATTACTTGATGAAAGTACTGTGGCACTAAAATATTATTATAAAAGTAAATTCAAGATTAACCATTTCACACTTTTTCCATTAGAATAAAATGCTACAACAAGCTTAGTTGAGAATTGAATTCAATTAGGTTAAATTTCCCTTCTGTAGGTTTTTGAGTCCTGAAGCAGAGGAAGTCTGTCAGAATCTGACTAATGTTCTGGGTAAAAACCTGTTACTCCTGAGAGAGCTGAATCTGAATGAATGTAAACTGGGACACTCCGGATTGAAGAAACTTGTTCCTGTCCTGCAGGATAAACACTGTAAACTCAACAGACTGATGTAAGTTGTGTTGTTGTTATGATGACAACTTTAAGTAATTTTAAACCTGCATTTTATTTATCATGTGAAAAGAGTGCTGAACGGATTACCATATAATGCTTTTGTACTGGCATCATCATTATCATCAATTGTCACTTAGAGTAGTATGTGTAGTAAAAGTAAAGTATTATCTAACACACCTTCACTTGGGTAATACTGAAATGTAGTTTTCTATTTATACAGTCTGAACAGATCTGATATCACAGAAGCAGATTGCTATGCTTTAACTGAGGCTTTAAATTTAAATCCTTCAAATCTGAAAGAGTTGGATCTAAGTGAGAGTATTCTCAAAGACTCAGGAATGGAGATCATCTCATCTCTGTTTTCAAATGTAGAATGCAAACTGATAAAGCTGAAGTAAGTAAATCTAAATGTGTAATACAAAGGCACAATATTGCAATATATATTCAGATTTCATATTGATGTATAAAAGCAATAGCCAAACTATATAATTATATGCATAGCTTAGATTTGGATATTATCACTTTGTTCTCTTTCTTTTCACTTTGTTTATACAGGTTTAATCGCATCTGTATTACTGAAGGAGGTTGTGCTGCTCTGGCGTCAGCTTTTAATTCAAACCCTTCAAACCTCAGAGAGCTGGATCTGAGAGGAAATAAACTAAGAGACTCTGGAGTAACAGAAATCTCCACTCTACTGGGAAATACAAAGTGTACACTGCAGATACTCAGGTTTGGCTTTAGTTAATGTAAACATGAATAAATAAGGTTGAAGCCCAAAGCTGACCTGTAAAAAAGCTTCAAATATTGGTAAATGTACTGTTTGGCAGATACTGTAGTCAGCAGAGAATGCAGTGGTGCACAATATGCATAGAAATATTATTAAACTATTGAAAAACATTTATCTTTTTGAGGTGCTGGACATTAAAAAAAATAATAATTATCAGCGTTACATCATCAAGATATTTATAAAGTTTTTTATTAAATGATTAATTGATTACAGACTTTCAGACTGCAGTATCACTGAAGAAGGATATAAAGCTCTGGCTTCAGCTCTGAGATCAAACCCTTCACACCTGATAGAGCTGGATCTCACAGGAAATGATCCTGGACAGTCAGGAGTGAAGGAGCTCGATGATTTACTACAGGATCAGAACTATCAACTGAAGACACTGAGGTGAGACGTCATGAAATACAAAAAGTATATGCAGGTGATTTGTTTATAGAAATATTATTTAACTAATACTGACTGTCAAAATAAATGCAAGAAAAAGATTTTACACTTTGTTTCCATTATAATCAGATTATGTTTTTTGTTTCATCTTCTCTTTTGCAGGTTTTTGAGTCCTGCTGCAGATGAAGCCTGTCAGTTTGTGAGTGGAATTGTGGGTAAAAACCCGTTACTCCTGCGAGAGCTGAATCTGAGTGATCGTAAACTAGGAGACGCACGAGTGAATCAGATCTCTGCTCTACTGCAGGATAAACACTGCAAACTCAACACACTCCAGTGAGTATTTCATATTGTTATATACTCTGCAAAGTATCTAATCATTATCTAATCATAAGTATCTAAAGAGTCTAATCAAATACTGTTATTGCTGTTCTTTAAAGTTTTTGGGTGCTATTAAATTAACCATCATATAGATTTATCTCTCTGTTATTGTAGTTTTTGGGGCTAAACCAAGCTGAAGAATGTCTCCTGTCTTTGTTTTCTTTCTCTTCAGGCTGAATAATAACAGTATTACAGCAGAAGGTTGTGCTGCTCTGACTTCAGCGTTTAATTCAAACCCTTCAAACCTGATAGAGCTGGATCTGAGTGGAAATAATCTAGGAAACTCAGGAATAATGAAGATCTGTCCTCTATTGAATAATGCACTTTGCAGATTGGAGAAACTCAAGTGTGTATTTTTATTTATCAATATGTCTGAATGTTGATATGCATTTATAAATGTTTTATTTAAAATTTCAGTTTTACTCTTTTCACCTCAGTTTCACTATTTGGACTGTTTGACTTTTCACATGTGACTTATTTTAAATATCATAATAAATGTAATTAAATTTGTGTAAATGATGTAACTTTGGTTTAGTTCAAGTACTTTGTCATAATGTATTTATAAACCCACATCTAATCTCTGTCCAAACAAAGAATAAACAACTTATTTTTGTTTAACAGACTTTCAGACTGCAGTATCACTGAAGAAGGTTATAAAGCTCTGGCTTCAGCTCTGAGATCAAACCCTTCACACCTGATAGAGCTGGATCTCACAGGAAATGATCCTGGACAATCAGGAGTGAAGCAGCTCCTTGATGTAGCACAAAAACCAGACCGTAAACTAAAACTGAGGTGAGTGTCTTAAAATTATAAAGTGCAGTAGTTGCTTTATAATTTAGCCTTTTTGTTTAGTCCTTGACACCTGGAAGGCATTTTTTAAATTGTTATTCCTCAGTGGGGAATGTCTCATGATTGACACAAAGGATTATCTTGATTTTGGGCTAATTTAAATCGGGAGCATACAGTGTAAGTAATGATGTGCCATTTTCTACAATCAATGAAGTTATAAGTGTAAACACTATGTGAAAGCTACATTTGATTTTGCTTAGCTACATGTAAGCATGTGGGGTTTTATGTATTATAACTTCACGAGAGAAAATCTTTGGAATTAAGTGACGGATTATGGTGAGTTTGGGCTCTTTTTATTCATGAGAATCAGCTGTAAATTGATGGACTAATTTCGAGGGACTACTCGGCATTATTAAAGGGGTCATGAACTGGCTTTTTTATTTTTGTATACTGTTGTATACAACTTATAACGTTCATGTGTTTTTTACATTCAAAAACATCACAATGAATCCGTGTATCATTCGTTCAGTCGATTTTTGATTTAATATTGAAAGTTGAAAAATGAGAAAACATCTCGTTTTTCATTTTTTCGTTTTTTTTTTTTCAGAAAAACGATTTTTTTTCTGGCCCATTAAAGAGGAAGGGGACTGCAAAAGGTTTTCAATTTTAAGATTGTGATATGATAATCTACTTTGTTTAGATTTTTGAAAAGTCCAGCTGCAGAGGAAGTGTGTGAGTATCTCACTGGAGTTCTGGGTAAAAGTCCGTTATTACTAACAGAACTGGATCTGAGTGAAGATAAACTAGGAGATCTGGATGGAGAGAAGCTCTCTGCTCTTTTGATGGACTCTCATAGCAAACTGGAGAAAATCAAGTGAGTGAACATGATTTTATACATTTTTACATTATAACTTTTCATTTCAGTTTATTCATTATAAAAGACTGTCAGTCACATGTATGAGCAGATATGAAGACCTGTTGATCTGATGTGTTGAATATGTGCTGAATAATAAATAATCCTGTTTTTGTGTTTAGGCTGAATAATTGTGAGCTGACAGAGAAAAGCTGTTCAGTTCTAGCTACTGTTCTCTCCTCCAAAACCATCCTGAAAGAGATGAACCTGAACAACAGCCGTCTGCTGGACTCAGGAGTCAAAGTGATCTGTGAGGGACTGAAGAATCCTGTGTGTGAGCTGAAGATCATGAAGTGAGTACATTTCACTGTCAGATAAACTCAACACAGTAATCACAGGAATATTTGATTTGCAAAAGTTTATGTGTCTTCATTGATTTAATATTATTAATTATTATGACCCCCCCAGGCTCAGTAAGTGTGTTCTAACAGAGGAAAGCTGTTCAGCTCTGGCTTCAGTTCTCAGTTCGGACTCAAGCAGTCTGAAGGATCTTGACCTGAGCAACAATACTCTACAGGATTCAGGAGTGACACTGCTCTCTGTTGGACTAAATGAGAACTGTAAACTAGAGAGACTTAGGTGAGTTGATGTCTAACACATTAAAGGTCTTTGGGTCTTTTGTTTTCCTCCATATTCAGTTTTTTTTTTAATATCTTTTTTGTAGACTTTCAGACTGCAGTATCACTGAAGAAGGTTATAAAGCTCTGGCTTCAGCTCTGAGATCAAACCCTTCAAACCTAAAAGAGCTGGATCTTGCAGGAAATGATCCTGGACAATCAGGAGTGAAGCTGCTTAATGATTTACTACAGGATCAGAACTGTCAACTCAGTACACTGAGGTAAGATGTGATGAAGTAATACAAAATAAAAATAATTATTTAAAAAAATGCATTACATCAAAGTATATTCAAGATACACTCACTGAAGCTAAGCAGATTTGAGCCTGGTTAGTACCTGGATGGGAGACCTGGGAAATACTAGGTTGCTGCTGGAAGAGTGAGGCCAGCAGGGGGTGCTCAACCTGTGGTCTGAGTGGCTCCTAACGCCCCAGTGTAATGATGGGGACACTATACTGTCAAAAAGCACCATCCTACAGACAAGATGTTAAACCGAGGTCCTGGCTCTCTGTGGTCCTTAAAATCCCAGGATATCCTTCAAAGTAGAGGTGTAATGACAGCATCCTGGCCAAATTTGCATCTTTTAGGTCTGGAGACTGGCTAGGCCACGCTACAACCTTGATATGCTTCTTACAGAGCCCCTCCTTGGTTATCCTGGCTGTGTGCTTCGGGTCATTGTCATGTTGGAAGACCCAGCCTTGACCCATCTTCAATGCTCTAACTGAGGGAAGGAGGTTGTTCCCCAAAATCTCGCAATACATGGCCCCAGTGATCCTCTCCTTAATACAGTGCAGTCGTCCTGTCCCATGTGCAGAAAAACACCCCCAAAGCATGATGCTACCACCCCCATGCTTCACAGTAGGGATGGTGTTCTTGGGATGGTACTCATCATTCTTCTTCCTCCAAACACGTTTAGTGGAATTATGACCAAAAAGTTCTATTTTGGTCTCATCTGACCACATGACTTTCTCCCATGACTCCTCTGGGTCATCGAAATGGTCATTGGCAAACTTAAGACGAGCCTTGACATGTGCTGGTTTAAGCAAGGGAAACTTCCGTGCCATGCATGATTTCAAACCATGACGTCTTAGTGTATTACCAACAGTAACCTTGGAAACGGTGGTCCCAGCTCTTTTCAGGCCATTGACCAGCTCCTCCCGTGTAGTTCTGGGCTGATTTCTCACCTTTCTTAGGATCATTGAGACCCCACGAGGCGAGATCTTGCATGGAGCCCCAGTCCAAGGGAGATTGACAGTCATGTTTAGCTTCTTCCATTTTCTAATGATTGCTCCAACAGTGGACCTTTTTTCACCAAGCTGCTTGGCAATTTCCCCGTAGTCCTTTCCAGCCTTGTGGAGGTGTACAATTTTGTCTCTAGTGTCTTTGGACAGCTCTTTGGTCTTGGCCATGTTAGTAGTTGGATTATTACTGATTGTATGGGGTGGACAGGTGTCTTTATGCAGCTAACGACCTCAAACAGGTGCATCTAATTAAGGATAATGAATGGAGTGGAGGTGGACATTTTAAAGGCAGACTAACAGGTCTTTGAGGGTCAGAATTCTAGCTGATAGACAGGTGTTCAAATACTTTTTTGCAGCTGTATCATACAAATAAATAGTTAAAAATTCATATATTGTGATTTCTGGATTTTTTTTTTTTAGATTATGTCTCTCACAGTGGACCTACGATGACAATTTCAGACCCCTCCATGATTTCCAAGTGGGAGAACTTGCAAAATAGCAGGGTGTTCAAATATTTATTTTCCTCACTGTATATATTAGTGATAATTTCGTCAGACGAGACAAGACTAAATATGTTCGTCAACAACCTTTTTTTCCATGACGAAGACGAGACGATGACGAGACTGCACCAATGTCCAAAAACGCTCACTAAGACTAAATTAACATGCATTATTGTAGACGAAAAAGGACGAGACTAAAATGTTTTGCATAAAATAAAAACTTAGATAAAATCTCTCTTCATTTTCGTCTACAATCGTCTCAACTTTTTCATCATGAGATGAAAAATATTCAGAAAGAGTTCCCGCTGTTGCTCGAGTACAGGTCTCTCTCAGACTCCGCCTGTCATCTTGCGGCGGCGCGCGTGGTTCCTGGAGCGCTCAATACTTCTAGCGCTGTGTAAGTACATTTGAATGGCTTAAGCCACGTAAGTTACACAACAGCTTCACTATACAGGTGTTTGCAGCAATTTTTGATAAACAGTAGCCTAGAGCATAGTATGCATTGATTATTACATCAGCCACATTTACAGTATCATTTTATTATGGAGAGTGGTAGAGATGCAACATTGTTAACATTAATATTAATGTTTTTCTTGTATTTAGCCCTCAGGTATTCCTTACTAATTAAGTCACACTTATACTCATTGATGGTCAAATGTGACCATACACCTTAACTATTTTAAAAATAAATAACCTATATTTTAATTCAATAATATTTATTGAATATTTTGAGGAGATCTTTTGGTACTAAATACTATTTGTGCAATACTTATGGTCCATTAATGACCACTTATAAATAATAAAAATATTAGAAGAAAAATATTTTATTACAATTAGTGTATTAATTAAGGTTAAAATAGATAATTCCACTGCAAAGAGGCAAATTAGAGCCATTTTGTGGCTGGAAAAATAAAAATTGTCACTTGTAATGCCATTACCCACTGGTGCCTGTATGGCTCTTTAATAAATATACATGTAGTCTAGTTGCTCAAAAAAATATTGCAGATCATAACTGCTTACTTATTTGTGAAATGTGAATAATAGTGAATAGTAAAGAATGCAAGCAAATATAATATAACCCCAAAAAAGGGTAAAATAGTGCTAAAAGGCAAACTTATTTTTCCTTATATGTACAGTAGGCTATATACATATGAATTCATACTGAATCAAGATCGAAATCAATATTTATGCCCATCGTCTCATAAGCTAATGCTGATTTTAGGCATCTACGCTGTAAATCAACCAGTTAGCTATGGTGTTGTGTCACATACATTATGCAAGTTATATATATTTTATGTAACTTATTTTGCCACAAAATATATTGAGTTTTCCTTTGACTAAAGCTAGACTAAAATGACTAACGAAAAAAGATATGTGAATGACTAAATATGACTAAAACTAACAAGGATATTTGGCACAAGACTAAGACTAAATAGGTGACAAATGTCAGGGTAGGTGAAGGGAAAGGAGCGAGGACTCAGAGATGCAGAGGAATGGGCTCTTTAATGATAATAACAAGACAAAACAAAACTACCCCGAGGGGGAAAGACTTGACTTGACTTGACTTGACTTGACTTGACTTGACTTGACTTGACTTGACTTGACTTGACTTGACTTGACTTGACTTGACTTGACTTGACTTGACTTGACTTGACTTGACTTGACTTGACTTGACTTGACTTGACTTGACTTGACTTGACTTGACTTGACTTGACTTGACTTGACTTGACTTGACTTGACTTGACGGGAGCAGGGAAACATGAGGTACATTCGACGACGATTCAGCACTGGACTGCAAACACAAGGATATTAAATAGGGAACAAACAAAGGAGGGTAACGAGGGAAGACAGGTGGGGCAAATGAACCAATAATCAGGAAACAAGGTGGGCGGGGTTAGACAATGGACACGAGCACATGGCACAAAGAAACACTTAACAAGACATGTGCTCACACCAAACATGACATGAACATGCAACTAATGAGAACTCATCAGCTGCATGTTCACACAAAACATGACAACATGACGTAGCACGTAGCCAGTGAAAAAACACCAACCACGTGCTACACAACATAAGACAAAACATGAAAGCACACGGCCGATGAAAACATGAACCGTGTGCTACACAGAACACACAGACAGAAGAGCACACGCTCACATGACAAAACAAACACACGGAGCATGAATGTCCGAATCCCAACACAAAACTGAAACCCAAACTAGACCGAAGTGCTGGGATCCGAACACCACACCCCGCACACAAAACACAAGGACAGAAGAGCACGCAGCTTGAGCATGCTCAAAGCTGTGCGCTCACACAAGACAAACAATACAGGAGTGTCAGGGCTCTGTCACAAACCAAGAGTAAACTAGACCGAAGTGACAGAACCCTGACAACAAAATTAACACTATGTATATACACATATACATATACACATATATACATATACATACATACATACTGATGGGCTTCATCACTCTTGTCTCCTCTCCACCAATAAGCTGGTGTGTGGTAGGCGTTCTGGCACAATATGGCTGCTGCACATTGGTGGTGGTTGAGGAGAGACCCCCTTCCATATGTCAAGCGTTTTGAGTGCAGAGAAAAAGCGCTATATAAATGTAACATTATTATTATAAACCATTTTACATGGTTTTTATTAGAATCAAATGCAAATTTTCATTACACCAACTTTGATAACTGAATTGAATTGAATCCTGCTTCATTTTTTCTTCTATAGGTTTTTGAGTCCTAATGCAGATAAAGCCTGTCATTATGTGACTAGAATTGTTGGTAAAAACCCATTACTCCTGCGAGAGCTGAGTCTGAGTGGTCTTTTAAAATCAGACTTTACAAAAGTAATGCAGCTTGCTGATCTACTGCGGGATAAACACTGTAAACTGAATATAATTCAGTAAGTATTTTTCATGGTTTTCATATTTGTATTTTGCATTAAAATAATAAAATCCTGTCATCATTTACTCACCCTCAAGTTGTTCTAAACATGCATGAGGTTCTTTCTTCTTTTGAACATGAAGGAATGGTCCTTACTGACTTCCATAGTATAGAGAAAAGAAAATATTTTAAAATCAATGTTTGGTGACCCATTCTTATTAATATCCACAATAAATGAATACAGGTTTAAAAAAATTGAGAGTAAGTAAATGATGACTGCATTTGCATTTTTGGGTGAACGATCCCTTTAAAGTATCTTAAAATTATAACTTTTATATTGTATTTTAATGACTGGTTAAGATTAATATATGTATTCATCTACATGTATTTATTTATCAAAGCAAAAAGACACCCCCTTCCAGGACCGGGATGATCATGGGTTGAGGCAGTTTTGAAAGTCTTGTTCATTTTCAATGAAAGACATGTGAAAAGCGGAAAAACTTGTGTGGTGTCACTAGTGTAGCGGAGGTGGTGTGTAAATGTTGCTCAGGCACCTTAAGTCCTGCCGCTTCAATGAGCACTGCTCTTGATAAATAGGCTTTATCTAATCAAAAAGATAATTAAAAACCAATCATAAAAAATTCACTGAGCTCTAAAAACATGGAGCATATTTTCAGAATTGCATCATTTTATTTTATCACTTTTTCCTCTGTTACCAACTGATTATGATTTAATTAATTGTCATATGACTATTATCTGATTTGATTTAATGATAGGGAAGGTCATATTTGGAGAGGCTAACAATAGCAAACTAGCTTTGAAAGCATGAAGTGCGCTGATAACGTGTGATGTCTGCGCAAACAAGTGCGAAGAGGTATGAAAATGTGCTGACAGGCAGGTAGGACATTGTTCAGACCAAATGCAACGATTTGACGAACATTTTATTGTCTTACACCTTGCACAGATGATATATCAGGATATGAATAACAAAAGCCTGCATAACAAATTTTTTTCTGGAACAAATCACCTACCCTGCCTTTATTTAATATTTGAACTAGGCTATTTTATTTTATTTGCCTTTTTGTAAATACAAATTCGAATGTGACAACAAGGTGCAATGACGCTGTTGATTGTAACTATGAAAACATCTCCAAAACCACATTGTGAGCACCACCTCAAATACACAAAATGTGAGAGGATGTGGCAGCTGCACAACAATTCCACCGCTTGCTGTGTCCCGTGAGAAACATCCTTTAAACATCCCCTCAAAGAACTAAATGCCACCCACTTTGTGTGTTCTGGCACAGACTCTGTTACAAATGACAATAATATGAGCAGAAACAGTTAATCCTGTTAAGAACAGTTAAGGTTTACAATCTTTTTTTTTCTCTTCAGGCTGAATAATAACAGTATTACAGAAGAAGGTTGTGCTGCTCTGACTTCAGCGTTAAATTCAGACCCTTCAAACCTGAAAGAGCTGGATCTGAGTGGAAATAAACTAGGAGACTCAGGAATTAAGAATATCTGTTGCCTGTTGGAAAATCCACAATGTGAATTAGAGAAACTGAAGTGTGTATTTGCATCTATTTCTTCATATCAATATACATTTGTAAATGTTTATTTGATTAGATTAACTGAAAATGCTAAATTGGCATTGTCAATTAAGCTTTTTTTAACTTACATATGCTTTATTTAAATATTGTAAGAAATATTTAGAAAATCAAATAAAGCGGATGTTATAGTTTTTTTTTTTGTTGCAAATAGGCACATTTTGCCACATTCTGATTCTAAATGGGTTCTGATTTGTTTTATATCCTTTAATGATACAGTATTTGACATATCCATGTGTTTTTTTGTTTATTTAGTGTATAACAATAATATAAGCCTATTTTCATACAGACTGTCATACTGCAGTATCACAGAGAAAAATTATAAGACTTTGACTTTATCTCTGGAATCAAACTCACACCTGAAAGATCTGGATCTGAGAGGAAATGATCCTGGACGGTCAGGAGTAAAGCTGTTTGCTGATATGGTGCGGAGTGGATGGTCTAAATTAAAAATCAGGTGATAAAAAGCCTTCAAGTATTTGAAAATAAACCACAATAAAGGAGTCAGGAGTGTTAATACGATTTAAGAGCTGGTGCAGCATTGTAAAGTGGAATTTACTGAATTGCAATTCGAAGATTTTCAACACCATCACTACTGTGTGACCTTTGCACTAGAGCTAAGTTTTAGAACTACGTAAAAACATAAATTACTAAATAATTTTGACATTGCTTATTTTTTCCCTGATATTTATAATAAAACTTAATTCACTCAAGGTTACAAACTTGGGAATTATCAAAACTTCATGTTTCAACCATTACATTTTAATACACATCAAGAGGAAGGATGATGTAAAAAATTTACACAATTATAAGAAAATGTTCTAATCTAGATTTTTTTTCTACATTCTATAGCTTTTTGAAAAATGCTGCTGCAGAGGAAGCATGTGAGTATCTAACTAAAGCTCTAAATACAGATCCCTTACTGCTGACAGAACTGGATCTGAGCACAATTGAACTAGGAGATCAGCATTGGGAGAAGCTATCTGAACTTCTGGTGGACTCTTATTGCAAAGTGGTTAAACTAAAGTGAGTGAACATGATTTTATACATCATAACTTTGCTGTTAAAGTGTGGACATTTACCGTAGCTCTGTGAAGTTTTGTAGGTGAAAGAATGAACCAACCAAACTTGACTGCTTTTCAAAAAGCCTTTTTATGGATCTTTCTATGATCTTGGAGTAGTGTTATATAAAACTGGCTGGGTTGACACTCCCAGAGTCAGTGCCTCATCCATTGTAGTTCTTTAGTTTTACTTTGCTAATTTCTATATTAAGCTCATTCCCATTGAAATGATTGGACTGTGTCACAGTTGCTGATAGGGTGACCAGACGTCCCGAAAAATTCGGGACAGTCCCGAAATCTAAACTGTTGTCTCGAATCCCGAATCTGGCCCTAATTGTCCCGAAAATTATACTTAAGCAAAATCTTGAGTAGTTATTGTCTGATAAACATTAAAAACTGTCTGTAGAGGTTGAGTCGTCCTGCAACCAGCCGCCGCCGGCTGCTCATTGGCTGCAGCATCTTTTTTCTAAGTTTAAAAAAATACTGGCTAGGAGCAAATTTAGATATGCATTGATAAGCTAATTTTCATTCATTCCGTTGGCATGGCTGGTGTAGCTTACCGGAACCCCAACACGCTGCTAAAAAGCAAAAACGCCTCTGCAGGTACAGGGAGGAGTGGGTGGGGAAGTATCCATGGATTGCCACAGCCTTAAGCGATTAAAGTAAAGACAATACAACCTTTTTGTCCCCTTTTTGTTTTAAGCCTCGATGAAGAGAGCGCAAGTTGCTGCAGCCGCGAGGAGGACAGTAATGCACGCGTAAAGCGGCATTGTGTACAAAAAATACTTCACTACACAATTATTTCGTTATTTTCGTTTAAGCTTATTAGCGTTAGGCTATACAGAAAGGTCTGATTTACGCACTGTTACTTACAACAGTCATTGTTTTTTTTTCTTTTCACAATGACATTTGAGTTCATGATTTTAATGTTGTTTTTTTGTGGCAGACTACAGACTAATGACAGACTGTTGATCTTTGAATAAAAAATTATTCCACCTCCCCCCCCCCCCCCCCCCCCCCCCATCCGTCCCAAATTTCAGCCAATCTCATCTGGTCACCCTAGTTGCTGGGCAACAGTAAATGTGACCATGCCGTTAAGAAAACTTAATTTGTATATCCTTTTCTCAATACACATTGTTTCAAACCAGCTTTACAGAAATTTTTTCAGTGTTTAACAGTGAGGTACTGAAGAGCAAAAAGCCTTTGATGAACTGTACCTAGCTGGGGAAGCCCATCCTCCTCTGGCAACAAATTAATGTCTTTAGGACACAAATAAATAGCTCTGAGGTTATGCAGGTCATGCGATTCAGACAAAATGAGGCCTGTAGAATCTGATGGAGATGGAGATAGTGAAGTCCTTGTTGTCTGGACAGTACAGGCAGCAGGTTTCAGCTGCATGGCAGTCATCATATGAGAGATGCTGAAATAAAACAAGGAAAGAAAAATGACAAATATTAGTATTTTTTATATTATTAATATTTTAAGGCAGAATTTAACATGGACATCTGTTATAATTCTATCACACATAATTAATTAGATTAATTACTTGTAAGATAAGATAAGTAAATGGTTGACTATAGAATTGTCTCTAATTTAGTTTTAAACAGATAAGGTTGTGTCTGATTCTTGAACTTTGCCAGGAAGACTTTTTCAGAGTTTATGTACCAAATTCCAAAAGGTTCTTTTGTGGTGATATTTTTGGTACTGCCAGTAATTCAGAGTTTGTGACCTCGTGGCATTTATAAGTAACAGTATTTTGTAATCTATGTTGAACTTAACCATAACATAACCCCTGTACATATTTAATTAGTTCAATGAATAATACCTCTGTTTTAGTTTTAGAGAAGAAAATACTGGTCATCCAGCCTTTTAGTATATTTAATGCATTCAGTTAACTTGGATCATTTTCTAATAATATTTCCATTGATAAGCATGTACAAGGAAAACAACAAAGGACCTAAAACAGATCATTGCAGCACTCCATGCTTTACTTGTGTTAGATCACTTATTGACACTTATTCTCATTGATATATACAACATGATAACTATTGGACCAATAGTCCTTAATATCTGTCTAGGAATACTAACATAATTGTCTTTATAACAGATTTAACAATCTATTCTAGAGTAGTTTAGTGATAATGGGATCTAGTAAATGTTGTTGTTTTGACACAGTGATCAGTTGTTAGCTCTTCCTGTCCTATTGAAGACTGTAGTTGTTCTTGGGGGACAATATTGGAAACAAAAGTCTGTGATGCTGTATCTGCAACCAGTTAAAAACGTGCCGGAGGGAAAAGCATGGAGGGAAACGACTTACTGACAACACAGCTTTATGCTCATTGGTTTAAACAACCATTATGTATTGTTCTCTTTTAAAAAGTTTAATTTTGAAACCATATTTTGAGTGGTATTTCAAATGGGATATGTGATTTGTTGTAATATTTATTAAAAAAAATCTACATTAAACTAAAAACTGAAAACATGTCTTTTGGATGGAAATAAAAAACAAGTACTTTGGGTGTCTTGTTTATCATATATATATTTTTTCATATAAAAGCAACAGAATTTTTATACTTCAGCCACCTACTCTCGCCTATAGGCGCATCTCAAACGAGCCTATTGTCCTGTTTTCTTATTTCATGCACACTGTTACGTTCCCTTCTCGCGTGTTTGATTATTGTTTTCTTTTGTTAAATAAAGTTCCGCTGCTGTTTTAGTTTCACTTTGCTTCGCCTCATCTTCATCTTCATCCCCAGCCAGTCCGTGACAGCAACAGTTTCTGAAGTGCTACAGAAAATAGCACTTTTAGACACTGTCAGCCACGTGTCAACATATATGAAGACCTGTTGAACTGATGTGTGTTGAATATATGCTGAAAACAAGAATAATAAATCAGGTCTTCCTGTTTAGGCTGAATAATTACAATATGACAAAGAAAAGCTATGCAGTTCTATCTACTGTTCTCTCCAAAAATACCATCCTGGAAGAGATGAACCTGAACAACAGCCGTCTGCTAGACTGGGGAGTGAAAGAGATTTGTAAGGGACTGAAAAATTCAAAGCTGACGATACTGAAGTGAGTACATTTCACCATCAGCTACACAAACCAGATCTAGCTTTATTGTATTTTTATTATTCAGTACATATATTAGTGCCACAATGACCCAGTGTTCAATGGTAATTAAGTGATTACATTTTTTTTATTACATTTTTTATTTTTTTTATTACATCTGTTTTATTAAGAGATTTAAATATTGGTTGTTTTTTCTAACAAACAGTAAAGAATTATCTAAAAGCATGCGAAGATATGATTGATTGTCTTATGCTGGTTCTCAAAGTCTGATGTGAGTTTAAACATTTTCAAATTTAATTAGCTGCAATTTAAGAGAAAATGCAGGGTAGGATATAATTTAAATTAGTAGTGTCTTTGAGGCTTGTGGTTGGTATATATTGTTTCAGATTTGACATGGCAGCAATAAAAACTAAAAAAAAAAGTGCATAATTTTACTTTTTATACATTTAGGATGAAGTTTAAAACATAACTGCAGACCCCTTGTGACCATTATTTAATTGTAATTCATCAATCAACTTACACATTAATGAGAGAATGTGGTTTACCTGTGTATCTGATAAGCAAATCAAGCTCCTAGACAAGTAATTCATAAATTGGATCCACAATGTTAATTTTAATTCCATTTTTTGTGTGTAGACTTTCAAACTGCAGTATCACTGAAGAAGGTTATACAGCTCTGGCTTCAGCTCTGAGATCAAACCCTTCACACCTGATAGAGCTGGATCTCACAGGAAATGATCCTGGACAATCAGGAGTGAAGGAGCTCAATGATTTACTACAGGATCAGCGCTATTCACTGAAAACACTGAGGTGAGTTTTTTTTTAAAATAATGAAGTCCAGTAGTTTTAAAACTGTTTTAGCTGAGAGAAATAAACCATCAAAAATAGGTTTATAATGTCTTGTAACTGAAATAACATTACTGGCCCTTTAATGAATGTCTTGTCTTCAGGTTTTTGGGTCCTGATGCAGAGGAAGCCTGTCAGTATGTGATTGGAATTGGGGGTAAAAACCCGCTACTCCAGAGAGAGCTGAATCTGAGTGATCGTAAACTAGGAGAGTCAAACGTGAAGAATCTTGTTCCTTTGCTGCAGGATAAACATTGTAAACTAAACACACTGGTGTGAGTATTGTGTTCTTTTATTATTGTATATTATATCTTAAAGAACTTAAGTGACCATAACACAATAATCCTCAGTAATCATTTCATGTTGGCATCTAGTACTTTGTGTTTGTAAATTCTCCCTCTCATGTTCATCATTTTAGGCTGCGTAATTGTGGTCTAACAGAGGAAAGCTGTTCAGTTCTCGCTACAGTCCTGAGATCAAACTCCAGTCTGAAAGAGCTTGACATCAGCAACAATAAGCTGAGGGATTCAGGAGTGAAGAAACTCCAGAACGGATTAGAAGATACAAACTGCACACTGGAGAAACTCAGGTTATTTAAATGGACCACTGTTTGATTTTAATAATAACATTCTGATTAAAGTTTTTTTTTATTATTATAAATAAACTAAAGACATGCATCTTTCAGTTGATAAATCGTTTTTCTTCTCTTATAAGATAAAATAATATGCATTTGATGTTTTACGATAAAACATTTTTTCAATATTGTTTTCAATTCTCTTTTCTGTAGACTCTCAAACTGCAGTATCACTGAAGAAGGTTATAAAGCTCTGGCTTCAGCTCTGAGATCAAACCCTTCTTCACACCTGATAGAGCTGGATCTCACAGGAAATGATCCTGGACAATCAGGAGTGAAGCAGCTCAATGATTTACCACAGGATCGATACAATTCACTGAAAACACTAAGGTGAAGACTGATGAAATAACACAAATTAAATGCAGGCATATTATATATATATATATATATATATATATATATATATATATATATATATATATATATATATATATATATATATATATATATATATATATATATACTTTTCAATAATATAATGTATTTCAACATTTTTTGTTGTATCAAAGTTAAAATGATTTCAAGAGGTTTTAATAAATATTTCCATTATACCATAAATGTGTGATAACTGAATCAAATCCTGCTTAATCTTCTCTTCTGCAGGTTTTTGAGTGCTGCTGCAGAGAAAGCCTGTCAGTTTGTGAGTGGAATTGTGGGTAAAAACCCGTTACTCCTGCGAGAGCTGAATCTGAGTGATCATAAACTAGGAGACACACGAGTGAATGAGATCGCTGCTCTACTGCAGGATAAACACTGTAAACTCAACACACTCCAGTGAGTATTTCACATGGTTTAAAATATTTATTTAATTGACCATACTATGTCATAATTTTTCTCTGAAGGGAGTCCGAGGTCTTTTTCCATTTCACAGAGCCACAATAAAATGTATTAAAATTAATCAAGCTTCTACCCAAATCTCTGTGGAAACCAGTGATATATAATCACAAACAAGACAAAAATAATTTCAGTTGTAATAAAATGCATTTATATTTAATGATCAAAATGAAATTAATTAGTTATCAAGTCAGTAATATATTCTAAAAAGTATTTTTTAAAAAACAAATGTTCATTAATGTGTATATACATATATTTAATATATATACATATATGTAAAAGGATAAACAACATAAATGAAGTACGACACAGATTTGTTTCTTCTCTTGAAGCGCCTCCCCTTTGGCGCGCACGCACGCACACAGAGAGAGAGAGAATCCATCACAAATCCTTAGCTCATTTACAAATTTATTTAGTTATTAAGGATTTGAGCCATTATTGTCTTTTTTCTTTTCTTTTTTGTCTTCAGTCTGTGTGGATGCGGTATTACAGAGACACAGTGTATCAAACTGACTTCAGCTCTGAAATCAAACCCATCACACCTGAGAGAGCTGGACCTCAGTGAGAATCAAATAAGAAACACTGGAGGGAAGCACTTATGTGACGTACTGAAGGATTCACACTGTAAACTGGAGAGATTGAGGTCAGTAGCATTCACATAGGCTTAAAGGGGCACACCATGTTTAAAATCACTTATATAGTTTAAACCAGAGCTGGGAAAAAATATTTTGGTATTTGAATGAAACTATAATAAAGACTGTGTTTGAATAATTTAGTAAGTTTGTGTTCGTCACATTTTTCTCAATGTAGGTTAAGAGGCTGTGAAATGAGAGATGAAGGTTGCTCTGCTGTGACTTCAGCTCTGAAATCAAAACCATCACACCTGAGGGAGCTGGACCTGAGTGGGAATAAACTAGGAGACTCTGGAGTGAAAAATCTCAGTGATCTACTGATGAACCCACAATGCAAGCTGGAAAAACTACAGTTAGTAACATTATACTGTACAGCAGTTACAGTTTGATTAATTGTGATCTTATTTTATTAATGTATGTTACTGCACTTATTGTGGATAAACCATAAATTATTTTGCCCTTGTAATCTTTAGATGAAATTTGATCTTTCTGAGATATGCTCACTTGACTTCTATGACTTATACATAAATCTGCACTTCCATTAAGCCAGTTGCATTCAGAGCTGCCTCCATTACAATATACATTGCTAATTTTTCTCAATCCAGTCAACAACAGATGGATAAAATCAAGTAATCTGTCCTAAGTATGGTGGTAAATACAAGATGCCCTGCAATTCCTTTGTTCCATATACAGTTTCACTCTAAAATATGCCATAATAGTTTACAAATTCAGTTTAATGCTTTTGTATTTGTATTTTGGGATATTAAACTGCCCTTTATAATTCATGAATTTTTTTCACATTTAAAATGGGAATTAGTGTATTTAAATGTTCATTTTCAAATGCTTCTTAATATCTTAATCTACTGTACATTTGATGAAACCCACTTCTTTTGTATGTTTGTTGTATTAAGTGTTGTTTTATGGATGCATTTTATTGGATCTTCATTGTTCTTTCTCTTTTTGTCTTCAGTCTGTGTAGATGCAGTATTACAGAAGAACAGTGTCTCAAACTGACTTCAGCTCTGTGTTTAAATCTTTCACACCTGAGGGAGCTGGACCTCAGTGAGAATAAACTAGAAGATACAGGAGTGAATCACTTATGTGACATACTGAAGGATTCACACTGTAAACTGGAGAGATTGAGGTCAGTTTAAACTTTTGTATTTTTATGTGAATGTTACTAAGATACTTAATATTCGGCATGCACTGAATTGAAAATTATGGGCCAAAAACGTGAACCAAAAATTCGGGATACACTTGGCCAAAATCCGAAACAGAAAATAAATTAGAAATGAATAATAAATTAATTAACCAAACTCATTTAATAACCAACACTCAAATTGTCAAATTGAGTTGTACAAACATTTAAATTGCACCTAAAGCAAATTTTAAATCAACTTTTTAATAACAGAATTGTTTCTACTCCAGTTTGTTAGTGAAATATAAACATGTAAACAACAATAAAACTGTAATAACTTGTTTTCATGATGGATTTATTTAAATATACACTAAATAATGAGGACATCACTAACAGGTTAAGTAAAAGTATAATGAATATGTAATACACATTGTGTATTTAGCTAAATGCTCCAGAGTTATTTTTCTTCTATGTAACAAATTAATTTATGGACATTGAATAGTTTTCTTGAGGTAAATGTAACATTAAGTGTATAGCCTACAAGCTGGTTTTTTTTTTTTTTTTACATCTTTCCCCGGTTGAAACACTGATTGAGTGATTACATGAGACTTGATTAATTTCAATAAAGTTGTAATGTACCTTTCAACATACCTTCTGGTGTTCACCCATGTTTATTTGGTGCTGTAACTAATAGTAAAGATATGTAACAGTGTATTAAATAGTGCCAAAAGGCCATTTATTGTTTGAATTTCATAATAAAAAGCACAAAGCTTTTATTGCAATTATTGAATGGCAGGCATGCTACAAATATTTAGTGTTAAATACAAAAGTTTAGTTCACGCATCAACAGAAAACAGCAAAGACTCAAAGATTTTAGATTTAGAAAACCACATCATTACTGTATTTAAATCGAGAAATGAATATTGTCAATCCAGAGCTAGTGTCGACACAGCTGACATGTTAAACAGTTTTAGCTTATCCACGTTGTATGCACGAAATAGACGCTGAACACAGTCAAAACATGCCATTGGAGAAGCGCTAATTAAACGTCTGTTTCAGTCTCTGATTTAGGCCCTCCAAAACCATTTCGGCCTCAAACCAAAACTAGCTGTTTCGGCTGAAAATGTTCGGTAGCTGGAATTTGGTGCATCCCTACTTATTATCTTATGAAGTGTTCACATTCTTCACCTTTATATTTTTGCGATCTGGTCAAAGTAAGATGATCTATCTTCCTCTGTTTGTCTCTTTCTAGCCTAATGGACTGTGGCATTACAGATGTTTCTTCTTTAATTCAGTCTTTGCCTAAAACAAAAGCACTGCAGTTTTTAAAAGAGCTTGATCTGAGAAAAAATAAAATAGGGGACTCAGGGAAGCAGCTCAATGACGTGCTACAAGGATCAAACTGTACACTGAGGTGAGTACTTCTCTTTGTGGTATAAAATAGAGCTTTTCCTCTATTATACTGCACAACCACAGCTTTCTGCTATACCTACTTGACTAATTTCTTTAGTAGAAACTCATTACAATTACATTTTCTCTTACAGTTGTCCAGCCGAACATGATAAATGTCCTTGTCTCTTGTGTGCTCTTTTTCTTTTTATAAGCAACACGCCACATTAATTTACACTTAATTTTAGTTATTTACTAAGACAACTAAATACACATTTAAACTAGAGGGCAGGCTTTAACTAGTGTTAAAATGTTGACTTAATTATTTAAAAATTCTCCTTGTCATTTATCACATTTTAACACTTCAGCATTTTTTCCTTTACAATGACTCCCTATAGGACGCACAGGCCCTTCTGCAGTCAGCATAAGTCATTAAATGCATTGTTAAAAATTGCATTATATTTAAGAAAATATTCTCATTCACTAACCATACTGCATAGTGTAAATCTTCTTGCAAAACTGTTCACATAAATATCATGATTCATCAATTCGTCCTTAATTTTATTCTAAACGCATGACAAAAATGTGAGTGCATCTGTAGAGAACATAATACATTTGCTGAGAGTGATGAAAGGCTGCAGTGGAGATCCTTTGGGAGTGTTTTTATGCAAATTACTAACTTCTGACATGCAGTCACTCATTCATATAGTATATACTTTGCTAATTGTTTCACCCATCACTGATTATTTTCTCTTCTGATTTCTCATTACAGTCTAGACAAGGAAAGCTTGCTCAGTACTGCTGTAAACTTTGTTAGTAGATTTTTGCCATCTAAAACTGAGGAACCAGTGAAATCAATAGAAACAACCCCGTCATCATCAGGTGAGAGATCTTCAGAAGAGCCTCACTATATTACTGTCTTTATCAGAATATGTGAATGTGTCTGATGATGTGATGTCTGTTGAGCAAACTCTATAATATACCTTAGAAATTAAAATATGAACTCAACTAAGAATATGAACACAAAAAAATCTTTGTAAGAGTTTTAAATCTTTGAAAACACTTTATGAACTCACTGTGTTCATACACATGAATTTATCTGATAGAAAATTTAAATGGCATTGTTTTATATTATTTTAGTTTATATTAGCTTTTATGTATTACTATTTAAAAATAATTGATAATGCATACATGGATTAAGAGATTCAGACTTGTAAATGAAATGATTCAGCATTAATAGAAACATACAGCTTATAGTTTTGTTTGTTTACAGGAGTAAAGGAGGAAGAAGGGCCTGTTCAGAGCTCAGACGGGTCCAAAAAAAAGAAATCTGGCTCTTCAGTAAAAGGCCTAAAAAAATAAAGGTGTTGGGATTAAAGTAATCCATAATGAAGCAATTAACATGCTGATAATCTTGATCTGATTTAGCAAATCAAAATGTAATCAAATTATACACACTGAAAGTGAAAGTTTAAAATGTGATAGTTAAATCATTTCTTAAATGCATGTCATGTATATCATTAATTCCATACTTTCGTTTCACATATTATCTCTTAGGTTATATATATAGAATTTTCTTTTGTATTAAAGGGTTAGTTCACCCAAAAATGAAAATTCTGTCATTAATTACTTACCCTCATGTCGTTCGACACCCGTAAGACCTTTGTTCATCTTCTGAACACAAATGAAGATATTTTTGTTGAAAACCGATGGCTCGGAAAGGCCTCCATTTGCAGCAATGACATTTCCTTTCTCAAGACCCATAAAAGGTACTAAAGACGTCATTAAAAAGTCCATCTCACTACAGTGGTTCTATAATAATTTGATTAAGCGAGGAGAATAGTTTTTGTGTGCAAAAAAAAATCTCAATAACGACTTTAGTCAACTTTAGTCTGGCCCTCTGACGTGAACTCACAAAGCACCACGACGCATGCGCGAGAATATATGACGTAGAGCACAGTTCGGACATCCATGAAATGCACACTTTAGCACCAATTTGAGCACTACGCCGAGACCTAAAGCACAATCAATGTAGAATTCAGCAGCTTAGATGCGGCACGTCTTCCTCTGCTTGTAAACAAAGTTCCTCGCTTCCGAGTCATGTGTCAGAACTCCGGCTCTACATCATATTCTCGCTCATGCGTTGTGGTGCTTCATGAGTTCCCTTCAGGCCCAGAATAAAGTTGAATAAAGTCATTATTTAGATTTTTTTTTGCACACAAAAACTATTCTCTTCGCTTCATAAAATTATTGTAGAACCACTGTAGTGAGATGGACTTTTTAATGACATCTTTAATACTTTTTATGGGTCTTGAGAAAGGAAATGTCATTGCTGTCAATGGAGGCCTTTCTGAGCCATCGGATTCCAACAAAAATATCTTCATTTGTGTTCTGAAGATGAACGGAGGTCTTACGGGTGTCGAACAACATGAGGGTAAGTAATTAATGACAGAATTTTCATTCATCAGTTATGCTTAGGGATGGGTATCGTTAAGGTTTTAACGGTATTACTACTCTTACCGATACTGCTTATCGATCTGGTACTTTAATGGTATTCTTTTTTTATATATTTTTTAATAAAAAAACAAAACAAATTAAGAACATGATTAACATTGCTTTATAATCTGAAAATTAAAATCTATAGCACAAGAAACAGCAATGTTTGAACAAAACAAATATAAAGCATCTATTGGTAAATGGACCAGTGTGCCAGCATTTATTTTGTTTAATATGCAATGAAACAAAGTGTAAACAAATGTTAAATAAATACACAATAAAATTGTGGCGGAAATTGCATAAAAAAGGTCATAATTCCTCCATTCAGATTCATTTGAATAAATCTTGTATACATGATTCAGACAATCTTTTTTCCAGTACTTTCTAGTGGAAACAGCCAAAACTTTCTGCCGGGTGTTGGAGCACACAGGGCCCAGTTACACACTTTCAAAAATGAATTTATCACCAAAAAAAATTACCCAGGTTTAAAAAAAAAAAAAACCTTCTAAAGAAGATGCTGGGTTCATAAATGCTGTTGATTTGAAACAAAGTTTAGCTGGGGTCCGTTCTTCGTACTTCGCTTTATACATCTGAGATAATTTGACAGATCTCAGCTCTTCTAATCATGATAACTGGGGCACGTTCACGTTCAAATATTTTGATACGGTTTCCGGGTTTAACAACATTTCTCCTGGATCACTCAGCAGCAACATGTACATAAACCATGCGGTATTAAAGAGACAGCTCGCACAATGGGTCCAAGTAAAGTTGTTTACAAATGTGTCCGCTGCAGCTCGGTATATACGCAACAATTGAAGATATTAGAAGTGTTCGGGATGATTTTAATTAATGAACTTTGATGAACTTACAAACACACTTCCGGACACATACACACACACACACATAAGAGACGAGTGCCTAGACTAGGACGAAAAGGCCGGAAGAATGTCAAGGCATTTGACAAACTGTTGAGGTCGACATCTCCTGCCGAGGACTGATGGTCACAAGGTGTCTGGAAAGCCTTGTGTCACATGATTGATGAACTCTAGTTCCTCTCTGGGAAAAACCCAGATGCTTACAACACAATTTGATGCTGTATAAATACGACTGCCTGATTATTCCTCAGTGTGCATTCTTTTTGGTTTTTGATTGATGTACCATCATAGGTGAATACTATTCTCTATGATTATTTTGCTCTAACTGCTCTGCTGTATTATTTTAACTTGAATTGCTTGGACGAGAACAAGTTAGTTTTTTTACATCTATTGCTTTTGAACTGCATACAAGGTAACTACCTGTATACTGATCCACTCATACAGAATTGTCTGTTTGAGATGGGCTAAGCTGAAGTATTATCTGTAACCTTTTGTTATTTTGCTAATCAATTTTTGTCATTGTATAACCAGTACTTTTATCTTTTGTATAAATAAATTTTCATTTTATAAAGACAAAGTATTGTTTAATAGTTTTTACTTCAGCTTGTTAAAGACAGTTCTATAAAGAATAGAAAGAGCAAGTGTGTTACATCTTACAAGGCCAAAGTCAACAAACCTTCGATGAGAGATCCTGCAGGAGGGTAAGCATCATTTTATTAAAAAGGTTATTGACTATTTATTGATTTTAAATTGTTCATTTGAGGATATTGGTTTCATATCACTAGATGGCTGGTATGATTACAACGAGCTAGGTGAGGCTTAGGCCTAATTCTGACCTGACAGCAAAAAGACCACTTATTTGCAATGGAGACATTGTATTTTAAGGGTTAATCAGGAACGGGAACGATACCGGTTCTCTTACAGAAGACACGATTGTCGTAAGAGTTTTATAGTAAAAATAGAGCATATCAACATGATGTAGTTGTTTATATTTTTAGATTCATTGCAAGGCACCTTTATTTATATACCAAATTTCATACACAATGGTAATTAAGTGCTTAAAGGAAATACAAGGTATTAAAAAGTAAATTAGAATGGATTACCAGGAGTTAAAAAAGTGAATTAAATGGGATGGTGATGTTCTCTTTTATTCTGGACAGCAAGGGCAGTGATTGCATCGAGCGTATTTTTGCAGTATTAAACACGTATTTATATCGATTTCATCAGGCCCCGAAAATTCTGTGGATATGGTGGTCCAGTGGGTTAAACCACTGAACTGATATGCAGAAGGTTGCTGGTTCAATCCCAGCAGTCGCCACCAGTGTGTCCTTGAGCAAGGCACTTTACTCCACGTAGCTCCAGGGGGAATAAGTGCACTGTAAGTCGCTTTGGATAAAAGCATCTGCCAAATGCATACATGTAAATTCTTCAAAAAGAACACAAAGAATGGCCTTCTCAGCTGCCATAGTTGCAACTCTTGCGTCATCATAACAGGGTGTTCAATGCATCAACGTCAAATCATCTTAGATGTATAGAGCGAGATATGAAGAACAGACCCCAGGATGAGCTTCGAAGAACCAAACAATCCAAGATCATGCCAAATTATCAACAATCAAATCCATCTAATTGAGTTAGCGACGTACGAAGAATGGACCCCTAGCTGTACATCGAAACAAACTTTGTTGCATTATTTTCCTGTTTTCACTGTTAAGCGGCTTTGAAACAATCTGTATTGTAAAAAGCGCTATATAAATAAAGGTAACTTGACAAATAAATAGGTGTTGCACATATTAACATTGATATAGTATTATTTAAAGAACACGAATGACTTCCCATCTGTCATCAAAACTGACTTAAGACAGCTAGGGCGTATTACTAAAAACTTTTTTATAAGATAAAACCCAAATAATTTCCATACTTCTCTACTTAACTGCATTTAATTGTTACGCTGAGTGCTTTCAGAGATTAATGAAGACAGGACCCATGTGCAGGAGAACTTTTATTAAAATAATATCAATAACAACTGGGGATGGCTGATGCGAAACTGACGTTTTGGAGCTTTATCGAGATCCCGAAGCGCAGATGTTTCGAAACACTGCTCCGAACTGTGATTCGAAACACCCATGTCACGTGACTATGGCTAAATGAAACTTCAAAGTGTTTCATCAGGTGGCACCTGCCGAAACTGCGTTTGATTTAAAGGGGCGGAAACAAACCACACAGTCACACATCTGTATGAATTCCTCACAGTTTAAAAGTGAAGTTAATCTGTCTTCAACTTGTGGATTTTTGTGAAATGAGAGAGATTTTGCGATAGCAGTGATTTTGTGATAGCAGTCATTTTCCCTAATTTGTATGCAAATAAATAATATTTGTGCATACCAGCAACAAGTGTCCCTTGTGAGAGGATTTTTTTCAAAGGCTGGAGAAATTATATTTTAAACAAAAGAAGTCAGCTAAGTCCTTCAACAGAAGAGCAAATAATATTTTTGAATAAAAATGTATGTAAATATATAACAAATGTGACACATTGTGGCTTTATTTATTTGTATTAATCTTAAAGCTACACTGTGTAACTTTTTTAGTTTATTCTTAGCTAAAAACACTTAGTTCTTTCAAAAATATATGTGCTCATTAATGTATATGTACTTCTTTCAAGTAATAAAGTATTCTCGTAAGTTTATAATATGCCATTGAAAATACATACGGGTAAGGGGTTCGAATGGGGGTCGCCATGTTGCCCCTCCATCTTGAAAGTACATTTGCCAAAGAGGGACATACCCGTAAATTCAAGCTTCGCCTTTCGCGTTTTAACACTCGATGGCACCGTGTCGAATGTGAAGAGGGGGATTGCTTGAGACTGCTATATGAAAACCTGAAAGCCTTTTTGAAAGTCTGTTGCTGATGGAGGATCACTCTTATTCTCGAGGATATGTAACAGAGTCGACAAGGAAGCGAAAAAGAGAATTAAGACGGCAACACAACAGGCAAATCAACACTAATGGACGAGGTCGAACTGGAAGCCATGTTAATCTTGGACTAAATCGGCCACCGTAGGAGTTAAAACGAAATCGGAATTGGGAGGAACAGAAACTAAAATTTACTGGATGGTCATATACCTTTTCACCACTAGATGGGGGAAAATATCACACAGTGTAGCTTTAATATTCCATGACCAAATAAAACCTATAGTTATTCACAATGAGGAGACTACAGGTTAAAAACCAAGATCATGTAGTTGTCAGATAGATGTTAAAAACTTTTTTTTTTTTTTTACATGGATCGTCAAGGTTATTTCAGGTTAACACATGCAAGTGACCACTAGGTGTCGCTGTAGAGACAGGTGTCAAATTGATTCGAAGCTTCGAAACAATATGGCACATGTGCTTCAACTGTTTCTGTGCTTCCTGAAGCCTCTGTCTGCCCATCACTAATAACAACAAAAATAAACAAGAAACCCATGGCACAGAACTTCAACAAAACCTCCAACAAAGCACAACACCCAACAAAGAACATAAGAAACACTGGGGGATTTATAAACTAGGGGTGATTGGCAAACATGACACACCTGGAAACACTCAGGAGCTAATCAACAAGAAAAAATACAACGGACTACAAAACATGGTGGAAATCAGGAAATAACATAAAAGACCACACTGGGCCTGCATCTCATTGTGCATACCACATAAATAAACCCCTTCACGTCACAGGAAAATTCGCACCGCCCATGTCGGGGTCAGAAAGTTCATTCCATCCCATTGACTTGTGTGTTAACCAGAGAATTTCTCGGGACGAAAAAAATGCCTACATGCGTCGTGAACTGGGAAAATTGCACCAGTTGTGGAGTCAAGTTTTTCAGGATTCCTGTAGAATCTCAAACGTCCATCCATCCATCCATCTTTTTCCGCTTTATCCGGGGCCGGGTCGCGGGGGCAGCAGTCTAAGCAGAGATGCCCAGACTTCCCTCTCCCTAGACACTTCCTCTAGCTCTTCCGGGGGGACACCGAGGCGTTCCAAGGCCAGCCGGGAGACATAGTCCCTCCAGCGTGTCCTTGGTCTTCCCCGGGGCCTCCTCCCGGTTGGACATGCCCGAAACACCTTCCCGGGAAGGCGTTCAGGAGGCATCCGGAACAGATGCCCGAGCCACCTCAGCTGTACTTCTTACCCTATCTCTAAGGGAGCGCCCAGCCACCCTGCGGAGAAAGCTCATTTCGGCCGCCTGTATCCGGGATCTTGTCCTTTCGGTCATGACCCAAAGCTCATGACCATAGGTGAGAGTAGGAACGTAGATTGACCGGTAAATCGAGAGCTTCGCCTTACGGCTTAGCTCTTTCTTCACCACGACAGACCGGTACATCGACCGCATTACTGCAGAAACTGCACCGATCCGTCTGTCAATCTCCCGTTCCATCCTCCCCTCACTCGTGAACAAGACCCCTAGATACTTGAACTCCTCCACTTGGGGCAGGAACTCTCCACCTGAATCCTCCATGAACTGCCACCTTAACGTGGTGGAGGGGTTTGAGTACCCGAACGACCCTAGGAGCTACGTTGTCCGGGGCTATATGCCCCTGGTAGGGTCTCCCAAGGCAAACAGGTCCTAGGTGACGGGTCAGACTAAGAGCAGTTCAAAAACCCTTATGATGACAAAGAAAAGGAGGACCGTGACGTCGCCCGGTACGGCGCAGCCGGGGCCCCACCCTGGAGCCAGGCCTGGGGTTGGGGCTCGTATGCGAGCGCCTGGTGGCCGGGCCTTCCCCCACGGGGTCCGGCCGGGCTCAGCCCAAAGGAGCGACGTGGGGACACCTTCCCGTGGGCCCACCACTCACGGGAGGGACGTAAGGGGCCGGTGCAAAGCGAATCGGGCAGCAGTCGAAGGCGGGGGCCTAGACGACCCAATCCCTGGACATGGAAACTGGCTCTTGGGACATGGAATGTCACCTCGCTGGCGGGGAAAGAGCCTGAGATTGTGCGTGCGGTTGAGAGGTTCCGACTAGAGATAGTCGGAATCACCTCCACGCACGGCTTGGGCTCTGGAACCACACTCCTCGAGCGGGGATGGAATCTCAAACGTAAAAAAAAAAAATAGACATCTGTGGCTGCAAGCTATTAAACCGGCTGGGGTGTGTCAATGCTGTCACGCAGGTGGTGGAGTAATAACTGCTTTTAATGAATGAGTTTGAGGTCGAATTTAGGGATGCTCATTTCGGTTAATTTTCCCGACCGACAACCAACGCTAGTTATCTGAATATTAACTGTTAACTGATAAGATTGTAATATTGAATTGGCATTCAATAAAATATGCAATTGACAAGGGTCTGTGTTTTTCAAAGGTTTATTTTAATGTGCAAACAGCAGCATAGAACAGATCAACAACATAACCTGGATTCACATTATCAAATTGCAGTGTTTCTGACAACAGAAAAACAGAACAAAATAATATAAATAAAAAGCATAAAATAAATAGGCCTACACTAAATTTACAAATTAAGATGACAAAACGAAAAGACAATGAATCCATTTGAAGCTTTGAAGAACAGGTAGTTTTTTTCCCCCCGTCAAATAAAAATAGCAGGCCTACCTCAATCTACACATTGTCTAGTTTTTATTTAATGAAAGTAACATGTCTACATGATGTGGGGATAGTCTGGAGCGCAACCTCATCTCCCCCCATAGATGCCATTTCCAAATGAGCACACATTTCAATAAGTTTTGCTTTTGCGCCTTCTTTCTCCATTTGTGCAAAAAAGGGAGATGTTTATGGTGAGGGTTCAGGACAGAGGCGATCAACGCCGGTTTGGCCACTAGATCATCCGTGTCAACCTGTGACGAACATTATCCTTATTAATATAATTAATGCATAATAATAACTACCTCCATGCGGCCACTTAAGGACTGCCGAACCTTTGCCTTGAACTCTGTCACTCTGTGGCCATCATTCTCGGCTCTCATCAGGTGTGTGTTCAGGATGCTAAAGGTGATGGGGTAAATGTTGGAAATGGACACGTTCTTTTCTGTTGACATTATGGTGGTTGCACATTTTAAAGTTTCCAACACTGCCGCAATCTCTGTCATTATCTGCCAGTTTTCGTCTCGCATCTCGAGGGTTCTGGCATTTTGCAGCCTTGTAACCGTACGGTCTGACAGAACAGCTGTAACAGCCCACTTTTGTTCGAGAAGTCTAGCGAACATGTCTCACACCGAGTTCCATCATGTTTTACAAGACTGAATGAGCTGGTGTTTCAGAAGTTTATTTTGTTCTTGTTTATCTTCCAGTGCCTTGCATGCAGGGTTGCTGTGGTTGAAATGCCCGACAAGCCGCCCAGCTGCAACGATAACCCGATGCACAAACACATTAAATCCATCATTTACAGCAAGCTGTAGTGTATGAGCAAAACAGGGAACTGAGTCCCAGTTCACCCGTTCTGGAGAGTTTGCAGCCACAATGTTGCGTGCATTGTCATGAACACTTTAGTACTTTCCCATTAAGTCCCCTTGTCTCCACTGCATCAACTAGTTTAGCTGCGATGTTCTCAGCTGTGTGTCTGCTTGGCATACTCTGTGCTAGTAGGACAGCTGAATGAACTTGCCAGTCCTCATCGATGTAGTGGCACGTTATTGTTATATAGCTCTCTGTTGTGAGTGCTGTCCAGCAGTCAGTCGTAAGGGCTACGAACTTTGTGCTTTTGAATTGTGATTTAAGCTTTTTTTTCTCTCCTCAAAACAGGCTTCGATTCTACGAGTAATAGTACATCTTGATGGGATTTCTTAATTGGGCTCAATATAGCCCAGTAGCTCTTGAAAACCTTCACCACAGACAACACTGATGGGCAAAACGTCTTTTACCACCATTGAATAGATTCTCTGCGTTATCTCCTCAGATCGCTGTGCATCGCATCTTCTCACTGATAACATGGAGTGCAAAGTTTGTTGCCCTTCATCACTCGATGTTTGTGGATGTTTGCTTCGCAGGTGATATTGCATTGTAATTGTGCTACTGCTGTATTTTAATACAGCGTAACATATTTTACAGGTAACTTCGTCACCCTTTCTAACGAAATGGTTCCACACAGTAGGCCTACTTCTTTTCGCTCGCTTCTTTTTGCTTGCTCAACAAAATGTCTGCAGGCACGTGTGTGCATGTGACGTGCCCCGCGAATTAACAAATATAGCCTATATAGCATATTTTTATTTAACCATGCAGCAAACTATAAAAAAAAAAAAATAAAAAAAAACATTAAAAAAACATTTTAAACCGTTTAACTGATTCAAATTCTTACTTTCAGTTAACGGTTAAACGGTCAATGTGAGCATCCCTAGTTGAATTCATGCTTGATTTTTTTTGCTATAAATTATGGACATGGGATCTGAGGAGTAATTCTCTTTTTTTCCTCCGTTATTTTGCTTTATTTCCAGATTCAATCATAAGCTCTGTCTTACATGTACGTATATGCGCACTCTTCAAAAAAGGTCCTTTAAATCTCTTAACAAACTAAAAGACATATGTATGTATTCAAAATAAAATATATGATCATACTGAATGTCAGCTTGCTTATTTTGCTCAAGATAAGGATTTATTAAGTCCACATGTCATGCAAACAAGAACCTATGCTTCTAACCACAGGTCGAGAGCTGTCGTTCCAACCATAATTTTTGCGATGCTTTTTGCGAATGTTCGTTCGAACTATGATTTCGGCAATCACGACTCGTTGAACTATGTTGATAACGACTTGTGACCATAGTTGGCTAACGATGCTTTTGCATATTAATTTAATTGTGCACAAACAATATAAATTGGTACGTTTCTAGTCATTATCTGTGTTTTATATGTGCCTTATAAATACTTGCACTGTGTAGCGAACCTAAGATACTGGTCCATTACCTGGTGCTCTGAAATTCAGTGACTAAGCCAAGGTAAAAAGCGTAAAGTGTTACAAAAAGTGGTAGTAGTTAGCCGCAGGCAAGCGCCAACATTGTGACAACAAATGTAGAGTTAAGCCATGGTAAGTAAACAAAATGTTTTCTGTAAACTGAAGGCTGATTTAATAGTGAAGTTTGATATCTGGCAATAATTGTAACCTGTGGCAGACAATCTTTACATTAGCGCTTTCACTATGACAACAGTAGATTGCGTTGTTTTTCTGACCCCATGCGCACCCAACCAAATGACTAAAGCTTTTAATGGTCTTAACCACAAATGATTGGTTTAGGAAATTAGCTAAATGTAAACAAATGCACTACTTAAAACGCCATTGCTGTTTACAAAAACAAAGAAAGAATTAAGTTTTTGGCAGAATATGGGAAGTTTGATTCCGAGTGGTTCAGCAGAGTTGTGTGGATTGAACAATAACAATAAAACAGGAGTTGCATTGAAGCTACCGAGAGGTGTCTTCAAAAATCTGGTTGGAAATATAATAAATTAATCTGTACCACAGTGCTGTTTTTTTAACTGCCAGTATTGGTGAGCTTCTTCATTGTGAAAAGTCATTTAATGCTTTGGTGTACAGGAGAATTATAGAATGTATTGCTTCCTGTTACGATCCTCCTTCCTTGTCTAGGGGCAGGAAAGGAGGGTAACGAAAAGTTGCGGGGAGAGAGTGAGAGAACTGCCGTTTCCAGGTCCCAGGGCAGACATAAAATGCTCAATGACACCAGTTTCAAACAACAAGATTTATTAAATCAACAGTGAGCATTAACAAAAAGGGCTTCAGGAGGGGAGAGGCCAAAATAACAAACAAAACATCTCAAGGAAATAAAAGAAAATACAGAAACAATTACCTAACTCCCTTACTACAAATCCGCAACAAAATCTGAGATGAACTGTCTCATAGGTGGTCAAAAAATAGGTGGTCCTCCCCCAGAAACTTTTTACTGGTATAGATGCCATTTACTTTGTGCAAATAACCTGCGTTGTTAACTAAACGTCTGGTTGGGCCAGACATTATTACGTAAGATGTAGCACCCCCTTGTAGCGTCTGGAGCCTCTATCTCTCTCTCTTTGGATCAAAGTGATGTGGAACAGCAGGGATGCCCAGCTCTGCGTGTAAATCAGATCCCGGCATCCAGTGGCTCTGGCAAGTCTCCGTCATATTGCCCTCGCTGTCACTGTAACGACCCACGAGAGGATGACCAGGGGTATAATGATGCCCCTGTGAGGTTCCTCTTTCTCTGTCTTAGTCAGTGATGCAACGTATATGATTATGAGATGTACAGTTAGTATATTTAGCCCTTTTGGAGCAAAACCTCACTCATTCTGGCTGCCAAAAGAACATTCCATTGAGTAATAAAAGTCCGAACAAAGGGACTCTCCTGCTGGAAATTCACACCAATGATTGGTAATCTCAGAGAAGATGGGCGTAGATTAATGGACTTTAAAGGACAGAAACACAAGCCCATCTGGGCTCAGTCAACTTGAAAAGACTCCGACGAGACAAACTTTCTTTTCCTCCCATCACGTCAGCGCGGCTTGGGAGCCCGCGCAGCCGGCCAAGCTGGTCGTTTCCTTTGAAGATGACGCACTCCGCGACACCGGCGTGCTCCATCAGAGCGTGCGCATCATGGCGCAAACCTTCTCAGCGTGGAACTTTCCCTTCCAAGACAATCGCTTCTACACACCTTTAAACCTCCCGCGGACCGACCACGCTCCGGAAGGACCAAACGGAGAGAGAGCTTCAGCGCATGAACGCTCTGAGAAACGCAACGCACGCATCTTGCTTTACACAACACAAAGAAACCATGCAAGTATCAATTCTATCAAAATTTAGATGCGTTTGAAGATAATTGCTCCCTGCTGGCTCTAGTGGTTTTGTTTGGGAAAGTGTCTGACTGGACCATACCCTTCTTACTTTCCTTTCCTTCCTCCTCATCCTCATCCTCCTTCTTTACTTTTCTTTATTCTGTATATACATGTATCCTTTATTTAGTCGTATGTAATCGTAGTAGCCATCACTATTAAAACCATTGTATCCACGCTTTGATTGTCATTGTTGTTGCTCACAAAACATGAGTCCCTTTAATGTCAGATCTAAGCTACGAGCTCTTATAAGTATCATTGAATGCTTTAATTAATACCAGAACTCGGAAAGTTTGTCCTTTGTGGCCAGAGGGATAAACTTCCCGAAAATTGGGCAGAAGACCTAGTGAAAGTTGATAAGGATTGTACTGCTCGTTCGTTAAACAGAACGGATTAGAGGAATTCTGAATCAACTCCTGAGAGGTTATTCTGTAATTATTTAATATAGATATATATATCCGTAGTTAATTGCAATAAATTGTTGTTAACTGTGTGTAATATATATATATATATATATATATGTATGTATATGTATATATGTATATGTGTATATATATATGTATATATATATGTGTATATATATATATATATATATATATATATATATATATATATATATATATATATATATATATATATATATATATATATATATGTATATGTATGTATATGTATATATATTTATATGTGTGTATATATAATTATGTATATATATGTATATGTGTATATATATATTAGGACCCACACAGACCACAGGGTGAGCACCCCCTGCTGGCCTCACTAACACCTCTACCAGCTGCAACCTGATTTTCCCATTTGGTCTTCCATCCAGGTACTGACCAGGGCTGCGTTTCCCAAAACCATCGTAAGCTTAAGTTGATCGTAGAACAAGTGCCACCAATGGTCTCTACGATCAACTTAAGCTTACGATGGTTTTGGGAAACGCAGCCCAGGCTCAGCCCTGCTTTGCTTCAGAGGGAAACCAGTCTTGGGCTACAGGGTGATATGGCTGCTAGTTATTAACCATTACATTAATAGCCAGGCTAGATTAGAACTGCAGATGTATCACAGTCAGAGTAACACTGTAGTTTAAATATATATATTTTTTAGGTTACATTATCATAACTTTTCAATTTTATAATTAATAACACTAAACCTACATTTCAGTCCAATTTATACATTTTTTCTGACTTATATGAAATCAAAATAAAATGAAATAAATATTTGAACAATATTTCAGTAGCCCATTATCAATCAACAAGTTAAACATGAAATACAAAAATAACATGTACTACATCCAAAAATATTATATACTCTCAACTGAAGGAATTGAAAATAATCAAAGATATTTGATATTTGAAATCCATTTGCTTTACTGTTGCCCCCCCCCCCACCATTTGCTTATCAGAAGGGCGACCTGGAAGACAATAGAGAGGCCTTTAGGCCACATGTGGGTCACACCTTGCGGGGGAAGTTTGGTTTGAGTTTGGTTTGATTGGTCGGTTTGAAAAGAATACATTTGGTTTCAGTCACATGGTCAAGGAATAGATAAAAGCAGATGGAACTATTGCTCTTTCTCTTTTTCCTCTGGTCTTTTCCCTCTGGGGGTCTGACTCTCTGGCTCTTGAGGTCATTGGGGCTTCTCTTCTTCTCTCTCTCTTCTTCTCTCTCCCTCTCTCTCTCTCTCTCTCTCTCTCTCTCTTTCTCTCTCTCAGGTAACATTGTATTCATGCTGTGTACGATTAATGGTATAAGTTTATCATCTCATACATCCATTTTGAAACTATTTTAAGTGTAACCATAACCAGATTTTGTCATTAAATCCTTTCTATTGCAAATACTGTGCTAACTAGTTTTGATTTGGTATTGACTTTGAAGTGCTCCCTATTGCAATACAATAGAGTCACATTATAGCAACGCTCTCCCACATATTTTGCTATTGTAACTGCACTTATTTCCGTCGTTGGTATAAGTTGCAGTGGGTGGAAACAGACGAGAAATGTACAGTTTTCTTCCATCTTACTGATAACGTTTCTTGAGTCTTCTGGCAACCCTGCAGATTGAACCATCTGCAGGAGTCCACTCTTACAGATGGTGCTGAAACCCGGGAATCCCTTGCAGTGAATTTTCTGAAATTTACTTGGATCTGTGTAAGAATGAGGACATTTTTCACAGTTGATCTTGTGAATGGATTAAAGCTGACCTTCTGACCAAGGAATGGGTAAGGCTGTTTTCATTGTTTAATGGTTGAAGGAATTGCATGAAACAGAACTTAGAAGGTTTTAAATAGCTTCAATAGTCCCATTACTGTACAATCCGTGAATATTCAGATAATCTCCTCGGGATGGAAGGGAAATTTTCTAGTGAAGTATTGTTTGCTTTATGGAGTGAAAAAGTTGAGCCTACCTTGTCTAAACTCAAGAAAGAGTATATTGGAATTAAAAGTTCAGATGAAGAAATGTTCAAATATTGGGAATTAAATGGCAAACACCAAAAGAAATCAAAACATGGTGAAATAATTGAGGCTTTAAACTTCATAAGTTGTAAAAGGCTACGTGATGTGACAACACATCTATTTTCAAGTATAGATGCGAAATGTAAAGAAGTGGATTATAAAAATGAAGAAGTAGAAAAGGCTGAGGCAAAGATTCAATATCTTCAAACACAGCTGGATCAATTACTAGTTGAGCAGTTAGCCCTGACTGCAAAGTGTAGCAAACACAAGGAAACCATTGCAGATCTCAAGGCTAAGCTAAATGCTAAAAAGCTCATACCTCCCAGACCGCTTAACAGCGATGGGATTAAAAAACATGTTCACTTCTTAGATGAAGTGACTTGCTCTAATGAGTCTGAAGCGTTTAGTTCAGAAAATGCACAAGAAAGTGTGCCTATTTCAGTTCTTAAGGTGATGCAGCACCGGAATAGCGCAGAGTCATGTACCAGTACGCATGGTGTGCAAGCATTAGAGAGACATGAATACCCTCAAACTCCAGGAGAACATAGCAGACAACCCAATGGCAAAGAGAACAGGCTTTGCAGTTTCTGTCAGAAAATAGGCCATTCAGAGGAAAAATGCTGGTCACTTGGAAGGGGTCGAGCTCCACCTTATTTTCAGAAAAATAGGAAATTACTTTCTAGGGGCAAAGATCAGCGCTCATTTGCAGGTAAAACTCTCAGTGAGTTGACTGCATTGTTCATGCAAGGCCTTCAGCTATTAACTTCACTTGCGAGCGGGCTAGCAGCCTCTTAGCAATGAGTTTAATAGTAAAACATCCAGATTGCAATGATCCTGTTTGTATTTTCAGATTTGTAATTGTATAACACATTGTGCGCATTGATTACACATTTTAGTTGTTTGTGCTACGAGTTACACATAGACTTTTTATTCTTTAAAACACGATTGCTTTACTGTAAGTGATAAAACACTTAGGCTTAAGGCTGTAGATGCTATGCATTCTAGGCCATGTATCTTGTGTAAATTGGAATAACTTTAATACTGGAATTGTATAGTAATTTCAAGATTGCATGTGTGTCTATGTTGAACTTGTTAGTCTCCTATAGTGGAAACTCTGCTATTTCCTATATAGCTGTAGTTAAACCATATACAGGAGCACAGAATTGCCATGTGGCTACAGTGTGAATTACAATTGCATTTACCATGAGAATGTTTTCATCACAGCAGGATTTGAGAACTCCAAACTTTGCATTTTATCGTGCTCTTTAACAAAAACATTGGTGGGAGAAGATTTTGAGCCAGACCACACCTCATACTGATATTGTATTGCTGGCTGCCTGGTTTACAACAGAGCTAAATTTGCATCACAATTGCAGACTTCCTCACCATGTTTGGGCATGATTTACACATAGTCAACAGCTAAATTCAGTCACATATATTAAGTTAAATCTATATCTGCCTCACAAAATGTCTTTACATCTAGACTGTTATAACTGTGAATTTCTTCCAGTTATTGTTTGTTTTGTTTTTTCCTTTTTGATTGACTAAATCAGGGATTACTTATCTCACCAAGTTAAATATCAAAAGGGTATTTCTCATCCTTACCTAGTGTAAAATATTATTTTATCATTGTATTGTAAGAATGCATTTGATTTTGAATTTTGATTTCTGAGTCTTTGTATTTTTCCATTTTACAATGTAACAATGGTTTTGGACATGAATTCAATTGAATTTCTTTATTTGGTTACACAATATTTTGCTGATACTTCTCATGAAAGAGGAGTTTAAAACCAACAATGATTGTTGTTTTGTTATAATGCAATTTATTTCAATGTTTCTAAAAAATAATGTAAGAGCCTGTGAGATCTTTTATTCTAAACCTTGACCACTTTATTAAGTACATCGAGTTAAAGGCTTATTGCCAGAGACTATTTTAATCTGACCATATCAAACTTCTGACCAATGACAAATGCCATGTATGCTATTTTGCTGTTTGTTGGGCTATATGTTACAGGATTCCTGCTCCTCTAGTTCACCTCCTGTTCACCTCTGCATCAGAAAGAGAGACAAGCTTTTGTTCTCATCGTCAGTGACTGTTCTTGAGGTGTGAAGGATTCAATGGACGTTTTGCATATCAATGATGTTTGCACCATACCATTTGATGAAGTTCTCAAGCAGGGCTGCAAGGAGAACGAACACTGAAGACTGACAAACTGCCTTTGCAACATGCCTGGACGACAAGTCTGAAGATGACATCTACACACAACTGAAAGCATGTCTTTGTTGACTGTGTCACCTCTGGACACTTTATGAACGTGGCCAAACGTGCCAAGGGGGGACTGAAGGAATTGAAAATAATCAAAGATATTTGATATTTGAAATCCATTTGCTTTACTGTTGCCCCCCCACCATTTGCTTATCAGAAGGGCGACCTGGAAGACAATAGAGAAGCCTTTAGGCCACATGTGGGTCACACCTTGCGGGGGAAGTTTGGTTTGAGTTTGGTTTGATTGGTCGGTTTGAAAAGAATACATTTGGTTTCAGTCACATGGTCAAGGAATAGATAAAAGCAGATGGAACTATTGCTCGTTCTCTTTTTCCTCTGGTCTTTTTCCTCTGGGGCTCTTACTCTCTGGCTCTTGAGGATTGGGGCTTCTCTTCTTTGCTCTCTTCTTCTCTCTCTCCCTCTCTCTCTCTCTCTCTCTCTCTCTCTCAGGTAACATTGTATAAGTTTATCATCTCATACATCCATTTTGAAACTATTTTAAGTGTAACCATAACCAGATTTTGTCATTAAATCCTTTCTATTGCAAATACTGTGCTAACTAGTTTTGGTTTGGTATTGACTTTGAAGGGCTCCCTATTGCAATACAATATAGTCACATTATAGCAACGCTCTCCCACATATTTTGCTATTGTAACTGCACTTATTTCCGTCGTTGGTATAAGTTGCAGTGGGTGGAAATAGACGAGAAATGTACAGTTTTCTTCCATCTTTCTGATAACGTTTCTTTAAGTCTTCTGGCAACCCTGCAGATTGAACCATCTGCAGGAGTCCACTCTTACACAACCATTGATAAACTATGTTTTTTACATTACAGCTAGGCATTGTTAGCATGTCAATTCGTGGTTAGCATGGTTAACATGACAATCAAACCATCAAGCCTCACATTTTACAAACGTTCAAAAATAAACACATTACAAACTACTGTGTAATCTTAATTTATGGCAGGGAAGGCATTAATAAAAATGCCATACCTTGAAAACGGGGAAAATGTATATATTTACATTTACATATATGCATTTGGCAGACGCTTTTATCCAAAGCGACTTATTGCACTTATTACATATAAATTGTAGGAATTGTGGGCGCAGACACATAGATAAATGAATCTTCCAAATGATTCGATCAAATGAACATCCCCTTTACAAAGCCCAATTCAGCTCCAGACCCTAGGAAATCAACCATCTATCACTAGAGAGACGTAGGCTCCATGCGTCCCAGAGCTACTACTTTTATATAATAATTACTTGATTGCCTATGAACTTTTGACCAAAACATAGACAAAGAGAACAAAAGACTCGGTGTGATCACAAGACAAAGGAACAAACCAGATCTCTGTCTTCGCAATGACCGGTAAATTAACTCCACGTGACACAGCTAAAACTCCAAGAAAACTCACAGAAACTGTGTCGCATATGAACTGCATCAAATCATTGATTATTGGACTTGCTTTCAAATAGCCTTTGACATAGCTTGTTAGTGTGTCTACAACTGATACACGTGACTATTATGCATGTATATCACTCCCAATTCATGCAATTATGTAACTATTGAATGAGTGGATGAAAAGGCATCGTGTTTGATATCTTTTTGTTCGTATGGGTATAATCCAACAGATGAGCTGAATTAAATCTTTGTAGAATGGATCATGGGTGGAATCACAGTCACCCGCCCCTGAACCCTAATTGGCCAGAACCCATACAGGGGATGGGCAAATATTTGAGTTTTAACCTCAGAAAAGAAAGACGAGTTCCAGTTGACCAGGCAGAGTTGAGTTCCAGCACTTGACGAGAGTTGAGTTCTGAACGGAGAGCTCCAAGGAGAGCTCTGCCCAGTTGAGAGCTGTTCGCAGGGACGATCAGACGATCGTGGCAGACCAAGATCAGAGAAAATGGGTTAACAGATTTAATTCAGGCCATCTGCTCTTCTTTCACTTTCCTTTCTTTAATTTAAAGTTTATTTTCTTTCCGTTAAGTCTCGTGTTCTGTTAAGTTTTGCCGCAAAGTTTCTCAACGAGTCTCCAACAGCGCGCTTCAACTTCAAACAACGCCCACAAAAAGACACGACCAGACCTTCAGCGAATCAAAGACCCGGGAAAACCCCTCTCAAGCCAGGGAGTCCCCTGTCAGAGATGACACGCGAGACACAAACGCAAGTAATACCTTTAGATTCCTAGCTGAACTGGTGCATTGAGATCAAATTTAATAACCCCGCCTAAGAAATGATAGGATGATAAATTAATGGCCGATGGTTTTTTCAGGTCATGTGTCATAAATGCATATTTTGCTTGGGATTTCATAATTTCTCTCTTAAAACTCATTCTTTCCTCACTTTCTTCCTTTCTGCAACGCGTGTGAATGTGCGAGTGTTTATGTTAGATTTAGTTTGATGTAGTAATCAATATGGTTTCGTTTGTATTCAAAGATAACTGTTCTTGTGTTATGTGCTTACGAATTTAATGTCTTGAACTGCTGATCTAAGTTACCTGGCAGTTAAATAGTGTTTCACTATTGTTCGGATATTAATATCCGCTGCAGAGTTGATATTTACGACCCATTCAAACAGTCCCCTTTAAGTTCTTACATATCAGTGGACGAATAAGTTAAGGTAATTCGAGTCACTTTCATTTTAATTCAATTCCCCTTTGAGTTATTATTTGATCAGATACATAATCCCTACATTATTGGTGAAGAATGCGGGCAATTTAACCTA
Source organism: Romanogobio albipinnatus (assembly GCA_023566225.1). NCBI lineage: Eukaryota > Metazoa > Chordata > Actinopteri > Cypriniformes > Gobionidae > Romanogobio > Romanogobio albipinnatus. The sequence goes on along the minus strand of CM042263.1, from coordinate 30,096,193 downwards.
AATTGTAAGCATCGAGAATTTATCTTTTAATTAGATTATGAGAGATCAGACACTGTGTGTGCGCGCGCACGAGTGACGCAAGCTGCACACGCCCTGTTCGAAAGCCCTGTTGAATTATTGCAGAGAATTAGAAGAATTAAACGTGTTCCTTAATTTCTAGAATGCCTCCTTTATAGCTGAATTGATGTAATTGCGTGTTCCAGTGTCATTAAAGGGGTGGTAAACCACGATATCAGTTTTCTACCTTTAGCTAGTGTGTTATGTTGCTGTTTGAGCATAAACAACATCTGCAAAGTTACAACGTTCAAAGTTTAAAGCAAAGGGAGATATTTGCTTTTAAAGAAATCAATTTCTAAGGACTACAGCAAATGGCCGGTAGGGACTACTTCACATTCCTCCAGGTTCTCTGACATCACCAGCACCAATATTTACATAAACCCCTCCTCCAATAATATTAAATAAGGGGGGGCAAGGCCATTTTGTTTCGCCGCGGGGGAGCGTTGTAGTGTTGTTGCCGCAATGCCGACGAAACGCTGTTATTTTCATCCGGATTGCAGGTCCACTTTGTTCAGCCTTCCTAGGGACGGAGGTGCGTTGCAGTGCGTTTAACATACAACGTTATATGCATGCGTGTATGAGAAAGAGGGGAACAGGTCGCATTTGCAGCAGATATATGCTGCCCATCATAAATCAAAACACGAGACAGACAGGGGTCGGAGGAGAAGACCGGAAAATGTGACATAATGGACAATATTCGTCTGTATTTGCAATACACAAGCCACGGTTCAGCTGCGCGAGACAAACACTGCCAGTGTGAATGGACAATGGGTGCACGCGGCTCCCGCTGCACATTTCATGGAGGAAAGCTTCCACAATCTTTGCGAGTTCAATGCAGGAATCGCACAACGGCTTGTCCTGAAAGATGGATTTAAAAACAGAAGCTGTTTACAGGCCACAACCTGTAAGTATGATTTATTTTTCGTCTATGTGTTTTCCTGTAATAGTTTGTGTTGTTAATTGTACGTTGTAGCAAGGAAGTAAACAGATGACAACGCTGTTTGGCTCTGCAAACCAGTTTGTTAAATGCTCATTCATACTTAACGTTATCCGACAAACACCTAACGTTACAAACTTTTTTTAAAATCTCAACAGCGAACTTGGCATTAGTGTAAATTATTCTTTGATTAGAGCTTTTATGTATTGTTTATCTTTGGCTACTAGTAAAGCCAATGTTTAGTGTTCGCTTTGGGTTAATAGTTCTTGCAACAGATATTTGGCTATAATCGTTCTAAAAATACAAAAGTAACAGTGGCATTCAGTAGCGATCACAATAGATCTGGGTCTGATTCGGGCTCAAATTTGTATGGTTTTATTGACGCCATTGTTTCTAATACTAATAATGTAGTATAGCGGGTAAGGAGTGAATTTTAAGCGCCACCGGGAGGGTGCGGTGCGGTGCGGAACAGATCCTCTTGCAGGAGCGGGACAAAAAAAACAGCCCCACACAGATCTAATTTGTATTTAAAGAAAGTGCAGAAAAAAGAAAGATAAAAGAAAAAAGAAAGAAAGAGCGAAAAAGGAGAGAATGGACTAATTCCTCTTCTTGAGAGAATGGTTGAGAAATAAATAACATTTATGCAAGTTAAAATTGGGAAATTAAAGTTTTGCTAGGTTGCTCAGGGTAGGGAACTGGGGACTATGCGAATGCACTAAACATTTTGTTTATTTCAAGTTTAGGCGGTTGCGCTGTTGTGTTCAATAGTATCCAGGCTAGACTTGCCGACCGCTACCGACTTTCACTGGGAAATTTAATCCAACGGTGCAAGAAATCTGATAGAGTGCCGCGGGAATGTGGACAAGTCAAATCCTGTAGTCACCAGTGTGCAATGAATTTGGGATATGGTAGGCTGCAAAGTTGTGCGAAGGTTCCATCTGCTGTACCCTTCCTTTGCCTGAGAAATGGAGGGCGCATATTGAAGTCACTTTTGAATTACGGCAGCCTTTGTCGCGCCACTGTGACGTAATCACACTTCAAATGCGGCCTTCAGAGGGTGCAGCCTTCACATTGGGACACCCTTCGTAGTGCCGCTATGATGCAATCGCACTTCAAATGTGGCCTTCAGAGGGTGCAGCCGTCACATTGGGACACCCTTCGTAGTGCCGCTATGACGCAATCGCACTTCAAATGTGGCCTTCGAAGTGCGCGTCCTTCACTTTGGGACACAGCTACCAATTATGTCCTAATGTTTGATATAAAGTATTTTCTGCTTGTTGTTATTGATCAGATTATGTTCAGTCACTGCATTATATCTGTCCTCTCCACTCAGGCTTCGCATTTATTTGCTTTCTAAATCAACACACCTTGCTTATAGGGTGATTAAACACTGTCACGTGACGTGCTATAGACCTTTAAACATATTTCATATTTTTATGTCATATTATTGATATTTAATAATAACTACTAGTGTAGTTCCAACGTGGCATTTGTAGTACAAGCATAATAAAAACCACACTTGCAATGCTTTTACCACAGTATTGGTAGTTTTAATGTGATGTTTGTTGGAAATAGACAGTAAACACAACACTTACCATGCTTTAAATGCCTTTTAATGTTAAATCCAAACATTGTAATGTAATAGTACTTTTTACTGTATATAATATATGTATTATATATTATAACTTTTTTTCTCTCTTCCTTTTTTTTGCCTGGAAAGAACAAAAGGGCCTTTCTGACTCATTCAGCCCATTCTTGTTCATGGAGAAGTAACGGAGAAGACCGAAAGCAGCAACAGCAAATATTTGCAATGGCAAGTATGTGTTGGTTTGAACTCTTTATTAAGCATTTGTTGTTACTTAAACATATTCTTACAAACCCCATGGCTCAATCAGTTAGAATATATTCTCAAAGTCTTAATAATTCACAAGATTTAACAAGCTGTCAAATTCATATGATACTCGTATATATTTGTACTCGTACATAATCCTGCAGCTTTTACTCCGACTCCTGCCATTGGCTATTGCCTCAATTCCTGTACATATTTATCATGATTTTTGTAAATCAGTTGCTTCCCTTCTTGGAAAGTAGTAGGATGTCTCACACACTGTCAGAAAGTTTATATTAAGCCCAATGTTTACAAATTGGGCCCTGTCTGTTCATGTAATATTAGATGTCTCTTCAGACCTCATAACCTACCTCTGTTGCAAGAGTAGAAATGCTCACATGACATCAGATATTTGATTATTTTGTCATAATCAGATCAGTTGTACTGCTGATAACGTCCTGTTTGCATGTAAATCATTTATGTGATCAAAAAAATCTAGAGAATAATAAACATTTTTAAACAAATTAATATGTGCTATTAAAGATATACTTTCAAAAATGGAAATGCACACATATCAGTGAACTTATTATGTAAATGTATTTAACATTATTATGGAACACTTTTTACAGAAAGAAACAGAGTTACCGGTATGCATGAAGTCACAACTTGCATGCAATGTAATGAAATTTCCTTTCTTTCTGTCTTGCAGGAATACTTGCAGATTACTTTTATTTATTTATTTATTTATTTATTTGTTTGTTTGTTTATTTATTTTTAGTTCTCTACCATATCAAACTCAACAGTTCTTTTAAGAGCCAACCCTCACAAGAGCTACTAGTGAGTCGCAGCGAATCTTGCCGTAATCAGCCCTTCAGGTAACGTTTCTATAATATTTTAGTATATCAGTATTTACTCATCAAATGCTCCCCTGAATCTTAATTTATATGTTTCAAAAACAATAGTAATTGCACATAGAGTAAGTGAGACTTACTTGTTTTACAGCAGAGAAGAAAGACCAGACCTTATATCGAAGCAAGCTAATCGAATAAGCCCTTTGTTTAGGGTGAGGAAGGAACATGGCCATCTTGTGCCCGAAGAAGACAGAAAAGTGTGCAAGTCCATTGGTATGTCTTGTATTGAAGCAATGCTGTAATATGTAGTACAGAATTTGATGTTGATCTCTCAAAGGACTATTCATTTCAGCAGTGATCATTCTTTCTACTCTGATAAAATATGCACCATTATTCATGTCTAAATCTTTTTATAACTCCTAAAATGAGCAAATGAGGTTCTGTATCTTGGATTTATCTAAAATGGTAAATATCTGTTTCCCTTTTTGATACAATTATTATTACAATGATTGCATTTTAGCATAATGGCTGGAACTGGACTTTTGGCCTTCAATTCTTAAAAACGTCTGTTTGTCTTAGATAAAAGCAGACAAGTGTGATAAAAAGCATTTAGTTGGTATAAACTCCAGGTTTTTCTCTGTTGTTTTGTAGACCATGGATGGTTCTGGGTAGCTTTGGAAGACAATGAGTTATGGCATATATTAGGAATCAAATAGTAGATGTTCTTTGAATTATGTGAAATATCTGGTTAATTTTTTTTATACTTATTTCTTATACTCCACAGACTAAAACACATTGCATTTATTTTTTAAGATGGATAGCAGGAGAAGACACACTTCAGAAGATTCTACAGGAAAAGACTAATATGCAGCCAAGGAGGAATACAAGAGGCAAAAACTCCAGTCTCTGAGAACTATGCATGGCCATGGGAGCTTCATAAGCATGGTAAGTATTGTGCCTCTGTACCTATTTCTTAATTTTTTTCCATGAAATTTGTATTGCCTGACTATTGAATGCCTGACTATTGGATGTTACAACTTCTTCCTCTGGTTGAGAAAAGGCTACACCACATCAGTGACCACATCATCTGTTTATCAGTTATACACTGTAGGGTACAAGTAAGCAAATTGTTTAGAAGAAGAAGAACAAGATAGAACATGGACATGATATAGAGGGAAGAGCAAGAAACCAGTCTAGCTGTGATAATGAATCATTATTTTTCAACACAATATCAAATCTGTTTTCTGTATCATAGTTGACTGGGATTCTGTGACACTCATAAAAAATGACCCATTTTTATTTATCTTGAATCTCATTTGTCTTTATGCTACTGTATCAACTGTATACTGTATCCTCAAATAAAGTGTTGAGTGATAAAGTATGGTGAATATTAGGGATGCCACGATTCTCAATATAATATTGAACCGTTCGGTACGGCATTCACGGTTCAATACGCGCTTGTGAATTGCGTTTTTTCTGGTTTTGCATTTTTAATTATTTTTCTACACATTCTATCATTTGCCTCCATCCCAATATACTGAACAATGCGACATACATTCACATCATACGTTAGTGGTAGAGTTATACTCACAGAACACTATAGTTATTCACAATCACGAAAGTTAATTATTTGCATGCATTTTAAAGCCTTGCACGTAGAGCACCATGCTCCGTACTACTCCGAGCGCGCGCACTAAAAGCCTGTCAAACAAGTGATTACTGGACTAAGTAGTCTTACAGCGCTAATACTGTCAAATACACACAAGGTTAACATAAATACAGTCGGTTATGTCTAAAGTGAAAGTAAATCGGCGTGTGTCTGTATAGACGGTTTCAACGGCAACAACATAAACAAACGTTACTGCTCATGCGTGCTTTTGTGGCCCAAACTTAACTTCCGGTAGACGTCCGCAAAGAATCAATACCAGCAGAGGCTGCATTATCTTTCTTATGCGCTATCATCTTTCATTTTAATTGGGCAGCATGTTTTTATTGTTTCAGCATGTTTATCATAAATAATCTCCCATTTCTGTCTGCAATATAGAGTGGGGGAAACACCCCCCTTAAAGGGTTAGTTCACCCAAAAATGTAAATTCATACATTAATTACTCACCCTCATCTCGACCCCAACCCGTAAGACCGTAGAGAAGAATAAAAATATCTTAAGTTGTGTTCCGAAGATGAAGATGTCTTACAAGTTTGGAACGACATGAGGGAGAGTAATAATGACAGAATTACATTTTTGGGTGAACTAACCCTTTAAAGACCGTGTAATGCCATTTTCTGTACAGTATCTATAAATGCTTGCGCGCTCGCCTTCAATCATGCAATGCATCGGAGTACATGTTTCTTTGTTTCATAACATAAGATTATTGTTGGGAAAGTTAACTTGTAGATAAAGTACACTATTTGAGATTGATTGTATATGAATGCATCACAAAAAATCCTGTGCTCTATGGGCACTGACATTAATAGAGGACAAAGCGAAAGTTGTTTTGCACTGATAAAGGCACATTTAAATATTTTGCTGGAAACATAAATCCGATCAGTTATGAATGGCGACCACTTGCTGTGAACAAATGTTAACTCGCCCTGATTGACTGACGATCACCGTGATCGCATGCCAAGTGTAAACGCAGCCAGAATAAGTTCTAGATTATTTCTGATAACAAGCAAAATAAATAACAAGTAAATGACATTAAACATACGGTCTAAATTACATTAGAAGCTGTTCTCATATGCTGGATATTTATGAATCATTTAAGGCTTTTTGGTGAGTCGCACACACTGTTTTTGCGCTGGTGTCATATTCTCTCTGCTTGATAGTTAATATTTATATCATGTTATCCAAGAATAGTACGTCAAAAATGTGTTTCTACTGAGTAGTGCGCCATACTATCCCCTTGCCAGACCGATAAACAAACACAGACCGGAAGTTAACTTCGGGCTAGGCGCGTAATCGTGGCAACGCGCGTGTGTCCGATGAAACCGTCTATTACGGTGCGTTCACACCGGACGCGATTCGCGCGAGTGATTTACATGTTATGTTGCGTTCACACCGGACGCGATTCGCGCGAATAATTCGCGCTTATCGCGCAAAGGTGGACGCTTGAACATTTTGAGTTTACTCGCTTCATTCGCGCGTGAAATTCGCGAATCGCGCGTGAAATTCGCGTGTGACAACTACACAACAGACGCGAATTCGCGTCAAGTGAGGGGCTTCTGCCCTATATGAGCCAGCTCGTCTTTTTTGTAAAGAAATACTACTATTAATGTGTGACAAAACGTAGTTTAAAGACTTTTTCAGGCGATAATATAGTTGTTTAAAGCTCAAATCTGTGGTTATTTTATAAAAAGAGTGCCTATTTGAGCATTTTATCTGGCGTTTTCGGAGTTGTGAGATCCAGGGGATCAGCGGCGCTCAGCGCTCGTTTACCCGGCGAGACCCGCCTTTCCTCGGCTAGTCCTTCTCACATTTGCCGCTGGCTCTGGCTCTTTTTTTCTGCTCCTGTCTCGTTGTGAAATGGCTCACTTGGCTCACAATAACTCACTTTCTTCCAAGCAAGATCCTTTTTATTCCTTTATTCCTTTTATTCCTGTTCCTGTAGTGATAGGATGATGTATCATACAGCTCCGGGTATCCACATACGGCCACGATTATCTTGTGCTCCATTGTTGTTGGGATTTCTGCCTCCGCTTGTAAATGCGTCACTACTAGAACAAGCTCGTGATTGGTTAACGCGGCGCGAAATATCCGCCAAAGTTCAGATTTTTCAACTTGAGCGATTCGCGCTCAAAACGCTCAATTCGCTTAACATGTAAATCACTCGCGCGAATCGCGTCCGGACGCGATTCGCGCGAGTGATTTACATGTTAAGTCAATGCAGAGACGCGAAATGGCATTCTGCGGCGCGATTCGCGCGAATGAGGCGGCGAGATTTGCGCGATTCGCGCGATTGAGGCGGCGCGAATGACGCGAATTGAGCGTTTTGAATGCGCGAATCACGCGTTTCGCGCGAATCGCTCAAGTTGAAAAATCTGAACTCTGGCGGATATTTCGCGCCGCGTTAACCAATCACGAGCTTGCTCTAGTAGTGACGCATTTACAAGCGGAGGCAGAAATCCCAACAACAATGGAGGACAAGATAATCGTGGCCGTATGTGGATACCCGGAGCTGTATGATACATCATCCTATCACTACAGGAACAGGAATAAAAGGAATAAAAAGGATCTTGCTTGGAAGAAAGTGAGTTATTGTGAGCCATTGTGAGCCAAGTGAGCCATTTCACAACGAGACAGGAGCAGAAAAAAAGAGAAAGAGCCAGCGGCAAATGTGAGAAGGACTAGCCGAGGAAAGGCGGGTCTCGCCGGGTAAACGAGCGCTGAGCGCCGCTGATCCCCTGGATCTCACAACTCCGAAAACGCCAGATAAAATGCTCAAATAGGCACTCTTTTTATAAATTAACCACAGATTTGAGCTTTAAACAACTATATTATCGCCTGAAAAAGTCTTTAACTACGTTTTGTCTCACATTAATAGTAGTATTTTTTTACAAAAAAGACGTAATGTGAACGAGACGAGCTGGCTCATCTAGGCTCATATAGAAGCCCCTCACATGACGCAAATTCGCTTCTGTTGTGTAGTTGTCACACGCGAATTTCACGCGCGAATGAAGCGAGTAAACTCAAAATGTTCAAGTGTCCACCTTCGCGCGAATCGCGTCCGGTGTGAACGCCACAGACTTGCACGCATCAAAGGGACAGTTCATTCTAAAATGATGTCATTATTTACTCACTCTCACTAATGTTGTTCCAAACCTGTATTAATTTCTTCTGTTGAACACAGACAGTTGATGGTAGCCATTGACATCCATATTATTATTTCATACAATGGGGACCAGCAATTGTTTGGTTTCCAACATTCTTCAAAATATATTTGATTTCCAACAGAAGAAATTACTTTATTAAGGTTTAAAACAACTTGAGCCCAAATAATAGATGACAGTATTTTCTTTTGAGTGAACTGTTCCTTTAGTGGTTAATAAAACAACAAAAGACAAAAGAGAAAATCACTCACTGCTCTTGACTGAAGAACTGTAATACAGTAGCTTTAATAAGAATCAATGTATATTTTATAGTGAAGTCTATGTAGCGTTTTATTTTTACATTTATTCATTCAATTTCATACTTAAATGCTGCTGTGCAGCTCTGAGCTGCCAGTATAAATCTATATATATATATATATTTATTTTATATTATACAATACACTAGGAATGTGTACAAGGGTGTTTTTTTAAGTAAAGTTCTAAGTTTAAGTAAGGGTTTTCAAGTCTTTTAAGTAAAATAAAGAAAGAGTATTGCATACATTTTTTTTTATTTTTTCTCCTTAACCTCTTGCTGTTCCTGTTGCCTAAGAAAAAAATAACAAAAAACTGATGTGACAAGCCATCAGAACCGAACCGAACCAAAAACCGTGGTTAAAAACCGAGGTATGTATTTTCAACCGTGGACTAACTGTATTGTTGCATCCCTAGTGAATATTGTGTATGGTGTTTGGAAAGTAAATACACATTTCACAAGTTTATTTAGGTTATCTAATTAATTACCAAGATTCTTTTACTTGAGACGTAAACATTTTTGATCTGGTTATATTATATTTGGTACAACAATGCACCAAAAAGTTCCATATACTTGCATGCTGTGACAATATGCCAGTTTTCAGTGAAATAAAGGGAATTAAGGCTTACAAACACTTCAAGCTTAACTGAAGATGATCCATGTTGATAAAACTGGTACATCTACTACTGCAATAAAAATTAAAGCATGCACATTACCAATGTCAGGTTTGTGAAAATACATGAAATTTTGGCAATGTCTCTTTTGCTATTGGTGCATTGTCCTATATTTAATAATAATAGTGAAGTGTACATATATGAATAGTTTTTGTTTACACTGGAAACTGGATAATTAAGTTGTTGTGGGTTCATGCATTATATGTATTGGTGTTTATCCATAAAAAATAAATATTAATAATTATTTTATTACAACATTTCTTTCAAATATTTCTGTATTTCATCAGATGGTCTCACAATACCCATCAAAACCTAATACAAGCATGATGTTAGAATAGAAAAGAGAAAATACTCTGATATTTAAATGGGACAAATTTTGTTGTCTATGATGAGGAGAATAGATCTGTGTATGTTGTACTGCCCTTCCGCCCTCAGGGACCCAGTAGAGGCCCCTGGCAGAGCAAAAAAAAAGCACATTTCAAATGGCTGTTACTCAAAGTCTGGTTAGCGTATCACAGAGAAAATCGGCAGGGCAACTGCTTATGCTATGTTTTCTAAATAATGTTGGGCAGTTTTCAGACAGATATGGAAAGCTGGCATAAAGGTTTTCTAAAAGTGCTCACAGTAAAATATCAAATTTCAGCCTGCCCCTCATATATGTCATAAATGTTTACACAATGAACATATTTAGATATCCAGTTGTCCATTAAAGATGTAATTTACTTAATATTTATTTGCTTCATTATTAAACGTTTTAAACTACATTACCCATATATCTCTGTCATTGTACCAATGCAATGGGAAACATGGCGCTGTAGTTCATTGAAGTGTGCAGGAATTCTTAGGGTTAGGGTTGGGATCTCGGTAAAGGAGTAATTTCTCATCACATAGTGACACTTTATAATTAACTTAACGCATTATTAACGTAATAAAAACACCAAAACATACTTTGTAACGTGAAATGCCGTTTTATATGGGTTAAAAGATAGTCCAATCACAGCGAGTTCTGCGATAAAGGCAGCAGAACAGAGGCATCACACTTACTTGTCCATTTATGGTATGATGACAGATCTCATCCGGTTTCAACTGAAGCGATAGATTCCTTAAATATTTACTATTTAGGCTGCTAAATATTTATTTCTTAAATATTTATAAGCTACAACAGCACGGGTAGTGGCAGTTTTTTTAACTAAAGATAATTGCATCTACTAATAAACATTTACTGTGTGTATATATATGTGTATATATATATACATACATACATACATACATACATACATACATACATACATACATACATACATACATACATACATACATACATACATACATACATACATACATACATACATACATACATACATACAGGGAGTGCAGAATTATTAGGCAAGTTGTATTTTTGAGGATTAATTTTACAACATTAATAATTAAACAACAACCATGTTGTCAATGAACACAAACTCATTAATATCAAAGCTGAATATTTTTGGAAGTAGTTTTTAGTTTTAGCTATTTTAGGGGGATATCTGTGTGTGCAGGTGACTATTACTGTGCATAATTATTAGGCAACTTAACAAAAAACAAATTTATACCCATTTCAATTATTTATTTTTACCAATGAAACCAATATAACATCTCAACATTCACAAATATACATTTCTGACATTCAAAAACCAAACAAAAACAAATCAGTGACCAATATAGCCACCTTTCTTTGCAAGGACACTCAAAAGCCTGCCATCCATGGATTCTGTCAGTGTTTTGATCTGTTCACCATCAACATTGCATGCAGCAGCAACCACAGCCTCCCAGACACTGTTCAGAGGTGTACTGTTTTCCCTCCTTGTAAATCGCACATTTGATGATGGACCACAGGTTCTCAATGGGGTTCAGATCAGGTGAACAAGGAGGCCATATCATTAGATTTTCTTCTTTTATACCCTTTCTTGCCAGCCACGCTGTGGAGTACTTGGACGCGTGTGATGGAGCATTGTCCTGCATGAAAATCATGTTTTTCTTGAAGGATGCAGACTTCTTCCTGTACCACTGCTTGAAGAAGGTGTCTTCCAGAAACTGGCAGTAGGACTGGGAGTTGAGCTTGATGCCATCCTCAACCCGAAAAGGCCCCACAAGCTCATCTTTGATGATACCAGCCCAAACCAGTACTCCACCTCCACCTTGCTGGCGTCTGAGTCGGACTGGAGCTCTCTGCCCTTTACAAATCCAGCCACGGGCCCATCCATCTGGCCCATCAAGACTCACTCTCATTTCATCAGTCCATAAAACCTTAGAAAAATCAGTCTTGAGATATTTCTTGGCCCAGTCTTGACGTTTCAGCTTGTGTGTCTTGTTCAGTGGTGGTCGACTTTCTGCCTTTCTTACCTTGGCCATGTCTCTGAGTATTGCACACCTTGTGCTTTTGGGCACTCCAGTGATGTTACAGCTCTGAAATATGGCCAAACTGGTGGCAAGTGGCATCTTGGCAGCTGCACGCTTGACTTTTCTCAGTTCACGGGCAGTTATTTTGCGCCTTGGTTTTTCCACACGCTTCTTGCGACCCTGTTGACTATTTTGAATGAAACGCTTGATTGTTCGATGATCACGCTTCAGAAGCATGGCTATTTTAAGACTGCTGCATCCCTCTGCAATATATCTCACTATTTTTGACTTTTCTGAGCCTGTCAAGTCCTTCTTTTGACCCATTTTGCCAAAGGAAAGGAAGTTGCCTAATAATTATGCACACCTGATATAGGGTGTTGATGTCATTAGACCACACCCCTTCTCATTACAGAGATGCACATCACCTAATATGCTTAATTGGTAGTAGGCTTTCCAGCCTATACAGCTTGGAGTAAGACAACATGCATAACGAGGATGATGTGGTCAAAATACTCATTTGCCTAATAATTCTGCACTCCCTGTATATATATATATATATATATATATAAATTGAATCACTTCTTTATGCCATTCTTCACCATCTGAACTGAATTAAAATAAATGTAACAAAAGCATAATGAATGCACACAATTTTATAAGCATTTATAAGCATATCCCAATATTTAATGTCAAACATTTCAAAGACAAATGTAGTGCCCAAACTACTCCACAACAGTATAAAGAAGATCAGTTTATATATATTTTAGGGCCGGGACTCGATTAAAAAAATTAATCTAATTAATTAGAGGCTTTGTAATTAATTAATCGAAATTAATCGCATTTTAACTGCATATAAATATTTGACCTGAGAACAGTGAGAAGTAATGTTTTCACATGGATTTTTAGTATACCATTGAATAATGACTGAATACATAAGCTTATTCAACAAAATATTGTTTATTTATTTCAGTCCAGCAGACCAGAGACTTAGTTACCCTGGTCCTGAAACCAGTCATCTGGTGGAGTGTGGGTCCTTTTAACTTTACTCGGCTAACGTCCATGCTAACTCCTATGTGTTTTGCGTTGAGGTGATATTTGAGGCTCGATGTGCTGCGGTGATACGCAAATTCCTTGTTGCATAGCTTGCACACAACCATGCTCTTATCGACGCTTCCATCCTTTCGTTTTTTAAAACAAAATTTCCCATCCACGGGGCCAAGCAAAGCGGTCTCGTCAGCTTCTTCGTTCATGTTCACTGTGGTTGGTTTGTTGTTGTTGGAAGTCAAGAACGCTAGTTGGTGCTCCAGTATAATCGGTCCGTCGAAACTCATTCATTGAAAAACGTTCCGCGGTGCAAAAATAAGTGTGGTTAATTTTTTTTTTTTGCGTAATTAATCTTAATTAACGCGTTAAAGTCCCGTAATTAATTAATCTTAATTAACGCGTTAAAGTCCCGGCCCTAATATATTTATAAAAAGACTTTTCCCGGACCACAACATCATGGCCACCAACAAAACTCAGCAGTGATTGTTCTGGCTCCGTGTAACGGAGTTCGTTTGTTCAGGGAAGAAGGAGGCGGGAACCGGCGAACATTTAACAACTTTTAATCAAATAATAAACACAAAATGAAAGTAAAATCGGCAGCCCCTCACGGACGACTGCCGCGCACATACATAACAAAACGAAAAAAAAAACAACTTAAAATCCAGGCCTGGTCCTCTCTCGTCCTTCACCGGTGTCGCTCGTCCTTATATGCATCCGTGCTCCCTCATGAGAGAACTTGAGGGCGGTGTGTCTCATTCTCAATCACGCACACCGATTTCGCTCGCTCGTCCACCTCGCCACACTCCGGCTTTAACTTCTGGACATTCGTCAGCGGTGCCAGTGCCACACACTCGCATCTTTCACTGCCGCCATTACTGAACTACAACTCAAACTAGCGCACGACATCAACGTCATCGCTCTCAGCCACTCCCTCTGTTCGCTGATTGGACCGGTGAAAATGTTTTGGGAGAAAACCTAAGCATATACAGCAGTTCCAGACGTAGTACTGAAGGAAAATGAAAATTGAGCGGAAGTACGTAGGAGGGCGGAGCCAGGCTAATGCGAAGCCTGAGTGGAGATGAAAGATATAATGCAGTGACTGAACATAATCTGATCAATAACAACAAGCAGAAAATACTTTCTATCAAACATTAGGACATAATTTATGACTACTCACCAACACGTGGCACATGTGAACTGATGCCAAATATCGCGATGTGTTCTGCACGAGACTTCTTCAGCGCGCCAATAGATATGTATACGTAGATACCAATTAGCAACTGTTTCTATGGCGGCGCCGACGTGCTTGGAGCGGTCAAATGAGGCATCAACCTATACATATCTATGGGTTTAACTGCAGCCGGCCTGTGGCTTCTTCATTGTGACACCGGGGCGTGTCTTTTCTTCACACAACTCAATCGTTTGACCTTGGAACACTTGAACTTTTTCAATAAAGTGTGCCCGTTGTCTGTAATATTCTGTGTTTTATATCATATAACGCACATGGGCAGGTTTAGGGGTGGGGTTGGGCTACTCTTTGCGTCTGAATAGCGTAAATAAAAATAAATAAATGTAAATAAAACTATGCTGGCTGATGTCATACTGGAAAAATGATAACCCAATAAATAATTTCATCATGATAACGTTCACGTGTTGATAGCAGCGTCCATAGCTACATTTTCACATTTTTCTGGAGAGATCTGAAAAATCTTCGCACCAACGAGCAAGCGAGTGATTATGTACATTCACTGAGTGAATATTATGAAAATAAAATATATATTTCTCACTAGAAATGTAATCAAAACTGATTTTTATGCAGAAACTAACTCAAAATACAGATTTTTTTCACTAAAAATGAGAGAAATGTCCGCCATGTTTTTTGTTCTCACGGCCAGAATCTTGAAAGTCACGTGACTTGGATGCAAAACAAGAGGGAAAGAATAGACGAAAAAAATGTAACAGTCATATAATTCAAGGGCCATTATTGTAACCCCTCTACGTTTTGCACTTTGGACCATTGTAGTCAGGGTACGTTCCCTTTCGAACAGTCAGTTCGTACTGCGTCGAAGACGCCATGGGAATTCTCCTATTCTCGAATATACTGAAGTAATTTGTAAAATCACGCAGTGCTACTGCCCAGTCAAAACAGTGTCGAGACATCTCGCACGCTATTGGCTAGCCAGTGGGAACTGCATGAACCAATGGCAGAACAGCGTAATCTGAGTAAACCAATGGGCACAAAGCCCGCGAAGCTGAGCCCGCGAAAGGGGCATATAAAATACGCTGTAACTGTCAAAAATATTAGATTAATCTCCTTCAGCGACAATCTATGGTCCTCGCTGATAAACTCAAACTACAACACCTTTCACCGTGAATTGACGAGCCTGCAGCGGAATAGCGGGCTAGCCAGCCCGGACATCCTGCGAGAGTCAGCGGCCTGCTGTATTTCAGCGCGCTCAAATCGCAAGCGATCCCGCGAGCTGTCACGCCTTTCCCCTGCGCTCTTTGGTGAAACACTACGGTGTATCCTTTCTGTACAATACTGAGAAAAACATATCGCTTGTGTGGCATGTGCAGTACTTACCTGCACTAGGAGGATAACCATGACGGGTGCGTGATCTGTCTGGGCAAGGCCCACGCGGACGCTGTTCTCGCCGGGTCCGGCTACTCTCACTGCGAGGATATGCCCATTTCCTCCCTCCGTTCGTGGATAGCGCTCTGCCCCTCACGCTCTCCCGTTCCCCTTTCCGTCCAAGCTTCGGCGGGAAAAAACGGCGGAGCCAGTGGGCTGAGTATACCGAGGCTAGCGAGTTCACGTCGGCCCAGTGCCTGCGTGCCTCCTCTTCGCCTTTAGAGAGATGTTTCCCAACAGTGTAGTAAACGAGCCTGTTATGAAGCACGCACGCCTTACACACCAAAACACAGTCGAGAGCGCTCTCTGTTGGTACGGTGCACTTTCGCACACAGGGTTGCCGGTTCGAGCCCCGCTCTCACAGGTTTCTCAGTGAGTCTCAATTTAGTGAATGGTGGCCAAGCCCTCCACCACTTCTCTCAGTCCCCTATTCAGGCGATTGGAGAGGTTCACCATTACAGTAAACGAGCCTGTTATAAAACATGCACGCCTGTACACAAAACGCTGTATTAACGGCGATCCTAATAAACAATTTCCTCTGTTATGACTGCAGGCAGTGTGTCCCCTACATAGGGTGTACCCCTATATATAAGCACTGTTAATTCAGCGCTATAGAACCACTCAAAAGTCCTGCTGTGGCGGGATTACCACCACAGACTTCCTTTACATTCTCTCAATCCCCTCGGTTCAGGCGACTGGAGATGTAAATAATGCAGTCAACTAGCCTGTTGTCAAACACGCTCGCCTGCACATCAACGCTGTTTTTAACAACGACCTTACTAAAATACGTGCACCTTGCACATAAGCACTGTTCTCACAGATTATCGCTATTTAGCTCGCGCCGAGAGTGCTCTATATGTAGAGCGCTCGCCCACTACAAGTGTGCGCCGCTACACATAAGTGCTGTCCGCACAGTGTCACAAACACAAACCAACAGGCGGACATCTGAACAGGGCCCTTATCAAACGGCTTTCAGAATGCTGATAAAACTGAACACAGTAAGCAGCCCTGACAGGCTGATCAGGAAGAGAGGAGGGTTGAGTCCCGCCCAGGCCGGTCCACCTCCCAAAAGACTCTGAGTTCTCTCCCCACGGCCCGTTTTTGTTCTGGTCAGGGAGAAAAAAATACTGTTCTGAATGTTTTTCATGCAATGAATGTAAACTACGAGTCTGCTTTAATGCTTGCTCCCCTGCATTCTACCGCCATAAAGGCGAGTTCAATAAAATAAAATAAAAATGTTCAACAAATGAGTCTTCTTTCTCTTCTGCACCACACGGAAGTCTGCACCCTGCACAGCACGCCACCTTCTGACAATATAAAACCCCCGTGCGATCGGGCAGACAGAGGCTTGGAAAGCCATCCCCGGTGTGTCGCAGTGGGTTATAAAAACAATTCAACAAGGATACTCACTCCAATTCGCTCGCAAACCCCCGTTTCGCGGGCATAACGCACACTTCTGTGGAGAGCAACATGACTCACAACCTCAAAACCGAAGTAGAGAGCCTATTAATAATAAAAATAAAATAAAAGCGATAGAGGCGGTGCCCCCAGCTCAGAGCGAGTCAGGGTTTTTACAGCCGCTACTTCCTTGTTCCCAAAAAAGATGGCGGCCTCAGGCCCATCTTAGATCTCAGACACCTGAACAAGGCTCTATCAAACGGCCTTTCAGATTTCTGACATTAAAACAGATCATCGCGCAAATCTGCCCGATGGACTGGTTTTTCTCAGTGGATCTGAAAGATGCTTACTTTCATATCCAAATTATCCCACATCACAGACCGTTTTTGAGATTCGCGTTCGACGGGAAGGCTTATCAGTACACAGTCCTGCCATTTGGCCTGTCCCTGGCCCCCCGCACTTTCACAAAGTGCATGGATGCAGCTCTCTCCCCCTTAAGACAAGCGGGAATGTGGATTCTGAACTCCCTTGATGACTGGCTCATACTAGCCCAGTCAGAGGAAGAAATAAAATCTCACAAATCTGTGCTACTCAGCCATCTAGAATGGGTCTCAGAATAAATATAGCAAAGAGCTCATTGCTTCCCAGCTGCCTACTTTATGCTTTTCCACCAGTACCTCTCATTCCCCAGATTTTAAAAAGGATCAGGGAATGCGAGCACACAGTCCTGCTAGTGGCTCCACTCTGGCGTACCCACATCAGGTTTCCCGAGTTGATTCAGTTACTATCAGCAGCTCCATGGCCAGTTCCCCTGAGGAAAGATCTCCTTTCTCAGGCGAACAGGACAATCTGGCACCCCCACCCCAAAATTGTGGGTGTTACATGTTTGGCCACTCAAGTGGGGCTCGAACCTCCCAGTGAGTGTCTTGAGCACCATCAGTGAAGCTAGAGCTCCGTCTACTAGACGTCTCTATGCCCTTAAATGGTCAGTGTTCTCTGACTGGTGTTTAGTCAGGAACTATAACCCAGTTTCATGCGAGATATCACAGATTCTCGTTTTTCTACAAGAGATGTTGGATGCAGGACACACTCCATTCACACTCAAAGTCTACACGGCAGCTATCGCCGCATCCCATGCACCGATAGCGGGCCAGTCAGTGGGCAGACAGGACATGGTCATAAAATTCTTAAAAGGAGCAGGAGGCTTAACCCCCCTCGCCCTACTACGGTGCCATCCTGGGACCTTTCATTGGTCCTAAGAGCACTAAAAAAGACCTCCCTTCAAGCCGTTGCAGACGGCTGAATAAAGTCGCTTTCGCTGAAAACTGCCCTGCTATTAGCACTGGCATCTGTTAAGCGTGTCGTGACATTCAAGCGTTATCTGTGAATGCGTCATGTTTAGAATTTGTCCCAGGCGATTCTAAAGTCATTCTCAAACCAAGGCATGGTTATGTACCTAAAATGCTTTCAACGCCGTTCAAAGCACAGGTAATCACTCTCTCTGCCCTCCCCCCTTCGGAGTATGAGAGACAGTTACACCTGCTCGGCCCTGTTAGGGCGCTTAGAGCATATATTGAGCGGTCCTCCCACTTTAGACAGTCGGAGCAGCTCTTTGTAAGCTTTAATGGCCGAACTAAGGGACTTCCGGTTACCAAACAAAGCCTAGCCAGATGGCTAGTGGACGCGATAGCGTTAGCATACGACACTATGGGCCTCCAACGCCCCATAAGTGTCAAAGCTCACTCCACCAGAGGTATGGCCTCCTCCTGGGCGTGGTCTAGTGGAGCTTCTATGGGTGACATTTGTAGATCGGCAGGTTGGTCCTCACCATCTACTTTTACCAGATTCTACAGTCTGGATCAGTGTTAATTTCGTTGACGAATAATTTTCGTCATCATTTTCGTCAACAACCTTTTTTCACTGACGAAAACGAGATGATAACTAAATAAAAACTAGTGTTAGATGACAAGAACTATAACGGAAATCAACTGTCATTTTCGTCAACAAATAAAAACGAGACGAAAATGTTAAGGAAGGACGATTAGGCAAGAGATCCAGTCAGAAGTCAGAACTGATATCCTGTGTAACAGATGCGCACATTTGATTTGAAAGTGCTGATCTAACCGCTGGAAAACACGGCGCTGTTGCGCTTCTACAGGTCACTCAAGCATCCCCAATACAGCGCTCCAGAGCGGCTCACAATCAATGAATAACACACATTTATGCCAGGCAATTGTTTATGAACTAATGCTGATGAATAATGACAATGTTTACTTTACGATGTTTATATAGTAATGTGTTTTAGACGGTTGTAACAATGCATATTTTATCTCCTCATCTGAACTTGAATGAGCTACTACAACTGCAATAGTAAGGCGAGATTTCAAAATAAGAGTCCCGGTGTATTTCCAGCTGGTTTATAATTAAAAGTCACGCATTATATATTTGTTTTTGCTTACACAATAAACTGTATTTAGTTTAATTCCCATTTAATTCATAGTCAGGAGGAAAGACCAGTTTTTGACACATATTAAATAAAGTATCAGGGTTATAATAGTTAACTAAAACCATTTAAAAAATCTTACTTAAAATTAAAGAAATGTTAACTGAAATTAAACAAATAAATAAACAAACTTATTTGAAGCTTTAGCTTAACATGATATAGGCTACTAACTAAAACAGAAATACAAAGTTATAAAAACTATATAGATGTTTTTAAAAACAAACAAAAAAGTGAATGGAGCTCACTTTTGTGTATTTTTAATGTCAAAAACAAAATGATGTCGGTTTTGTAATACTTAAATGCTTAATGTATTACAATTTAACTAAACTCATTAGATTTTAGGAGACTAAATCTACTGTAGATTTAGTCGACTAAAATCTTATGATATTTAGTCGACTAAAACTAGACTAAAACTAAAAACAATTCAGGTGACTAAAATATGACTAAAACTAAACAGCATTTTAGTCAAAAGACTATGACTAAAACTAAATCAAAATATGCTGTAAAAATTAACACTGGTCTGGATGTCCCTGCACTGCAGGCACAAGTCCTCGCTGTATAGAAAAATACTAAGCTAAACAAATATTTAATGGCCTTGTAAGCCCGTCCCCGTCATAAGTTGGCATTTGGGGCCTTCATATGCTTCAATGCTTACACATTCCTTATAGTTACCAGCCTCTATGAGCCCAGTAGTATAAGGCTTATATATATATATATATATATATATATATATATATATATATATATTTATATATACAGGTCCTTCTCAAAAAATTAGCATATTGTGATAAAGTTCATTATTTTCCATAATGTAATGATAAAAATAAAACTTTCATATATTTTAGATTCATTGCACACCAACTGCAATATTTCAGGTCTTTTATTGTTTTAATACTGATGATTTTGGCATACAGCTCATGAAAACCCAAAATTCCTATCTCAAAAAATTAGCATATCATGAAAAGGTTCTCTAAACGAGCTATTAACCTAATCATCTGAATCAAAATTACACCTGCAAAAGATTCCTGAGGCTTTTAAAAACTCCCAGCCTGGTTCATTACTCAAAACCGCAATCATGGGTAAGACTGCCGACCTGACTGCTGTCCAGAAGGCCATCATTGACACCCTCAAGCAGGGTAAGACACAGAAAGAAATTTCTGAACGAATAGGCTGTTCCCAGAGTGCTGTATCAAGGCACCTCAGTGGGAAGTCTGTGGTAAGGAAAAAATGTGGCAAAAAACGCTGCACAACGAGAAGAGGTGACCGGACCCTGAGGAAGATTGTGGAGATGGACCGATTCCAGACCTTGGGGGACCTGCGGAAGCAGTGGACTGAGTCTGGAGTAGAAACATCCAGAGCCACCGTGCACAGGTGTGTGAAGGAAATGGGCTACAGGTGCCGCATTCCCCAGGTCAAGCCACTTTTGAACCAGAAACGGCGGCAGAAGCGCAGCAGTGGACTGTTGCTCAGTGGTCCAAAGTACTTTTTTCGGATGAAAGAAAATTTTGCATGTCATTCGGAAATCAAGGTGTCAGAGTCTGGAGAAAGACTGGGGAGAAGGAAATGCCAAAATGCCTGAAGTCCAGTGTCAAGTGATGGTCTGGGGTGCCATGTCAGCTGCTGGTGTTAGTCCACTGTGTTTTATCAAGGGCAGGGTCAATGCAGCTAGCTATCAGGAGATTTTGGAGCACTTCATGCTTCCATCTGCTGAAAAGCTTTATGGAGATGAAGATTTCATTTTTCAGCACGACCTGGCACCTGCTCACAGTGCCAAAACCACTGGTAAATGGTTTACTGACCATGGTATTACTGTGCTCAATTGGCCTGCCAACTCTCCTGACCTGAACCCCATAGAGAATCTGTGGGATATTGTGAAGAGAAAGTTGAGAGACGCAAGACCCAACACTCTGGATGAGCTTAAAGCCGCTATCGAAGCATCATGGGCCTCCATAACACCTCAGCAGTGCCACAGGCTGATCGCCTCCATGCCACGCCGCATTGAAGCAGTCATTTCTGCAAAAAGGATTCCCGACCAAGTATTGAGTGCATAACTGAACATAATAATTTGAAGGTTGACTTTTTTTGTATTAAAAACACTTTTCTTTTATTGGTCGGATGAAATATGCTAATTTTTTGAGATAATTTTGGGTTTTCATGAGCTGTATGCCAAAATCATCTATATATATATATATATATATATATATATATATATATATATATATATATATATATATATATATATATATATATACAGGTCCTTCTCAAAAAATTAGCATATTGTGATAAAGTTCATTATTTTCCATAATGTAATGATAAAAATTAAACTTTCAAATATTTTAGATTCATTGCACACCAACTGAAATATTTCAGGTCTTTTATTGTTTTAATACTGATGATTTTGGCATACAGCTCATGAAAACCCCAAAATCTAAAAAAATTTGCATATTTCATCCGACCAATAAAAGAAAAGTGTTTTTAATACAAAAAAAGTCAACCTTCAAATAATTATGTCCAGTTATGCACTCAATACTTGGTCGGGAATCCTTTTGCAGAAATGACTGCTTCAATGCGGCGTGGCATGGAGGCAATCAGCCTGTGGCACTGCTGAGGTGTTATGGAGGCCCAGGATGATTCGATAGCGGCCTTAAGCTCATCCAGAGTGTTGAGTCTTGCGTCTCTCTACTTTCTCTTCACAATATCCCACAGATTCTCTATGGGGTTCAGGTCAGGAGAGTTGGCAGGCCAATTGAGCACAGTAATACCATGGTCAGTAAACCATTTACCAGGCCCTTGATAAAACACAGTGGACTAACACCAGCAGCTGACATGGCACCCCAGACCATCACTGACTATGGGTACTTGACACTGGACTTCAGGCATTTTGGCATTTCCTTCTCCCCAGTCTTCCTCCAGACTCTGACATCTTGATTTCCGAATGACATGCAAAATTTGCTTTAATCCGAAAAAAGTACTTTGGACCACTGAGCAACAGTCCACTGCTGCTTCTCTGTAGCCCAGGTCAGGCGCTTCTGCCGCTGTTTCTGGTTCAAAAGTGACCTGGGGAATGCGGCACCTGTAGCCCATTTCCTTCACACACCTGTGCACGGTGGCTCTGGATGTTTCTACTCCAGACTCAGTCCACTGCTTCCGCAGGTCCCCCAAGGTCTGGAATCTGTCCTTCTCCACAATCTTCCTCAGGGTCCGGTCACCTCTTCTCGTTGAGCAGCGTTTTTTGCCACACGTTTTCCTTCCCACAGACTTCCCACTGAGGTGCCTTGATACAGCACTCTGGGAACAGCCTATTCGTTCAGAAATTTCTTTCTGTGTCTTACCCTCTTGCTTGAGGGTGTCAATGATGGCCTTCTGGACAGCAGTCAGGTCGGCAGTCTTACCCATGATTGTGGTTTTGAGTAATGAACCAGGCTGGGAGTTTTTAAAAGCCTCAGGAATCTTTTGCAGGTGTAATTTTGATTCAGATGATTAGGTTAATAGCTCGTTTAGAGAACCTTTTCATGATATGCTAATTTTTTGAGATAGGAATTTTGGGTTTTCATGAGCTGTATGCCAAAATCATCAGTATTAAAACAATAAAAGACCTGAAATATTTCAGTTGGTGTGCAATGAATCTAAAATATATGAAAGTTTAATTTTTATCATTACATTATGGAAAATAATGAACTTTATCACAATATGCAAATTTTTTGAGAAAGACCTGTGTATGTATATATGTATATGTGTATATATATATATATATATATATATATTATATATACAGTGTATATAATGTGTACATATATATTATATATATATATAAATGATGTGTCAATAACTCTAGTCTTGAGCCCTTTCTAATAAGTGTTCAAACTTGAGGGAATACATGTCACTGAGCTTATCATAGCACGGCGGGGTTTTACATGTTCCCATGGCGTCTTTGACGCAGTGCGAACTGACTGTTCAAAAGCGAACGACCTCTGTTACTTAACGTAACCTCGGTTCCCTGAGATAAGGGAAGGAGTACTGCATAGACGGCCGTGCTATGGCGCTGACTTGGGTGATCGTCGCTTCAGTCGATTTAACCTGACGTTTTTGAAAGTTACAGTGTATTTTATATGCCCCTTTCGCGGGCTTTTGTGCTCAGCTTCGCGGGCTTTGTGCCCATTGGTTCGCTCAGATTTTGCTGCTCTGCCATTGGTTCATGCAGGTCCCACTGGCCAGCCAATAGCATGCGAGATGTCTCGACACTGTTTTGACTGGGCAGTAGCACTGCGTGATTTTACAAATTACTTCAGTATATTTGAGAATAGGAGAATTCCCATGGCGTCTTCGACGCAGTACTCCTTCCCTTATCTCAGGGAACCGAGGTTACGTTAAGTAACCGAGTACGTTTTTATATGAGACTGGGTTGCGCCCCCCCGGCACCCCCCCTTTTTTGCACGCCACTGGTCCACATTAGTGATGGGAAGTTCGGTTCTTTTCTGCGAACCGGTTCTTTCAGACAGTTTGTTTCAATGAACCGGATCAAAAAACCAGTTCACCAGTTCCTTTGCGCTCAAACGTAATGACGTCATTTTGCGATGACGTAATTACGTCAAGTCTATTGCGGGCTGGATAAACAAACCCTTTACACATTAAAATATCAGTAATCATAACAACAATCAGATAAAATATCACCATAATCTGATAAGTTTATTACAATTAAGTTTTACATCTAAAGCATCCAAACACATGCAGTGATGTAAACGATCTTTACAGTTATAAAATCAATAAATCAGTCTTCATCAGTGCAGAAACCATGATGCACTTACTATTTTATTGTAATTAAATAAATACGGTTCGCCAGATTTTCCCCTCATTATTGCCCTCGGAGTCGTTTCACAGACACGCGCTCATATCAGCTGTTGTTTGTTCAGTTCAGAGAGACTCGCCATGCAGTCAGTCAGTTGTTCAGTCAGCATCAGCTCATCGGTTCTCAAATCGGACATGTCCGAAATAAACAGTTCTCGGTTCAGTGTACTGCTGATCCGAAAACCGCTGCAACCGGTTCCCTTTCGAGAGTACTCTCGTATTGCGTTTGCTTTCCTCGAGATTTTGAGCTCTGGATTGAAGCCCGCTGTTGAAACGCAACGAGCGAAACTTCCTGCAGCCCTGAGGACGCCGGATTCCCGCCTGGTCTCTGCCTTCAGCCGCCTGCTGTTCCAGCTGCGCCATCCGGCGTTAAATATCCTTTATTACTGTGTCTATGTGTGTGTGTGTGTTGCCGCTGCAACGCCACTTCTAAGAGCTTACTAAGCTCTCCTCACTCTTCTCTCGCGTCCGCCGCGCTGGTGAAGCGCCGCAGACAGAGAATGCTATGCTTCCGTCACGCTAAATAGTTGAAAATGTTTCAAAATGTTGAAAATGAAACAAATCCTCGCACACATTCGCCCTGGAGATTGGTTTTCACTGTAGATCTAGAGGATGCCTATTTCCACATCCAAATAGCCCCTCATCACAGGCCATTCTTGAGATTCGCCTTCGAGGGGAAAGTTTACCAATACAGGGTGGTACCCTTTGGTCTATCTCTGGCTCCTCGCACGTTTACGAAGTGCATGGAAGCGGCGTTAACCGCGCTGAGGCTTCGGGGAATGAGAATTCTCAACTATCTTGACGACTGGCTCATAATAGCAGTCAGAGATACAGTTATTAAACCACAGATCTTGGCTTCTCAACCATTTGAAAAGCTTGGGCCCAATGTGGCAAAGAGCTCATTGTCTCCCACACAGAACGTTTCGTTTCTGGGAACAGTGTTAGACTCACTACAGATGAACGCACGACTGACGTCACAGTGACTCACGTCACTGACGCGCTCTCTGTTCGGAACCGAGCGGTTTCCCTCAGGTCCGGTGTATAAACTCCTCTCAAATACTTTCAGAGGATGTTGGGTCTCATGGCCTCGGCGGCGCCAGTCCTCAGACTAGGTCTGTTACACATGCACCCTCTCCAGTGCTGGCTGAATTGCCGCGTTCCAGCTCACGCATGGCTCTCGGGCCGATTACAAATCAAAGTAGACCAGAGCTGCATATTGGCTCTGGTTCCTTGGAAAAATCCCATCTGGTATCAGACGGGCGTGAGTTTGGGCACGGTTACGAAGTGGAAAGTTATCTCGACAGCTGCATCCAACTGGGGAGCCCTTCACGAGGGCAGGTCAGTCTCCGGTCTCTGGTCAGACTCGGAAAAGAGCCTTTACATAAACTGTCTAGAGATGAAAGCGGTCACGCTATCGCTAAGAGCTTTCCTTCCGTACATAAAGCACCACCATGTCCTGATCCGAACGGACAGCGAAAAAATATGGACGGAGCACAACCTGAATTTGCTGAGCGACTCATCTGCCAGGCATTCTGAATCTGGGTCCGGACATGCTGTCCAGGGGCAAAGTGTCCCCAGCAAAGTGGTCTCTTCACCCACAAACGATTCAGACAATTTGGGGCATGTTTGGCGAGGCAAAAGTGGATCTTTTCGCCTCACAAGACAATGCTCAATGCCTAATATATGTCTCCAAACACAAGAACACGCTGGCCCACGAATGGCCCAGCCTTCCTCTTAATGCTTTTCCCCCACTCTCAATGTTACCTCAGGTCATAGAGAGGATCAGGGAGAGCAAATGCGCTGTGCTTTTAATAGCCCCGCTCTGGAGAAATCAACCATGGTTCTCACAGCTAAGTCGGATGTCAGATACAGCCCCGTGGCCAATTCCGCTGAGGAGAGACCTCCTCATGCAGGCGAAACGGCAGATCTGGCCTCCCCGTCCCGATCTATGGGCGCTTCATGTCTGGCCCATCAACGGGTACACAAGAACCTCTCTGAAAGTGTATTAAACACTATTTCTGAAGCTAGAGCCCCCGCGACCATGCGGCTCTATTCAGGCAAATGGTCAGTCTTTTCGGACTGGTGTAAAGCACGAAGTCTGATCCCACATAATTGTGAAGTGTCAGAAGTGCTCACTTTTTTTACAAGAGCTACTGGACGCAGGTCGTTCCCCCTCCACGCTCAAAGTTTATGTGGCTGCTATAGCAGCGTACCACACTCAAGTGAATGGGCTGTCACTGGGGAAGAACGACCTTATCATGCACTTCCTCAAAGGGGCTAGAAGGCTTCACCCACCTCGCCCCCCTTCAGTCCCTGTACGGGACCTGTCCACGGTCCTGGATGATATGAAAGGCTCAACATTCCAGCCTCTGCATTTGGTGAGCTTAAAGCTCCTATCACTCAAGACCGCTTTTCTGCTAGCAATCGCATCGGTTAAGCGAGTGGGTGATCTGCATGCGCTCTCAGTGAGCGCCTCTTGTCTGGAATTTGGGCCAAACGACTCTAAAGTCGTCCTCAAACCAAGATATGTACCTAAGGTGCTCTCGACTCCGTTCAGAGCACAGGTCATTTCACTTTCAGCACTCTCATCATCGCTAGATGAGGAAGATGCTAATTTTGCTCTGTCCTGTCAGGGCGCTGAGAATATACATAGAGCGTTCTGCTGCTTTCAGGCAAACTGAACAGCTCTTTGTGTGCTTTGGCGGCCGCACCCGTGGGTGCACGGTTACAAAGCAGACCTTGTTACGATGGATAGTGGATGCAATCTCGCTGGGTTATGAGTCCAAAGATCTCAGCTGCCCTATAGGCATCAAAGCCCATTCTACTAGAGGCATGGCCTCGTCATGGGCTTGGTCTACTGGCATTTCACTGGATGATATCTGTGCGGCGGCAGGCTGGGCCTCCCCGTCCACTTTTATCCGGTTGGCCCCACTTTATATTAGGTGGCCTTAAGTTATATGTACTTACATCAAAAAATAAGTACAATGTACTTACTGAGTTCAAATTGTATTGCAAAACACTTTTGCTGATATTGAGGTGGGATACGGGTAGGGTTAGGGACAGGTGTGGTGGTATGGGTAAGTTTAAGGGTAGGGTTAGGTGTAAGGAAAGGGTCAACTGTGTAATTACAAATGTAACTACAGAAATTAATTACAGATGTAATTACATGCCGTTATTTTTTTAAATGTAAGTACAATGTAAAAACATGTATGTACACAATAAGTGCATTGTATCAAATGATTAATTAAAATGTTAGTACATAGTAGTTAATAGGGGTGGTTAATCTGTCTGATTTCCCGATTCGATTCGATTACGATTATTGAAGTCCCGATTCGATTACAGTCGATTTTCGATTATTAACGATTCTCGATTAGCGATTATTGATTTTCCATTTCACAACAGTAAACGAAAATACACTACAAAGTGATTGCAGTATAAAAAAAAGTCAGCTACTGAATTACTTAACTCTTTTATTGAGTAACAACAACTCAAAGCACTTGTCGTGTAGTGTAGAAATGAATACATCACATTGTGTTGTGACTCATCAAGTTGAACTAAACAATAACAAATAAATGAAAGGCTTATTTCCTTTAGGAAGTAGATCAGAACCAACATACTGTAGAAATTGGACAATTTTCTTCTAGAAAGACAACGTGTTCAGGTGGAGGAAGACTGCAGGTTGCAGTCGAAACATGTCAAGGTAAAGAAGAAGTTTTCTCCACCTAAACACCTTGTCTTTCTAGAAGAAAATTGTCCAATTTAATCATTAAGAAGACAAAATGAAAATTTTTGAACAACTTACTGTAGCTTCAGCTTATATACTGTACTGTAGAACACAGTGACAAAATGTCAAGAGTGATGGATGCGTGCGCGCGTGAGGGGGGCGGGAACGCGACGCGTGGAACGATCGAGCTCCTCTCGTTCGTTTCCTGACGTGAGAAAGACAAAAGGGGAAAAAACGACAGAAGAAAAGGGTTCGTGTCGGAGGAGTGTCGAGGCCCGTTCGGTTCCGTGAGCGGGAGCCGCGAGTCGGAGCGGCGGTGTTTCCAGCATCAGTCCGGCTGTGTGTGTGTGTGTGTGTGTGAGATCCGCTCATCGCGTCCTCAGGATCGCCTTAATTCCCGCGAATGTGCGCGTCGATGTGTGTCGCTCATAAATCTGCGGATTGAAGGCGTTTATTCGGTGTTTGTGCGCAAATCTGAGCCGTGCTAACGCGCTAATGTGCCTGAGCTCCAAAGGAGGCGAGGCAGGAGGATTTCTAGAGTGTTCCCTCAGAATCATCTCAGCATTAAAGCATTAACGACAGATTTACATTCATCTAATGAACACACACACACACACACACACACACACACACACACACGGTGGTAGAGTCAGGTTTAGATAAATAAAAAAATCGATTTTTGAAAATGTAATGATCGATTCATGCTCGTCCATAACATACTCGCGATTAATCGATAATCGATTTTTTTCACCACCCCTAGTAGTTAAGGCCACTTAATATAAAGTGGGTCCATCAGGGTTTTATAATTTGGATGTCCCTGCCTTACAGGCTGGGCTTCTCGCCGTATAATACATATATTAACCCCTTACGGCCCGATATTCCGGTCTGGGTTAAGTATTTGTATAAGTCATAAGCACATTCCTTATATGACTCGACTTGTCTGGTCATTCAATATTCCTATTGGCCCGACTCTGTCTGGTCTATGTATACATATATCTTTGTGTGTTATTCTCATTGAAATAGCCCGACTCAGGTCTGGCTAATATTGGGGACTTCTATGAATATCATTTACAGGCCCACTTAGGTCGGCCTGGGTATGGTGTCTCCAGGCTATCAGAGCCGTTAAGCGAGCACGGCGTTTTGCATTGGTTCCCCGTAGTGTTTAGCAAAAGCAATACGAGAGTACTCTCGAAAGGGAATGCTTTGTTTACTTACTGCTTTGTTTACTTACGTAACCTCAGTTCCCTGAGAAGAGGGAACGAGTATTGCGTTTGCTTGCCGTGCTTTGCTAACTCAGGGAGTCGCTTCAGTCGATTAACCTGACGAACCTGGCGAGACAGGGTCTTTTATGCCCTTGGCTATGCAAATTCTGCTGACCACTGTGGCGGGAATATTAGAGGGACCTGATTGGTCCTACCTGCCCAGCGGTCTCGCCATAGGTTCCTGCAGTTGCAGCAACACAGCCAATCAGCACGCAGCTGCTTCCTGCTGAGAGCCGTGCAGCTGCACTGCGTTTTATATGGTATTTTTAAGATAAAAATTTGCTTCAAAATCTCGAGGAAAGGAAATTCCCGTAGCGTTTAGCAAACGCAATACTCGTTCCCTCTTCTCAGGGAACCGAGGTTACGTAAGTAACCGAAGCGTTGCAACCGATTCTTGACTCGAGAACGAGAACTAAATTGAGATTCGAGAACCACCTGAGTGATTCAAAAGGAGTCGCTTGCTTCGCCTTTGCTGTTGTTTGATTAGGCTACGTCATGTTTATCTTTATTTATACTACGGGGCCGTTGAATGCTTGAATCTGATTGGCTGATGAACGTTCTGAGGTGTGCAATTATTTTCTGGGAGATGCACAGCGAGCGTAGTTCCAGGCAGCTCTTGACCGCATTACAGTTCCATATCACTTCGCATAGTTAACTGTAATAACGGAAATTACAGGACTAAAAAACACCAATATGACAGACGATTTTCCTAAAGTAAATCTTAATATTTACGGTGAATATAAAACGTTCAACAACTGGGCGGCAGCAGTATTAGACAGTCCAGATGAAGAACAACAGACGGAAGCGGACATCAAAGGCAAGCTTTTCTGTCTCATTACTGAAATCACACACTCGCACACGCACTACAGTTTGCACAAAAAGGTGTCAGCGCTGCCCTGACGATTTGATCAGTTAGCCCATATATGGAGCAACTTAAAGGCTACACATGACATTTTTTCACTAGTGAGGTAATAACAGCGCTGTTTAGAGACGCACAGAGGTAGCCTAATTCACACAAGCACTCTCTCTCTCTCTCTCTCTCTCTCTCTCTCTCTCTCTCTCTCTCTCTCTCTCTCTCTCTCTCTCTCGCTCTCTTTCTTATAACTTTATTAATAACTGCAGTAGAATGCTATCAACGGCTCAAGCCTTCGTTAACAGCTTTAAAATGACGTTTCAGAACTAGCAAAAGAGCCGTTGGATGAGACCCGGAAGAAATAGTCCTACTCACAATAGCGATTTAAGTACAAAAACCGGACGAATCCCTTTAAATATATCTTCGGATCGATGTCTTGAGGTGTGGTAACCGTAGTATAAGCGGAATAATTGACTCCGGGGCGTTCAATTATTAGAACAATAATGCACACCCGAGGTGTAACGGCCACTCCGCTTCGCGTCGTGACCGCATCACCACCTCGGGTGTGCATTATTGTTCTAATAATTGAACGGCCCGTCGTCAATTATTCCTTACATCACCTTGTTTACAAATTAAATACAATGTCCTAACAAAGTTAGGCAGATTGTTTTTCTGAATTCAAACCTACCCTTTTAAGAGACGGTCAAGCTGCATATGGTAACTTTGTTTAAAACTGCCTTTACACTTTGTTTTTGGCAATACCTGTTAAATATAGTGTGTTGGACAATTACAGTGTGTAAGTGCACTTTTCAAGCAATTAAAAATTAAAATGTGTGTATTATTTGAACACTTTAATACATTTTTATTAAAACATTGTTTATTTAATACTAACCCAATTTGTGAACGTGTCCTCGTTAACTATAATTACACATAAACATTAATCTTTTATATAAATAAATACTTCAATCACATGCTCATAGCCTACAGTAATGAACTCATAAACATATTTCCACTATGTTTTATATTATAACACGTCTTGATGTTCAACAAAACTTGCTTTTCTCTTGAAAAATTACACGCATGCTCAGTCAGTATCAGCTCATCGGTTCTCAAATCGGACTAAAGTTCTTGGTTAGTGTACTGGTGATCCGAAAACCGCTGCAACCGATTCTTGACTCAAGAACGAGAACTGCTACAGACCCGCGTACGTTTTCGATTCAGTGTACTGGTGATCCGAAAACCGCTGCAACCGGTTGCAACCGATTCTTAACTCGAGAACGAGAACTGTGACAGCCAGGCCGTGTAGGCTACGCTCGTTCGTGTACGCTGCATGCATGCTCAGTATCATCAGCTTCGATCTGCTTGCTGACGTGCTCGTCATCATCAGTTCTCTCTTACAGTAGGTTAAGTGTATTGTTGGAGTAACTGAATAACTCCAGGATGTTGGTTTATTTCGAGTCAAAGGGACTCTCAGACACGTCAAAAAGTGATTAACTTTATGGTCAGGGGATCTCTGGATAATCCGTAATTCATTTGGAGTTATAAAATGAAAATACCGTTTTCTGTTTTTTGTTTCAAAACGAAAAACCAAATAACCGTTTTAGGTGTCAGAATCAAAAAACGAAAAACCAATTAAAAACGGCCCATTTTTCGTTTTGAACTTCAGTCAATTCGTTTTTCGTTTATAAACGAAAAACGGAAGGTCACGTGGTCTATGCTGGATAATCCATAATTCGTTTGTAATTATAAAACGAAAATACAGAAAAAACTAATTAAAAACGGCCCGTTTTTCGTTTTTGGCGATCATTTTATCGTTATTCCTTTTTGAACAAAGAATGAAGAGAGTCTTTGAACTTCAGTCAATTCGTTTTTCGTTAATAGAGTGCCGAAGTAATGACGTCACTTTGTAGGCCAAAACGCGGAAGTGAGTTAGCATTTTAGCCCTATGGGTTCCCTCGCCCTAAAGTCTATGGGTTTTTTGAATGGGTTTTTGCTAAATCGCCTGAAATAAGGTCTGTGGTTAACAAAGCCTCTATATATTTTCACGTTTTAATCTATGACATAAAACACACTAGTTATAACCTGCTTGTGATTTTTTAAGACTTTATTGTGTCTTAAAAACGATGGTTGCTAACAAGTTGCTAAAAGGGACTACATCCTTTGGCGGGGACTTTAGACGTCATCGTGACAAACAGGCAATCTCTCACTAGCCCGCGTTGCCTTATGAAGAACTTATGTGGCGTGAATAAATCGCGCTATTCGCGCAAAGTTGGATGCTTGAACATTTGGAGTTTTCTCTCTTCACATGTTTGTCTCGTTGAGAAATGGCTGACATGGGCTGTGTTTACACGTCTTTTTGTGTTAAAATCTACTGTTAATGTGTGACAACTTAGTTTTAAGACTTTTTCAGTCGATAATGTAGTTGTTTAAAGCTCAAATCTGTGGTTTATTTATAAGAAGAGTGCCTATTTAAACATTTTATCTGGTGTTATCGGAGTTGTGAGCTCCAGTGAGTCAGCGGCGGTCAGCGCTTGTTTAGCCGGCGAGAGTTGACTTTCCTCGGCTAGTCCTTCTGCCGTCTGCCGCTGGCTATGATGTCTCTGTGGCATCTCCAGCTACAATTAGTCTTGTGGAGATTTAACGGCCCATATTTGCTCTCATGGATCTATAATTTGTTCCCTGGCAAATCGTTTAGGCTGAGTGCAAAGATAAGTTTCATTACTTGTTTATTTTTAGGCTATAACTGTACGTTACCGTTGTAAGTTAGCCGACTAGCACTGACTTTGAATGTTTGACTGAATTGTTTGCTTTATTTCATGTGTAGCTTATTATACGTTTTATATTATTGATCATACATAAACTTGCATTTAACAAAAAGAGACTGGGTTGTGTTTCAGGTCATTTAATGTTATCACAGTGATAATCATATTGTCTGAAAAAACATTAACAAAAGATAAATCTCAGAGAGGCACGCATAAACAAAATTAGTTTCTAACATTTTTGGAAAAAACGAATGGGCAATATTTCTCATGAAAAAGTGGATAAGTGTTCATACACAGCGCAGATCATAATGAGCGAGCGTGCTTTTAAATAAAGTTTGAGGAAGCTTGATGATGACGTTGAACCGCGACCATGGTGTGCTGTAGTCCGTTTATAGCCTACCGTTAGCATTTTATATCTGACGGCTTTATTTGGGCTTCAAAATGTATACATTTTGGATTAACTTGTAAAGATTATCTTGGTAGACAAAACGTGTAAGGGTCATTACTCTTTGTTGAACACAGATCTTATTTTTTGCGATTTTCCAAAAGTCTATGGGGAAAATGAATGGCTTTTTGATCGAGGGAACCCATGCGCCGCTAACTTCCGGGTTGGCCTACAAAGTGACGTCATTACTTCGGCACTCTATAAACCAAAAACGGAAGTCACGTGGTCTATTCCTTTTTTGGAAGCGAAAGTAACCGGTAACACTTTCAAAATAAAAGTAACTATAGTTAACGAGGTGATTGTAGACTAACTATAACGTTTTTTAGTGCAACTAAAGTAGCACTGGGTGTGAAAAAAAAAAAAAAAACACTTAAGTTAACTGAAATAAAAATTTAAACTAATAAAATAATAACTCTGGCTGTTAGGGAGAATTAAACATTTGTAAGACCATTGGTGACCTGTAACTTATTTTAAGACAAGTGAACTAATTTTATATGTAGCTTAGGATAGCAGGTAGCCTATTTATTTATAAGTTTAATTAAGTTTATAAGTTTAATTATTTAATTTACATTTTAGTTTTGTAACATATTTCTTGCTATGTGGAAGCTCAACCAGCAGAGGTCACTCTACCCCCTTCTGTGCACCGACTCTTTCTGTGGCGACAACAGGCAACAAGGGTTTGACCTTTTGACTTGTGTTTATATCAAAGAGAAGGCAATATGGAAATATGGAATATTGTCTATATGGAAAGACAAGTACTTTGTTTAGGCTTGGCTTGTAGGAAATTCAAAACCTGCGTATATTCAAACGCCCATAACTATAGAACCCATTCTAAATGCGCATGTGACTGCCATCAGCGTTTCTCACAGGTTAGCGTTTAAAGTCTGTGTAGAGAGAATGGTGTCGTTTTAGCGGCCCCTAATTTAACAACAAATGATCGTTGCGACGGAAGCAAATTAATCAAAACTAACTTTAGATGGAAAATAACTTAATTAAAGTTGTTACCTTAAATTATACGCTTTATCTCTGTAAAGCTGCTTTGAAACATCTACATTGTTAAAAGCGCTATATAAATGAAGATGACTTGACTTGACTATAACATTTACAGTAGGTAAAAAATAAAAAAATTAATTGCAATAAAAAATATTGCAAGAATTAGACACTTTGTTTCCAGACAAGACTTAGAGAAACTTGTTCATGCTTTCATCACTAGCAGGGTGGACTATTGTAATGGACTCCTCACTGGCCTTCCCAAAAAGACCATAAGACAGCTGCAGCTCATACAGAACGCTGCCGCCAGGATTCTGAGCAAAACCAGAAAATATGAACATATCACACCAGTCCTCAGGTCTTTACACTGGCTCCCAGTTAAATTTAGGATTGATTTTAAAGTATTATTACTGGTATATAAATCATTCAATGGCCTAGGACCTCAATATATTGCAGATATGCTCACTGAATATAAACCCAGCAGATCACTCAGATCATTAGGATCATATCAGCTAGAAATACCAAGGGTTCACTCTAAGCATGGCGAGTCTGCTTTTAGCTATTATGCCAGCCGCAGCTGGAACCAGCTTCCAGAGGAGATCAGACGTGCTCCTACAATAGTCACTTTCAAATCCAGACTCAAAACACATCTGTTTAGCTATGCATTTAATGAATGAGCACTGTGCCAATGTTCTTCCGACTGTACTGTACTGTATTTTATTTTTCTAAACTGTTTTAATTATTCTTATTTCTTTTAATTATTTTTTAATTTCTTCTATGTAAAGCACTTTGAATTGCCACTATGAAATGTGCTATATAAATAAACTTGCCTTGCCTTGCCTAGGTTTTAGTCTTCACTGACCCAATATGCTTGTAAATCATTTAAGGGCATATATGCAAGTGAAAGAGTTGCAATGCAGAGCCCTGCTTCACTGTACCTTTGTACATTATGATGTACATTTGTATTTAAAGACATAAGTTGACATCATCCAATTCCACAAAAGTAGTGCCACAATTCAAAGATGTGGCTTACCATAAACCATGATGTAAATATCTGAAAGTGACAACAAAGGCCCTTTTATGGTGCCGGAGGAAGGAGTGGTGTCCTGCCAGTCCAGCTTTAATTTGAAGAGAGAGTGATGGTAGGTGACTGGGGCCAGTCTTGCTACTATCATCAGTCCTTAAACCCTGCACACAGTGCACAGGCTCACATCCTCCAGGTATTGGGGAAACTCTGGGAGGCCCTGACACGAGTACTAGGGTAGTACCAGAGAACCAAAACTAAATGATTTAACTTCACTTTTATTTTACTTTACACAAGTACCAAGAGTACAGAGCACTGCCTTTCCCTGGTGGTTCATCAAACAGAATTAAACCCAAAAAAGCACTAAAAGATTTATCTCAGGACTAGAGATAATTTTTGACTGAGTAAGGCTAGGTTTCACACACAAGTAGGTCTACATAACTAATGAGAACTACAAGCTGCATAAAAAAAATATTTCATCTACTTTACTAACGTAATAAGTATATTACACTGGAGAAAAATGCGAATGAAAATAAAAAGTATACAACTTTATAGATTTGTTTTGAAGAGTTTTGTTTTGACACAGAAGGGGTTACAGTAGATGGTGGAAGCTGAGAGTTTTTAGCAGCTATAGTGCCATAGAAAGAGGAGCTGGAAGGCACGTGAAGTTCTGCACACCCTTCAAACTCAGTGATTAGCTTCTGTTGGTAGCAGTGCTTGCCTTCTCTTTGATATAAACACAAGTCAAAAGGTCAAACCCTTGTTGCCTGTTGTCGCCACAGAAAGAGTCGGTGCACAGAAGGGGGTAGAGTGACCTCTGCTGGTTGAGATTCCACATAGCAAGAAATATGTTACAAAACTAAAATGTGAATTAAATAATAGAAACTTATAAATAAATAGGCTACCTGCTATCCTAAGCTAGCTACATATAAAATTAGTTCACTTGTCTTAATCTGAAGTTACAGGTCACCAATGGTCTTACAAATGTTTAATTCTCCCTAACAGCCAGAGTTGTTATTTTATTAGTTTTAATTTTTATTTCAGTTAACTTAAGAGTTTTTTTTTTCACACCCAGTGCTACTGTAGTTGCCCTAAAAAACGTTAAAGTTAGTCTACAATCACCTCGTTAACTATAGTTACTTTTATTGTGAAAGTGTTACCGGTTACTTTCGCTTCCAAAAAAGGAATAGACCACGTGACTTCCGTTTTTGGTTTATAAACGAAAAACGAATTGGCTGAAGTTCAAAGACTCTCTTCATTCTTTGTTCAAAAACGATAAAATGATCGCCAAAAACGAAAAACGGATGGATTAGTGGTCAGGGGATCTCTGGATAATCCGTAATTCGTTTGGAGTTATAAAACGAAAATACCGTTTTTCTGTTTTTTGTTTGAAAACGAAAAACCAAATAACCGTTTTTGGTGTCAGAATCAAAAAACGAAAAACCAATTAAAAACGGCCCGTTTTTCGTTTTGAACTTCAGTCAATTCGTTTTTCGTTTATAAACCAAAAACGGAGGTCACGTGGTCTATTCCTTTTTTGGAAGCGAAAGTAACCGGTAACACTTTCAAAATAAAAGTAACTATAGTTAACGAGGTGATTGTAGACTAACTATAACGTTTTTTAGTGCAACTAAAGTAGCACTGGGTGTGAAAAAAAACACTTAAGTTAACTGAAATAAAAATTAAAACTAATAAAATAATAAGCTGTTAGGGAGAATTAAACATTTGTAAGACCATTGGTGACCTGTAACTTCAGATTAAGACAAGTGAACTAATTTTATATGTAGCTTAGGATAGCAGGTAGCCTATTTATTTATAAATTTCTATTATTTAATTCACATTTTAGTTTTGTAACATATTTCTTGCTATGTGGAAGCTCAACCAGCAGAGGTCACTCTACCCCCTTCTGTGCGCCGACTCTTTCTGTGGCGACAACAGGCAACAAGGGTTTGACCTTTTGACTTGTGTTTATATCAAAGAGAAGGCAAGCACTGCTACCAACAGAAGCTAATCACTGAGTTTGAAGGGTGTGCAGAACTTCACGTGCCTTCCAGCTCCTCTTTCTATGGCACTATAGCTGCTAAAAACTCTCAGCTTCCACCATCTACTGTTACAAAACAAAACTCTTCCAAAACAAATCTATAAAGTTGTATACTTTTTATTTTCATTCCCATTTTTCTCCAGTGTAATATACTTATTATGTTAGTAAAGTAGATGAAATATGTTTTATGCAGCTTGTAGTTCTCATTAGTTATGTAGACCTACTTGTGTGTGAAACCTAGCCTTACTCAGTCAAAAATTATCTCTAGCCCTGGGACTTTCAGATCTTTTAGTGCTTTTTTGGGTTTAATTCTGTTTGATGAACCACCAGGGAAAGGCAGTGCTCTGTACTCTTGGTACTTGTGTAAAGTAAAATAAAAGTGAAGTTAAATCATTTAGTTTTGGTACTCTGGTACTACCCTAGTACTCGTGTCAGGGCCTCCCAGAGTTTCCCCAATACCTGGAGGATGTGAGCCTGTGCACTGTGTGCAGGGTTTAAGGACTGATGATAGTAGCAAGACTGGCCCCAGTCACCTACCATCACTCTCTCTTCAAATAAATGCTGGACTGGCAGGACACCACTCCTTCCTCCGGCACCTTTGTTGTCACTTTCAGATATTTACATCATGGTTTATGGTAAGCCACATCTTTGAATTGTGGCACTACTTTGGTGGAATTGGATGATGTCAACTTATGTCTTTAAATACAAATGTACATCATAATGTACAAAGGTACAGTGAAGCAGGACTCTTCACTTGCATATATGCCCTTAAATGATTTACAAGCATATTGGGTCAGTGAAGACTAAAACCTGCTGTAAATGTTATAGTCAAGTCAAGTCATCTTCATTTATATAGAGCTTTTAACAATGTAGATTGTTTCAAAGCAGCATTACAGAGATTTTTTGTGTCTGGACCACCACTGTACAACCATGTTCACATTGCATAGGCCTATAAATGAAAAACACATCTTTAGAGGAGGCTTCATTTAATGGGTGATTTTCACATGGTTTTTACTCGTTTTATTAACATAACAAACAAAGTAAATATCATTTGAAGTAAAACAATCGTCTTTAAAAATGTTGGATGAAGACGTTATATTTAGAAAAACAAAATCTACAAGAGCTAACCCCTCTGTTGATTGTGTGTCTTATATATACTGTAGCAACAACAAAACAGGCAGTCCATGTTTGGGTGGTGTGACAGGATAGCACAGCAGCCATTCTCCGAAAGCCCTCTGTGATGCCTTGGTGATGTGAGAGAGTAGTGGGAAAGGGTGGCAAAGCAGTGTCGAATCCTCATTGGCACAGTTATTCAGTCATGCTGTAAGAGATATCCGGAGAGCAAAGAGATAAAGACATAAGACTATATTGGATACAACTAAAAACTAAAAAAATCTGTGTCAGACAGTTGAAAGATTTGCAGTTGAATTTCATGCCCCATATTTTTTGGGTTTCAAAAACAACAGTGTAGCGACAGGAATACCAGAGACTTGAAAAAGTCAAAAAGAGACTTGAATATCTTTCAGCTTCCCTGAAGTCATAAATATGACAATCTTTTGGTTTCCCTGCAAATAATCCTAATAATACTTTTTTCATTAATACATTTTTTTAAAAATCCAAAACTACTTATTCCTACAATCACATGAAATATGGACAGATATTTACTATGACACTGTACTACCAACATATTAATGTAAGTGGGAAAAAAGACAACTGTATAGGTCAATATAGGCTGGATCATGAAAAAGGAGATATAACATATTGTCCCACAAATTGAAGTAAGAAAATCATGATCTAACCGTGACAAAAATCAAATTGTAGTCAGTCACTTTGTTTTTGCCATACTTAACCATTTCACCTGTTGTCGCCACAGAAAGAGTCGGCGCACAGAAGGGGGTAGAGTGACCTCTGCTGGTTGAGCTTCCACATAGCAAGAAATATGTTACAAAACTAAAATGTGAATTAAATAATAGAAATTTATAAATAAATAGGCTACCTGCTATCCTAAGCTACATATAAAATTAGTTCACTTGTCTTAATCTGAAGTTACAGGTCACCAATGGTCTTACAAATGTTTAATTCTCCCTAACAGCCAGAGTTATTATTTTATTAGTTTTAATTTTTATTTCAGTTAACTTAAGTGTTTTTTTCACACCCAGTGCTACTTTATTTGCACTAAAAAACGTTATAGTTAGTCTACAATCACCTCGTTAACTATAGTTACTTTTATTTTGAAAGTGTTACCGGTTACTTTCGCTTCCAAAAAAGGAATAGACCACGTGACCTCCGTTTTTGGTTTATAAACGAAAAACGAATTGACTGAAGTTCAAAACGAAAAACGGACCGTTTTTAATTGGTTTTTCGTTTTTTGATTCTGACACTAAAAACGGTTATTTTGTTTTTCGTTTTCAAACAAAAAACAGAAAAACGGTATTTTCGTTTTATAACTCCAAACGAATTACGGATTATCCAGAGATCCCCTGACCATTAGTGCTTACTAGAGATGCGAACTGTTTAGAACGATTCAGTCCGATTTGGTGAACTGGTTTGATCGGTTCATTAAAAAGAACCGGTTCAAAAGAACGATTCGTTCGCGAACCGGACATCACTAGTCCACATGTTTTAACAGCGATCACAAATCGAAAGTGTTTCAAAAGCTTCTGGACTCTGTTCCTGGTGCACAAGACCGTCTGAACTAGCCACTGCAGGTACGGTCAGGGGATCTCTGGATAATCCGTAATTCGTTTGGAGTTATAAAACGAAAATACCGTTTTTCTGTTTTTTGTTTGAAAACGAAAAACCAAATAACCGTTTTTAGTGTCAGAATCAAAAAACGAAAAACCAATTAAAAACGGTCCGTTTTTCGTTTTGAACTTCAGTCAATTCGTTTTTCGTTTATAAACCAAAAACGGGGGTCACGTGGTCTATTCCTATTTTGGAAGCGAAAGTAACCGGTAACACTTTCAAAATAAAAGTAACTATAGTTAACGAGGTGATTGTAGACTAACTATAACGTTTTTTAGTGCAACTAAAGTAGCACTGGGTGTGAAAAAACACTTAAGTTAACTGAAATAAAAATTAAAACTAATAAAATAATAACTCTGGCTGTTAGGGAGAATTAAACATTTGTAAGACCATTGGTGACCTGTAACTTCAGATTAAGACAAGTGAACTAATTTTATATGTAGCTTAGGATAGCAGGTAGCCTATTTATTTATAAATTTCTATTATTTAATTCACATTTTAGTTTTGTAACATATTTCTTGCTATGTGGAAGCTCAACCAGCAGAGGTCACTCTACCCCCTTCTGTGCGCCGACTCTTTCTGTGGCGACAACAGGTGAAATGGTTAAGTATGGCAAAAACAAAGTGACTGACTACAATTTGATTTTTGTCACGGTTAGATCATGATTTTCTTACTTCAATTTGTGGGACAATATGTTATATCTCCTTTTTCATGATCCAGCCTATATTGACCTATACAGTTGTCTTTTTTCCCACTTACATTAATATGTTGGTAGTACAGTGTCATAGTAAATATCTGTCCATATTTCATGTGATTGTAGGAATAAGTAGTTTTGGATTTTTAAAAAAATGTATTAATGAAAAAAGTATTATTAGGATTATTTGCAGGGAAACCAAAAGATTGTCATATTTATGACTTCAGGGAAGCTGAAAGATATTCAAGTCTCTATTTGACTTTTTCAAGTCTCTGGTATTCCTGTAGCTACACTGTTGTTTTTGAAACCCAAAAAATATGGGGCATGAAATTCAACTGCAAATCTTTCAACTGTCTGACACAGATTTTTTTAGTTTTTAGTTGTATCCAATATAGTCTTATGTCTTTATCTCTTTGCTCTCCGGAAATCTCTTACAGCATGACTGAATAACTGTGCCAATGAGGATTCGACACTGCTTTGCCACCCTTTCCCACTACTCTCTCACATCACCAAGGCATCACAGAGGGCTTTCGGAGAATGGCTGCTGTGCTATCCTGTCACACCACCCAAACATGGACTGCCTGTTTTGTTGTTGCTACAGTATATATAAGACACACAATCAACAGAGGGGTTAGCTCTTGTAGATTTTGTTTTTCTAAATATAACGTCTTCATCCAACATTTTTAAAGACGATTGTTTTACTTCAAATGATATTTACTTTGTTATGTTAATAAAACGAGTAAAAACCATGTGAAAATCACCCATTAAATGAAGCCTCCTCTAAAGATGTGTTTTTCATTTATAGGCCTATGCAATGTGAACATGGTTGTACAGTGGTGGTCCAGACACAAAAAATCTCTGTAATGCTGCTTTGAAGCAATCTACATTGTTAAAAGCTCTATATAAATGAAGATGACTTGACTTGACTATAACATTTACAGCAGGTTTTAGTCTTCACTGACCCAATATGCTTGTAAATCATTTAAGGGCATATATGCAAGTGAAGAGTCCTGCTTCACTGTACCTTTGCACATTATGATGTACATTTGTATTTAAAGACATAAGTTGACATCATCCAATTCCACAAAAGTAGTGCCACAATTCAAAGATGTGGCTTACCATAAACCATGATGTAAATATCTGAAAGTGACAACAAAGGTGCCGGAGGAAGGAGTGGTGTCCTGCCAGTCCAGCATTTATTTGAAGAGAGAGTGATGGTAGGTGACTGGGGCCAGTCTTGCTACTATCATCAGTCCTTAAACCCTGCACACAGTGCACAGGCTCACATCCTCCAGGTATTGGGGAAACTCTGGGAGGCCCTGACACGAGTACTAGGGTAGTACCAGAGTACCAAAACTAAATGATTTAACTTCACTTTTATTTTACTTTACACAAGTACCAAGAGTACAGAGCACTGCCTTTCCCTGGTGGTTCATCAAACAGAATTAAACCCAAAAAAGCACTACAAGATCTGAAAGTCCCAGGGCTAGAGATAATTTTTGACTGAGTAAGGCTAGGT
Organism: Romanogobio albipinnatus; assembly: GCA_023566225.1. Lineage (NCBI taxonomy): Eukaryota > Metazoa > Chordata > Actinopteri > Cypriniformes > Gobionidae > Romanogobio > Romanogobio albipinnatus. The sequence continues at coordinate 30,053,867 of CM042263.1, read as the reverse complement.
TTCACACACAAGTAGGTCTACATAACTAATGAGAACTACAAGCTGCATAAAACATATTTCATCTACTTTACTAACATAATAAGTATATTACACTGGAGAAAAATGCGAATGAAAATAAAAAGTATACAACTTTATAGATTTGTTTTGGAAGAGTTTTGTTTTGTAACAGTAGATGGTGGAAGCTCAGAGTTTTTAGCAGCTATAGTGCCATAGAAAGAGGAGCTGGAAGGCACGTGAAGTTCTGCACACCCTTCAAACTCAGTGATTAGCTTCTGTTGGTAGCAGTGCTTGCCTTCTCTTTGATATAAACACAAGTCAAAAGGTCAAACCCTTGTTGCCTGTTGTCGCCACAGAAAGAGTCGGCGCACAGAAGGGGGTAGAGTGACCTCTGCTGGTTGAGCTTCCACATAGCAAGAAATATGTTACAAAACTAAAATGTGAATTAAATAATAGAAATTTATAAATAAATAGGCTACCTGCTATCCTAAGCTACATTTAAAATTAGTTCACTTGTCTTAATCTGAAGTTACAGGTCACCAATGGTCTTACAAATGTTTAATTCTCCCTAACAGCCAGAGTTATTATTTTATTAGTTTTAATTTTTATTTCAGTTAACTTAAGTGTTTTTTTCACACCCAGTGCTACTTTAGTTGCACTAAAAAACGTTATAGTTAGTCTACAATCACCTCGTTAACTATAGTTACTTTTATTTTGAAAGTGTTACCGGTTACTTTCGCTTCCAAAAAAGGAATAGACCACGTGACCTCCGTTTTTGGTTTATAAACGAAAAACGAATTGACTGAAGTTCAAAACGAAAAACGGGCCGTTTTTTATTGGTTTTTCGTTTTTTGATTCTGACACCAAAAACGGTTATTTGGTTTTTCGTTTTCAAACAAAAAACAGAAAAACAGTATTTTCGTTTTATAACTCCAAACGAATTACGGATTATCCAGAGATCCCCTGACCGATGTGAGCCTGTGCACTGTGTGCAGGGTTTAAGGACTGATGATAGTAGCAAGACTGGCCCCAGTCACCTACCATCACTCTCTCTTCAAATAAATGCTGGACTGGCAGGACACCACTCCTTCCTCCGGCACCTTTGTTGTCACTTTCAGATATTTACATCATGGTTTATGGTAAGCCACATCTTTGAATTGTGGCACTACTTTTGTGGAATTGGATGATGTCAACTTATGTCTTTAAATACAAATGTACATCATAATGTACAAAGGTACAGTGAAGCAGGACTCTTCACTTGCATATATGGCCTTAAATGATTTACAAGCATATTGGGTCAGTGAAGACTAAAACCTGCTGTAAATGTTATAGTCAAGTCAAGTCATCTTCATTTATATAGAGCTTTTAACAATGTAGATTGTTTCAAAGCAGCATTACAGAGATTTTTTGTGTCTGGACCACCACTGTACAACCATGTTCACATTGCATAGGCCTATAAATGAAAAACACATCTTTAGAGGAGGCTTCATTTAATGGGTGATTTTCACATGGTTTTTACTCGTTTTATTAACATAACAAAGTAAATATCATTTGAAGTAAAACAATCGTCTTTAAAAATGTTGGATGAAGACGTTATATTTAGAAAAACAAAATCTACAAGAGCTAACCCCTCTGTTGATTGTGTGTCTTATATATACTGTAGCAACAACAAAACAGGCAGTCCATGTTTGGGTGGTGTGACAGGATAGCACAGCAGCCATTCTCCGAAAGCCCTCTGTGATGCCTTGGTGATGTGAGAGAGTAGTGGGAAAGGGTGGCAAAGCAGTGTCGAATCCTCATTGGCACAGTTATTCAGTCATGCTGTAAGAGATTTCCGGAGAGCAAAGAGATAAAGACATAAGACATAAAGATAAAGACATAAGACTATATTGGATACAACTAAAAACTAAAAAACTAAAAACTACAACTAAAAAGCTAAACCTTGACTCACTAGGGCCCAGGTCAGGAAGCAGACAAACTGGCTAAACCGACCGTCTGCTAGCTGTCTCACGTCACCGGAGTCAGATAAATCCCAGCACATAGAGACTCTTTCACCGAGATATTATCATATAGAGACTGTGTCTGTTCCCCGAATTAGTAAATACAAAAAAACATCAAAACCATTCAACAGTAAAAATTTAATTGATGTCCAACAAATAAACAAAAGAAATAATACAGATGAACAATTGATAAAGCTTGGGTTGCTGAATATTAGATCCCTTTCCCCAAAAGCGCTTATTGTTAATGATATTATTAAAGATAATAATCTTGATGTGCTGTGTTTGACAGAAACCTGGCTAAAACCTGACGACTACATTACCTTAAATGAGTCCACCCCCCAAGATTATTGTTATAAACATGAGCCGCGTCTGAAAGGTAAAGGGGGAGGGGTTGCTGTAATTTATAATAATATCTTCAGTATTACTCAGAAGTCTAGTTTCAAATATAATTCCTTCGAAGTTTTGGTGCTTTATGTAACGCTATGTAGTGTACATTACAAAACCCGTTCAACATTGGTGTTAGCTACTGTATACAGGCCACCAGGGCATAATACAGACTTTATCAAAGAATTTGCTGACTTTCTATCAGAATTAGTACTGGCCGTAGATAAAGTACTAATTGTTGGTGATTTTAATATCCATGTAGACAACGAAAAAGACGTATTAGGATTAGCATTTAAAGATACACTAAACTCTATTGGAGTTAGGCAACACGTGTCAGGACCCACTCATCGCCATAATCATACTTTAGACCTAATATTGTCACATGGAATTAATGTTGATACCGTTGAAATTCTGCAGCAGAGCGATGACATCTCTGATCATTACTTAGTATCTTGTATACTTAATTTAGCTAAAGTTGCAAAGCCGCCCCCTCGTTTCGAAAATGGCAGGACAATCACTGCCGCTACTAAAGATTGCTTTTTAAATACTCTTCCTCATCAGTATCATCTCCTCAGCAACCCAGATAGCATAGAAGAACTCGATGTTGCAACAGAAACTATTGACTCTCTCTTTTCCAGTACTTTAGACACAGTTGCTCCTCTGCGCTTAAAGAAGATTAAAGAAAATAGTCCAACGCCGTGGTACAACGAGCACACCCGGGCCCTTAAAACAGCAGCCAGAAAAATGGAGCGCAGCTGGAAGAAAACAAAACTAGAGGTCTTTCGAAATTCGTGGAAAGAGCATATGATCGCATACAGAAAGGCCGTAAAAACTGCTAGATCCGCTTATTTCTCAACTCTCTTGGAAGAAAACAAACACAACCCAAGGTATTTATTCGATACAGTGGCTAAATTAACCAAAAATAAAGCTTCAACTTCTGATGATTGTAAACAGCACAGCAGTAATGACTTTATGAACTTCTTCACATGTAAAATTGATAATATTAGGAAGAAAATTTTAACCATGCAGCCGTCTACTACAGTATCACATCAGACAGAGCATTGTAGTGTCACTGAGGAAAAATTACAATCATTCACTGCTATAGGAGAAGAAGAATTGGCTAAACTCGTTAAATCATCAAAATCAACAACATGTATGCTTGACCCTGTACCGACTAGGCTATTAAAAGAGATGCTACCAGAGGTCATAGATCCTCTTCTTAATATCATTAATTCATCTTTGTCATTAGGATATGTACCGAAAACTTTTAAGTTGGCTATTATTAAACCACTTATTAAAAAAACGCAACTTGAACCGACAGAATTAGTCAATTATAGACCAATCTCAAATCTACCCTTTCTGTCAAAAATACTTGAAAAGGCAGTGTCTTCACAATTATGTTCCTTTTTAGAAAGAAATGGTATCTGTGAGGATTTCCAGTCAGGATTTAGACCGTATCATAGTACTGAGACTGCTCTCATCAGAGTTACAAATGATTTACTCTTATCATCCGATCGTGGCTGTATCTCTCTATTAGTGTTACTCGATCTTAGCGCTGCATTTGATACCATCGACCACAACATTCTTTTGAATAGACTCGAAAATTATGTAGGTATTAGTGGAATTGCTTTATCATGGTTTAAATCATACCTATGCGACCGTTATCAGTTTGTAGCAGTAAATTAAGAGATGTCACACCGATCGCAAGTTCAGTATGGAGTACCACAAGGCTCAGTGCTAGGACCGCTACTCTTCACCCTGTACATGCTACCACTGGGAGATATTATTAGGAAGCATGGCATTAGTTTTCATTGTTATGCTGACGATACTCAGCTCTATATTTCTTCACGCCCTGAAGAAATTTACCAATTCACAAGATTAACGGAATGCATAGCCGCCATAAAACATTGGATGACTGGTAATTTCCTGCAACTCAATTCAGAAAAAACTGAATTTTTAATTATTGGACAAAAAAGCTCCACAAGTAGTAACCTAGAATACTGTCTAACACTTGATGGCTGCTCTGTCAAGTCTTCGTCGTCAGTGAGGAACCTGGGTGTGCTCTTTGATACCAATCTTTCGTTTGAAAGCCACGTTTCTAGCATCTGTAAAACTGCTTTCTACCATCTTAAAAATATATCAAAATTACGGCACATGCTCTCAATGCAAAATGCTGAACAGTTAGTTCATGCGTTCATGACCTCAAGGCTAGATTATTGTAATGCTCTATTGGGTGGTTGCCCTGCTCGCTTAATAAATAAACTCCAGCTGGTCCAAAACGCAGCAGCTCGAGTACTTACTAGAACCAGGAAGTATGACCATATTAGCCCAGTTCTGTCAACATTGCACTGGCTACCTATTAAACATCGCATACATTTTAAAATCTTGCTTATTACTTACAAAGCACTAAATGGTTTAGCTCCCCAATACTTGAGCGAGCTCTTAACATATTATACTCCATCACGTCTACTGCGATCTCTAAATTCTGGCCAGTTGTTAATACCGAGAATATCCAAATCAACTGCAGGCGGTCGATCCTTTTCCTATTTAGCTCCTAAACTCTGGAACAGTCTTCCTAGCACTGTTCGGGAAGCAGACACACTCTGTCAGTTTAAATCTAGACTAAAAACACATCTCTTTACTGTGGCATACACATAAAACACTTTATCAATTAATTGATTGTTAGGCTGCATTAACTAGGTCAGCCGGAACCGGGAACACTTCCCATAACACCTGATGTACTCGTTACATCATCAGAAGAATGGCATCTACGCTAATGATATTCTCTCTGTTTTATCCCGAGGTTTACTGCAGTCAGCCAGATCTGGGCCGTATCCTAATCAGATGGTGGACCAGAGAAGACCAACACAGGACCCCGAAGTGTCTGCAGAGACCGTGTCAATTATCCTCCCCCTGCAACTGCCTCATCGACACGGCATCTAAATAAACCCGTCACCAGTGTGATGACTCCGATTGTTCGAATATTATCATTAAATAATACTTAAATCGATATGTCATCCGCAATAAACCCGTCTCCAGCGTGTTGCCTCCGATCATTCGAATATTGCACTTTAATAATTATTTAATCAACATCATCCTCAATAAACCCGTCTCCAGCGTGTTGCCTCCGGTCCTTTGAATATTCCGATCTATTATGACCTCTGACCTGTAAAGCAGCCAGAATAATAATAATAATACGTTGTTTGTAAAATGGCCAGAGGAGAACTGGCACCCCGACTGAGCCTGGTTTCTCCCAAGGTTTATTTTTCTCCATTAGGTCACCTAATGGGGTTTTGGTTTCCTTGCCACTGTTGCCTCTGGCTTGGCGTGCTCAGTTGGGGACACTATATTTTTCAACTAAACATCGAAATAAATCTAATTAATAAACTAATTTAACCATGTAAACTAAATTACTGATCTAATTATTGATCTAAAGCCCACACTGTCACCGTATGGAAATTGAAATGAACTGATGACATCAAATGGCTATACAGCTGAATAAAATTAGGCTGCATTATTTTGCTGTTTAACACTGTAAAGCTGCTTTGAAACAATCTACATTGTTAAAAAGCGCTATATAAATAAAGTTGACTTGACTTGACTTGACTTAAAAAAATCTGTGTCAGACAGTTGAAAGATTTGCAGTTGAATTTCATGCCCCATATTTTTTGGGTTTCAAAAACAACAGTGTAGCGACAGGAATACCAGAGACTTGAAAAAGTCAAAAAGAGACTTGAATATCTTTCAGCTTCCCTGAAGTCATAAATATGACAATCTTTTGGTTTCCCTGCAAATAATCCTAATAATACTTTTTTCATTAATACATTTTTTTAAAAATCCAAAACTACTTATTCCTACAATCACATGAAATATGGACAGATATTTACTATGACACTGTACTACCAACATATTAATGTAAGTGGGAAAAAAGACAACTGTATAGGTCAATATAGGCTGGATCATGAAAAAGGAGATATAACATATTGTCCCACAAATTGAAGTAAGAAAATCATGATCTAACCGTGACAAAAATCAAATTGTAGTCAGTCACTTTGTTTTTGCCATACTTAACCATTTCACCTGTTGTCGCCACAGAAAGAGTCGGCGCACAGAAGGGGGTAGAGTGACCTCTGCTGGTTGAGCTTCCACATAGCAAGAAATATGTTACAAAACTAAAATGTGAATTAAATAATAGAAATTTATAAATAAATAGGCTACCTGCTATCCTAAGCTACATATAAAATTAGTTCACTTGTCTTAATCTGAAGTTACAGGTCACCAATGGTCTTACAAATGTTTAATTCTCCCTAACAGCCAGAGTTATTATTTTATTAGTTTTAATTTTTATTTCAGTTAACTTAAGTGTTTTTTTCACACCCAGTGCTACTTTAGTTGCACTAAAAAACGTTATAGTTAGTCTACAATCACCTCGTTAACTATAGTTACTTTTATTTTGAAAGTGTTACCGGTTACTTTCGCTTCCAAAAAAGGAATAGACCACGTGACCTCCGTTTTTGGTTTATAAACGAAAAACGAATTGACTGAAGTTCAAAACGAAAAACGGACCGTTTTTAATTGGTTTTTCGTTTTTTGATTCTGACACCAAAAACGGTTATTTGGTTTTTCGTTTTCAAACAAAAAACAGAAAAACGGTATTTTCGTTTTATAACTCCAAACGAATTACGGATTATCCAGAGATCCCCTGACCGTATAAGCAGGATTTAACCTAATTTATACCAGTCATACCAGGAGTAAAACAAACGACCAAGCAGCCAGAAATGACTAAAACCGTTCAAATTAAGGCGATGCATATTTGTTAAAACAAATGTGTAAAAAACAATAATGCAATAATTTCCCCTTTTCCTTTTCAGGACGTCGTTTTGGGATAATGCGAAATCGAAAGTATTCTGTGTACAGTTTTTTTCGTTAAACCCGAGCACGTGTTCTTTTAAACTTAATGTTACAAATGTTGCTGTATTTTGGTTTGTCAAAGAAAAAATAAACGCACTGTGTGACTAAAAAGAATGTTTCGTTTCATCATGTAAGCCTACATCACATTTACTGAAAGAATTAATTGTTGTGGGAATGGGAACATTTGAAATATAAAATACATTGTGAAATGATGATCAAATTAAATGCATGAAGGTCATAAATATTGAATACAGTAGCGTCCTACTTTTTTCTTCTTCTCATTGTTTTAGCACAGGGTTTAATCCATGCGTAATTTAGTTTCATTAAAATGTTTAGTTTTATTTTTATATTGCTTTTTTGATAACTCAACATTCCTCATTAGTTCTTATTTTTCATTATCATTTCTCCCTCTGAGCTATCATGATATTCATCTTAGTCACACATTGTCATGTCCAGGTCATGATGAGCATCTCCTTGTCTTCAGCGACACAAAGATCCAGTGCTGATCTGTGTTCAATGGCATTTTAGCTGCAGTATGTCAGAGGAGCGAGTAAAGACTCTCTCTCTAAGATGAGTCAATCAGAGAAAAAGAGGTAAGACTGCGTTTGTTTTCTGAACATCATTTTAAACACTACTGAAGTTTCAGTTTAGAGTGTTGTTGTTTTTTATATTGCCACAGTTTAAAAACAACTTAAAACTGGATTCATAATTTACATAAATGTTAAATTACCATACACTATGTGTAAAGTCCTGTACAGCCCAAGATAAAAGTGTGTTGCATTATATTTTAAAGGTGCGTGGATAGTAAATGTAAATAATATGGAAACTTGAATTACCAAGTCAATGTACAAAAAAGGGCTTTATAGACAATGTCACAGAATAACTAACTAATGTACTTGTGTAATGAGCTTGTTTTATGTTTTTCTATGTGATTTGGGACAAAGATGTTTTGGGACTATGAATGATATAATTGCCACTAGGAATTACTAAATATGAACATAGAAAAATAAATTACTAGAAAAGCTTAATAATTAATGCCTGAAATCTGTCTTTACCATCTAAAGCAGTGGATATTTACCATCTTTATGGAATTTAGAAGGTTTTAAATTTAAAGCTTTTTTAAATAAATAAAAAAATGAAGATCAAGGAAACAGTCAAGCGAGCAAAATAACATAAGCTCTACTAGATCAATAAAATGTGGTGTTTGTTAAATGATTCCCAATTGTTTTTCACTTTTTTATAGTATTTGTACAGGCTTTATATTTTCCAATATCAAGAGTATTATAATTAGGAATTATTTTAATTTTACCTGTGAAGTGGATTTGCTGTACGTGGCGGCATTAATTAAAGTGTCTTAATCCCTTAAAACATAACTGACTGTGTTTAAATAAATTTTACATCATAAATGTATTGTGAGATTTGAGAAGTGGTCTGCATCTCCTGCGCTGCATCAACATCACCCGCATAAAATCTGTCAATGTCAAATTAATGCACTGACTGACTGAAGTGACTCTTTATGAGATAATTACTCCTTCACTAATAAATCTCTCAATGTGTAAAATCAGTTGTTTCTGTTATTATAAATTGCACAACATTATTTTCATTTTTTGTATTACTCTTCCTGGTTCAATAGGGTGTTCTTGTAAGTACGTAGCAGTGGCTTGGACAAACTTTCCATATCACCTTCACTTAAAATGATGCATTCTGTTCGTGTGAATAAAAGTCTGTTGCTGAGCAGGTTTGAGCCAGAGCTGTTGAGAGAGAGAGCAAGAGCGAGAGAGCGAGAGGCGTCAGTGGAAGTTCCAAATGCTTGATCGTGACTTGAACGCACTTTGTTCCGTATTTTTGAGAATCAGTTCAGTGCAAATCCATGACAGACATTTTCACAGTTTTTTACTGTTAAAATCACAGTCATTTTTTGCAGTGTGCGGTAGATAGGCCTACTAATTTCTCCCCGTTTGTCTATGATCAGTGAAGCGTTTTTAACATGTTGGAAGATCATTAGAGAGAATGCCCTTTTAATTGGTCGTTTCAGTCATTGTGAGTCACGTGTCGTAGCAACGATGACGACAAGTGACAACAGCGGGAAATATTGTATTATAATATGCTATAATGTATGAAATCTATTTATCTAAATGCATCAATTAGTTTGTATCAAATATGTCAACTATCACTATGGATTTTGGTCCTTTCGATCTAAGGATTGACCTGCAGGTGACTGGTGATTGTTTTAGAAAACAGATGCAAACAAATGTAAGAATATTAAATTAAAATTTTTAGTAATCTTTGTTTAAGATTCTTTCAATGCTTGACATTCTTATGCACCCCATGGACTTATTACTGTATACATGAGTACATGTATTCAAATCTAAAACAAAACATCTGTTTCTATACAGACATAATCATATATATATATATGAAATGTATCTTTTGTGCTAAATCTGTGCAAAAGTCAAAATACATACATATATAATGTGTATATATATTGTCACGGGGTGAGGAATCACACAACAAGGCAGGTTGAGTGCAAAAGGCCCCGGAGGGTGGATTTTATTTACAGTGAGGGTGCAAAGGTGAAAACAGTCAATGAGCCGGTGCGTGGTGGCTGGTGATCCTCGTGCTCGGTGGTGCTCAACCCTTGTGGAAAGTGGGTGTCTCAACGTGCTCCAGTGAAGTGGGCTGTCGGTCACTCGCTGCTTTCTAGGAGAACAATAAAGAGATAGGTTAGTCCAGCAGTGCATTCAGCTCGAGACCAGAGTCTGTCTGTCTCCTCAGTGCTTGCTGCTTTTATGCCTCCTAGCCGATGAAGTGCAGCTGGGACCGATCAGCCCACGGTGATGACGTGCAGGTGCTGAGTTGCCAGGGCGACGCTGATTCCTCTGGGTGGACTCGTCACATTCCCCCCCCCCTAAGCGTCGTTCTGGTCCTGCGAACATATGGAGACAGTAGGGGTGAAACAAAGGGAGGGTGGGGAATGACCCCTGACAGACCTGCATAAGCTGTCCATATCCGTGAGAGGCCGTCGGCGTTCGCGTTGGCGGCCCCGGCCCGATGACGTACCTCAAAGTGGAAGTCCTGGAGCGCTAGGAACCAGCGACTCACCCTGGCGTTGGTGTCCTTGGCGCGGGCCATCCATGAAGCGGCGCATGGTCGGTGACCAGGGTGAACTTGCGGCCCAGCAGATAGTACCTGAGCTCCAGGACTGCCCACTTGATGGCCAGGGCCTCCCTCTCGACGGCGGCGTACCTCGTCTAGGCCGGGGACAGCTTCCTGCTGATGTAGACGATCGGATGCTCCTCGCCTTCCTGGATTTGGGACAGGACGGCTCCCAGTCCTGTGTCAGAAGCATCCGTCTGCAGCAGGAAGGGGCAACCGAAGTCTGCGAAGGCTGCGCCTGTTGAGCCTTGCTGAGGTGTTCTCGGACTAATGGCATCACCCGGTCGATCCGTTCCCTCATCTGGCGGACGTGCTCGATGAGGGTGCGATCAGGGGCAGGCTGCTGCTCCCAAGCTTCTCGTGCGATGTCCAGGAGCCCTCGTGGTTGGCGGCCGAAGAGAAGCTCGAAGGGGGTCTGGAGCGCGGAGTACCGGCGAAGACGTCAGGGCTGTCTTGACCCGGGCGAAGGCCTCCTCGAGGGCTGGGGTCCAGCAGACTTTCTCCGGCTGCCCCTTCCTGGTCAGGTCTGTCAGGGGGGCGGCTAGAGAGGAGAAGTTGGGGATAAAACAACGGTAATACCCTGCCAACCCCAAAAAGGCCCGTACCTGGGTCTTCGTCTGCGGTCTTGGGGCGGAGTGGATGGCCTCGACTTTCTTTTCCTGGGGCTGGATGAGGCCCCTTCCGACTCGGAAACCCAGGTACTTGGCCTCGGAGAGGGCTAGGTGACACTTGCGGGGGTTGGCAGTGAGTCCAGCCCGCCGGAGCTCCGAAAGCACCCTCCGCAGACGTTCCAGGTGGTCTCCCCATGCCTCGGAGTGGATGACGACATCATCGATGTAGGCCGCCGCGTAGGCCTGGTGGGGCCGTAGGATGATGTCCATCATCCTCTGGAAGGTCGCAGGGGCCCCGTGCAGGCCGAAGGGAAGGGTCCGGTACTGCCAGTGGCCACTGGGGGTCGAAAAAGCAGTCTTGGGTTTAGCGGATTCAGAGAGGGGTACCTGCCAATAGCCTTTGGTGAGGTCCAAGGTGCTGATGTACCGGGCCCTTCCCAACCGATCCAGGAGCTCGTCGACCCGAGGCATGGGGTACCCGTCGAACTCGGAGACTTCGTTCAGGCGTCGGAAGTCGTTGCAGAAGCGGAGGGTGCCATCCGGCTTTGGGACCATCACGATGGGGCTGGACCACGGGCTCCGGGATGGTTCGATTACCCCCAACTTCAGCATTTGTTGGATCTCTTCCTCAATAGCCTGCCGACGAGCCTCCGGGACACGGTAGGGCCGTTGCCGGACGATGACTCCTGGTGATGTTCGGACGTCGTGCTGTACCACGTTGGTCTGCCCTGGCTGGGTCGAGAACACATCCTGGAACTGACTGACCAGGTGCTGCAGCTCCGCCTTCTGGGCAGCCGATAGATGGGGGTTGACGTCTACAACCACGGGATCGGTGATGCTTAAGGCCGCTACTTGGTCCCGGGTCCCCACCCACTTCTTCAGGAGGTTGATGTGGTAGAGTTGCTCTGTCTGGCGCCGTCCCGGCTGCCTCAGACGATACGTGACTGGCCCGATCCTTTCGATCACTGTATAGGGACCTTTCCAGGTGGCCAGGAACTTGCAGGCAGAGCTGGGGACCAGGACCATGACGCGGTCTCCCGGCTGGAACTCCCGTGGTTGGGCTGCCCGGTCGTACCGGCGTTGCTGCGCCTGTTGAGCCTTGCTGAGGTGTTCCCGGACTAATGGCATCACCCGGTCGATCCGTTCCCTCATCTGGCGGACGTGCTCGATGAGGGTGCGATGAGGGGCAGGCTGCTGCTCCCAAGCTTCTCGTGCGATGTCCAGGAGCCCTCGTGGTTGGCGGCCGAAGAGAAGCTCGAAGGGGGTGAAGCCAGTTGAGGCCTGGGGTACTTCGCGGATCCCGAAGAGCACATAAGGAATCATGAGGTCCCAATCCCGCTTATCCTCCGCCGCCACACGTCTCAGCATCTGCTTGAGGGTCTGGTTGAACCTTTCCACCAGCCCGTCCGTCTGTGGGTGATAGACGGTGGTCCTCAACTGCTTCAACCGGAGCAGCCTGCAGAGATCTGCCATTAGCCGGGACATGAACGGGGTACCCTGGTCAGTCAGTATCTCCGTCGGTATGCCCACCCGGCTGGCCAGCAGGAACAGCTCCTGGGCGATGTTCTTCGCGGTGGCCTTGCGGAGGGGAATCGCTTCGGGGTACCGGGTGGCATAGTCGACGATGACCAGGATGTGTTCGTGGCCCCGGGCAGACTTTGGCAACGGCCCCACTATGTCCATCCCAATCCGCTCGAAGGGCACCTCGATGATGGGCAGCGGAATGAGTGGGCTGGGGGGAGGAGTCCTGGGCGACGTGACTTGGCAGGTCGGGCAGGCCTGGCAGAACCTCTTCACCTCGGCCTCCAGTCCCGGCCAGTGGAACCGGTCGCGGATACGCTGCGTGGTGTTAGCTGCCCCGAGGTGACCTGCCATCGGATGGGAGTGCGCCAACTCCAGGATGGTTTCGGTCTTGGTCCGAGGAACAACTAGCAATTTTTTCTCCTCCCCCCTCCGCTGTGCGACACAGTATAGCAGGCCCTTCTCAACGACAAAATGCGGGAGAGGATGGGGCCGTGGGAGGACGTCTTTCCCGTCGATGGTCCGCACTTGGGACCAGCAGTGCTTCAGGCGATCGTACTCCCGTTGTTCCTTGGCGAATGAGCCCCCTCCGGCAGCCTGCTGATACACATCAAAGAACGGATTAGTAGATTGGGAGGGGGACTCACCATCTCTCCCGCTGTCGGAGGCTAGAAGCGCTGGTCGGCGGCGGGGTCCTCGCGGCCGTCTCCGTCTTCGACGGTTCCCCTCCTGGCTGAGTGGCGGCGGTGAGCAGGGCGTCGAAGCCCGGCCAGTCTCTCCCCAGCAGTACGGCCACCGGAAGGTCCTCTACCAGGCCGACTTCCACCGGCCAGGTGCCTTGGGGTGATGAGATGGTGATCCGACGGGCCGGCACTTGGCGAGTGTCTCCATGCACGCACGGAATGGGGAGGAAGCTCTTCTCGCCTCTTCGAGGCCCGCACAATCCTGGCTGGATGAGGGTGACCGCACTGCCGGAGTCCAGCAGGGCTCTGAAGTGTCTTCCCTCGATCACCACGTCTGCTTCCGGAGCTCCCGATGGCATCCGCTGGTGGACGATGCAGCCTGCCAGCCACGCACGCGGAGGCGGCATGGGTTCGGCGCTGGGCATGGGCTCGTCTCGCGGCGGGGGAACCGTCGGCCTGCTTACCGGTTGCGGGGTGCCTTCGAGCGGCCGTCGCTCCTGGACCATCCTCCGGGGGAACGGCAACGCTCGCTCCCCTGCCTCACGGTGGTGGATGGCATCCGCCAGCTCGATCGCCTCCACGAGTTCCGCGGTGTTGGCCGGGTTCCTCATGCCGACCGCCTGCCGGATGGAACGGGGAAGAGCACGGAGGAGGCGATCGACGACCACCCGTTCCGCTACCTGACCCGCTGTGGGGTTTCCTTCCATTAGCCAATGTTGAGCGATGCGGTTGAGTTCGGCGGCTTGGGCATGGGCTGGCACGCGAGGCTTGAATTCCCATTCATGAAATTGTTGGGCGGCACAAATGGATGAGAGGCCCAACCTCGCCAGGATTTCACGCTTGACTTCGGCATAATCCTCAGCGATCGCACGGGGAAGTGAAAAATAAGCCCGCTGGGCTTCTCCGGTGAGCAAGGGTGCCAGCGCGCGTGCCCAATCGTCCTCTGGCCATTCTTCGCTCTGTGCAGTCGTCTCAAAGACCTGCAGGAAAGCCTCCACGTCATCATCCGCCGTCATCTTCGGCAGCAGGCGGGTGGCTCGGGCCCGCGGATCAGGTAGCGGATCGCGCTGGGCGGCGGCAGCACGGATGGCGGTTAATTCCTCTTCCGTCCTGCCCTGGCGAGTGGCGAGATGTTCGACGATCTGTTGCTGGCGGATGCTCACCTCCGTGAGGCGCTGCAACACTTCCTCCATCTTCGGGGAGCGAGCGCGCCACTTCCGGGTCCTGTCGTGCAGAAAAAAAACAAACAGAGAAGATCAGGTTTTCGGTGCGGTGAACTTGTCGGTGATTCCTCACACTTCTGCCCGCATTCTCCACCAATATCACGGGGTGAGGAATCACACGACAAGGCAGGTTGAGTGCAAAAGGCCCCGGAGGGTGGATTTTATTTACAGTGAGGGTGCAAAGGTGAAAACAGTCAGTGAGCCGGTGCGTGGTGGCTGGTGATCCTCGTGCTCGGTGGTGCTCAATCCTTGTGGAAAGTGGGTGTCTCAACGTGCTCCAGTGAAGTGGGCTGTCGGTCACTCGCTGCTTTCTAGGAGAACAATAAAGAGAGAGGTTAGTCCAGCAGTGCATTCAGCTCGAGACCAGAGTCTGTCTGTCTCCTCAGTGCTTGCTGCTTTTATGCCTCCTAGCCGATGAGGTGCAGCTGGGACCGATCAGCCCACGGTGATGACGTGCAGGTGCTGATTTGCCAGGGCGACGCTGATTCCTCTGGGTGGACTCGTCACAATATATATATATGTATGTATTTTGACTTGTGCACAGATTTAGCACAATAGATACATTTCTAATAAACTGCATGTCGAGCATTTTGCCTGTCCTTTCCTCCATGTTGTCCTTGTAGTCTCTACTATGGTTTTCAGTGCTGCGTGATATAATGTTTATTAAAAGTTTATTAAAAATAAGGAGCAAAGAAAGGCTTGCAAAATCCAAGGAGCTCAGGGTGAGGGTACAGAGTCGGTGCAGGGAGTCTTGGGGATCCACTGGATCCTCTTTGTGCTTCTTGTGTTGAAAGCACAATAAAAGTGAAAAAATGGGAGAAATTATATTATATACAGTAGTAGTTTATAATACAGTTTTAATACAATTATACAATTTTGGTATTTAGTATATTTCCCCATTTATCCTAGTATGATTTGCTCTTTTATAAACTTGTTTAAGCATTGTTTTTTGATCAAAAAAACTCTTTTTGCTTTCTCATCTAATACTTTTTTGCTTTCTCATCTAAAATTATATCAATATGAGGATCTTCCTATAATAATGATTTTTTTTCTTGCACGTTTAATAAGGAATAAAAGAATATTCTCACTTTATCACTTCCACCCACCACTATCACATGCCCCAATGTTATATTTAAAACCTCTAATTACCAGGGTTGCCAACTCTCACGCATTTGGCGTGATAGTCACGCTTTCAGGCTCTGTCTCACGCTCTCACGCTGCCCAACTTAATCTCACGCCAAATTGCCAAACCTGCTTTTGATATTAAACAAAGTCTAAACTTTTTTTTTTTAAATATTAGTTTTAATTTGAAATTCAAACAAAACATAGCGTTTTGGCGCTAATATGGCATAACAGTTAAAGCCAAAGTGTTGAAAAACGGAGTTGCGACATGCTCTCTCATCTCCCGGTGGCGTGCGCGGGCATGTGCTTCACGGAGCTCTCTTCTAGCACTGTGTCAATACATTTGAATGGCTTGATACACAACAGCTCCACTTTACAGGTGTTTGCAGCAAGTTTTGGTAAACAGTACAGCACAGTGCATTGATTATTACGTCAGCCATACATGATCGTTTTATAATGGAGAGTGATGGAGATGCAACAATGTTAACATTAATGTTAATATTTTTCTTGTATTTAGCCCTCAGATATTCCTTACTAATTGGTCATACTCATGCACATTGATGGTCAAATGTGACCATACACCTTAGCTATTTTTCAATTGAATAAATGTTCTATATTTTAGTTCAATAATATTTATTGAATATTTTGATATATTTTGGTACTAAATACTATTTGTGCAATAATTATGGTCCATTAACGACCACTTAAAATATTTTTCTTCTAATATTTTTATTATTTATATTACAATTAGTATAGTAATTAAGGTTAAATTAGAGAATTCTTATTCAAAGAGGCAAATTAGAGTAATTTTGTGGCTCGAAAAATAATAATTTCCATTTGTAATGCCATTACCCACTGGTGCCTTTATGGCTCTTTAATCAATATACATGTATCTAATCTAGTTGCTCAAAAAAAGTATTGCAGTTTTGCATTTTAATAAATATTTAGATATGATCAAACACTAGATTTCTTTAAATGTGAAATTTTAAAATGTTAATAACGTACATATCCTTATATGTACAGTAGGCTATGAATTGATACTGAAATCGAAATCGATATACCGTCGTATACCGTTAGCCCCTCAACAGCCCCCGACCCCCCCCTCCCCCCAAAAAAGAAAAGAAAAACTCACTCCAACCTGATCTTAAAAGTTGGCAACCCTGAATTACACAACGATGGATAAAACTACATTAAGAGAACTGGTTTTACAATTAATAGGCTGTTTGTGGTTTGTTATGTGTTACTTACTTTATCCAATAACCTATTTTAGCCTAATCTATAATCTAGGGCTTTGACAATAAATCAATGCATTGTGAATTGAGAAATGATTCTGAGATTTTTGTGAGCTTAGTTTTTAATAGCAGATGGCACTGCGTGCTTCAGAAACAGTGCTGCTCTGCTTGCTTCCAATTCCTTACGCACACCACTTGAACCTTCAATAAAATTATCATTCATAAAGTTCAAACCGGTTGAAGCGAATTACAAAGGTGTTCGTACTTTGCAGTGGGCTGTTTACATTAATCTTGCATCATAAAAGCATTCTGAGGTGCAATTAAGTGCATTCTCAGATAAATGCCCTCACTCCCATTTGTGTCTATGTTTAAAGGATTAGTTCACTTCCAAATGAAAATTTCCTGATAATTTACTCACCCTCATGTCATCCAAGATGTTAATGTCTTTTTTTTTCCTCAGTCGAAAATAAATTACGTTTTTCTGAGGAAAACATTCCAAGATATTTCTCCATATAATATAATATAATATAATATATTTTAATTGCAACCAACTGGTTGAAGGGCCAAATCCAGGGTTGCCAACTCTCACGCATTTGGCGTCGTATACCGTTAGCCCCTCAACAGCCCCCGACCCCCCCCCCCCTCCCCCCAAAAAAGAAAAGGAAAAACTCACTCCAACCTGATCTTAAAAGTTGGCAACCCTGCAAATCAATGCAGTTTTGAAGGGCTTCAGAGGTTCTTCAGAGGTTCTGTACGATCCCAGCCGAGGAATAGGGTCTTATCAAGCCAAACGATCAGCCATTTTACTTTTTAATCACGAGTAAAGAACTATTGAGAGGCTCCACGAGCCATGATTTCTGTAAAAAAAAAAACGGTCCATTGACGTAAACTGAGTTGACACACCTCTCTCTCTCAATGGCCCTGGTTTGAGTTTACAGACCTGCTGCTATGACAACAACTCTAGGATTAATTTCGAAGAACTTCACAATCCTGGATCGTGTCAGATCGTCAACAATACAATCCAGCTGTAACTAATCCACATACGAATAACAGGCCCCTGTTGCATAGCATAAGCTGATATTCAGCGCATTTTTTCAATGTACACCAACTGCAGAGAAATCCAAACATACATATACATTTTACACTTCTTTTCTTCTATTTTCAGTAAGATTTACTAAATATATGGTGTGATGGTGTGCCTACCATTGTGTGATTTAACTTGAATCATGTCCAACAGATGTCTGTTTTAAAGCAGAGTGTAATTCACTCCTTGATTTGCTTTGTAAAAGCCTACTTTGAGATTGTGTTGACAAACATATTTAGAGTGCATTATTTTCAATGTGTTTATTGCTACGTTTAGCGCAGCAAGTAATTTACATGCTGTGTATCAGGTTGCCATGACATCCTCATGCGCGTGCCTGCTTATCTATATAATCATGGTAAAATAACTTAAATATGGAGTTATACGGAGTGTGAATTTTAAGGTTTACAACAGAAACCTGACCCAAAAAGTGTGACTGACCCAATCGACTGCCGTGGTTTGCCCTGCGTATTTTTTTTGTATTCTTTTGTGTGTTAAATGTGCTTACCTAAGCATAGAATATCTTCAAGTGAGACTGAAGTATCTCCTGTAGTAAAATTGTTTTTCTCTCTGTTCTTTGTGCCATTAGTGTAAGATCAGGCTCACATGTGTCCAGCTCTGTGTCTGCAAAGAGTGACAATTCAAAAGGCAAACCACCAGACTTCAGTGAGAAAACGCCTACCAAAAGGTATTTCATGTGTTTCTTATTTTGGGTCACACATAGACTGTTAGAAAATATTTCAGGGAATATTTATCATGAAACTTTATTGTTCATATAACATTTATATTTAAAATCAGCAGTGCTATAAAAACCTAATACCTATTATGTCAATTTAATTTTGGTGCGCTGGCATAACTGCTGCCCATAATATTAAAATACAATTGTCAGTGAGTTGAACCCAATTGAAACTGGAGGCGCAGCAGTTTTCTAAATTTCTGCAGTTTGATATAGCTGCCTACAGAACTTAAAGATCGTCTCGGGTTATGTATATAACCCTTGTTCCCCGAGAAGGGAACGAGACACTGCGTCATCGTGTGATGACACTTTGGGAACGCCCTCAGCATTACACATCTGAAGTATGAATGAAATCAAGCCAATCTGATTGGTGGTGCGTCATGACGTAGTAGATGTATTCTTTTGTGTGTTAAATGTGCTTACCTAAGCATAGAATATCTTCAAGTGAGACTGAAGTATCTCCTGTAGTAAAATGTTTTTCTCTCTGTTCTTTGTGTCATTAGTGTAAGATCAGGCTCACATGTGTCCAGCTCTGTGTCTGTGACGAGTGACCATTCAAAAGGCAAACCACCAGACTTCAGTGAGAAAACGCCTACCAAAAGGTATTTCATGTGTTTCTTATTTTGGGTCACACATAGACTGTTAGAAAATATTTCAGGGAATATTTATCATGAAACTTTATTGTTCATATAACATTTATATTTAAAATCAGCAATGCTATAAAAACCTAATACCTATTATGTCAATTTAATTTTGGTGCGCTGGCATAACTGCTGCCCATAATATTAAAATACAATTGTCAGTGCAGAATTTACTATTAATCATGAACCCATGTGTTATTTGCTTATAGGATAGGACATATTACAGTTAGAGAATGTTTTTACTTAAATGGATCCTACACTTTAACAGTATGAACTTAAACAGCTATTGCTTTCTTTTTCTCTTTGTTAAAGAAATGTTTGAAATTTCTCTAATATGTTTCCTGAAAGTGCAGTGTATTATTTATTCTCTTACAGACATGATGCAGTATTTTCAGATTTCCAGACTCACAGGAACCACAATAATTTCACAGACAATCTCCTGTTGATCTTCCAGGTAAGAAATTCATTTTCATAAATGTTTATATGAATAACAAACAAATAGATTATTGACATTTCTGATTTCTCGCAAAAATGTTTAGAATTTTTTGACCATTTAGGTTTCATTTTAAGAACCGATAAAATATCTGGTAGTGTTAAAAAGGACAGCTAATTAACATGTTTGTTTTGTGTGCCCTATTATACTATTTTAAAGGTTCCTAATTTTGTTCTGGAGGTCTCCTACAATATAGTACTATAGATTTTTATAAGCAATTTAGTTTCTCTTTCCCGGGCAATACAACATCAAATATAATGTCTATCTCTTTTAGAAGATAAGATCCCTTACAAAACAAAAATATATTGCAATATACTAGAATTTATATTGCAATACATTAGAAAATATATTTCAATGTATCAGAAACTTCCTCATATATTTGAAAATATAAAGCAATATATGGATGGACAACCTATTGCTATATATTGATTCATATATTAAAATACATTGATATACAAACAAAACTGTATTACATTATTGCATGTATGTTTATTGAAACAGTATTTTTTTATGAGTTAAGAAATCTCATGCATAGATTTACAGAGAGGTTGATTAACAATAGTCCAAATCAAATTTTGCATGAAATTCATTATATTTTACAACACAAACTGGAGGCGCAGCAGTTTTCTAAATTTCTGCAGTTTGATATAGCTGCCTACAGAACTAAAAGATCGTCTCGGGTTATGTATATAACCCTTGTTCCCCGAGAAGGGAACGAGACACTGCGTCATCGTGTGATGACACTTTGGGAACGCCCTCAGCGTTACGCATCTGAAGTATGAATGAAATCAAGCCAATCTGATTGGTGGTGCGTCATGACGTAGTAGATGACGGCATACCCGGAAAATACAAAGGGACGCTGATGCAAACACACGGCAGCTTTACCGCGATGAAGCGAGCGCTCTGACCGTGATGGGTGTGGCGACGAGACACAGTGTCTCGTTCCCTTCTCGGGGAACAAGGGTTATATACATAACCCGAGACGTTCCCCTTCGAGGGAACTCGCACTGCGTCATCGTGTGATGACACTTTGAGAACGTTAGTACCACCATGCCACATCGACATCACCCACGTCCCAGTGTGAAGCTGGAGACCAGGCACACTTAGGACGCAAGCACTCTAGCACCAGGCGTCACCGGGAGGTGCAGACTATAGAACCGAATGAAGGTGTGCGGGGTGGCTAGGGGTGCACCGATCCGATATTAGGATCGGATATCGGCCGCGATACTGACAAAATAGTTGGATCGGGGATCTGAAAAATAAACAGATCCACAAGCCGATCCAGGTGGTTTTTTTCGTCGCAGCAGAACCTACGTCATTCATCAGCTTCACGTGTGTCGCATGCTAGAAGCAACACGGAGTGAGCCAGAGAGTCGGCTGTGTGGAGGAGGTATTTCACGCTTGCCACGCCAACTAGTTCGTCGGCTGTTTGCAATGTCTGCAAAGTAACTTAAAGCTACACTGTGTGATATTTTCCCCCATCTAGGGGTGAACTTGTATATGACCATTCAGTGAATTTTAGTTTCTGTTCCTCTCAATTCCGATTTCGTTTCAACTCCTACGGTGGCCGATTTAGTCCAAGATTAACATGTTTCCAGTTCGACCTCGTCCACATTCGACACGGTGCCTGTGGGATATTCTGTGCGCAGTGGGATGGTTGGAACTCAACTGGCCTAATTATTCGGCTAGAAAGAACTGCAGCTAATCCAGAGTGAACTTTGAGGATAGTAATGTTTATTCAGTCATCCAATTGCAAGGCATAAAGGTTTGCGTGGATATGTACATAAATGTGGTTTCTGTGAGAGAACAAATAAGGATGGTAAATATACATACACAGTTAAGAACTGTATAACTATACTTATAAGTTACATTTGTATAATGTAACCGTAAACCAGAGCTTATTGTACCATATAGGCGCTAAATGCAGCTGCATTAAAAGGAGCGGAGCTGCCGCTGCCGCTGCTAACAAGCGGTGTCCGGTTACAAAAGTGTGTGCGCCGCTTTAACGTTCGCACTGCAGTGCGCTCTGTATAACAATTGTTAATATGCCGATCAGACCTGATACATATTTCCATCAACATACATTACAAGCAAATAGTTTCTATAAACGAATAAACATTGTTGATAACAAAATAACTGAATGATTATTCAAATAGGTGAGCATTACTCTATTGTATGTTAACACAAAAATACTTCTGAGGTGACATCAACTGAATTACGCGATGACACACTCTGAAACACATCTACAATGACAATAACTATTATTACTTACGGAGTTATTAACGCACAAAAATACCACACAAGGAAAAACAGACTTTTAGGAATAAACAAGCCAGGAAAACTCCGTATAACTCCGTTACTGGACGCTGCTGAGATGAAAACTTTTTGCGCATGGACCAGACAAGTCTGAACAAGTTGACGCGCACATGCGCGAGGCAAGGAATTTTGTACAGTGCAATCGAGTATTAAAACCAGTTAAAACGCGAAAGGCAAAGCTTGAATTTACGGGTATGTCCCTCTTTGGCTAATGTACTTTCAAGATGGAGGGGCAACATGGCGACCACCGTTAGATCCCATTACCTTATGTATTTTCAATGGCATATTATAAACTTACGAGAATACTTTATTACTTGAAAGAAGTAAATATACATTAATGAGCACATATATTTTTGAAAGAACTAAGTGTTTTTAGCTAAGAATAGACTAAAAAAGTTACACAGTGTAGCTTTAAATGTTTCGAGGACGTTAGTACCACCATGCCACATCGACATCACCCACGTCCCAGTGTGAAGCTGGAGACCAGGCACACTTAGGACGCAAGCACTCTAGCACCAGGCGTCACCGGGAGGTGCAGACTATAGAACCGAATGAAGGTGTGCGGGGTGGCTAGGGGTGCACCGATCCGATATTAGGATCGGATATCGGCCGCGATACTGACAAAATAGTTGGATCGGGGATCGGAAAAATGAACAGATCCACAAGCCGATCCAGGTGTTTTTTTTCGTCACAGCAGAACCTACGTCATTCATCAGCTTCACGTGTCGCATGCTAGAAGCAACACGGAGTGAGCCAGAGAGTCGGCTGTGTGGAGGAGGTATTTCACGCTTGCCACGCCAACTAGTTCGTCGGCTGTTTGCAATGTCTGCAAAGTAACTTAAATGTTTCGAGGGGAGGTGGTATTACTGCAAGGTCAGGGTTTTTCCTGCATTGAACATTTTTTGACGGCCGCCAAAGCCTAATTTGATGAGTTATTGCGATTTACGAGTGATATAGAATAGATGCTGCGCTTATGATAAGAGAGCTCCTCCCCCGCGCACACTCTCTGGGTCTTCAAAATAATCAGTGTTAGCTGTTAGCTCTCTCATATTTCACATATTAATCCAAATCAAAAGGTCGGAAGACCGAAACCATGTTGCACGTGACACATTCGGACAATTTTGTCCTTGAATTACCGCTGGGTATGAATTGCGCTCAAAAAATGTTGACTCTTCTCTGTCCAGCTGACATAAAGCATACTTTCAATAAACGGGAGACAAATTATATTCAGTTATGAAGTGTTTTCTGTGTGTTGACATCTTTCGCGATGTTCTAACAGACGGGATTCGCACACAACGCGTCTGCTAATGTCCGATTCGTGACCTAATGACTCCTTTGAACGAATCATTTTAACGACTGGTTAGAACAACTGATCTGTCCAACACTGAACTCATGAATCAGTTTATTAATTTACTCAGAACGCATCTGAAAGGAGAACACAAGTGTGCTTACCCAATTTAGCAAGAGTGGGTAGTAAGAATTATTTTTAATTATCAACAGTATTTCAGCTTATTTCTGTTGACAATGTGTTGTAAAATAAAGCCTACAATCATTTAGACTGGAGTGAGGTGAAACTAGAACAAAGTTGTTATTAGCTAGCTGATCATTTTTATTAAATTGCATATGGCAGAAAATTAGGCTATTTGTTCATTTGTAATGCTACTTTTTAATATTGATATGATTATATATCAAAACAATTATCTGTAGTGTAAAAAATGTTTGGTAACTGTCAGATTACTATTGTATGTTTGACCAATACACTGTTTTTTGTTTCCACTGCTACATTTAATTTATTTAAAGAAGTTTGATTACATTCTATTTTAGATTTGAATGCACAATTGTTTTTTAAATAAATAAGAATTCACTTTACATACATCTGTATTTTTGTCTTAGTTATGTTTAGTTAGTAAAGTCTGGCAGATTGCGCACCCTATAAGCTGTGGCTATAGCCTGGACGATCCAGTTGCTGATCGTCTGAGTAGACGCAGGCAGCCCTCTCTTGGGTGAGCCAAAGCACACCAACAATTGGTCTGACCTTCTCCATTGGGAAGACTTCTCCAGGTAGATTTTAAGTGCTCTGACAGGACAGAGCAGGTGAAGTCTCCCCTCTTCCGCCGTCAGGTGGGGAGGAGTATGGAAAGCCTGAAGAACCAAAGACCGAGCCGCCTGAGATGGCACCTTGGGTATATACCCCGGTCTAGGGTGCAAGATGGCTTTAACTCCGCCAGGGGCAAACTCCAGGCAAGTTGGCGTAACCGCCAAGGCCTGGAGATCTCCCACCCTCCTGAGAGAGGTAATGGCAAGGAGAAAGGCCACCTTGAGGGTCAGGTTCTTCGGCTCAGCCTGCTCCAGTGGCTCGAAGGGGGCCTCGGACAGCCCTTCAAGTACCACCGCCAGGTCCCAGGTTGGGACTCTGGAATGAGCCGCCGGCCTCATCCTCTGGGCCCCACGGAGGAACTGTACAACCAGAGGGTGCTTCCCCAAGGGTCCCTCACCTAAAGGTGCATGGAAAGCCCCAAGGGCAGCCACGTACACCTTCAGGGTGGACGGGGTAAGACCATAAGAGAAGCGATCTTGGAGGAAGGAGGCTGGTCTCGGGTGTTAAATGAGACTCGTTCTCGACCCCCTGAAGCGGCTGACCGGCAGGGAGAAGCCGAGAACGGAGCTCTATGGGCGCACACGCTCGCTGGCCGGTCGCAAGTCCTTACGGAGGCGACGAAGGCAGTGAGCGCACGCGGGAAACCAGTGAGGCCTGAAGCGTCATGGATGGCAGGATCCCAGCACTGATTTCTCGAGCGCTCCAGGGGGAAAACGACATCGGTCGCTCCACCCCGGGGGGGACAGCTCTAGGACCGCTTTGTGGTAGCCTTCTTCGCCTCAGATCGACCCTAGGCTCTGAAGGCTTACCACGAGAGCGCCGCCTCTTTTGCCAAGCTCCCTCAGGAGGGGCGCGAGAAGCGACGCTCTCCTTTTTGCACCTGTCGGTGCGAGGAGGAGCTACCTGACGGCTGAGGCTGCCCTTGCTGGACAGCCTTCCCCGAGGAGCCAGAACGGCGAGGGAGGTACTGCTGGAAGGCCGCCGCCTGCTTTTTCACCTCCTGGAACCTCTCGACCACGGTGTTACCCGCGCCGCCGAAGAGGCCAGAAGGGGAAATCGGGGAATCGAGGAGAAAATGTTTCTCTCTCTCTCTCATCCCCAACAGGTTTAACCAGAGATGTCTCTCCGCAACCACCAGACCAGCCATGGAGCGGGCGATGTTGCGGGCCATCTCCTTGGTGATCCGGAGAGACCCTCCCCCTCGTCCAGCTCCTTGAGGAGGTCGGCCTGATAGGCCTGCAACACCGCCATAGTGTGCAGACAACTACCAGCCCGCCCAGCCGCCATGTAAGCCCTACCCACCAGCGCCGAAGTGTCCCGGCATGGCTTGGTGGGTAGCACCGGGGCCTTGAGGGACGAAGCGGCCTCGGGAGAGAGGTAGCTCGCGAGAGTATCCTCCACCCGAGGCAGCGTCCCATAACCCCGCTCGGCCGCCCCCAGCACATTCCCAAATTCAAGTGCTTGAGGGGTGGAAAGTCTGGCCGAGTAGGGTTTTTCCCAGGATCTACACAACTCATTGAAATGAAACGCGGACACGGATGCACACATCTCTTAAACTGAGCCATCTCACTTGCTTTGTGTAACGTTGGTAGACAAACAACACCAAATAAACAGAGACAAAAACACAGAGCGCTTCAGCTGAAGAGCGAAAAGCTGCCGTGTGTTTGCATCAGCGTCCCTTTGTATCTTCCGGGTATGCCGTCATCTACTACATCATGACGCACCACCAATCAGATTGGCTTGATTTCATTCATACTTCAGATGCGTAACGCTGAGGGCGTTCCCAAAGTGTCATCACACGATGACGCAGTGCGAGTTCCCTCGAAGGGGAACTCACTCTTCTTTCTTGCTGCATTAAAGATTAAATTGGAATTCTGTAATTCTGGTTGGCCCTCGTGAGCTAATCGCACAGCTGAAGCAGACCTACGAACTGATTGTCCAATTTCCCCTCACATGTCAACAGGGCAATTAGCTCGTAGCTCAGCTTCAGCTGTGCAATACGACCAGAATTACTGACATGCCAGAAATTCATCCGACCGTCTCTCCCTGTACACTGGACAAATATGGGATGACTTTACTATCAAACTGATTAATAAATAAACGCACAATTATCCATGAACTTGATACATTTTGTAGATATTTTCACTGTCCACAAACAAATGCCTTTTCAACTTGTGTGTGCTAAATACAGAATTACATGAATGTGCAGCATTTTGTACAAATAGAGACATAATTGTGAATGCAAAACTTCAATTTTGTATTAATGTTGGTCAGAATCTGTCCGTACAACAAGTAAGATGTGCATTTGTTGATCTGGTGCCACGCATGCATTCATTGACTCATTTGTGAGTCGATCCTATTCTCAAAATCCAAATTAATCAAATAGGATCAACTCACAAATGAGGCAATGCATGCGCAGCACCGGATCCACAAATGCACATCTTACTCGTTGCATGCACAGATTAATCATTTTAACTCTAAAATTATGCAAACACCTCACAGCACACAACGCACGACCCAAACAAGAGTTGCACGAGTCAGAATTCGGCTCGAAATCGGACGAAAATCCCACTGTGTATGCCCAGCTTAAGAAATAAAGATTACTAAAAAAATATGATAGGGTTTGGTGAAAAACAAACTGAAATTCAATGTATTAAAAATCCTGGCCGTTGGTTGTGTGGAGGGCGTTCACGTGACTTTATTAACGTCGCAATTCACTCTGACTCGCCCAGGAGAAGCACACAAGCTGTAAGAATAATAGATAATAGCCTACATTTTATAAATTTAAAACAGGCTATGATTTATATTACTGGATGACCACAAGCATTAAGAATTCTGTGACAGTCATTATATATCTCTCTGCATGTGCTGTAGCTAGCTGAAAAAAACTAGAGGATTGGAGATGTTTTCCATGATGGAGGAGATTTTAAAACAATAATTAAAATATTAATATTAACAATATGCCTAATAATAATAATGCCTAACTAGTTTGTCCCAATGAGTTCAATTTATGGTAGTAGTTCTTTGTTAATCCACACACTTGTTGGTAGAGATTCATCCTTTGAGGATAATGAATGTGCTCACATTTCACAGAAATGTACCCAATTTATTTGGATTTGCTTTAACATGCTGAATGATGGGACAGATAGATTAAGTAAGCCTCATCAGTGGAGAATTAAGTTGACCAAAAATCAACATTGATTGAATGTTTGTCTTTTCAACACTGAAAAGCATGGAATTATCAACATTGATCCAATATTATTTAGCATTGAATTTTCAACATTGGTCCACTATTTTTTAGCATCGAATTTTCAACATTGATTCAATATTACCTAGCATTGACATTTCAACCACAACCAAATTGATGATTCTGATGGAATTTCAACATTGACTCAATGTCACAATGCTATCTGGGATAGCAGCTTTTAGACATTGTTATAATTTTTGTTATAAGTCAGAAATGACAAGGAGGCAGCTTCACGCAATACAAAGTCAATGGAGAGGGTTGGATTGTTTCCCCCCCGGTGGGCGTGGTTTTCAGATTATGACGCGTGTTGCTCTGTCACTATAGTATGTGTCATGGCAGGTGTAATAATAGTATATTGGATAAGTGATTTTTGGTCATACCCGTCCAGCACTAACAGACAGCAGCATATGTTAGGCTGCTGCTGTCTGTTAGTGCTGGACGGTATGACCAAAAATTTATATCACAGTATTTTTCTAAATTATACCGGTTTTGCGGTATATGACGGTATTTTTTTCCCCTATGCATGACAAGGTGTTAACCACATTTTCTACTGATTGAGAGGGAAAATACTGCAGTAGATTGACTAGAATGCCCTATTTTACTGTCATGACGAGTGAATATTGTAGAAAAATTCCACACTAGAGTTAATACAGGTTTGCAAAGCCCCACAAAATGATGCTGACCTTAAGCATTTTAAAAAATCGAACCCTATATAACAACAAACTGCCAAAACAAGCAAGTGGTACTCACTGCAGAGTCAAATGACATTCAGCTCCTCCTCTCTGGAGCTCCAATGGGGTGGAGGGATAGAGTGGGTAGGGTTAAGGTGTGGTTGGATATTCTAGCTCCACCCATTAGGCACAAATTACATTCGCCCCTCCTCTATTCTTTGAATTATCAGTCTATTAACTTACATCATTGTCTTCTGTGTATCAGAATAATCCATTGTGTCATCGTGTTCGTGATCAGACGTACGGCTGTAGTATCGGTGTCTTTGTTTGCACATTTATTTAATTTGAAGAAGACTTGATGAAATACATGCGCATACACGCTGCTGGTTCATGTTTACAGCACTAGAGTATATGAAATATATCCTTAAAAAACTTAAACTTGAATCTGATATGATCCATGTGGTGAGCTTTGTTAATCTCATTGCGGCGCTCTGCACAGAAACCGCTCTCATGCGTGCTCCGCTCATGTTGTTTGAATTCTCTGCTGTTATCATAGGCTGAATTCGAAATTGCCCCCTAAATCCTCAATCAATCACTATTCCCCATGTTAGTCCACTAATATAGTTAACTTGAAGACGTGAATGAAATGAGTGAGTGAATTCGGACAGCCGTTGTGTGTACATCGGCTGTACACTCGTTATTGCGGTGCAATGTGGGATTGAATGAGTGCACTAAATAACAGTGTTAATTTTGACAGCATATTTTGATTTAGTTTTAGTCATAGTCTTTTGACTAAAATGCCATTTAGTTTTAGTCATATTTTAGTCACCTGAATTATTTTTATTTTTAGTCTAGTTTTAGTCGACTAAATATCATAAGATTTTAGTCGACTAAATCTACAGTAGATTTATTCTCCTATAATCTAATGAGTTTAGTTAAATTGTAATACATCAAGCATTAAGCATTACATAACCGACTGTCACTTGAACTGACATTTTGACATCATTTTGTTTTTGACATTAAAAATACACGAAAGAGAGCTCAATTCACTTTTTTTAAAAAACATCTATATAGTTTTTATAACTTTGTATTTCTGTTTTAGTTAGTAGGCCATGTCATGTTAAGCTAAAGCTTCAAATAATTTTTTTTATTTTTATTTTTTATTTCAGTTAACATTTATTTAATTTCAAGTAATAGATACTTTATTTATGTGCCTAATATTGGTCTTTCCTCCTAACTATGAATTAAATAGGAATTCAATTAAATACAGCTTTTAATTATAAACAAGCTCAAAATACACAGTGACTCTTATTTTGAAATGTCTGCGCCTTACTGCAGTTGCAGGAGCTCATTCAAGTTCAGATGAGAGAGATAAAATATGCATTGTTACAACAATTGTATGGCATAAATGTGCGCTATTCATTGATTGTGAATGGCTCTGGAGCAGCCTGGAGCGCTGTATTGGGGATGCATGAGCCTGCAGAACGTGCAACAGCGCCGTGTTTTCCAGCGGTTAGATCAGGATGTTCAAATCAAATGTGTGCAGCTGTTACACAGGATATCAGTTCTGACTGGATCTCTTCCCTAATCGGCCCTCCCTAACATTTTTTTTTTTTTTACTTTTTCGTCATAGTTTTTGTCATCCAACACTATTTTTTAGTTAGTTATTGTCTCGTTTTCGTCAGTGAAAAAAGGTTGTTGACGAAAACTATGACAAATTATTCGTCAACGAAATTAACACTGCTCAATAACGTCCACTATGGTTTCGGACACCACTACAAATTAATGTCCATTCAAATAATGCCCTATTTGATGGTATAGGGGGCCATTTCGGATTCATCCATAGGCTGCAATGCGATATCAGCTGTGCCCTCACTACAGTGCAACAGTGAAAAGGACCCCTCTCAAACAGTGCCGTGTTGCGCCGCGTTCCAAACATTCTTAAAGCAACATATACCGGTATTGCGGTATCATCAAAATTCATATCGTAACAAAAATAAAAAACGGTATTCGGTAAGAACCGGTATAACGCCCAGCACTACTTTCTGTCACTAAATACTTTTTGTAACTTTAATTGTAAGGATTTACCTGTTTGATGTATGCCTATAAATAGTGAAGACTATTCAGTGTTATTTAAAATGTGATTACTTTATTCAATTTATGTAGCATTTCTGTACCAGAATACTACTGTCACCTAAACCTAAGTGCAAATATTAAGAGAGCTAAATTGGTTGAAAGAACGCTGGAGACTTCATGATATTTAAACTATACAATCTTATGTATGTGTGTTGATTAGTGTTATTATTATTATTATTGGTAGTAGAAGTTGTAGAGATGGATTATTATTACATAGAGACATAGACAACAGTAGCCTAATATATTCTGTCAATTTCTTCACGTTAAACCAAACTTTTATTTTGATGGGTTGCCGTGAAGACCTTTGAGTGTCTGTGTTAATTTCATGATATGACAGTTTTCTCGAATGAAACGGTAAATTCTCATGAAGTGATGGTTTATGCGTTCGTGTCCTCATATAGTGACAGACGGCCAGTGATGCCAGTAACGCGTTACTATAATCTGACTACTTTTTCCAGTAACAAGTAATCTAACGCGTCACTGTGCGTTACTATTTTTGTCATTTTCCTTAGTAAAAAATTTTATTTTTACTTTCTTCTTGCGTCTTGGGGAGAGTAGTCAAGAAAGACTGTCTTTTACATTTTTTATTAAAATTAAAATGTTTTTTATTCAGGAAATATTTGTTAATTTAAATTTAAAATGTTAGGAGATGCATTGTTGACGTTACTGTTAAAAATGCACTTCCAATAAAGTGAGTGTTGGCAAAAACGGTTGTCATATTTATGTTGAGGTGGCAGGGGTGTTGTCGGCAGCTGCTGAATGTAACTAATAAAGTAACTTGTAATCTAATTTAGTTACTTTACAGATTACTTGATTTTAAAAGTAACTAAGTTACTTTTTAAAGGAGTAATCAGCAATCAGTAATCAGATTACATTTTTAAAGTAACTGTGGCAACACTGCACACGGCAGAGACTACAAAGACAGCGAGCGAGTGTCACGCGTGTGCAGGGGTATAAATCACGGGGGGGACGCGGGGTACAGGACCCCAACCCCCCAATTTGAGGGCTGTCCCCCCCTAAAAACCATGCTGAGTATTGTAAATAATATAATGATATATACTTAAAATAAATGTGTAAGTAGTAAAACAATACAAAAGCAAACGGGACAAAAAATGATTTAAGTTTAAAAACATTTCGAGTCCCTCTTCCCCCATTGTCCAGTGGTTTGATCCACCGCGCACCTCAACTAACGTTACCCATAGACCGTATAAAACTACCTCACTACTGTGTTTTTCATTAAGAATAATAGGCTAATGAACCCAAAAATTAAGCAATCCGCCCCCGAACTGGCGCTAATTCTAAACCTAAAGTAATATGCGGACGGCCGCTCCGCCAGATCAGTGTTGGGTTTTGCTCAATATGATAATAAGTGGCAGATCAGAGGGCTTGCAGCAGTTGAATATCTAAAGATCTGAATATCATAGTATAAAATACTATGTGGAGGATGCAAGATAATTTAATAATTATAATATGACTGCGTGGTGAACCTTACTCATATTTAAACAACTATCGCTTTGTCGATGTTGGTCAGATAAAATGACATTATATATGACATTAGATCATTTTTCAGTGTACAAAAAAGCCAAATAAGCACAAAATGTTTTTTATTTTTGTTTTTTTGTGGTACACATATCCTTGGCTGTATTATTTGTGTCCCCTTCAAAAATTGCTCTTGAGAAATTTTATGTTTATCGTCCCCCCCAACTGTTAGATGAAATTTACGCCCCTGTACGTGTGTGTGTGTTTGTGCGCGTGGGTGCCCACGCATCTGTGGCCGTCATTCACACAGATACGCAGAACATGCAGGAGTAATATTTAAATAGTATTTTGCAGTTTAATATTCACAGACACTAGTATATATTCGGCTACAGTCTGGAACCCTGCACTTAGATAAACACAGACGCAACTGAACGCAGCTGCGGGTACTGAATATATTCAGGATTCGGTACTACTGGTACTACCACTACTGCTGGTATCGTCACATTTTTTAAATTTCAGTACCGAAGTACCAGAACTTGTAACATCCCTATTAGGGAAATACTTCCAGTATTAGACAATTATTTGAGGTGGTAGAACAGATTAGTCGTGTTACCTCTCTTAGCCGGAGTTGTTGCCCCACACACTCTACAGAGTATAGTTTGCTGCTGCTCGTCGGACGGCTTAAATCTGAAGTCCAAATAATGTATGTTGCACCGGTCTTTTTCACCAGCTCCTCCATTTCATTTAACTATGTTTACTCAAGATAACGAATACGATGATGCATTGCAGCCGGTTGCAGCTCGTGGCTCTAAATTTCACTATCCTAATCACAGATACGGGGGGGTTGAGTACTCTGAGTTCGGGCCAAAATACTGAGCTTGGAGCCCTCTCCTCGGACAGCATGCCAAATACGTATACTACTTTACACTATCTGATTATTTGAAACGACGTAATAATAATGAAGCTGAAAGTTTAATTGCATCAAAAACGGATATATTACCACTTTGTTAATATTGCATTGATAGTATTGACAAGAAGTTTCTGTGCTCCTGAATGTTTGTGTGTAAGTGCAGCTCATTCTTCTATTTTTTGTGTGTGTGTGTGTGTGTGTGTGTGTGTGTACCCATTCCACAACCCTCCAACTTTACAGACCTTTTACATTCACAAACAGCTATATTACTCACTGACTTCTTTTACAAATACTTTTAACTACTGTATAAATAGTTTTGACCTAATAAGGATGTGAATTTAATTCAATTTTGTTGTTCTGTTACTTTTTTTTCTTGCTTTGTAGGATCTTGAGAGGAAAATGATCACATCTCTGAAGAATGAGCTGGAAAAGTTTAGGAAAATATTACAAAAAGAAAACACAGAATACTTAGTGAACGACTTTAATGAGAACAGATGCTGTATCAAAGATGCAGCTCTTGATCTCACACTACACTATCTGAGAGAGATGAATCAAGATGAAGCTGCTGATACTTTAAAAGGTAAGAGACTCATGACCATCTGTCAGATTGTCACTTATAAATGTAAGAGGAAAAAAAAAGTTTAAGTCTTAATTTTCTCTGTGTTTAGATGAGCTGGTCTTCATTCATCAGCTAAAATGTGGCCTAAAGAAGAAGTATCAATGTGTGTTTGAAGGAATTGCAAAGCAGGGCGACTCCACCCTTCTGAATAACATCTACACAGATCTCTATATCACTCATGGTGGTTGTGAACAGGTCAATACTGAACATGAGGTCAGACGGATTGAAGTTGCTTCCAGGCATCATGAATCAAAAGAGATACCATTTGAATGCAAAAATTTGTTTGAAGCACCTGAACAAGACAATGAGATCAGAACAGTACTGACAAAAGGAGTAGCTGGCATCGGGAAATCAGTCTCTGTGCAAAAGTTTGTTCTGGATTGGGCTGAAGGAAAAGAAAATCAAGATATCAGCTTCATATTTCCTCTTCCATTCAGAGAGATGAACTTAATGGAGAAATCTAAAACAAGTTTGATGGATCTTGTGACTCAATTTTTCCCAGAGACAAAAGGACTGAACCTTACAAGAAGGAATGATTTTAAAGTCCTGTTCATCCTTGATGGATTGGATGAATGCCGTCTTCCTCTAAACGTTGAGGGTAATGAGATGTGGCATGATGAATCTTCACCAGCTTCTCTGGATGTTCTCCTGACGAACCTCATCAAGGGAAATCTGCTTCCTTCTGCTCTCATCTGGATCACCACCAGACCAGCAGCTGCCAGTAAGATTCCTCCTGACTGTATTGACCGCGTGACAGAGATACGAGGATTCAATGATGCACAAAAGGAAGAGTACTTAAAAAAAAGATTCAAAGATGAGAAAATGGCCGGTGAAATCATTGTTCACATTAAACAAACAAAGAGTCTCTTTATCATGTGCCACATCCCAGTCTTCTGCTGGATTTCAGCAACTGTTCTCCGGAACATTTTAAAGGAGAAAATAAATAATGATGTGAAAAACAATCAGTCTGATGACGCCTCTAAAACACTGCAGGAATCAAATACGGAAGACACTCCCAAGACTCTGACACAAATGTACACACACTTTCTGCGCTTTCAGATCCAGCAGAGCAGACGAAAGTATGATCGAAAATACACACCAGATGTTTCCTGGGATAAAGACGCCATCCTTTCAATGGGGAAACTGGCATTTCATCAGCTGGAAAGAAACAACCTGATCTTCTATGAATCAGACCTGGAATCCTGTGGTATTGACGTCTATAAGGCATCAGTGTATTCAGGCATGTGTACCCAGATCTTTAAGAAGGAAACAGGGATCATTCTTGGTATCATGTACTGCTTTGTTCACTTGAGCATTCAAGAGTTTATTGCAGCCCTTTATGCACATCTGTTTCTAGACATCAACAAGAAAAGTGTGTTCATTCATGAGTCTACAGAACAGGAAAACAAAAATGAAACAATGATTGATTTGCTCAAGACTGCAGTGGACAAGGCGCTTGAAAGTGACAATGGACACCTGGACCTTTTCCTTCGCTTCCTCCTCGGTTTGTCGCTCCAGTCTAATCGGCAACTCTTACGAGGTCTGTTGACACAGCAAGATGACAATGACCAGAGCAAAAAGGAGGTAGTTCATTACATCAAGCAGAAACTTGAAGATAATCTGTCTCCAGAGAGATCCATCAATTTGTTCTACTGTCTGAATGAACTGAACGATCAGACTTTGGTGAAAGAGATTCAGACCCACCTTAGCAAAGGAAGTCTCTCATCTGCTGACCTTTCACCTGCCCAGTGGTCTGCTGTGGCCTTTGTGTTGTTGACATCAGAGGAGGAGCTACAGGAGTTTGAGCTTCAGAAATTCAAGAAATCAGACGAGTGTCTTATTAGATTATTGGAAGTTATCAAAACCTCCAAAAGAGCTTTGTAAGTAATTTAGTGCATACATACATACACACACACACACACACACACACACACACACACACATAAATATAAATAAATATATATATATATATCAGGGGTGTCACGGTACACGTATTTGTATTGAACCGTTTCGGTACAGAGCTTTTGGTACGGTGCACGCGTGTACATATTAAGTATTCAGTCCATTTTATCACGAAATTCAAATGATAAATGCCGTTTTAACGCTCTTTAATGTGACGTGACTGATAGATGCGTATCAGTTCAACTTAAAGCGGCAGCGCGCGAATCAATGCGATCATCTCTTCCTAAAGAATAAACATAAATTAATATATCTTAAGGTATGTTGAGGATACATTACAACTTACTGAAATGTATCATATGTCGTGTAATCGCTCCATCTGTGTTTACTAGGGGTGACGTGACTGATAGACATGTATCAGTTCAACTTAAAGCGGCAGCGCGGCGTGCAAGTCAATGCGATCATCTCTTCCTAAAGAATAAACATAAATTAATACATCTTAAAGTATGTTGAGGATACATTACAACTTAGTGAAATGTACTATATTAGCCGTTATATTCATTATATTAGCCTATATATATATATATATATATATATATATATATATATATATATATATATATTCATTATATACTACTTAGCCTGTTAGTGATGTCTTGTTTATTTAATGTATGTTTAAATAAACCTGTCATTAAAATTACAGCCACTAAATGATTATATTTCAACAACGAATAAAAATAATTAGATTTAGAAATTAATGCAAAAACTGCCTTATGTGAAGCTTATGAGTGTTGATTATTATATCTAAAAATAAATAGCAACTGAATTTAGGCTAATAGTTTGGGCTCTGTTGTTAATCTTTAATAGCTATTTGTAAGTAAGGGCTCCCTATATAGTTTACAACATTATCTTTAAGAAACTTTTAGTTATAATTTAATTCATTTAAGGACAGACACATTTTTTTAAATTAAACCACTGTTGAATAAAAATTTATAAAAAGCAATTTTGTAAAACTGCTGTACCGAATCCATACCGAACCGTGACTTCAAAACCGAGGTACGTACCGAACCGTCAGTTTTGTGTACCGTTACACCCCTAATATATATGTATATAGTTCGGTACAGCAGATTTACAAAATTGCTTTTTATTTATTTTTTATATTTAACAGTGGTTTACTGGGGGGGGGGGGGAAGTGTCTGTCCTTGAATGAATTAAATTATATCTAAAAGTTTATTTAAGATATTTCTGTAAATTATATAGGGATCCCTTACTTGTACATTAATATTAAAGGTTCACAACAGAGCCCAAACTATTAGCCTAAATTCAGCTGATATTTATTTTTAGGTATAATAATCAGCACTCAAATAACACATTGTGTGCACACATGTAAACTTCACATAAGGCAGTTTTTACATTAACTCCTAAATCTAATTATAAAATAGTTTTTTTTTCTCCAAATCGTTG
The DNA here is from genome assembly GCA_023566225.1 of Romanogobio albipinnatus. Taxonomy (NCBI): domain Eukaryota; kingdom Metazoa; phylum Chordata; class Actinopteri; order Cypriniformes; family Gobionidae; genus Romanogobio; species Romanogobio albipinnatus. The sequence goes on along the minus strand of CM042263.1, from coordinate 30,017,237 downwards.
TTGAAATATAATAATTTATATACAGTGTTTGTCATTTTCATGACAGGTTTATTTAACATGCATGAAATAATCAAGACATCACTAACAGGTTAAGTAGAATATAATTAATATAACGGCTAATATAGAGCATATATTTAGTGAGAGAGTTGATTTCTCTAGTGAATAAAAGTCTGTGGACACTGAATGACCGCCTGAGGTAAATGTGATGCTAATGTTACATGACATTGTTTAGTTTACAAGCAGTTATATTGATGTCTTTCCGCCGTTGAAACACTGATTGAACGATTACACCACATATACTGTATACATGACAGTATATGGTTGTATTGTATCCTCAGCATACCTTCAGATCGTCATTCATGTTTATTCTTTAGTAAGAGATGATCGATCGCCTTCACAAATGATCGCGTTCACGCGAACTGTGATCAGTGACCAGTCACACCACATAGAGCGTCAAAACGGCATTTATCGTTTGAATTTCGTGATAAAATGGACTGAATACTTAATATGTTTGTGTGGGAACTCGGATTGAAGTGTGTTCCGCGCTTACAACAAGCCGACTGTGAACTGTTAAAGATTACATTCATAACCGTTCGATAACGTTACACACGTGCACGTTCACAAATGATCGCGTTCACGCGCGCGCGCCGCGCAGCCACTTGAACTGTGTTCAGTGATCACTGATCAGTCACGCACATTAAAGAGCATCAAAACGTCATTTATCGTATGAATTGCGTGATAAAATTGACTGAATACTTAAAGGATTAGTTCACTTTTAAATAAACTTTTGCTGATAATTTACTCACCCCCATGCCATCCAAGATGTCCATGTCTTTCTTTCTTCAGTCGAAAAGAAATTAAGGTTTTGGATGAAAACAGTTCAGGATATTTCTCCATATAATGCACTTTAATGGGCTCCAAACAGTTCAAGGTCCAAATGACAGTTTCAGTGCAGCTTCAAAGGGCTTTAAATGACACCAGACGATGAATAAGGGTCTTATCTAGCGAAACGATCAGTTTCTGTGAGAAACCGAGCAGTATTTATGCTATTATTTTACCTCTTTTCAGACGAACGTGATGATCGCTGAGCTCCGCCATTACTTCCGGTAAGTGAGGTCAAATATGAGCGTGGTCATAGATATATCGATCGTAGATGCCTCATTCTACTGATCCGTGCAGGCGCTAATGAGGCATCTACGTATACATCTATGACCACGATCGGATTTTGACCTCACTTACCGGAAGTAATGGCGGAGCTCAGCGATTATCACGTTCGTCTGAAAAGAGGTAAAATAATAGCATAAATACTGCTCGGTTTCTCACAGAAACTGATCGTTTCGCTAGATAAGACCCTTATTCATCGTCTGGTATCGTCTGGTGTCATTTAAAGCCCTTTGAAGCTGCACTGAAACTGTCACTTGGACCTTGAACTGTTTGGAGCCCATTAAAGTGCATTATATGGAGAAATATCCTGAACTGTTTTCATCCAAAACCTTAATTTCTTTTCGACTGAAGAAAGAAAGACATGGACATCTTGGATGGCATGGGGGTGAGTAAATTATCAGCAAAAGTTTATTTAAAAGTGAACTAATCCTTTAATATGTTCGTGTGGGAACTCGGATTGAAGTGTGTTCCGCGCTTACAACAAGCTGACTGTTAACTGTTAAAGATTACATTCATAACCGTTCGGTACATGCGTGCACCGAACCGGAAGCCCTGTACCGAAACGGTTCAATACGAATACGTGTACCGTTACACCCCTAATAAATATATATATATATATACTTATATATGTGTGTTCCACCTAATTCTGTGATGTGATTTGTTTCCATTGTAGGTTAAATGAGTGTAACTTAACGGACAGAAGCTGCTCAGATCTGGCTACAGTTCTTGGATCAGATACCAATCTGAAAGAGCTGAACATGAACAATAATAATCTGCAAGATTCAGGAGTGAAGCTGCTCTGCACTGGACTGGAGAAAATAAATTGTAAATTAAAAATACTTAGGTAAGTTTTCTGACAATTGACAAAAAATTGAGCTCAACCAAAATGTATTTTTATTTATTATTATTTTTTAAATATTCTTAACAAAATCTATGTCTAAAATCTACTGTTTGAATATAACGTAATACCAAATACTTTATATATAGTAAGAAGTGCAATCTGATTACTTATGAATGGGAGAGTGCAACGCCCAATATGGTGAACCTTCTAAATGAAAGAGCCAATCGTTGATTAGTAAAGTCATCGTGTCACTGCAGCTGCCGTTAGAAGAACCAGTCGCTATAGAAACAGGCAGTGGTCTGAGAAGCATGTTAGGATTGTGCAAATGCATTAGCTCTGTCCAAAATGAAAAATGCCTCTTTTTTTGTCATGATTTGCGCATTTAGAAACTAAAATATTTGAGACTGTTTTGTCAGATTTCATTGGTGATTTCAAATATTACATTTATTCGTAAGCTTGGTGCTTGTATTACCGAGAGGCATTTCAAAGATGACCGCTGAGTGAAATGATTTGTCTTAAAGGATTAGTTCACTTCAAAATGAAAATGTCCTGATATTTTACTCACCCCCATCTCATCCAAGACGTTCATGTCTTTCTTTCTTCATTCGAAAAGAAATTACGTTTTTTGAGGAAAATATTCCAGGACTTTTTTCCACTTCATAGACTTCCATGGCAACCAAAATGTTTAAGGTCCAAATCAATGCAGTTTCGAAGGGCTTCAGAGGCTCTATGCAATCCCAGATGAGGAAAAGGGTCTTATCTAGCAAAATGATCAGTCATTTTCAAAATAAAAATTTATATACTTTTTAACCTAAATTGCTCATCTTGTGCTGCGCACGTTCCACATATTGCGCAATCACGTCGGAAAGGTCACGCTAGACGTAGATGTGACCTTTCATTTTGAAGTGAACTAATCCTTTAAAATGCCTTTGGTAATACACTAAAAGACTATTACAGAATCTCTTTTCAAAATATGGGCAGTATGCAAAGTACTTAATTTAAACCATTTCTTTGATAATGTCAAACTTTCATTACCAGTAACTGAAAGAATATTACATTGTTGCAAAAGGCATCACCTAGGGGTGGGCGATATGGCAAAAAATATATGAATTTTTTTTAGGAAGATCATTGTAACGTTGTTTGTTCGTGTGGGAAGAAGGAGACGGGAACCAGCGAACGTTCAACAACTTTAATCCAAAATAAGCACAAACTGAAAGTAAAAGCGGCAGCCCCTCACAGACGACTGCCACGCACACACATAACAAAACGTAAACAAAACACAACTTAAAATCCAAGCCTGGTCCTCTCTCGTCCTTCACTGGAACCGCTCGTCCTTATATGCCCCCATGCTCCCTGTGTGTGCCACGCAGGCAGTGGTGGAATGTAATAAAGTACAAATACTTCGTTACTTTACTTAAGTACATTTTTCATGTATCTGTACTTTACTTAAGTAGAATCAATAGTGCATACTTTTTACTTTTACTTCGTTACATTTTGCAGCAATTATTATACTTTCTACTCAACTACATTTCTACAACGTTTCGTTACATTTTCTGATCAAATCAAAATGGAAACAAATCAGTGCTGCTCACCCAGACAAACTCAGTCACATACTGCAGTAATGATTCAAAATGTGGAGTTTTTATGTTTAAAACATATAATACAGTTAAAAACATCAAACGACCAAGAGTGCTGTTTTCCTGAATGCCATCACAACTGAAATTGTGTCACTGCTTTCATATGACACTGACAGTTCCATAAACAATTAATTAACAAAAAGTTACTTACATTTTAGATGCAATATATTGACTGTTTTTGTTCTATTTCAGCAGCGAAAATTGTTCCAAACAAAGCAGCTACAGAGCGTTACTGAATGATTAAGTGTTTTGAATTAATCGGTTGAATCAAAGATTCAATGACCTGTTCATAAATGACTGCCTCATTCTTGAACGAATCAACTCAATGATTCACTCATTAATACCTGCCGCCACCTACTGGCGGTTTAGATGTTTAATGTTTAAACAATCTTTCCAACATTTCTTATTTGTATTCAAAAAAATATTTAAAACTATCTCATAACATCATTTAATTAAGTTGTAATTTTTCAGTGTAAATTATTTAATTTGATTGGTAACAACCCTATATTGTCTTATTCTAATTGAATGTATTGATACAATTTAACAATATAAAAGGAAAGCTGAAGCATATCCTATATTTAATAAGATTAGGGGAAAAATGCCCTTTATAAAAGGTAAAAATATCATAAATATGCAGATTTAAATACGTCAAAGCTGTTCACTGAACACTATAGTGAGAATATTGCTTCAGAATAATGATATTTAACTCTGTAGATCACCCTGATAGATAACCAGAATTGTAAGTCAGAATGTAAACTGGGCCACAGATGGTAAGCACAATTACATTAACCCAAAACTAACTTAGTTAAAATGCCACAGCCCATAATGTTTTTTTTTTTTTTTTTTTTAATTATTAGAATATAGACATTAAGATAATAAATTGTTTTGCTAGTACTTTTACTTTTAATACTTACAGGGAGTGCAGAATTATTAGGCAAATGAGTATTTTGACCACATCATCCTCGTTATGCATGTTGTCTTACTCCAAGCTGTATAGGCTGGAAAGCCTACTACCAATTAAGCATATTAGGTGATGTGCATCTCTGTAATGAGAAGGGGTGTGGTCTAATGACATCAACACCCTATATCAGGTGTGCATAATTATTAGGCAACTTTCTTTTCCTTTGGCAAAATGGGTCAAAAGAAGGACTTGACAGGCTCAGAAAAGTCAAAAATAGTGAGATATATTGCAGAGGGATGCAGCAGTCTTAAAATAGCCAAGCTTCTGAAGTGTGGTCATCGAACAATCAAGCGTTTCATTCAAAATAGTCAACAGGGTCGCAAGAAGCGTGTGGAAAAACCAAGGCGCAAAATAACTGCCCGTGAACTGAGAAAAGTCAAGCGTGCAGCTGCCAAGATGCCACTTGCCACCAGTTTGGCCATATTTCAGAGCTGCAACATCACTGGAGTGCCCAAAAGCACAAGGTGTGCAATACTCAGAGACATGGCCAAGGTAAGAAAGGCAGAAAGTCGACCACCACTGAACAAGACACACAAGCTGAAACGTCAAGACTGGGCCAAGAAATATCTCAAGACTGATTTTTCTAAGGTTTTATGGACTGATGAAATGAGAGTGAGTCTTGATGGGCCAGATGGATGGGCCCGTGGCTGGATTGGTAAAGGGCAGAGAGCTCCAGTCCGACTCAGACGCCAGCAAGGTGGAGGTGGAGTACTGGTTTGGGCTGGTATCATCAAAGATGAGCTTGTGGGGCCTTTTCGGGTTGAGGATGGAGTCAAGCTCAACTCCCAGTCCTACTGCCAGTTTCTGGAAGACACCTTCTTCAAGCAGTGGTACAGGAAGAAGTCTGCATCCTTCAAGAAAAACATGATTTTCATGCAGGACAATGCTCCATCACACGCGTCCAAGTACTCCACAGCGTGGCTGCAAGAAAGGGTATAAAAGAAGAAAATCTAATGATATGGCCTCCTTGTTCACCTGATCTGAACCCCATTGAGAACCTGTGGTCCATCATCAAATGTGCGATTTACAAGGAGGGAAAACAGTACACCTCTCTGAACAGTGTCTGGGAGGCTGTGGTTGCTGCTGCACGCTGTTGATGGTGAACAGATCAAAACACTGACAGAATCCATGGATGGCAGGCTTTTGAGTGTCCTTGCAAAGAAAGGTGGCTATATTGGTCACTGATTTGTTTTTGTTTGGTTTTTGAATGTCAGAAATGTATATTTGTGAATGTTGAGATGTTATATTGGTTTCACTGGTAAAAATAAATAATTGAAATGGGTATAAATTTGTTTTTTGTTAAGTTGCCTAATAATTATGCACAGTAATAGTCACCTGCACACACAGATATCCCCCTAAAATAGCTAAAACTAAAAACCACTTCCAAAAATATTCAGCTTTGATATTAATGAGTTTTTTGTGTTCATTGACAACATGGTTGTTGTTTAATTATTAATGTTGTAAAATTAATCCTCAAAAATACAACTTGCCTAATAATTCTGCACTCCCTGTAAAGTACATTTAAAATCAGGTACTTTTTACTTAAGTAGGGTTGTCATTGTGGTACTTCTACTTTTACTAAAGTAAATATATCTCTGGGTATTTGTACTTTTACTTAAGTACTGAGATTCAGTACTTCCTCCACCACTGCTCGCAGGTGACCATTCTCAATCACCCACACCGATCTCGCTCACTCCTTCCATGTCTTTCGCTCATCCACCTCGCCACAATCATTATTCAAGATTTCATGTTGGTTTATGTTGGTTTTACTACTTTTCAAGTAACCTAGCAGTACAGCCAAATAATTTCCCTATTTTAAAAATGTATTCTTACAAGGTAACTAAATAAATAATGATAAACCATTTAGGCCATAGTAGGGGTTGGCGAATATAAAAAGCTTGAATTTTTTTCCCTTCGTTTGTATGTTGTGTTGTACAGTATGTTGGGATATTGCTACGCCAGAATTGCTACTGATAAAATGTACAATGTAGCTACTAAGATCTCTCTTCTAAAACATATTATGGAGACATTTTTATCGTTCCTAATCTAAAATCATGATATTGCACAGCTCTAGCATAATCTAGGAAATAGTTTTATTTTTTAACAGTGACTCTAAATTATCTCAAATTAACTTATATTATTAATAATTAATAATTATCACTCATTGAACAAGTCATAGTTCAGTCAAAGTGTCAAAGTTACAATTTCCAAACTTTAACAGCCACTAGCATAAGAAAAACTGGTTAATCAGCTGAATGTTACATTGTCATTTTTGATCTAGACTTTCAGACTGCAGTATCACTGAAGAAGGTTATAAAGCTCTGGCTTCAGCTCTGAGATCAAACCCTTCACATCTGATAGAGCTGGATCTCACATGAAATGATCCTGGACAATCAGGAGTGAAGGAGCTCAATGATTTACTACTGTATCCAAACTATCAACTGAAGACACTGAGGTGAGACGTGATGAAGTAGTACAAAAAAAATTGCAGATTAATTATTAATATAAATATTATTTCAGTAAAACAATAATGCGCCCTTCATGTGCTATCGGAATTATCGTAAATACGAGTTTCCCAGGTAAAAATTGCACACGAACGCCCTCTGATGTCGTGTTTACCACTGGGAAGTTCGGAAATAATTTTGATACCCCAATTCCCGAGATGGGCGTGTCATAAAATTTAAACATGGTGGCGGGGAGAACTACTGCTTTGGCAGGTGTGGTTTTATTAGTTTTTCCCCCAAAACAGCTTGATCGTCTAGTCTTGACATTAATGTAGTTCACATGTACGAGTAATAATTTGATGTTTGGTACACAGCGAAAATAGCCTGCATTTGACTGAAATTACAGAATCGGCAGAAAGTCTGGAATGTTTATGGTTGTCAGTGCATATGATGTTGGTTTTAATACGATTATAACTTGGTGTCCACCATAATTCATGTTCATTCCGAAAACAAATCACGCCTTCTAAAGTGGGAATTAGGACATTTTCGATAGCACGTGAAGGCAGCATTAGCTACACAATCTGTTGTTGAACGAAAGTTTTAAGACAGAAATAATTTACAATGTTTTTAATTTGCACCAACAGCTGATTTTTAGTATACCATGTTTAGTTCAGAACTGAATGGAATCCTGCTTCATCTTCCCTTCTGCAGGTTTTTGAGTGCTGCTGCAGATGAAGCCTGTCAGTATGTGACTGGAATTGTGGGTAAAAACCCGTTACTCATAAGAGAGCTGAATCTGAGTGATTGTAGACTAGGAGACACAGGAGTGAATGAGATCGCTGCTCTACTGCAGGATAAACACTGTAAACTCAACACACTGATGTGAGTATAATATCTTTTAAATATAACATTATTTGATCATTCCCTTTTCAAGGGAACTTGCGCTGCATCGAATTACAATACTATGAGGAACGCCTCTGCGTGATTGAGTCTGAAGCATGTGTGAAACTAGTCCAATCTTGATTGGCACTGCGTCGTGAAGTAGTGTGTGACAGTGTGCACAAAGTATTTGTACTTTGTTACTGTACTTGAGTACATTTTTCAAGTATCTGTACTTTACTGGAGTATTTTTATTTTACGGAACTTTTACTTCACTACATTCCAAAGTATGCAAAGTTGATTAAGCAATCATTCAAGACCAACTAATAAAATTACCAGCAATATAATATAAATGGTATTTCCAGTCAGTCTGGTGTCTAACAGCTGAGGTAAACATTTAGAAATGAAAAAGAATGCAGTCAAAAGCAAAATTAAACCACTTAAATTTCAAATTTAATATAATATGCTATTGCATAATATCTTATTAAATAAAGCTAATAAATTTATATTTATCAAGAGCAGTTGTATTTGCATAATAGTACAAAAAGATAGGGGCTTTGAGTGTGTAATTGTTCAGGCAGTGTGCACCGGTATACAGTAATGAGATGTACAGTACCGGCAGAAGTGTGCGGGCGGCAGCTCTTATTGATACAAATGAATTTTAATAACCTGTCTTGTTAAAGGTGTTATGAACTGGCTTTTTAATTTTTTTATACTGTTGTCTGAGGTCAACTTATGAAGTTTGTGTGGTTTTTACATTCAAAAACATCATAATGAATAAGTAATAGGCTATTTTCTGCCTTAGTTTTGAGGTTCTCTGAAAAACACTCGGATTTGATGGGCGTGACACACTGAACACTTGGAAGTAAACGCCCAGGGCTAAGATTGGATAAGATTTACATATTTAATGAGCTTCAGCTACCGTCAGTCCCAGGAATCGTCTGGGGGAAATGCTTAGAGGACTCGCAAAATATCAAACAAACACAATGATTAAATCACACGCACACTCTCTCGGACACACACACACACACACACACTCGTGCGGACACACTCACTCGCGCGGACACACACACACACTGACTCGCGCGCGGACACACACTCACTCGCGCGGACACACACACTCACACACACACTCACACACACACACACACTCCCTCACTCACACACACACACTCCCTCACTCGTTCGCTCGCACGGACGGACGGACACACACACACTCGTGTGGACAGAGACACACTCACTGGTGCGGACAGACACACACACTCACACTCACTCGCATGGATACACACTCACTCACTCACTCGCGCAGACACACACACTCACTCGTGCGGACACACTCACTCGTGTGGACACACTCACTCGCGCGGACACACACTCACTCGCGCGCAGACACACACTCTCACTCGCGCGGACATACACACACTCACTCACACACACACACTCCCTCACTCACTCGTTCGCTCGCACGGACGGACGGACACACACACACACTCGCGTGGACAGAGACACACTCACTCGTGCGGACAGACACACATACACACACTCACACTCACTCGTGTGGACACACACTCACTCCCTCGTGTGGACACACACTCACTCCCTCGCACGGGTGGACACACACACACTCACTCACTTGCGTGGACATAAACTCCCTCACTCGCATTGCGCAGACACACACTCGCGCGGACACTGAGACACACACGCGCCAAAGTCCGATCACGAGTGAACCAATTCAATAACACCTTCTCCACCCTGTGACAGCGTGCTAAGGTATGTAATCAATAGATTTCAAACGATCTGTAATGTTATGCAAAACTAACACATATAAAAAAACATGTTTTAGCATACTCACATAAGTGTGTGTTCAGAAGGAAGCTTATGCAGGGACAATCCTTAGCTCACAAGTCAGTGGGCAGGGCTACAGAAGCATATTTATCTGTCGAGGTGGCGTCTAGGTCCTATTACATAAGAGATCCGCAAATACTGAGAGTTCTCGTTTTCTGGGCCTGGTGTCAATAAAAGCTTTTCTTTGACTAACAAGGAAGTTTTCAGCTCTGAAACTTTAAGATTTGCATATTTAATGAGCTTCAGCTACCGTCAGTCCCAGGAATCGTCTGGGGGAAATGCTCAGAGGACTTGCAAAATATCAAACAAACACAATGATTAAATCACACACACACTCTCGCGGACACACACACTCACTCACTCACTCACTCGCGCAGACACACACACTTGCGCAAACACACACACTCACTCGTGCGGACACACTCACTCGCGAGGACACACACACAGCTCATGCAGGGACGATCCTTAGCTCACGAGTCAGTGGGCAGGGCTACAGAAGCATATTTATCTGTAGAGGTGGCGTCTAGGTCCTATTACTTAAGAGATCCGCAAATACTGAGAGTTCTCGTTTTCTGGGCCTGGTGTCAATAAAAGCTTTTCTTTGACTAACAAGGAAGTTTTCAGCTCTGAAACTTACAGGATATTCTTATATTAACATGACCTTTTATATATCAAAAGCTCAAGGGAAAGTTGATTTCTCAGTTTATCACCCCTTTAAAGAATGTTTTGATAGACTAATTAGTAGACTGATAGACTGATCTCCTGGGTCCCTCTGCTGTTTGTCGCTGACTGAGCTGAAATAATTCATCTATCTAAATCATTTTTAATGAGGGGAGAGGGGAGATATTTTAAAAACTTATTTTCCTAAATGTAATGGGTTTTTTTTTTGTTTGTTTTTTATGAGACTTTTAGTGACTTCCTACTTTTTTCCAGATACCATTAGGGAGTGGAATTTTCTAATAAGTCAATAATACATGCTCCTCTGTCATGATCTACGGAATTTCATGCCTTTTAAATAAAAGTGTGTGTTTGCCACAATGTTCGTTTTTCTACATCTTTAAACGTTTAGTTATACTCTAGCTCTGGGGCTGCTGCCATCAGCCTCTAGCTCCTTATTAGGGCAACAGCAAGGCCTCTCAAGCCCTTCCCTCAAAGAGCCTGGGGGTTGCAGCTGCATTCTCGCCAAGTCTTCCAAAGAGAAAACAGATCTTTGGACTGTTCATATTAGGGGTGCACCGATCCGTCTTTTTCAGTCACGATACCGATGCCTGGGCTTTGTGGATCTGTCGATACCCGATCTACAGGCTAGGCCTATTTATTATACTGCACATTGTCAACAGAAATAAGCTGAAATACTGTTGATAATTAAAAATAATTCTTACTACCCACTCTTGCTTAAGCACACTTGTGTTCTCATTTCAGATGCGTTCTGAGTAAATTAATAAACTGATTCATGAGTTCAGTGTTGGACAGATCAGTTGTTCTAACCAGTCATTAAAATGATTCGGTTCAAAGGAGTCATTAGGTCACGAATCGGACATTAGCAGACGCGTTGTGTGCAAATCCCGTCTGTTAGAACATCGCAAAAGATGTCAACACACAGAAAACACTTCATAACTGAATATAATTTAATATAATAAGTCTCCCGTTTATTGAAAGTATGCTTCATGTCAGCTGGTCAGAGAAGAGTCAACATTTTTTGTGCGCAATTCACAACCAGCGATAATTCAAGGACAAAATTTTCCCAATGTGTCACGTGCAACATGGTTTCGGTCTTCCGACCTTTTGATTCGGATTAATATGTGAAATATGAGAAAGAGCTAACAGCTAACACTGATTATTTTGAAGACCCAGAGAGTGTGCGCGGGGGAGGAGCTCTCTGATCGTTCTCTCTGTCACTCAGTCACAAGCGCAGCATCTGTTCTACATCACTCGTTAATCACAATAACTCATCAAATTAGGCTTTGGTGGCCGTCAAAAAATGTTCAATGCAGGAAAAACCCTGACTTTGCAGTAATACCACCTCCCCTCGAAACATTTAAGTTACTTTGCAGACATTGCAAACAGCCAACGGACTAGTTGGCATGGCAAGCGTGAAATATCTCCACACAGCCGACTCTCTGGCTCGCTCCATGTTGCTTCGAGCATGCGACACACGTGAAGCTGACAAATGACATAGGTTCTGCTGCAACGGAAAAAAAACACCTGGATCGGCTTGTGGATCTGTTCATTTTTCCGATCCCCGATCCAGCTATTTTGTCAGTATCGCGGCCGATATCCGATCCTAATATCGGATCGGTGCAGCCTAGTTCATATTAGTGATCGACCGATATATCGGCCGGCCGATATTTGATACTCGGCTGCTGCGTTAGCGATAGTTTTTTTCCCGGCATTATTTACAGACAGGTGTCCACAGGCAGCTCTGTGTTGCTGGAGATGCTGCAGTTCACATGCAGACCATGCACTGCCCCTCCCCCACTAACAGAGTGCTGGAATCTGCTCTTCAAGACAACGGCAATTTTTAAACTTTCAAAGCATCTTTTAACTGTTTGACTTAGCTGAAATATTACCATACACTTTGAAAGTGGAAAACGCATTGCCCTATATGTGCTTGCAACTATAGCTAAGCAAGTTTGTGCATCCAAATGGAAAACGCAAATGCTGAATGCCTCGTCTATAAAACTGCTTGCCATTGTATTTAGGGAGCTGCAATAGCGAAGTTGTAGGCTATCCGTATGCATACGGTAGCTGTTACGAACACCGGTCATAAGATTAAATAATGCCGACGTTGTTCTGTGGTATTTGTGGGAGTTTTATTCAGTGACCACCTGGCTGAGGTTTAGACGCGTGTGGTGTGTCTCTCCAGTGTTTTCCACACATTAGTGCTGGTTAGTTCATACCATAGTTCATACCAAATACCAGTATTTATTTTTGTTATGATATGTATTTTGATGATACCACAACACCGGTATATGTCGCTTAACCAACGTTCGGAACGCGGCGCAGCACGTCACTGTTCGAGGGGTCACGTTTCACTGTTGCAGTGTAGTGAGAGCACAGCTGAGATTGCATCACAGCCTGTGAAAAGTCCGAAATCACCCCTTAAAGCCTCATTCTCTATTATTCCCTACGTTATCCACTTATATTGTTCACTTGAAAGAGTGAATGAAAACGAGTGAATGAAAACGAGTGAGTGAATTCGGACAGCTATTGTGTTTACTTCGGCTTTACACTCGTTATTGCGTGCAATGTGAGATTGAATGAACGTCCACTATGGTTTCGGACACCACTACAAATGGATGTCCCTTCAAATAATGCCCTATTTTAGGTTATAGGGGGCGATTTCGGATTCAGCCCTTGATTACAGCAGAGAATTCAAACTAGAGAGCAGAGAGCGGTTTCTGCGCGGAGCGCTGCGATGAGATTAACGTTCTTCACATAGATCATATAGCACCTATATAGACCGGAGCGACCGAGTTTTTTATGGACCTATTTCATATACTCGAGTGCTTTAAACATGAACCATCAGCGTTTATGCCCACATATTTCATCACGTCTTCTTCAAATGAAGTAACGTTATGCAAAGGACACTGAACTGTACGTCTGATCATGACCGCGATGACATGATGGGTTATTCTGCTACACAGAAGACAATGTAAGTTAATATAGACTGACAATTCAAAGAAGAATGGGCGAAAATTGTACTGCTTTATTCTTTCTGCGTTAAACTTACGTGTGTCATTTGTTCAGAGACTGTAATGCTCTTAAATGTAGCCTACTGAAAATATCCTTGGTAACACTTTACAATAAGGTTTTTAACAATTGTTAACTACATTAGTTAACATTAACTAATAATTAATCGCACTTATAAAGCATTTATTTATCTTTGTTAATTTCAACATTTACTAATGCATTATTAAAATCTTGCTAACATCAGTTAATACACTCTGAACTAACATGAACAAACCATGAACAGTTGTGTTTTTATGAACTAACGTTAACAAAGATTAACTAATGCTGAACAGAGCTGTTGTTCATGGTTAGTTAAGGTTAACTAATGCATTAACTAATGTTAACTAATACAACCTTATTGTAAAGTGTTACCATATCCTTCGACCTTTTAAATATTCTTCCACGTTTCTCCCTCGTTTTGTCAGTTTGTTGTTATATAGGGTTAGATTTTTAAAATGCTTAAGGTGCCCTCAACTCTTTTTTTCTCTCTCCATGGTCATATTTTAATATTCATGTGTCTGTAATGAGTGTGTTGCAGGTCTGTGTTTTATTGGTCATTGTCTCCTAACAGCATCATTTTGTGGGGCTTTGTAAACCTGTATTAACTCTAGTGTGGAATTTTTCTACAATACTCACTCGTCATGACAGTAAAATAGGGCATTCTAGTCAATCTACTGCAGTATTTCCTCTCTCAATCAGTAGAAAATGTGATTAACACCTGGTCATGCATTGGGGAAAAAAAATACCGTCATATACTGTGACACCTATATAATTTTGAGAAATACCGTGATATAAATTTTTGTTCATACCGCCACACATAAACTATTTTGTGGCGGTACGCCACAGAATCAACACCGGCCGCCACATATTTTGTTTTTTGGCGGCCGCCAAAACAAATTTCTATCCCGCTAAATCCTTATTTGATCGGTGATGTATGTAGATGACTGACTGCTGCGCTTGTGACGGGTCGCATATTACTGAAAGAACGAGCAGAGAGAGAGCCCCTCCTCCGGCCACACGCATGCACTCTCGACGTCTTCAAACTGTCTTGCTCTCCCTTGCTCTAAATAGTTGGTTACTTTTAAAATTATGTATAGTGTCAGTGTGCACTTTATTATGCTGCTTGCTTGTTGCTACTGTGTGCAATATTGTAATTATTTTATTTATGCCTAAATTTTTATTTTCAGAATTTATTTTCAGAATTTTAATTATGCTTAAATATTTATTTTCAGCACTGAAGTCTTTTTTTACTTGTTTTACCTCACCTTATATTATATATCACCCAATATTGTTTATCTACTTGTGCTTGCTCTGCCGCCTATTATAGGCTTTGTCTGCTATATTTGCTTCTTATTTATTAAATTCAGGCAATTGGCTGATGAAACATTGATTAAAATTAAGATACAATTTATACAAAAGAAATTAACTTTAAAGAAATGCTTTCTACAAAACAAAACTTAATGAAGTGGTCAAAATAATGTCTGACAAACTTTGTCTCCCGACATATTGCACATCTTATGATGTGTCCTTTCTTACTCATGCTGTGCACTTTTCTTTTCTTTTTTAATAATAATTAATCTTTACAAAAATAAATCTTGGTTAGTAAGGCACATACTAACCACATGTTAATGGAATAAAATTTTGAAGGATCTGAAAAAAAGGATCTGAGTCCTCTTTCATTGACAGTGTTAACGTAAAAAGCACTGGGTCCTTTTATCCTTGGTTCACCTCTTGGTCCACATAAAGGAGTCTGAGTTTGGTTCTTTTAAAGCGGACTCAAGTGTGAAAACACACTAAGACTGTTGTGGACCCCAAGCAGGGTCAGGTGGTAGAACAAGAAGTACAGTCCATTACAGTTAGTGGTGAAAGGAGGCCATGAAGTACAGTTCTCCTCCCGAGAGGGAATCCTGGTTCTACAGCCGATACTTCATAGTTGATTCGCAGAAGTTTGGCCGAGCGGAAATGGATCTGTTTGCATCGCAAGAGACTACCCACTGCCCGCTGTTCTCCCTCACGCGTCCAGCACCAGGGAGTTCAAGAGAGGTTCCAGCGAGACTGGATCAGTCTACTCTTGGTAGCCCCATACTGGCCAAGTGTAGTTCTCAGATCTCATAGCGCTCCTGGAGTGTCCATCATGGGAAATTCCATTTAGGAAGGACCTTCTCATGCAAGCCGGGGGATCGATTAATCACCCCTGGATGGCGCTATGGAAGCTATGGGACTTTAAGGTGTAGAGAATGTCAGTTGGACCCAGTTCACTGACCAGTGGCTTCAGTGCTGGAGTTCCTTCAGGAAAGTTTCTCTGGGGGTCCCATCCATGTTTAAGATCTATGAGGCTGTCATAGCTGCCTTACATGCACCATTAAGCGATGGACTTCTGGGGATGCACCAGTTGGTTGTGTGTTTCCTTCATGGTGCCTTGAGGCCTGCGGCTCATGTCAGGGTCCTAGTCTGGGACCTGGCTGTGGTTCTGAAGGGGTTATCCCTGGCACCCTTTGAACCCATTGACTTGGTGGCAGGGAAATTCCTGACCTTTTAAGATGGCTTTCCTGCTGGCCATTACATCCCTTTAAAGAGTTGTGGACTTACAGGCCCTTTCTGTCTCTCCCTCTTGTGTGGAGTTCACTCTGGAGTTCACTCAGGAGAGGGCGAAACACATTCTCTACCCTAGACTGGGTTATGTGCCCAAGGTGCCAACTAACATGCTTCAGTCTTCAGGCCTTCCATTCTCCACCTCATGTGTCGGTGGACCAGGAGAAGCTGCATTTATTGTGTCCTCTCAGGGCCCTAGAGACCTATGTGTATAAGTCCACTCGATGAAGGAAGTTGAACCAGCTATTAGTGTGTTTCGGGTTGCCTAGGAAAGGATCTTCAGCCTTAAAGTAGACAATTAGTAAATGGATTGTTGAGGCAATATCTATGGCTTACAAGGCGCTTAGTTTGTCTTTGCCTTTGCTAAGTAGGGCATATTCTTCAAGGAGTTTGGCATCTTCTAAAGCCCTGTTATCTGGGGTTTCCCTACAAAAAGTTGTGATGCTTCAGGCCGGGGCTCCCTGCACACATTTATACGATTTTATAGTCTGGACCTTCCTTCCACGCCAGGATCACAAGTGCTCTCATTCTGAGATGTGCCTGGACAAGCTTCACACCAGAGCCCCCATAGTGTTGTCATTTGATGCAGTGTCCCTTTCCACACCTCCTGAATGCCTGAAAGAGGCTTGATTCAACCTGTCAGAAGTTCCCTTTGTAGCTTCCATGGTACACTGTCACACGCTAAGTCACAACACCGTGCCAATCAAGATTGGACTAGTTGCACAAGTGCTTTAGATGCTATCACGCAAAAGTGTTCCCCATAGTGTCATCGTTCAACGCAGCGTCTCTAGGGTTACAGTTGTAAACCGAGACGATGTTCAGTAAGTAAAGTTCAGATAAAGACTGTCATTTTTCATTAAAGAAGGTTTGAAAATAAACTGAAGAATGTTTCCTATCTTTGTTTTCTTTATCTGCAGGCTGAATAATAACAGTATCACAGCAGAAGGTTGTGCTGCTCTGACTTCAGCACTTAATTCAAACCCTTCAAACTTGACAAAGCTGGATCTGAGTGGGAATAAACTAGGAAATTCAGGAATGGAAAAGATTTGTCATCTGTTGAAAAATCCACAATGCAGATTGGAGAAATTGAAGTGTGTATCATCTGTACATTAATACATGTGAAAACTATTTGCACTATTTTAAATATTGTATTACATTGTACTAAATACTGTGAATTAATATGTATATGAAAAGATGTGTAGATCAAATTTTAATATGAATTTCACCGGTAACACTTTACAATAAGGTTTATTAGAACGTTAGTAAACTGTATTAGTTAACATGAACTAATAATGCACTTACAGTATAAAGCATTTATTTATCTTTGTTAATGTTAATTTCAACATTTACTAATGCATTATTAAAATCTTGTTAACATCAGTTAATGCACTGTGAACTAACATATGAACAAACAAAACATTTTTATGAACTAACGTTAACAAAGATTAATTAATGCTGTTGTTGTTGAGTTGTTGTTCATGGTTAGTTCATGTTAACTAATGCATTAACTAATGTTAACTAATACGACCTTATTGTAAAGTGTTACCATTTCACCTATACATGTCTCATTTTTACCATTGTAGAACATGCATTAGTTTGATATTCTTTGTCATACGGGAAAAAACAGTAACTTTTTTTTCTTTTAGACTTTCAGACTGCTGTATTACTGAAGAAGGTTATAAAGCTCTGGCTTCAGCTCTGAGATCAAACCCTTCACACCTTATAGAGCTGGATCTCACAGGAAATGATCCTGGACAATCAGGAGTGAAGGAGCTTAATGATTTACTACTGGATCCAAACTTTCAACTGAAGACACTGAGGTGATACGTGATGAAATCATGCAAAATAAATTACACCCAGGCTAAATATTCATTAAAAAAAAATATATATATATATATATACACATACATACATATATACACACACTCACCTAAAGGATTATTAGGAACACCTGTTCAATTTCTCATTAATGCAATTATCTAATCAACCAATCACATGGCAGTTGCTTCAATGCATTTAGGGGTGTGGTCCTGGTCAAGACAATCTCCTGAACTCCAAACTGAATGTCAGAATGGGAAAGAAAGGTGATTTAAGCAATTTTGAGCGTGGCATGGTTGTTGGTGCCAGACGGGCCGGTCTGAGTATTTCACAATCTGCTCAGTTACTGGGATTTTCACTCACAACCATTTCTAGGATTTACAAAGAATGGTGTGAAAAGGGAAAAAAATCCAGTGTGCGGCAGTCCTATGGGCGAAAATGCCTTGTTGATGCTAGAGGTCAGAGGAGAATGGGCCGACTGATTCAAGCTGATAGAAGAGCAACTTAGATTGAAATAACCACTCATTACAACCGAGGTATGCAGCAAAGCATTTGTGAAGCCACAACACGCACAACCTTGAGGCGGATGGGTACAACAGTGAAAGACCCCACCGGGTACCACTCATCTCCACTACAAATAGGAAAAAGAGGCTACAATTTGCACAAGCTCACCAAAATTGGACAGTTGAAGACTGGAAAATTGTTGTCTGGTCTGATGAGTCTCGATTTCTGTTGAGACATTCAGATGGTAGAGTCAGAATTTGGCGTAAACTGAATGAGAACATGGATCCATCATGCCTTGTTACCACTGTACAGGCTGGTGGTTGTGGTGTAATGGTGTGGGGGATGTTTTCATGGCCCCTTAGTGACAATTGGGCATCATTTAAATGCCACGGCCTACCTGAGCATTGTTTCTGACCATGTCCATCCCTTTATGGCCACCATGTACCCATCCTCTGATGGCTACTTCCAGCAGGATAATGCACCATATCACAAAGCTCGAATCTTTAGGTGAGTGTATATATATATATATATATATATATATATATATATATATATATATATATATATATATATATATATATATATATATATATATATATATATATATATATAAACTCACCTAAAGGATTATTAGGAACACCATACTAATACTGTGTTTGACCCCCTTTCGCCTTCAGAACTGCCTTAATTCTATGTGGCATTGATTCAACAAGGTGCTGAAAGCATTCTTTAGAAATGTTGGTCCATATTGATAGGATAGCGTCTTGCAGTTGATGGAGATTTGTGGGATGCACATCCAGGGCACGAAGCTCCCGTTCCACCACATCCCAAAGATGCTCTATTTCAAATTTGAAAGATTCAGGATGATATCTTAATTCAGAAAAAAATTAATGTTTAATTATTGGACAAAAAAACTCCATAAGTAGTAATCTTGAATACTGTCTAACACTTGATGGCTGCTCTGTCAAGTCCTCGTCGTCAGTTAGGAACCTGGGTGTGCTCTTTGATACTAATCTTTCATTTAATAGCCACGTTTCT
Source organism: Romanogobio albipinnatus (assembly GCA_023566225.1). NCBI lineage: Eukaryota > Metazoa > Chordata > Actinopteri > Cypriniformes > Gobionidae > Romanogobio > Romanogobio albipinnatus. The sequence continues at coordinate 29,997,782 of CM042263.1, read as the reverse complement.
AGCATCTGTGGCATACACATAAAACAATTAAATGATTGTTAGGCTGCATTAACTAGGTTAGCCGAAACCGGGAACACACAGCCGGATCCGGGCCGTATCCAGATCAGATGGCGAACCTGCACCCAGACATGACCAATGCATCCCTGAAGTGTCTGCAGAGACTGTGTCAATTAGACTCCCCCTAAATTGCCTCATCAACACGGCATCATCAATCAACCAGTCTCCGGCGTGATAACTCCGATCTTTCGAATATTCCTATTTAATAATTGTTTAATCGACACGGCATCATCAATCAACCTGTCTCCGGCGTGATGACCCTGATCTTTCGAATATTCCTATTTAATAATTGTTTAATCGACACAGCATCATCAATCAACCTGTCTCCAGCGTGATGACCCTGATCTTTCGAATATTCCTATTTTAATAATTGTTTAATTGACATGGCATCATCAATCAACCTGTCTCCGGCGTGATGACCCGATCTTTCGAATATTCCTATTTAATAATTGTTTAATCAACATGTCATCCTCAGTAAACCCGTCTCCGGTGTGATGACTCCGATCTTTCGAATATTTTGATCTAATATGACTCCTGACCTGTAAAGTTGCCAGAATAATAATCATACACTGTTTGTTAATTGGCCAGAGGAGAACTGGCACCCCAACTGAGCCGGGTTTCTCCCAAGGTTTATTTTTCTCCATTATGCCACCTGATGGAGTTTTGGTTCCTTACAACTGTTACTAAATTTTCAACTAAATATCCAAATAAATCTAATTAGTAAACTAAATTAACTATATAAACTAAATTACTGATCTACCCACATTATCACTGTATGAAAATTGAAATGAGCTGATGACATCACCATTTTCTCCAGAGCGCTGTACAGCCGAATCAAATTCTGTTGCATTATTTTCCTGTTTAACACTGTGAAGCTACTTTGAAACAATCTGCATTGTAAAAAGCACTATATAAGTAAAGTTGACTTGACTTTAATATTATTATTTAAATAATAATTTGTTACTTTTTTTATTTTTATAATTATTAGTTTTGTAATGCAATGGACATTTAGTTCAGATCTGTAATGAATTCTGCTTCAACTTCCCTTCTGCAGGTTTTTGAGTCCTGCTGCAGATGATGCCTCTCAGTATGTGATTAGAGTTAAGGGTAAAAACCCGTTACTCCTGAGAGAGCTGAATCTGAGTGGACGTGAGCTAGGAGACACAAGAGTGAATCAGCTTGCTGCTCTACTGCAGGATAAACACTGTAAACTCAACACACTGATGTGAGTATAATTAAAAAATGTTTAAATGTTACATACATTTTTTATTGTAATAGCTGATCATAATATTCCCCCACTTGTTTGATTTTTGATTTGTTATAATTAAACAAGCAATTTAAACAGTTAGTGCTGGGCCATATGACCAAAAATCTGTCAATGTATTTTTTAATTTTCATGACTGGACCTCTATATAATGTATAATAAGTTTATAATGGTTTGTTTTACTGTCAGGAGTACATAGAATATAAAAAAAACACTGTAATGTCAAATACACATAGTAAAAAAAAGTAGGTTATCAATATATAAAACTAACAATGTAGTTAGTTATTTTAAACCCTTTAAAATGTAATTTAATTAATTTTAATTATCCTTAAAAATAATGTTTTAATAAAATTGTATTTATTATTTTATTATTATTATTACTTTAAGAAGTACATTCTACTGTGCAGTAGTAATATATTTATTTCATAATTTCTTTTCTTTCATAATTTATTTTATTTAATAATTTATTTATTAATATTATAATAAGTTAGACAATACTTTTATTTTGTCAGGTTGTAATGTAGAACTTTGTGTTTCTGTGTGTTTTAATAAACTGTGTTGTGTTGTGTTGTGTTGTGGTTGTTGTTGTTGTTGTTGTTATTATTATTACCTGAAGAAGTACAATACTGTGCAATTGTTATATATTTCTGTTATAATTTCTTCAAGTTTTCGTGTGTATATGACATGACGATATTTTTATTAAATGAAATGGTGAAATGCTGGTGAAGTGACTCTCAGAGCATCTCTAGAGATTAAGTTTATGAGTTCATGTCCTCATACAGTTTTGAGACGGCAGATGATGAAAACACAACGAGCCTCACATATGCTTTAGCGTGTGTGAGGTAGACAAAACTGCAACACTCATTCACACAGACACGCAGAATATGCTGACTTCAGATTTCAATACTAGTCTTTTTAGAGTTTTAATATTCACAGACACTAGTCCATATCGAGATTTGATTCATCATACAGCCCTCATGGGGGATCATGGGGAACAAGAATGAGAGCCAAAACAAAGCAGCTTTTCAGGTTGGAAAATGCAACTTCAGCTGCATTTGACCACCTGAATGTCACCCTGGTGGTTGAAGTCAGTTAAAAGGGTGACCAGTTGGCTGTAATTACGAATGAAACGCCTGTAAAAATCGGCAAAGCTCAGAAACCTCTACACAGGGCCTTGCGGGAATCTGGGGTTGGCAGCACAACCACAGCCTGAATCTTGTCGGGATCCATCTGCACCCCCTCGGACGAGACAATTAACCCCAAGAAAGTGACAGACTGTGCATGAAAAATGCATTTCTCCGCCTTGAAAAAAAGTATGGAGATCCAACTTCATTAAAAAGGAGGCCCCTTGCAACTGCTCAAAGGCCGAAGACATCAATGGCAAAGGATACATATTCTGTGCCATGATGTTATTCAACCCCAATAGTCAATACAAGATTGCAGAAAATAATCTGTCTTCCCCACGAAGAAGAACCCCTTGCCAGCAGGAGAGGAAGAAGAGCGGATGATCTTTGCTGCAAGAGAATCAGAAATATATTTCTCCATGGCCTCCCTTTCAGGAACAGAAAGCGAGTATAACCTGCTTTTAGGCGGAGACGTAACTGGCAATAGATCAATAACACAGTCATAAGGATGATGCAGAGTGAGAGAAGCAGCTTTCAGAAAGACTTACTGAACACCTCCTTCAGGACCAGGTACTCTTTGGGCACATTAGGCAGGTCCATGGATTCCTCTTGCAACACAGACCATGACACACAGGAACAAGCAGACACCAAACAAGACGCATGACAATAACTGCTCCAGGAACAATGTTTTGTTGCCAATTAATGTGCGTTATGACAGGACTGCCAAGGGTGACCAACGACCACGGGAGCCAGGGTGGAATCAATAAGCAGGAGCCAGATCTCTTCAGTGTGATTACCCAACGTGATGAGCTTGATGGGACCAGTAGACTGGGTGACTGATGGCATAGCCTGAGTGCATGGACAAATATGGGAAGAGGAAGCGTGAACACCTGAATCCTTAGTTGTAAGGCAAGCATGGCGTCAATAAAATTAACCTGTTATTTTATAACCGATAGTGTTGTTATAAAGGTAAAGTTGTAAGACTCAGGAAAAGAAAACTAAAGAGTGTGCAGATCACGGCATTGTAGATGACTATCAAATCGAATCGCCAGTTCAATCAGACCAAAGCAAAAATGTCCCTTTGGAATACGGTCAGCCAACCCATGCAGGAATTTATCCCAATGTGCCTCCTCATTCCATTTGCTCCCTGCAGCCAGTGTGCGAAAGTCAATAGAGTAGTCGGTAACCGAGAGGTTTCCTTGATGTAAATCCGCCAATTCCCGGGCCACCTCACGTTCTGAAACTGCTCTGTCAAATACCCTCTTCATTTCATTGGTGAAGGACTGGAATGAGGTGCAGCATGGGTGTTGATTCTCCCACACCGCTGTTCCCCTAAGTGCAACACGTCCAGATAACAGTGATCATCAGAGCCACCTTAGATCGCTCCTTAGGGAATAAAGCAAGCTGAAGAGTGAAAAACAAAGAACATTTAGTCACAAAAGCTCGACATAACTGACTCACCTGAATTATGAGCAGGAGGCAGTAGGCAGGGCTTGACGTGATGATCCGCTCGCTCAGATGGCAGGTAAACCGATTGTGAGGTTGGCACAGTTGGCGCGCCGGCTGTCTCGGTCCTAAGCTGCCGGAACTGGGTAGTTACCTCGGACACCTGCGCCACCAAGGCTTGTACCACATGACATGTAGCCACTATCTGTGCTTCCTGTTTGTTCATATGAGCATTGTTGTTTGTTATGAGCTCCTTCCATTCAAAACCACTTGCTGAATCCATTTTGGTCGGATCGTTATGTCACGGTTAAATGACCCGAGATTCAATTGCAAGTGCAATAAACATTTATATCTGGAAGAACATGAGACAAACAGTGCAATAATAGGAATGTCGTGGTGCAGATGGTGATCCTCGGCTGCGCAGGGATTACAATGGGTAGACGATGACAGAGATCCAAGGAAAAAGTCCAGTGAGAATAATCTACAGCGGCTGGTTCAAGTAATCCAAGAACAGGCAGGAAATGGAGCATGCTTAAAGCCTCAGTCTGCTTCTTGACTGCTGAGAACTGCTGGGTGAAATCCTTGACACTGTCTCCCGAAGAGGCCAGTCTGGGAGATAGGGGTGTAGAGACAGCAAACTGTGTCAACGTCCTTCATCTCAGCCAGGTCCAACCAGAGATGGCATTCCTGGACCACTAAGGTGGACATTGTCTGGCCAAGGGCCCAAACCGTGACTTTCGTCTCAGCTCCTTCAATAACTCCAGCTCAGAACTACCCTCATGCAGCTCTTTGAGAGCTTTTGCCTGGTGGACCTGCAAGGTGGCCATGGCATGCAGGGCAAATGTGGCCTGTCCAGCAGCACTGTAAGCCATAGCAGTCAGGGCTGCTGTCTGAACCTCTTCATGCATTTCCGGGAAGAAAGGCACTGGGGTAGAACGCAGCTGTGATCCGCGTGCCGCACCCAGGAACCAATCGTCCAGCATCGAGTGCTCGGGGTACTGTGGAGGGTTTCACTCGAGCCTGATGCCCGTAATGCCTGTCAACTCTGAATCTGATTCAGTGACCACCCCGGAGAAGGGCAGCTAAGCTTCATCATCCTCTCCAGAGGACAGTGAAACACAGCACTTCTCTGTGCACATCAAGCTGGATACAAATCACCGCTGGATGCATCCGTACACTGGCAGAAACAACGAGCTGCTTTCAAAGCAATTAAAATTGCTGTTTTCGGAGATTATCATCTTTTAGCAATTTGAATTGCTGTTTGCTCTTTCTGGAAGAATTTACTCTTTAGAGGATGATTGGAATAAGTGATCATTGTCACCACCGCATTGGCTCCAAAGCAAAATATGAATGAAGTGAGTAATGCCAGTCATATTAATACCCGCATTACCGGGTATGTGTGACTCTACATGCAAATCTCACTGGCCAATGTCCATTGGCTCATTTAGGTACCACTTGGAGGCAATTGGGCTCCCAGGTGAGTCCCCATTACGTCAGTATCGGTGTAACGTCTAACTTGACTGATTAAATGGGAACGAATGTTAACAGATAAAACTTTTGATGTTAAAAATGTATTATTAAATGTTGAAATTGTTATTAATTGTTGTACCAGTATTGTTCATCAAAGAGCATGTTCATGTTAACTAGTACAGTTAACTAATGTTAGCCTTTTAAAGTGTTAACAAATGAAACCTTGTTGTACAGTGTTAGCAAGTCGACAATGTGTCTGAGAACAACAGACATAAACATATTTGTCCCAGTGAACAAACCAAGAGTGACATTAACACTGAAGAACCTTAAAGATTATGTGAAATAAATGTGTAAACTATGATTTTCAACCTTTGTATTGTTACAATGTTGGTAGTATAATAAAATAAACAATATGTATTTCTCTTTGTTACCTGCACTGGATATCACTGTTTATTTGTCAGCAAAAGTCTGCAGAATGGTGCAAAACACATTAGTTGATCATCATAGATCTGAACAATTGTCTTTTCTCTTTCTGTCTTCAGTCTGTGTGAATGCAGTATTACAGAGAAACAGTGTCTCATCCTGACTTCAGCTCTGAAATCAAACCCATCACACCTGAGAGAGCTGGACCTCAGTGGGAATAAAATACACTTGTGTGATGTACTGGATGATTTACATTGTAAACTGGAGAGATTGAGGTGAGGAACATTCACACACAAGAATTAGAAATGCTTAAAATATCAACAGTTTAAACTAAAACACTTTATACTCAATATCTCACAATGAATGCTCTCTTTCTTCTAATGTAGGTTAAGCAGCTGTAACCTGACAGATAAAGGTTGCTCTGCTGTGACTTCAGCTCTGAAATCAAACCCATCACACCTGAGAGAGCTGAACCTGAGTATGAATAAACTAGGAGACTCTGGAGTGAATAACCTCAGTGATCTACTGATGAACCCACAATGCAAGCTGGAAAAACTAAAGTTAGTATCATTGTTGTACATTTTTATTTATTTTAAGTTGCTAGGGCTCAAGGTATATTGTTTATCACAGTGCACTTTATTGGGTTGAAATTAAACAATTACTTACTAAATAAAAACATACAAAATGTGACCAATAGGGAACTATTGGTCACATTTTGTATGTTTTTATTTAGTAAGTAATTGTTTAATTTCAAGCATTTTATATTATGTACTGATTGTTTACATGCACAAATCTACTTTTACAATAGAGAATAAAGAAGCACATCAAATAAATAAAAGAGAAGAAGAAACATTATTTTCCAGCAAAAAGAAATACAGGGAGTGCAGAATTATTAGGCAAGTTGTATTTTTGAGGATTAATTTTACAACATTAATAATTAAACAACAACCATGTTGTCAATGAACACAAAAAACTCATTAATATCAAAGCTGAATATTTTTGGAAGTGGTTTTTAGTTTTAGCTATTTTAGGGGGATATCTGTGTGTGCAGGTGACTATTACTGTGCATAATTATTAGGCAACCTAACAAAAAACAAATTTATACCCATTTCAATTATTTATTTTTACCAGTGAAACCAATATAACATCTCAACATTCACAAATATACATTTCTGACATTCAAAAACCAAACAAAAACAAATCAGTGACCAATATAGCCACCTTTCTTTGCAAGGACACTCAAAAGCCTGCCATCCATGGATTCTGTCAGTGTTTTGATCTGTTCACCATCAACATTGCGTGCAGCAGCAACCACAGCCTCCCAGACACTGTTCAGAGAGGTGTACTGTTTTCCCTCCTTGTAAATCGCACATTTGATGATGGACCACAGGTTCTCAATGGGGTTCAGATCAGGTGAACAAGGAGGCCATATCATTAGATTTTCTTCTTTTATACCCTTTCTTGCCAGACACGCTGTGGAGTACTTGGACGCGTGTGATGGAGCATTGTCCTGCATGAAAATCATGTTTTTCTTGAAGGATGCAGACTTCTTCCTGTACCACTGCTTGAAGAAGGTGTCTTCCAGAAACTGGCAGTAGGACTGGGAGTTGAGCTTGACTCCATCCTCAACCCGAAAAGGCCCCACAAGCTCATCTTTGATGATACCAGCCCAAACCAGTACTCCACCTCCACCTTGCTGGCGTCTGAGTCGGACTGGAGCTCTCTGCCCTTTACCAATCCAGCCACGGGCCCATCCATCTGGCCCATCAAGACTCACTCTCATTTCATCAGTCCATAAAACCTTAGAAAAATCAGTCTTGAGATATTTCTTGGCCCAGTCTTGACGTTTCAGCTTGTGTGTCTTGTTCAGTGGTGGTCGACTTTCTGCCTTTCTTACCTTGGCCATGTCTCTGAGTATTGCACACCTTGTGCTTTTGGGCACTCCAGTGATGTTGCAGCTCTGAAATATGGCCAAACTGGTGGCAAGTGGCATCTTGGCAGCTGCACGCTTGACTTTTCTCAGTTCACGAGCAGTTATTTTGCGCCTTGGTTTTTCCACACGCTTCTTGCGACCCTGTTGACTATTTTGAATGAAACGCTTGATTGTTCGATGATCACGCTTCAGAAGCTTGGCTATTTTAAGACTGCTGCATCCCTCTGCAATATATCTCACTATTTTTGACTTTTCTGAGCCTGTCAAGTCCTTCTTTTGACCCATTTTGCCAAAGGAAAGGAAGTTGCCTAATAATTATGCACACCTGATATAGGGTGTTGATGTCATTAGACCACACCCCTTCTCATTACAGAGATGCACATCACCTAATATGCTTAATTGGTAGTAGGCTTTCCAGCCTATACAGCTTGGAGTAAGACAACATGCATAACGAGGATGATGTGGTCAAAATACTCATTTGCCTAATAATTCTGCACTCCCTGTAGTGTAACTGGGTTTCCAAATAGACTATTGGAAACTAAATTATCATCATAGTCATTTTCCATTCTCTTTCTGTCTTTAGTCTGTGTCAAGGCAGTATGACAGAGAAACAGTGTCTCATCCTGACTTCAGCTCTGACATCAAACCCATCACACCTGAGAGAGCTTGACCTCAGTGAGAATAAACTAGGAGACTCTGGAGTGAAAAACCTCAGTGATCTACTGATGAACCCACAATGCAAGATGAAAAAACTACAGTTAGTAACATTATACTGTATTCATTCATTATACATAATATAAACTTATATTATAAGTTTGCTGTTAAGTTAATTTTAAGACAACAGGGCTCAAGTGACATTGTTTATACCGTAGCATTGCATGTTATTTTCTTTGCCATTGATCACAATTAAAATGAGGTGTCTATAATTACTTTTAGAGCTTTTGATCAAATATACTGATTGTGTACTTTTCTGCAGAAATATCATGAGATTTGTATCTGTTGCTACAATACACTAAAGAGATAAAGAAACAGTTTAAAAAAGAAAGAGGAAAAAAACAAGTTTATGTAGTTTAATCTACAAGCAGATTATGGGAACTATTGATTGTATGACAGACTGTATGCCCACTGTAGCGCTTTAATAAGATGATCTCCATAGATCTGAGCCATTTTCTTTTCTCTTTCTGTTTTCAGTTTGTGTGGATGCAGTATTACAGAGAAACAGTGTCTCAACCTGACTTCAGCTCTGAAATCAAACCCATCACACCTGAGAGAGCTGGACCTCAGCTGGAATAAAATAGAAAACACAGGAGTGAATCATTTATGTGACGTACTGAAGGATTCACACTGTAAACTGGAGATATTGAGGTCAGCAACGTTTACATACAAGAATCAAATTCACTTCAACAGTTTAAACCAAAAACAATGCAGTCAATATCTCATGATGAGCCTGAGTCGCATTATTTTGTATAAACATTTTTATTTGTTTGTAAGATAATCTCTCTTTGTTTGTTTGTCTCTTTCTAGCCTAATTAACTGTGGTATTACAGATGTTTCTTCTTTAACTCAGTCTTTGTCAAACTCAAAAGCACTGCAGTTTTTAAAAGAGCTTAATCTGATAAAAAATAAAATATCAGATTCAAAGCAGCTCAGAGACGTGATACGAGACTCAAACTGTAAATTGAGGTGAGTAAACATCACTGTGATATTAAAGAGATCTTCATTTACCTCTGATATGTGAAAAAAATCTTATCTTGTTAAGTTTTATTGCACCAAAGGGTTTGTATAAGAATTAAATGTAAAGTTGAATGTTTAACACAAAGGAGGGAAGAGAACAAATGCCACTTTCTCATAGCTTTATACAACAATACCTGCTTTATTAATTTCATCAGTGATAATGAATCATTTCATTTTGAAAATACCGTAGTCTTGGTCAGACTGTAGGAAAACGCTGGTAAAATCAGAGCAGATTCCAGCTTCAGCTCACAGCTGTCCAGCATCACATGATCAGCCTCTGTCTCTACAAGCAAATGTCACACTACTTTACACTTACTTTACTTTCAGTTATTTTCTAAGACCACTACAAACATGTTTAAACTGGAGGACAAACAGATTTAACTAATGGAAATTTATCTGACAGGTTTTTTTTTTTACTCAAAATAACATTAGAATTTGCTCCTTGTGGTTTATTACATATGCCGTTCATTCATCCGAATGTTTCTCCTTTACAGCGACTCAGTAGGAGTCACACTAACAGACAAACGTAATTCACGTTTTAAATGTATTATCAATTAAGTAAGCATTTAATCGAATTACAGGAATTTAATGTAATTTCTTTTTACTCAAAAAAAAAGAAGAAGAAATATAGTAACTAATTCACACTTTGTTCCACTGAACACTGATTGTTTTCTCTTCTGTTCCACCTTACAGTGATGATAGTGATCAATCACCAAACGTCCTTGATGGAGTTCAGTCAAACACCTCTACTGGATGCTTTATATCATAGTTTGAATTCATCATGAGAGGAGCCGTTGTCATCAGGTGAGCATCCACAGAAGAGCTTCACTACTGTGTCTATGAGGAGAAATAAATGTAATTTAAAAAAAAGTTTCACAAGAATGCTCTAATTTATAAAAACTAGCCTACAATAAGTAGTGTCATTATTTTTGAAAAAGAAATTGTGAAATACACTCATTTATCAAGGATAGCACAATAAAGTTAACTTGTTTCCATTGTGGCCCTTGATCTAAAGCACAAACTTCACTCCTATTGACAGGTTACTTTGGCATTGCATACTATTATAAATACAAAGCTTTAATAAGTTTCCACATATGCAAAGTTTACAATCACAATTAAACATCCACACAATACATTAATACAAATTCCTCTCTACAACAACCTATCTAATAACCAACTTTTGACTTTCAAACTAAAACCAACCATATTTGAAATACTTTTGATATCCAGAGGCAACGTGTTCCACATTTGAGCCCCTGAGTATTCAAAAGACCTACGACCATACATAGTTTTAAAACGATATAATGTAATATCCATGAGACTGTGTATCACTTATCCTAGAGAAATATGTATTAAAATATGTCGGAGCTCTTTTATTAATTATCTTGTGTACCATTTTAGTTTAATATAGGCTACTCTGCTTTCAATATGTAACCAATCAAGATGTCTAAAATGGGATGCATCAACATGTGTAAAACTACTAAAACCTAAAACCAACCTTACCAATTTATTTTGAGATTTCTGTAACTTGCCCAACCATACACAAGACAGATCAGACATCCAAGAAATGCATGCACACTCAAAATTACATTGCACTAGACATGATGCAAGTAATTTTAAATTGTTTATCCAGAAAACATATCTAGCGAGAAATTGATCTAGCATTAACCTTCCCTAAAGTTTTCATAGCCATTTCATAGTCATTGTCAACGGCACATCCAAGATAACTGACAGTATTTCTACTGTATTTGATATACAATCCCCTACCTTAATAGACATGTTTTGAACCTTGTTCAGTTTACATTTAGGCCCAATTAATATGGATTCTGTTTTACCTAAATGCAATAAGAGTTTATTATTTCTTTTTAAATAAGAGTTCAACCAGGTTTAAAAAAACCTGTGACACCTAATTTATCTAACAGTATTGAATGATTCACTGTGTCAAAAGCTTTTGGGAGATCCAAGAGTAGCATTCTACACATTTTAACTCAATTTTAATCTGCTTCCTTATAAAATCTGTTAAATTAGTAAATCTGTTAATAAGTAAAGAAGTATCAGTTGAATAAGATATTCTAAGATAGAGCTGAGCGGTATATCGAGTTTGTACAATATATCGATATACAATGAGGAAAATAAGTATTTGAACACCCTGTTATTTTGCAAGTTTTCCCACTTGGAAATCATGGAGGGGTCTGAAATTGTCATCATATGTCCATGTCCACTGTGAGAGATATAATCGAAAAAAAAAAAAAGTCCAGAAATCACAATATATGATTTTTTAACTATTTATTTGTATGATACAGCTGCAAATAAGTATTTGAACACCTGTCTATCAGCTAGAATTCTGACCCTCAAAGACCTGTTAGTCTGCCTTTAAAATGTCCACCTTCTCTCCATTTATTATCCTAAATTAGATGCACCTGTTTGAGGTCGTTAGCTGCATAAAGACACCTGTCCACCCCATACAATCAGTAAGAATCCAACTACTAACATGGCCAAGACCAAAGAGCTGTCCAAAGACACTAGAGACAAAATTGTACACCTCCACAAGGCTGGAAAGGGCTACAGGGAAATTGCCAAGCAGCTTGGTGAAAAAAGGTCCACTGTTGGAGCAATCATTAGAAAATGGAAGAAGCTAAACATGACTGTCAATCTCCCTCGGACTGGGGCTCCATCTCCATCTCACCTCATGGGGTCTCAATGATCCTAAGAAAGGTAAGAAATCAGCCCAGAACGCAACGGAAGGAGCTGGTCAATGACCTGAAAAGAGCTGGGACCACCGTTTCCAAGGTTACTGTTGGTAATACACTAAGACGTCATGGTTTGAAATAATGCATGGCACGGAAGGTTCCCCTGCTTAAACCAGCACATGTCAAGGCCCGTCTTAAGTTTGTCAATGACCATTTGGATGATCCAGAGGAGTCATGGGAGAAAGTCATGTGGTCAGATGAGACCAAAATAGAACTTTTTGGTCATAATTCCACTAAAAGTGTTTGGAGGAAGAAGAATGATGAGTACCATCCCAAGAACATCATCCCTACTGTGAAGCATGGTGGTGGTAGCATCATGCTTTGGGGGTGTTTTTCTGCACATGGGACAGGGCGACTGCACTGTATTAAGGAGAGGATGACTGGGCCATGTATTGCGAGATTTTGTGGAACAACCTCCTTCCCTCAGTTAGAGCATTGAAGATGGGTCGAGGCTGAGTCTTCCAACATGACAATGACCCGAAGCACACAGCCAGGATAACCAAGGAGTGGCTCTGTAAGAAGCATATCAAGGTTCTGGCGTGGCCTAGCCAGTCTCCAGACCTAAACCCAATAGAGAATCTTTGGAGGGAGCTCAACCTCTATGTTTCTCAGCAACAGGCCAGAAACCTGACTGATCTAGAGAAGATCTGTGTGGAGGAGTGGGCCAAAATCCCTCCTGCAGTGTGTGCAAACCTGGTGAAAAACTACAGGAAACGTTTGACCTCTGTAATTGCAAACAAAGGCTACTGTACCAAATATTAACATTGATTTTCTCAGGTGTTCAAATACTTATTTGCAGCTGTATCATACAAATAAATAGTTTAAAAATCATACATTGTGATTTCTGGATTTTTTAGATTATGTCTCTCACAGTAGACATGCACCTACGATGACAATTTCAGACCCCTCCATGATTTCTAAGTGGGAGAACTTGCAAAATAGCAGGGTGTTCAAATTCTTATTTTCCTAATTTTCCAAAGTGCATGATACAATTTGTTTTAAACATGACACATGCTCTACATTAAGGGCCTGAAAATAACTGGTAAGATATAGTTAACACGTATAGTTTAAAGCAGCTTGCCCTGTCAGATGCCCTGAGACATACAGACAGCAAACAGATGGAGCACAATAGAATAGGAACACAATAATTCTGACTAAAATATACATATTTCTAAAATATTTATTGTTGGGCAATAAATGTGCCATATGTGGAATTTTAAACCTACAAGTAAGTATATTTTTATGTTTTTTTATTGTTTATTTTTTAGATTGAAATGTTGCTATGTTAGAATGTAATGTGATTTTAACCCACTTTTTGCGCCTAATATATTGAATAGCCAACATTACATTCACTGTAGCCTATTTGTTTATAGCCTTCAATATCAACATTGTTTTTTGGACATCATTGGGCAGGATGTGAAATAAAATGATTATTATTAGAATAAATACAGATTTATCCAAATAGAAAAACATAGAAAATACCGGGATATATACTGTGTATCGCCATTCAACCAAAAAATACAGAGATATGGTGTTTTGGCCATATCGACCAGCCTTATTCTAAAACATGATTGAAAATCATTAATTAAACTATTCTTGCATATATCCTGATAAATCTGTTTATACACAGTCTTTTCTAAAATTGTTGAAGCCACACTAAGAATGGAGACCGTGCGGATGGTCATTTCTAGGATCATATCTATTTCCTTTCTTGTATAATGGAATGACCTTGGCTATCTTCATGTCAGATGGGACTATACCCTTTTCTAAAGAAAAATTCACAGTAATAGTTGGAGCTATAATAACTGCAGCATCTCTTAAAATCTAGCTGGAATACCATCTAGCCCAGTTGAGACCTGAAGATCTTCTAACATTAGTAATTTCATCTACTGTCACTTTAGTAAAGACAAAAGAGTTAGGTATCACTTCTTTTGTTTTGTTTTTCAAATCTCTTAACAAAATCAATTCCATACATTCCCTTAGAAAAAGGGAGCTTTTCCTCTAAGCTCTTTGCAATTTGATGAAAATAATAAATTACATTTGTTAGCAACTCTAATTTTATCAAATTCTATCTCACCATCTATATCTAATCCTAACTTTGATCACTTCGATTTACCAATTGATTGGAACCTGTTTAGCATCTTCAACAAAGATTGTTAGATAGCACATCCACACTATTTACTGTAGGCTAGTATAATTTTTGTTAAAGAATTTTCAAAATATGCATAATATTTATAAATAAATATAACCCAACTCACAAAATGTTACCATTAAGTAATGAAATTGAACATTTAAAACACAGCTTGTTAAATGTTTTACACTTCTTCTTTTTTTCTTTATTTAAAAAAAAAAAATTAATATTAAGGGAACATTCCATTTTATAATGTTGGGAATGTAAAATTCAAAATAAGATAATGGAAATGTTACATTTAAATGTTCTCTGAATATTCTGAAACAAGTAGGAACATTTAAAAGACGTTAAATGAACGTCCAATTAAAATGTCTAACAAAAGCATTCTATGAACAATGTACAAATAATGTTTTAAATGTGTGCTAATGTTTTGAGAACATTATTGAAGACCAGATAACTTTGAATTAATGCTACTGAATTAATTTTTGTTAAAGGGATAAATCACCCAAAAATGAAAATTATGTAATTTACTCACCTTCATGTTGTTCCAAGCCTGTATAAATTTCAAGGAAGATATCTGGAAGATTGTTTGTAAACAAGCAGATCTCAGCAGCCATTGACTACCATAGTGGGGTAAAAAAATACTATGGTAGTCAGTTGCTGTCGAGATCTGCTTGGTTACAAATATTCTTCCAAATATCTTCCTTTGTGTTCAGCAGAAGAAATATATTCATACAGGTTTGGAACAACTTGAGGGTGAGTAAATGATGACAGAATTTTCACTTGGGTGAACTATCCCTTTAATGACTTTCAGAGAACCTTGCCAAAACATTAGCCAAAGTTCTGAGAACATTCAGTAGAAATCTGTTCCATACATGTGCAAAAGACTTGTGTGTATTGAATGATTAATGTTGCTTTAGTATTCAAGCCAATGATGATTTTGTTTTATTAAAGGTAAAACAGAGGAGGAAGCAGCTTGGATGAGTCTGTCTGCAGATATCTGGCTCTTCAAAGGCCTACAAATGTTAATGCAATGTTTGAATTAAACTCCTCCATAAAGGATTCAAATGTTTCTAATCATAAATGTGATTATCAAGTAAATTGATAAAAAGCACCAAAAAAAAGTCGGCACACCACAGCTCCAAATAAATTTAAAAATGACGAAGAGTCAATGGGTTCGAATTAACATTACCATTTGTGTGGGAGTCTACTATAAAAAATAAAATAAAAATTGGTGTGCCATGGTGTGCCGACTTTTTTTCTGCTTTTTTATACATTTACTTCACAATCTCATTTATGATTAGAAACAGCTTTTGTATTATTTCCCTTGTTGAGCCACCCAACGTCTGAATCTGGTTTTGCCAAGTAAATGTATCAAAACTGTGAAATTTTAATTTTACTTGCATTTTTGTGTCTGTCTGTTGTTAATGCACAGCTTCATGAAGAACGTTTCAAAAGTAACCTAGTAAGAAGTTCCATTTTCTTTTTCTTTGCTTTCATTTTTATTTCTTGTCTTTTTGTTCAAGTCTGTGCTAACCTGATATACCAGCACGAAGAATCAAGTCATCTAACCAGTGTGGTCTCACTTCTTTCACTTTAGTTTAGTTTCTGTTGAGTCTTGTTTCCTAAGTTACGTTAGTTTATGACTAGTTCAATTGATAGTTTGATTATTCCAATATTGATTCTGTTACAATTCCAATAAATTCAAGTATGAATCCCCTGTTATGGGAAAATTTTATCAAAGCTATACATTAAACATTGCGCATGAAATGTTTATTGATTTGCATATATTCATACAGAACCAGCTTACTAGGTAAAAGGTCATATACAGAATGTAGAGAACACGTTCTACACTTACACATGGAAAACATGTTTTGTACAGGAGACATGAAGACTGGGATTTGACACTCAGGGGTCAGGATGGCCTAAACGTATAGGGATCAGAGTTAAAATTTACAGCACACTTGGGATTTGAGCAAGTGCTGCTTTTCTTGTCATGTGTGGAAATTTACAGGAGGAGTGACTTTGTTTGGGAAACTGATAAAAGCTGAGTGCTGTTATGTCTAGTTAGTGCACTCTGCAGATATTGAAGATGGCTGTATGACTGTGACTCATTTCTTGCAAGATATTAAATCTTTATAAAGACAATTGGCTTTATGCACAGCTGCACTACTTCCTGAACTTCAGCCAGCTCCTTTGTTTCCTGTCTGCCATTATTGGACAAACTGATTAATCCAGGTGTGTCTGATTATTGTTGTTGTGACTACAGAGGTCAGGCACACCTGGATTAATCAGTTTGTCCAATAATGGCAGACAGGAAACAAAGGAGCTGGCTGAAGTTCAGGAAGTAGTGCAGCTGTGCATAAAGCCAATTGGGCAAGGTTTTGTCTCTTATTCAGTAATGCGGCGATAGTTGAAATTTTGCCACGACACCCCTTTGAGCTTCCCTGTAACTGCAGTAGAAACTTATTTCCAAAATCCCCAAAAGGTCCACCTGAAAGTTCACACAAATCAGAAGCCTCACATTCTCTGTGTGGAATGAGTGTATCAAGTGTCATTTTCATGTTTCATTTATGATGTCCTCAGATTACCTGTAAACCATCAAGCAAAGCTCATTTTATCACTGTCGGCCAAAACAAACTACACCATTACCATAAATCTATTAACAGTACTTCATTATTCATTCACTTGTCTGATAAACCATGTTTCATGTGGAAAAAAAAATAAACAGTGAACAAAAACTAAATGACAAGTTAAATGAAGATGAACTCAATTGATACCTTTTTTTTTAGAAATCTATACATTTATTTCTGAATTTGTACATTGCTATCTTCCTTTTTTAATTTGGATTATTTTAATTGTGGTATATTTATTTGTCCATATGTCCATACTGAAGATAAAATAAAAATGTTAAAACTAGACTCAGTGTCAACTAGCAACTCTGATATCAGTCCGTCAGAGAACGCTACAGATTTTCTGTTCCGGGACGGACTTTCTGACACAAAAATACGCATTTGTCCATTTATCGTAATAAAAAACAATTACATTTTGATAGACAGGTATTTAAACAAAACATACATGCTTAAAATGCGTGAATGAGTGAAAACATCTTTTTTATATATGATTTATTTTTTAAATCTGCTCTTCTTACCACATAGTAGCCTAATTCAACTCCAGTGAAGCATCTCCTACAACAATTCATCAATAAATGCTAGCAGCTAGAATAATCCATCAATCTACAAGTAGTTATGCAAGAAGCTTTTTCGAGGATGAATCAACTGAACATTGATTCACAAAATGATTCACTCGAAACGTTACACGTTGGCGACACCTTCTGGTCAAAATGGGTTAAATTAAATTAAATCTCAGCTCTAAACATGCACAAAACAACCAATTGCAAATATTTGCTTGAATGTGTAATCTATCAAATGCAATCTACACACCATCAAACAGCATTAAATATGACGTTTTGGTATACGTTAAGTTAGTTTAGTAAGTTGTATGGTGTATTTTGCTTTTTTAAGCTGGTCTTGGCTAATCAGGCCAATAAGAGATAAATAATGGTTACTCTTTCTTAATACTGTTGTTATACAAAGGTGTCATTAAAATGTATAAACTTAACTGGCGGTTTTTCCTGTGGAGGTATAGTGATGAAAAGAGTCATTTATTGTGCCATAACCTTTTAAACTCTGCAAAGAAGAAATGTGACCCTGGAACACAAAAACAGTCATAAGGGTCAATTTTTGGAAATTGAGATTTATACATAATCTGAAAGCTGAATAAATAAGCTTTCCACTGAATATTTGGCCGAGATACAACTATTTCAAAAATCTGGAATCTGAGGGTGCAAAAAAATCTAAATATTGAGAAAATCGCCTTTAAAGTTGTCCAAATGAAGTCCTTAGCAATGCATACCTACTACTAATAATAAAAATATATATATTTACGGTAGGAAATTTACAATATATCTTCATGGAACATGATCTTTACTTAATATCCTAATGATTTTTGCCATAAGAGAAAAATCTGTCATTTGTGGAAAAGACTCCAAAAATAAGAGAAAAGAAAGGTTGAAGTAATAAGCATGTTGCTGAAGACTTCAGGCTAATAAATATGATCAGTAGAGTTACGTATGAACTGATCTGTTGTGTCTTTAGACTGCGCCGTGTCCATGTACCAAACAAAGACGCTTTATTGCTTCTTTTTTTTAAACTAAAGAATCTAAATGGATGTCAAAACGCCCATGTTAACCTTGTTAATCGAGAAAAGAAGTATTGCAGATGTGAAGTAGCCTAGTAGATGCTGCAGAATCTTTGCTTTTTTCCCTTAAGATGTCTTTTTTCACAACCCGTCTCTTTGCTTAGTGGGGTTCCACAGGGCTCCATTCTTTGCCCAATTTTGTTTTCTTTGTATATGTTACCCCTTGGGTAAATTTTTAGCAAGCATGGAATCTCTTTTCACTTTTATGCAGATGATATGCAAGTCTATCTACCGCTGAAAAAGAACTGTAAGAAGCAAATAGTGTCGTTGTGGGACTGTACTGTATACATGATATAAAATCATGGCTATCTCTGAATTTTTAAAAGTTGAATGAAGAAAAAACTGAAGTCGTGTGGTTTGGAGTCCCAAACAACTTCGCTGATCTGGGCGATCTAGCCCCTTTTTGTAAGCCATTAGTGCACAATTTAGGAGTTCTTTTTGACAGTGATCTTAAGTTTGAGAAGCAGATTTACTCTGTGGTTAAGTCTTTTTATCACTTGAGATTAATAGCCAAGGTGAAACCATTTTTGTCCAAGTGTGACCTCGAAAAAGTCATTCATGCTTTCGTATTTACGAGGTTAGATTACTGCAACTCGCTATATGTCGGCATAAATAAATCACTGCTTAAAGGTGCACTATGTAAAATTTAGTAAAATATCCAAAAACCACTAGGCCAGTGTTTATATATTTTGTACTTACAATATCCCAAATGTTTCCAACTATTTGTAAATCGTGAGAAATTTTAACCGAGGAACCGGAACGTGTGAGGGAATCACTAAAATTTTTGAATATATTTTGAAACAAAGGTCTTGTTAATGTTTGTCAGTTTTGTTCAATGTAATTAAAGCAACAGTTTTTCAATAACTTAAGAATATGTAAAAGTATGGTATTTGGGGTAAAAGGCACCCCTGCTATTGGGGCAAAAGGCACTATATTTAACATGATAATAAACAGCTGGCTGACTTTTCCATTTGTTGACATAACATGGTTCGATTCAGATTGTAAATATCATATTTTAAGCTGGGTGTCCACTTTAGAGATAATCACCATATTTATAATGAAACCATCATATTTAAAAATGTGATATTTATCATATAATAAAATATAATGTATTGTTACTACTGTAAATGTATATTAAATTATTATAGGATCTCCAATGCTTTCAGAATCTGTTCTTTTTTAAATGATTTTGTTTCTATATTTTTCAGATATATTTCTCTATGAACATATTTTAATGACAGCATATTTATTGATAAAAAAATATTTTATTCATTAAAATAAACAGAAAATAGTTCAAACTTTGAACAAGTACTAACTTAGACATTATTAAAAACATAGTATTTTAGCGAAATTATTTGTATCAATACTGTATGCCTTTTGCCCCATCGTGTGAGCCTTTTACCCCATGTGTGGGGTAAAAGGCCCCCCTTGACAGCCCACACTTTTTTAAAGATTTTTAAATTAAATAACTTTTATGATTTATTTTCACACAAAATCTGTTGCTCCATAAATTTTCAATACAAACATATATGTTTTTCTGTGTATCATACACTATAGGAGTAGTGGAAAGCACATTTTTCTTAAGGTGTGCCTTTAGCCCCGTTATACATAACAATATGACAAATATCAAATGACAAAGGTTAATATTATTTCCTGTCAGTGTTGTTATATAAATCTACAAAATAGAACCGTAGATGCATATGGCAATCTCTTTTGTCGGACAGAATTAAAATTTAGCCTATATTTCATCAACAACACATAACCCAGGAGACTACGTTAGTTTAGTTGCTTACAGATAGCTCACTCAATCCTAACGTCACCTTCTCCACCACTTAAGTTGAAACTCATACTCATTTGACAAGGCGTCTAGTCAATTTGTTAAACAAAAAAATTACTGTACTGTACAAACATATTTACGTGCTACCCAGTTAACGTTAGCTGTTTAGAGTTTGTGATTCAAAGTGAAGCTACACTCTTAAAACAAATGTGTTGAAAACAACACAACATGTGTTGTTTTCAACACATGTTCTGAGTGTGCTCAGGGACAACACATGTTGTGTTAAATACAACACAGAACATGTGTAGTGAAAATACACACACAAATGTGTTACTTTAGTAAACACATTAATGTGTACTTTTTGTACACATCTAACACAACTGTGTGTTATAGATGTATTTATTGTATTTATGTATATATTTTACTATAAAATATTGAAAAAGCTAGATTAGAATACAATATGTACACTTATGAAATCACACTGAAGCATTGAATACTGTTCACATACTGTTTATTTAGCATGTTTACTGGTTTTAACATGTAATTAACTGTAAAAAAGTACTGTTAATAGAAAAATAAGCATTTCAAAACAATCATCAGAAACCAGCTGCGGCTGAGTTGACTTTGGAGAGTTGTATGCCTTCTATAAGCAAAGACGTCACACTGGTACCAGCCTACAGAAATGAAAAAATGAAAAGCATCAGAAAATGTTGTTGCATGCAACATTGCAACTTTATTAAAAGCTAACACAATGCATGTTAAATGTATTCATCCCGTAATCAATAAAAGTTTATATAACTTAGTGACAAGCCAGGTGGCAAAAAGTGGCACATTTTTTTTTAACTAAGTTACACAACACTCGTCGCCACAACGTCGTTTAAACTACCGCATAGTATTTGGTAAAATGACTATTACGAGTTCAAACTTAAGGTGCCATGCATATTAACCGTTAAGTTTTTTTTTACAATAAATACCAAGGTTAAACACCTTTGCAAAACGTGAGAGCTCGCTGGCTTATTGACGTTTAACATACTAAACATCAGCTACAGAACATGAAAATGGCATAACAACGGTCAAAACAAACAAACTATGTTTCCTGGACAATTGACACAAATCTTTCTCATGTTAGGCGGAGAAATATTTACTATTTTACACGTTTACTTAAATTCACTCACCTGAGGCAGACAGACGCACTGACGGCTGGCCAAGCTTCGGTTGGAAAAGAACGCCACTGCGCAGGCGCAGCAAGGATATTCCCGTAGCACCAACAGTAGTTGTTTCTCCCCAGCGAGTTAAAATGCTTTATTCACATTTGCAACATGACAAATGAATCCAATTGTAAAAGTTGTCACAGCCTGTTGAATATTTGCAACAGAAATGATGCCTTTTATATAAACATGTACTACTAAATGTTTTACACAGTAATTGTGTAAACAGTTGAACACAATATTTACACATCATGTGTCTGTAGTAACACAACATGTGTTACGAATCCTTTTACACATATTTTGTGTTAATTTTTAACACATCATTTTTAAGAGTGTATCATTGTAAAATCATACGGTGACACATTACAATAATTAAAATGTTTTTGCAATTGTAACCCTAGGGTGCCTTTTAATAGTCACAAGTTGAGAACCAACAATCTGAATCTTAGATGTTGCCAAGCAGGCTATCCCAATAAAGGGAAATAAAAGGAGAGAGGGACTGGAGTAATATAAAAATAAAACGATTTATTTTACTCATCAAATTAGACACACATTAAAGACATTAGGCCTCTGGGCAACAAGCTCAGGGACGGGGACAACAAAGTAAAAAAAACAAGGTGTTTAGATGAATAATACTCAATGAAGAAAAATTCAATAAAACTCAATAAACAAACAAAACAAATAAGGCACATCACAAAATCACATGCATAAGGAAAACAGAAAAAAAAAAATTACACTCAGCAAACCAGTGACCACACAACAAAATTGTTACCCCTCCAGAATATTGCACCAACCCAATGGCCTAAGATATACACATTACATTCACAAACAAAACATACAGCAACACACACAGGAGAGGGACTAATGGGCCACACAGTAAGCCTCCCGCCCACACACACAACTAAATACTAAAATGGAGCACAGGAAAAACAGTGGCCAGGATAGCATATGACGGTTCTCCTGCAAAGAAAACAGTTACAATATTATACAGGTCAAATCAAAACTATGCCTAATTTATAACCTGTGCATCATTGGGCTAAAAGTTACTTGAGCCACAGAAATGTCTTCAATTGAATAGAAGCAGTCGGAAAGGGACAAGATGCTAAAGTAGCCCACATTACCAACCTGTATGAACGCAGACCGCAGCGTCGAACCAAGAGCTTGTTTAGTTGCAATCTGTAGCGATCGATTTATTCCGTCTAGTTTTTACTCCAGTTTTTACATTCCCAGGCCAAACTATAATACAGACGTGGCAAGTCATCATAACCACATACATATGAATAAACGTTCCGTGACGCAGATGTAAACACGTGAGGAAGAAAGGAAGCCAGTGAACTTACATTCTCAGCACAACTAACAGCAATCAGCAAGCTTAGTGATCACACTCTAAACCAGTGACTGTAATAGACAGAACGCGAATCAATGAGCGTTCATTACGGCCAATGCCTAAAAGAAAGCTGAATGCTGCTCAGAGAACTTACATTTTCGTTGAAACACGCAGACACAATTCGTAGCCGGTAAGGGCTTGTGAAGACAGGGAGCTGGACGCAACCACGGCACTGAATAACCGCACAAACACCAGGTCGAGCTACAAAACAATGCAATAGTCTGAATCAAATCAGATCCATGCCAACCAAATTTTCACAAAGAAGCTAAAATACATTTAAGCATGAACTCACATCCACTCGTACAACCAACTGAGTCTCCAAGGAGCCAAGAGAACTTGTAGCGAAAGCACTAATGAGAGAGACCGCCAGCTTACTGGATTTAAAGGCACAGCGCCAAACGGCCGCCACCTGATTCAATCAAGGTGCAATCCCCGCTGCCTACGTCATACCTGCTACACAATGCTAAAAACTATGTTATGAGTTAACGTGTAATGTAAAGTTAATGTTAACGTTATATGCTTAAAGGCTGAAGTTCTAGTATTGACATAACGTTTTGCAGGTTATTACTGAAAATAAAGACTAAACTTACCACTCAGAAGCGTCCATTTACAATCTCAAAAATATTTGTTGTTCCTCAAAATCGGTCACGGTTCATAAATCCATGTCTCTTTCTTGTCTCATGTGCTGTTGTTATGTGTGTGTGTGCGTGCTGATTGTGTGGGTGGCCACTCATTGGATCATCAGCTACCCGGCTCATCAGTCCCAACACCAGCTGCAGCTCATATCATCTGCCTATTTAAACTCTTCACTTTCTCATCTCTTTGTCAGATTGTTGTTTGTGAGTCCCCGGTGTGTTTGTTCCAGTCTGCGTCCGAGTCCTGGGCCTTCCTTGTTCCTGTGGTTTTGGATTCGTCGTCACCTGGTCTTCACACTGGACTTCACACTCTTCACTGTTGTCATCTGGCCATCGGAGTGACCTGCGCCGCTAGCCTGCTCCATTGTGACTTCCTTTGTGTACATCATCAATCCTACATTAAAAGAGTTTTCTCGCACCTGCTTTCGTCTCTGTGTCGTGACAAAAATCTGCATCTTCGTCAGAAACAGGCTCAAACTAATACGTTTGGATGCCTAATCTCTAGAGCAGTGGTTCTCAAACTTTTTATACCAAGAACCACCTCAGAAAATATTTGTCTCTCCAAGTACCACCATAATGACCAACATTAAAAGACAGTAGCGTAAAACCGTAACTGGACATTTTTGCCCTTAAATAAGTCACATGCCCTCTATGTAGGTGAGTCATTCTACGAAACGGGTGCCATTTGGGTCCGCAGTGTTTGATGAGATACATAAGGTACACAAAATGTACCAAAGTGTGTTTCCAAAGCTCAAAGTTATTAATTCAAGTGTTCTTGTTAACATGGTTTATGATCAAATTCTGTTTGTAAAGAGTAATGTACTATTTTTAATAATTTTTCATTAGGACATAGCAAATTTCACGTGTCCGTGTTGACCAAGGTGACATTTGCATCTAAAATATCACCAAATAAGATGTATATATATATATTTTTTTTTAAATTATTTTCTGTATAATATGTGTGTTCCTGCTTACATAAGTTATATTTATTAAAATAAACCTTATTTTTTTGTAAATGTTATGATTTGTGTGTGTCCTTAAGTTTGACTTACCACCCCGTCACACTAACTTGTTTTATCTATAAATAATGTACTGTTGCTTTAAATGACATCACAAAGCTGAAGTGACATCATTTGAGCCTCATAACCATCAAGAAAAAAAGCAGGCAAGTACTGAAATTCTTTTACATTGTTTATTTCTTGCTTTTTCATGTTAGGCAGGGTCCGTCAAGCTTAAATCAACCACCCCGTTACTCAAAACAGAGAGGGAAAACTGTTTTTTATAAATTTTTTAACATTATTATTGCAAAGAAAATTATAATTTAGATTGAATGCATGTATGCTAGCTGAGGAATTTGACCACATGGGAGATTAGCAACCATTTTGGGATGAAATTTACCACCCCGTCACATACCACCCCGTCACGTTTTATTGTGACGTGGTGGTAAGGGATGTGATGGGGTTGTTCTGCTCCTAGTTTGAATGTGAGAGTGTGAAACCAAGAATTCTAATGTGTGACCCTTGACCACAAAACCAGTCATAAGTTGCACAGGACAATAGTCCTGTGACAATAGTCAAGGACAAGTCAAGGACAATGTATGGGTCAAAATTATCTATTTTTCTTTTATGCCAAAAGTCGTTAGGCTATTAAGTAAAGATCATGTTCCATGAAGAGATTTTGTAAATTGTCTACCATAAATATATAATAAATGTATTATTAGTAGTAAAATGCATTGTTAAGGACTTCATTTAGACAAATTTAAAGGAGATTTTCTTGATATTTTGATTTTTTTGCACCCTCAGATTCCAAATTTTCAAATAGTTGTATCTCGGCCAAATATTGTCCTAGCCTAACAAACCATACATCAACGAAAAGCTTATGTATTTAGCTTTCAAATTATGTATACATGCCCCCCGTGTGTTTAATGAATAATGTTACATTTGCAGATAGATCTGTCTCCTTCATGGCTCCATTAAGTGCTGCTGAGAGACAACGGCGATGCCGTGCACGTCGGGATGCTGATCCAGAGAGGAGGCAAAAATATGTAGAGAGTGAGCGTCAGAGATGGAGGCGAGATGTAGAGCAAGGAAAAAAGAAGAAGATTAGTGATCTAAGTGAGCGAGGGAAGCGTCAGCTGCGTAACAAGTGGAGGAAGCAGAACAAGAAAAGAAAAGAGAAAGCAGAGGCTAGGAAGGACAGTCTGGACACCTTGCCTCTGAGTCCAGATCCTGTCCAACAGTCAAAACAGCAGTTAGGATCTTCAAGGTCAGGATAGTATGCAGTTAGTATTAAATAAATGGACAGATGTAACAGATGTGGACTTATGAATGTAGAATAAGAAGCAGGCCTATAACTGAGGAGTAATTGTTTTTACATATGGTACATGACTTGAACCCCTAAGTTACTAGTGTATTTTTATTTTGTTTCAGGCAACAAAAAGAAGGAAAGCGAATTTCCAGAAAGAACAGATATACACTACACAAAGAAATTGAAAAACTAAAGAAATCGCTAGAGAAGGAAAGAAAACGTGCTGACAAATACAGAAAAAGATATAAGCGCTTAAATAAGAATGACTCTCCTCGTTCAAAAGTAAATGAATTAACTAAGACAGGCAGAGTAAGCTCTAAAATCAGAAAAACACTACTATATCATGAAGCCTTGATTGAAGACATAAAGAATAAGTACTGTAAAGCAAGAAAAGAAAAAGAAAAACAACTAATAGCAAAGGTAACAGCAGGGAGGATTGTGAAGAAGTACAGGCTACAAGGATTTGCTGAAAATGCCCTCGGTTTTTCGAAGAAGCGTCGCAGTGTTCAGACTGAAGACCTCTGTTCCACCAACAGAAATCCCACAAACAGGTTCACTGTTGCGTTCAAGTCCAAAGTCAAAACCTTCTTCACGCGAGATGACAACAGTCGGATAACGACTGGACGAAAACAAACAATTACCAGGAACAAAGTGAAGAAGCAGAAAAGGTTTCTGGTTGACACAACTAAAAATCTTCACAAAAAATTTCTTACTGAAAACACAAACAACATATCTTACTCCCTTTTCTGTAAGCTTCGTCCATTTTGGGTTGTACATCCCACTCTCTCTGAACGGAACACATGTCTGTGCAAGATCCACGAAAATCTCAGATTTGTCGTTGACAAGTTGCATCAGTTGAGGCTCATAGATACTTCAGATCTCGAGAGTTTGACTAAAATGATAACCTGTGACACCTCCAGGAAAGTGTGCATGTATGATGAGTGTGAGGAATGCAAAGATAAAACCGTTCAGCTCTCCAGATTTGATGGGGCAACAAAGGTTGCATTCACTCAATGGGCTACAGCAGAGAAAGCAAGAGAAGATGCGAGGGAGGGTCCTACCACTGTCAAGATCACAGTGAAGAAAACTATGGAGGAAACACAAGACAATCTTGTGGAGTTATTCCACACTCTTCTACATAAATTCAAAAGACACACTTTCAATATAAATCAACAGTACTCCTACTGCAGAGAGTTGAAAAAGAACCTGTCAAAAGAGGAGGCAGTGATCCACATTGACTTCTCTGAAAATTACACATGTAAATACAGCTCAGAGATTCAAGCTGTCCACTTTGGCTCCTCGCACCAACAAGCTACTCTGCACACTGGTGTTTTGTACATAGGTGGAAAAAAAGAGCCCATCTGTTTCAGCACAGTGTCACCCTCCAAACACAAAAGCCCCCCAGCTATATGGGAACACATGAATCCGGTGCTGAATTATCTTCAAGCCACATACCCACATGTATCTGTTCTACACTTTCTGAGTGATGGACCATGTACTCAATACAAACAGAAAGGGAATTTCTTCCTTTTCAGCACAGAGCTTGCAAAACGAGGTCTGAAAGGTGGAACGTGGAATTTTTTTGAGGCAAGCCATGGCAAGGGAGCCCCTGACGGTGTTGGGGGAACCTTGAAAAGAACAGCGGACAAGTTGGTGACCAATGGCCGTGACATACCCGATGCCCATGAGCTATATAAGGCCCTCACAGAGACCTCTACAACTGTTAAGTTGTTTTATGTACCATCTGATGCAGTGGAGCAGGCAATGGAAAGGATGCCAGGCCAGATACCACCAGTGCCAGCCACCATGAAAACCCACCAAGTGGTCACATTAAGTCCAGGAGAAATCCTTTACCGGGAAGTAAGTTGCATGTGCTCCACGCAAAAGCAGCTGAGATGTCAGTGCTTCACCACACAGAACTTTACTTTCAACAAGACACCCCAAAAGGTGCCAACAGATGCAATTGCTTGGGAAAGTGGAGGTCTCATTGGAAAGTGGTGTGTGCTAAAATATGATAATGACCTATATCCTGGGATCATCATGGATACGGATGAGATGCATGCACTTGTAAAATGTATGCATCGTGTTGGTGCCAACAGGTTCTTCTGGCCTCCAAGAGATGACTTCCCTATATCAGAGAACAATTTAAAATATTGTTTCAACTCATTCTATGGCACCTTTAAATACTGTAGTACATACAGGTGTGCTTGTGCTTTTGTTAATTAATTTTGTTTGAAAATATTAAACATTTATAATGTAAATATTTATAAAATATAAATATATTACATTATATATTTCTCTATATGTTTATACTGCATGAGCAAATATATCTGCAATTTATTATACACATGCAGTACTAAATCTGATCACACACACACACACATATATATATATATATATATTATGAAGTGTATTACTGAATATAAAATTACATTATGATATTTTAGTAAATATAGTCACAATTTTTTCAATATATGAAAAGTGGCAATTCCTTATATATTGTAATATATTAATACAATATATTGTTCTGTATATTTTCAAATATAAATCATTTAATATATTGATAAATATTTTCATATATAGGGAAATATTTATGTTGCGCAAGGGATGAAACTGGCAAAAGAGGATGTCAGAATGACCCCATCGATGCTGTTAACCGTTACCAAGAACATACAACAGTTGAATGGCACGGTTTTAACATGCTTTGGAAATGTACCACGTAACAAGAAAGTGTAAAGGACAGGAAGAAATTTAAAATACCTCTAAATTCTCTATTTAGTGCACACTGCACAAGTCTGTATGTTGGTTTTAATACACTTTCGATTACAGGTATTACTATTTAGGGAAATAAAATACTGTACGGAAGTGTGATTTAATTTTGAAGTTACAGAAGATCTGTTCCAGAAGGTGTTTAGGCGGCTATGAAAAGATGAAGAAATTTCTATCATGGCTGTAACCTACTTTTGGATAGTGTACATAGTATTTTAAATCTTAAGAATATTTTTCTTCACTATTTTCACTATTTACCTTAATTCTCAGGAACATTGTCATCTCCAGGTCAAACTGAACGACAGATGAGTGATATCATCTACCGATGACAGTAATTATTTTGTTCTGTGTGCCAGGAAATTGATTCTTTTTATTTGACTTGAGGTTAAACATTAACCGCTGAATGCAAATAAAACCCACTTGCTGACCACACAGATGTCCCCCAGTCCACTTGCTTCAGTTTTTAAACTTTTTTTTTTAAATCTCAGCTGAAGAATTGGAATAAACAGCATGGAGTGTGAGCATCGGTTGAACTGGTTAATGCTTGCAATGATGTGTCCTCTTATTGCAGGTAAACTTTTTTTGCTTAATCAAGAAAAATGCATTCTGACAAAACATTTGTTAGCATGAAAAGAATATATTAAAATGAAAGTAATTTTAAGGACAAAACAACACATTTATTAGACTACCTGTCATAATAAAGAGAAAACAAATATTTTAGGAATCTGTGAAAAACTTGTTTTAAACTAGACAAAAAATTATTTATTAGGCAAATAACAAACTAAAACAACTAAATAGTCTTTATTCACACATTATATATATCCTCCTGGGACCCAGAAAAAAAAAGTTTTTTGAATTTAGTATTTTTTTACGTCATTACATTGTTTAGAGCATAAGAAACAAATGGGGAAAAAAAACATTTTTGAAAAATGATATTTTATTCATATGTTGTGATATGTCCTCTGTAGTTGACAGCAGGACTCAGTTGTTAAAAAAATTAAATGACATGAAATTGCATGTATAGGCAAAATCAATGGGATTTATTTTTAATTCACCAATCAATTTTTAGGTTTCAGGGTTTTTTTTAAACAAACTTTATTTAAAGATGATTCTGAACTATATTATGAAAGATATAATGAAATGCATTCATATACCATTTTACTTTATTAAATATGTGGGTAAAATGACAATACTTGGATATTCCCATTCAATACAATGTATCTATTCACTGCATCTAATTTGCATATTAATGTGTTCTTGGTGCAACATGTAATGAAAAAAGAAGTGTAATAATGGGAGGAAAAATTGGCAACATTTTCATAATAATATCTAATATTTCATAGGAATATTGATATGTAATTTCTTTCCCTGTTCACTTGTTATATCTCCAAAATGCCTGATAAACATGATTTAAATCCTGGCGTCCACTACAGTGGTCATTTATGAAATCAATGCCATGTTTTGTAACAGAAAATCATATTTTGATTAGAAACCCCATAACATTTTCCTGAGATGTTGATTTATAACAAACAATTTGAAAATTAATCAGATTTAAATTATAATTAAAAAATATGATCATATTTCCATAAGAGTGCTAAACATTAATGTCAGCCATTTTTAAAGACCAAGAAGAAGCTGTTGTCCTGGTGAAACCTCCAAACATTTGGTATCCCTGCAAAGCCCCGAATGTGCTCTTTACAGGACATCCAGACTGTGACATGTGACATGTATGATGTCAGAGAAATTCACTAAAATATAATGTCTACTACAGTGGACAAAAGTCTATTCTTGGGTCCCAGGAGGAACTTAATATTTTGTATGCCGTCCTTTGGCCTTGATAACCGCTTGCATTCTTGCTGGCATTGTTTTTATGTCTTTTGTTATTGACTTCCAGATAGTTTCTAGTTGTTCCAAAAATACTTGCTTTTGATTAAACTTTTGTGTGCTCGATCTATGAATCCACTAAATCCCAATTTTTTCCACTAGAATTCAAGTCCACACTTTGACGTAATGAAAGAGCTTATACATGCTGGTGGATTAACCATTACAGAAAAATATAAATCAATATTTTGGTAATCACCAATACCGTTAGTTCAGGGCAGCTTTGGCACAAACCTCACATTGGGTGGTGATCTAATAAATTTGTTAAGCCCATATATATATTAATTGTTTTCTGGAAATGAAACCGCAACAACAGTTATTTTTTCTTGTGACCTCCTCCAATGATCTGGTTGTTTTTACTATAGGTGCTCCATCCTCCATGTCCAAAAGACATGAATCATGTCCCGAGGAGAATCTAAGCATTACTGGAGGGAGCTTTGTTCTTTCTAATGGCTATTCAAATGGGAGTTTTATAAGATACATCTGTCCGAATGGATATTACCCATCGGTTCAGTCACGTCGTTGTAAATATGGACTCTGGACCCCAAAGACTAGCAACAGAAAACCCCCAGAGTGCAAAAGTAAGAAACAAGGCATTATCATGTGGGTGAACGTGATGTCACCAAGTACAACGTTCGTGGATCCACAGCTTTGTTGATCCTGGAACAACATTTCAATCAACCAGTCCGATTTACAGTGACAAGTTTATGCTTAAAACAAGGATTAGGTGTTATTCACCTATCATTTCCCACTGATTTTAGGGATACGTTATAAATAGGGTTAGAATTAGGGGTAGGGATATAGTTAAGAGTAAAACTACTTTTTTGGACAGGAATGTTGTTCCACTTCCAGGATCAACAATAGGTTGATGCAGAAACATGTTGAAATTTCTTGGTGAAAATGTTCTTGGTGAAATCATGTTCACCCACATGGTTACCGTGATTGTGAGTCATTATATCGTGAATAAATGCTGGACGTACTTATTTTGAAGCAGAATTATGTACTTAAAAACATATCTTCTACAGTGTGTGTTTATTCATGCTTTTATTCTAGAGGTCACATGTCCCAATCCTCGTGTTTTGGAGAATGGAGAGGTTACCCCATATAAAGACAGGTACTATGTAAATGACACAACCTCCTACTCATGTCATTCCGCTTATAAGTTCTGTGGCTCTGCGGTTCGTGTTTGCAAGCCTAATGGGAAGTGGAATGGGAGAACACCAATTTGTGGACGTGACTGTGAGTAATTGCTATTATTTTCCATGAACTAAGTGATGTTTCACTAACAAATTTCGGGAGGAGCACGTGCAGATAATTAAAACCTAATTTAACACAAGTGGAGTATGTTCAGACAATTAAAACCTAATTAAACACAAGGGGAGCATAAGCTAATCAATTTAATCAACGATGGGAGGTGGGTATATATACAGCTGACTTACCTTCCTGTCTACCTTCTTAGCATCCCTCCACCACCCCATCTCCTCACTTTGATTTAATAAACTCTTATTATACATCAGTAATCTATTTATTCAAATGCAGCGTAGTTCTATACTACTTCTATCGGGGGGGATACTCTGGGTTCGGGCCAAATTCCGAGCCTGAAGCCCTCCCCCGGACAGCACGCCAAATACGCATAATCTTTACTGTATTTAATTTGATGTAAGTGTGAACTCCTGAATTGGATATAAAAAAGCTAATTTAGTTCCTGCAATAATATCTCCTGCAAGTTAAATCTATATCCTTGTCCTTGGTTTTATCTTAAAAAACTTTGTACTGGTGTGTGATGTGTATTCTCTTGTGTTTTTATCTGATGTCATTACAGTTTAGCTTAAATTTAATCAGAAATGTCTCTTCATGCATCAAATGGGTCCACAGATCTTCACTTCTATTTGTCTCTTTGTTACTTTCTCACAGCTGATCACTGTCCTGATCCTGGTGTTCCCCCTGGTAGCAGTCGAACAGGCCACATGTTTAATATTGACGACAAAGTCGCATACGTCTGTGACAGTACATTGACCTTGATTGGTTCCAAAGAGCGAGTGTGTCAGGACAATGGCCAGTGGTCAGGGACAGAGCCAGAATGTTACGGTGAGTTTTCTAATAGCTACATCGATGTTCTAAAATGATGTGCCTTGTATGGACTTGTGTTCTCAAAAATAAGAGCTCTTGCTTATGAAATGTGGCTTTTCTGGATAATGCACCAATAATGTTGTTGTGTAAATACTGTACAGCGCATTTCACATACGACACCCCTGAGGAAGCGTCAGAAGCATTCAGCAGTGCTCTAAAGTCAAAGCTAGAGCTTTCTCAACAGTATGAAGAGGAAGGTACCTTTGTGTGACTTAAGCCTTAATCATTAATATACGTTAAACATTTAAAATGAACATAAAAAATTGTCATGCTCAGAAAAGGAAAACAGTCATATCAACTAATTTAAACGTGAATGCATTGTTCCTTTTGTCTTCAGATCAACAGAGGAAGAAAATTACTCAGGGTGGAAAACTTGATATCTACATTGCTGTGGATTCATCTGACATTATCAATAAGGATGATTTTGACAAAGCAAAGAATACCATTAAAAAGCTTATAGAGACGGTATGTCCCCTAGAGCTTTGCTGTAGTTTAGTTTAAGACCACTTATTTAGGCATTGTCTACTGGTCTGGTGAAGTTTCAGAAGCTTTCTTAAATTGTTCTAAAAGCAGTCATTTAATTGCTGTACATTTTGATGTTAAAGATTCTGTAAAAATTCACCAGTAAAACTAAATGAAAAGGAAGCATTAACATTGTGATGCTCTCAATAGTGAACTTAACTTTTAACCTCCACATCCTTGCCAAAAACCTCCAATATATATCACCCAAAAATGAAAATTATGTCAAGATTTACCCGACTTTTGTTCAACTTCGGAACACAAATGAAGATCTTTTTGAGGAAATCTGAGAGCTTTCTGTCCCTCCATTGACAGTTATGCAACTACCACTTTGACGCTTCAAATGTTTATAAAGAGATCGTAAAACTAGTCCATATGAATCCGGTTTAGTTCAAATATTCTGAAGAGACATGACCGCTTTTTATGATGAACAGATTTAATTTAGGCTTTTATTAAACATTCATCAACTCACACATCGGTTGTGGTAAATGGAAGCTCAAACATGCTCATTCATTCTCGTCTCTTCACAGCACGTTTGAGCTTCCTCAAGAACCAATGAGGTTCATTCTCGTGTTACGCAGCACGTTTGAGCTTCCACGAGAACCAATGAGGTTCATTCTCATGTGTTACGCAGTTCGTTTGAGCTTCCGCAAGAACCAATGAAGTTCATTCTCATGTGTTATGCAGAACGTTTGAGCTTCCACAAGAACCAATGAGGTTCATTCTCATGTGTTACGCATCACGTTTGAGCTTCCTCAAGAACCAATGAGGTTCATTCTCGTGTTACGCAGCACGTTTGAGCTTCCACGAGAACCAATGAGGTTCATTCTCATGTTACGCAGTTCGTTTGAGCTTCCGCAAGAACCAATGAAGTTCATTCTCATGTGTTATGCAGAACGTTTGAGCTTCCACAAGAACCAATGAGGTTCATTCTCATGTGTTATGCAGAACGTTTGACCTTCCACAAGAACCAATGAGGTTCATTCTCATGTGTTATGGAGCACATTTGAGCTTCCACAAGAACCAATGAGTTTAATGTGTGTTACACTGCACGTTTGAGCTTTATTTGAGCTATAGTGGTTTATATCCACTGATCAATGTTTAAATGTGCGGAGCCTCAGATTTCTTCAAAAAGATGTTCATTTGTATTCCGAAAATGAATTAAAGTCTTATCCGGTTGTTAAGTCTGACGTCAAGTGGCAGCGCTTCCGGGTTCCGGGTTCTCATACCACAAGAAAAACAACAAACAGTGATAAAATACACACGCAATGTGGTTTAATACTACAAAAAAATATATAATCGTAACCTTTATCTCCATACCAAAATTCCAGATGGCCAGACAGTGATTCATCTTTTATAAATCTTTAAAAGATTAATGTCTGTGATGCTGTGAGCACAGAGACTGTTGTGTAGACTGTAAGTATTTAAAATATTTAACTTTTTAAAATATTTGATGTTTAATATGAATAAATAGGGCTCATAAACGGCCGTCGATGGCATTCTCAAGTGAAACGAGTTGAGGCTTGGACTCAGAAACAGCGTTCCTTATGTCACGACTTAACAACGGATAGGTTTGGAACAACATGAGGTTGAGTAGTAATGACAGAATTTTCATTTTTGGGTGAACTATCCCTTTAAGCTCAAAGTACACTTCGGTTTACCGCATATTAACATAACTGCATTGAAATCCATCATTTTGATTTGATAACAGACAGATGCTGCTTCCAACTCTGAATAATGCTCTTTTCCAACAGATTAGTCATTACCAGGTCTCTCCAAACTATGAGATCCTGATGTTTGCTACGGATGTTCACCGGATAAGTTCGATAAGGGACTTTAAAAGTAAAAGAAACCTAACACAGGTTTTTGAAGAATTGGACAATTTTAATTTTGAATGTAAGTATGGCTTATTGTATACATTGATACAGTCAGATTTAGATTATTATTATTATTATTATTATTATTATTATTATTACAGAATAATGTGCTATGCCAAAATAGGACAATTAGGGGTACAGCAACTTGTTACAGGGGCAGTATCCTCAAAAAGTACTCATAAGTACCTGTGGCAAGAAGCTGATTTGTTTGTTGTGTTCTTTATGCCACAGGCGATTCAGTATGTGCATGTGCAGTTCAGATGCAAAGCTAAAGTAAACGAAAGTGAAACCTAAAATGGTCTAAGTTATATGACATGTTAAATATGAACAAAGAGGGCTGTGTAAATCTGCATGTTTCATTCAAAAAATTAGCAAAAATCTAAACTTTCATTGAAGTAAAATAATTGAAAGTGGGGGAAAATGCACATTATGAAATTAATGTTTTTCTCCAAAATACATTGGCCATAATTATTGGCATAGTTTGGGAGGGTTTCATGAAAAATCCTCGCCCAAAAACAAACTCCACAATATTCAGTTGTCAGACACGACTGGAACTTCAAACAGGGCCGGGTTCTATACCCCATGCCCACAGTTAAATATATACTGCTGGATCTGTTTTGGGCCTATTTTTTTTGCCAGAGGTACTGGACTTCTTTTTCACATTTACACTCACCTAAAGGATTATTAGGAACACCATACTAATACTGTGTTTGACCCCCTTTCGCCTTCAGAACTGCCTTAATTCTACGTGGCATTGATTCAACAAGGTGCTGAAAGCATTCTTTAGAAATGTTGGCCCATATTGATAGGATAGCGTCTTGCAGTTGATGGAGATTTGTGGGATGCACATCCAGGGCACGAAGCTC
This sequence comes from Romanogobio albipinnatus, assembly GCA_023566225.1. Lineage (NCBI taxonomy): Eukaryota > Metazoa > Chordata > Actinopteri > Cypriniformes > Gobionidae > Romanogobio > Romanogobio albipinnatus. Next base: position 29,961,834 of record CM042263.1, on the reverse strand, counting down.
CCATTCCACCACATCCCAAAGATGCTCTATTGGGTTGAGATCTGGTGACTGTGGGGGCCATTTTAGTGCAGTGAACTCATTGTCATGTTCAAGAAACCAATTTGAAATGATTTGAGCTTTGTGACATGCATTATCCTGCTGGAAGTAGCCATCAGAGGATGGGTACATGGTGGTCATAAAGGGATGGACATGGTCAGAAACAATGCTCAGGTAGGCCGTGGCATTTAAACGATGCCCAGTTGGCACTAAGGGGCCTAAAGTGTGCCAAGAAAACATCCCCCACATCATTACACCACCACCACCACCAGCCTGCACAGTGGTAACAAGGCATGATGGATCCATGTTCTCATTCTGTTTACGCCAAATTCTGACTCTACCATCTGAATGTCTCAACAGAAATCGAGACTCATCAGACCAGGCAACATTTTTCCAGTCTTCAACTGTCCAATTTTGGTGAGCTTGTGCAAATTGTAGCCTCTTTTTCCTATTTGTAGTGGAGATGAGTGGCACCCGGTGGGGTCTTCTGCTGTTGTAGCCCATCCACCTCAAGGTTGTGCGTGTTGTGGCTTCACAAATGCTTTGCTGCATACCTCGGTTGTAACGAGTGGTTATTTCAGTCAAAGTTGCTCTTCTATCAGCTTGAATCAGTCAGCCCATTCTCCTCTGACCTCTAGCATCAACAAGGCATTTTCGCCCACAGGACTGCCGCATACTGGATGTTTTTCCCTTTTCACACCATTCTTTGTAAACCCTAGAAATGGTTGTGCGTGAAAATCCCAGTAACTGAGCAGATTGTGAAATACTCAGACCGGCCCGTTTGGCACCAACAACCATGCCACGCTCAAAATTGCTTAAATCCCCTTTCTTTCCCATTCTGACATTCAGTTTGGAGTTCAGGAGGTTGTCTTGACCGGGACCACACCCCTAAATGCATTGAAGCAACTGCCATGTGATTTGTTGATTAGATAATTGCATTAATGAGAAATTGAATGGGTGTTCCTAATAATCCTTTAGGTGAGTGTATATGGCATCATGGATTCTATCAAATACCAACAGATAAAAAAAAATTAAAAACCTGATGGCCTCTGCTAGAAATATTATAATGGTCTGTGGTTGGATCTTCTATCAGGACAATGATCCAAAACAAACATCAAAATCAACACACAAATGTGTCACTGAGAACAAAATGAAGCTTCTGCCATGGCCGTCCCAGTCCCTTGACATGAACCCTATAGAAGATGAGTGGGTTAAACTGAAGAGACAAAGCACCAACTTGGATCTGGAGAGATTCTGTATGGAGGAATGGTATCTGATCCCTTGTCAGATGTTCTCCAAACTCACCTGGCATTATAGTAGAAGAATCAGTGCTGTTATTTTTGCAAAAGGAGGTTGTAATATCTCAATACAAAAAGTATTGAATAAAAGAGTGCCATTAATTGTGGCCAATGTGTTTTGGAGAAAAACATTTATTTCATAAAGTGATTTTTCCCCACATTTTCAGTTCTTTTACTTCAATGAAAGGTAAGATTTTTGTGATTTTTTTTTAAAAAATTTTTTTATAAAATATCAAAAGGATTAACAATGCAGATTTAATTTTGCAGGCGTATATGTATGCATGTATACGTTATGTATACATACATATTCATTTAACAGTCTAGACTAATTTAGACTCTCCAAAAGAGTACAAATTTAATTCATAATTTTTAAAAAAAATACCACTGTTCTAATTTAGATTTAATGTAGTCACTGCCTTTTAGAATTAGAAAATGTTTCTCATTAACCTGCTGATTGTACTATTTGTTTATGGTGTTTTTTGAACAGATTATACTGATGGAACAGGTGCCAATATCGCCAAACTCTATTCAGCCATTTTAGGCAGCATGAAAATGGAGGAGCTCAACGATACAAAGGGCTTCCTTGAGACCCAAAACATCATCATTGTGTTCACTGATGGTGTTTAGATGCATCTATTCCATTCATCATTTGCTTTTACTATTTTAACTGTCTACACATATGTATGTATGTATGTATGTATGTATATGTCCCCACAAGAAATTTTTGATCTTGTGGGGACATTTTTTGGTCCCCATGAGGAAAATTATGAGATTTCCTATGTAAAAATACAGAACGTTATGTTTAGGGATAGGGTTGAGAGATGGAATATACAGTTTGCAACAGTATAAAAATAAGTATGTCAATGGAAAGTCTCATAAAACATCAAAACCCAACAGGTATTTTGCCATAATTTAGAGATCAAATATCAACTGTAATTGATCTCGTCTTACTACATAGGTCAAGCAAACATGGGGGGGAATCCCATACCTAAAGTGAACCAGATCAAATATCTTGTCACCAAAAATGATCCGAAGCGAGAGAAGAAACTTGGTGAGCAAGGAATTGTATCAATAATTATTATTAAATCAAATATTTTGTATTTTTCTATCATCAGGGACAGCAAAAACTGCACATAGTGATTTAGAAGACATTATTATTGTCTCTATTGATCTTTTTCCAGATCTGTATGTATTTGGAATTGGAGATGATGTAAATCAAGAAGACATGAATGGCTTGGTGTCACACGGGGACCAAGAAAAATATTTCTTTAAGCTTTCAGACTTGGACGAGGTGCAGGAGACGTTTGACAGCATGATTAGTAATGTAGCGATAATTTATAGATTTAATATATACATTTTTAGATATAATATTTAGAGATATACATTTGCTTCCTGCTTCTGTTCAATTCAAGCATGATGCCTTTTGATGTGTCATAGCAGGTTTGACTCCATTGACGGAAAATGTCATTAATTCTCGTGTATGTGAATGTGAGAGAATGCATTAGTTTGCATATGTGGAATGGACAATGAGATTTTTCAGTTCATCAGTTCAAAAGTTCATCTGACTTTTGTTGCGCTTGAACCACAGATACACCAAAAAAAAAAAATAGTCTGGATTTAAGGAGTTTATGTGGTTGTAATAAAACAAGTAACAAATACTTCGGAATAAATGGAATGCGAGGTATGCTTCAGTAAACATAGAAAAACCTAACAAATGCTCAAAATGAAAACTAAAAATGTTAAAACTTATAATTATTTTTTAATGTCTACATGTGTACCTGAATGCATACCGAAGAGAAATACCTTTAAGACCCAGCTGAACAGCTAATTTGCTCCATATAGAGCTATAAAGTCATCTAGAGGCAAAAGTCATGAAATATTATGTTATTTATTTATTTTATGTCGGCAGAGACAATTTGAACCGATGTGTGATATTTTGAGCTGGGTTATGCATGTATTGGGGAGTTATTTTGAATTTAAGTTGAAAGAATGCAAAAAATTTGCATAACATATATTATTTATTGATATAATCTAGTAATTTAAAGGTAAATCAAATTTAAAAATTAATACAAAATCTCCCCAAAAAATTGCATTATAAAATAGAAAAAATATTATAAAAATGAAATGATATGAAAAATGAAATGAAAACCGCATCTTTTTCTATGCAGTTTGGCCATTCGTCCACATGCAAACGAACATGGTCACTGAAACCAAACATTTTTGAAAACTCCTGCCAGAGTGAAGATTTTTAGAAATGCTGGTTGCAGTGTTGTCGTGTAGATGGTGAAACCGGAGATTTTGGCTTGTGACTTCGGAGTGCACGCTGCTATCTCCTTTGTTTGACATCAGATTGTGCCTTGATATCTCCTTTGTTTACATGAAGCGAGTCTGTGTAATGGCGGATGTAGCCAAAATATTGCTGCTAATAACTGCGCTAACAGGGCTTATAACATGTATACAGATATATGCACAGTTCTCCCATTATATTGCAGAACAGAGGTGTCAGAATGCAATACTATGCAGGAAACTGCTTATGACAATAAAACATTTTCCAGGCTTCTGATTGGCCAACATCACTGTTAAAAAAGTCAGCTGGCAGCTGGTTTAAGCTGGTCCTTAGCTGGTCATGAGCTGGTCCTTAGTTGGTCCTGAGCTAGAGCTAGTTTCTTAGGACCAGTTTAGGACCATCACTTAACCAGCTTAAACCAACCCATGACCAGATAAGGACCAGCTTAAACCAGCTGCCATGCTTCAAAACATACCTAACCAGCATATGCTGATTTTGTTTTTTTGTTTTTTTTTTCAACAGGGATGGCTTTATGGTTAGGGTTATATCGCCACCTGGTTGGTTTGGCATTTTCTTGACAGTGCTTCATTACGTGTTTTTGCGTTTTCATGTGGACAGAGTTTTTTTTAAGCCAAGGAAGGAAAAGTTTATAAAAATACCTGTGTTCATGTAAAGAATGTTCAGAATCCAGAATTCTAAACTATACAGCCCTACCGAAGGGTCCGACTAATGTTTAATGTTCTCTTGCCCTTTTTTTTTTCATCTGGCCCTATGATATTCCCCATAGGTTCTCCATCCTCTAATTTGTGCTCTGATGAGAATCTCAGTATTAGTGGAGGCAGTTTCTCTCTCTCAAAAGATGGGAACCTTGTAAGATACAGCTGTTCAGAAGGCTATTACCCAACTGTTAAAATCCGTCACTGTAACAAGGGAAGATGGAACCCGATGCCCAAAATAAAACCCCCAGACTGCAAGAGTAAGCAACACATTATGAGACAAACATGATCTTACTCTTATTCATTGAAAACACAACCACATTTTCCATTTCAAGGCTTCTCACAAAACGATTCCTTTTGTTTTAGAAGTCACATGTCCAAATCCTCATGGTTTTGAAAATGGAGAGGTGTATCCATATTCGCCTAAGTATTTCGTGAACAACACAACCCACTACTCATGTCATTCAAGCTACACATTCCGTGGCTCAGCGACTCGTGTTTGCCAGTTAAATGGGAAATGGAGTGGAAGCACACCGGTCTGTGGAAGAAACTGTGAGTGAGAAGTCTCTCTATGCTGTATAGTGCAGTAAAAAAGCAGTAAATTCAACAATTTCCTGGTTCATGAATATCCTACAGATTCAATGAGCAATTTAAGTCACAATTTTCCTCACTCTTGTCTTTTTAAACAGCTGATCACTGTCCTGATCCCGGCACTCCCGCTGGCTCTACAAGAACAGGCCACATTTTTAACATTGACGATAAAGTCACATACTGCTGTGACAGTACATTGACTCTGATTGGTTCCAAAGAGCGAGTCTGTCAGGACGATGGCCAGTGGTCCGGGACAGAGCCAGAATGTTATGGTAAACCTTCCTCCTTCCTGTTCAAAGTACAATGCACTAATTTCACTGAAAGTATATTCAGCTTTGCTAATTTTGTTGCTGTGTACATACAGCTGATTTTACATACGACACCCCAGAGGAAGCCTCAGAAGGTTTCAGCAGTTCTCTAAAGTCAAATCTAGAGATTTCTCAACAACATGAAGGAACAGGTAATCTTGTGCAACTCACACTGCCTTCTTCCTCTGCAAGACAGCATATACTTTTTTTATCACCACAACTTTTTTTGTATGAAACCTTTTCCTTGTGTCTTCAGATCAGTATGGGAAGAAAATACAAGTGCATAAGGGTGGAAAACTCGATATCTATATTGCCCTGGATGTATCGGACAGCATAGAAGAAGATACGTTTGAAATGGCAAAAGATGTCATCAAAACACTCATAGAAAAGGTATATTAAATAAATTGTTGATAGCCAATGTTGGGGAACTTTTTTTGTACTTTTTCTTACCTGGGCTGGACTTTTGTTTTTTGTTTTGTTTTTATAACAAAAAAATTCTATTTTTGGGCAAATTTAAAGATGCTTAAACACCAAAATTGAAATAATAAGCCTCAGGCTAAAGGAAATACAAATACATGTGTGAACAACAGTAGAAGGCACAGCTCAGGCAAACCTTTCAGCTGTGCTGCTATTCTGGATAACAGAAGATTAGGACGCAGGAGAAAATCAGTTTATCACTTACTTGACCAATAAAAAAAATAAAAAAAATGTTGCTTATGGTTTCAATGAATCATTGAAGGTCAGCAGCAAATACATTGGTCAATAAAGTGAGATTAAATGCATAAAAAAATTGTTTTATTTAACATATTTTATTATAGGAGGTTTGTTTAGTATTCTGATTTTGAATTTGACTGATTTTATTCATTTTGAGGAATACTGAATCTTTTTTGTGCAAGTGAGATTAGTAAATGCATGCTCACATTTAACTACAATAACCTTCATGTTTACACACAACACCTCTGCACTCATGAGGACTCTTACTGTAAATATAATTAGGTTTGGTATTTGTCTGGAAAACAAATTTGTAATTTTTTTGTTATGTCTTGGAAAGTTTTTAATTCATAAGTTTAAATCTAAACCTAACTTTAACCAATTGATGAAGAAATTTAAACTCTTGTGCAAATCTTTAAAATTGATTAAAAACAAGAATGCCCTCAAGTTGATTTATTTGTTAGGCATGTATTAATTAATTTAAAAGCCCCTTTTGTTTTATCCAATTTATTATTATTGTTATGTATTATTATTATTATTGTTTTTTTTTTTTGTCAGTTTGTTTTATCATGATTTCTGGTTGGTATGGCTATGCTCAACCTATGGCTGATCATACATTTTATTCAGTGATTTGATTATTTACCTTGCTTGTTGATATATATAACTTATACTTTTCTCAACATTGGGACAGGAGAGCTGTCAGTCAATAAATGGGAAACGTCTCGGTTACGTATGGTAACCCTCGTTCCCAGAAGGAGGGAACAGAGATGTACGTCGGTTGTACAGACGAATTGGGATCACTTCAGGGAGCCCCTATCAGCTTCGAGATATAGAGAACAGGCCAATGGGCCATTGGCGTGCGAGATTTGCATCTCGCGCTCCGCCCCGCGCCGCGGGTATAAACGGAAGTGAGAGCAACGCACTGACGTTTTTCACTGAGGAGCCGAACTAGTGACTTGGCCATGCAGTGATGGTAAGGAACTGTGGTGACGGGACGTATGTCTCCGTTCCCTCCTTCAGTGAACGAGGGTTACCATACGTAACCGAGACGTTCCCTTTCAGTCGGTCACTTCAACGTACGTCAGTTGTACCAACGAATTGGGATTCCTTTGGAAAACGCCACAGTTACTACCACTTCCAGCGCCCAGCGAGAGCCCCTCAGACCCCGTTCTGATGCGGGCGAGGAAATTCACGCAGGGAGAGTCACACTGCTGTTCCGCAAGACCCACTCAGCAGACTTAACGGATAACGCTGGGAAAGCGGGCCCGGAGGGACGCTGCGGAAGCCACATCATGCCCGGAGGGAGTTACCATGTGGAGAATACACGTATGGACTGGCCTTGGGCAGTGCAACATACAGAAGTCTCAGGGGTGGCCCCGGCCTGTTGCAGGCGGGGGAACGACACCGTACTGAGATGGCAGAGGAACTCTGCCGAGGGAAAGACATGAGCTCGCCATAGGGAGCTGTACAGTGGAAAATACACATATGGGACCGCCGTAGGGGTCACAACATACGGAACCCAGCCTGACACAAGTTCCACCAATGCATACAAGTGCCAGACCTGGCGTCGGACGCTCCGCCACATCCGACTGCCGCGGGTTATGGAGGACTCAACAGGGTTCGCCAATTCCTGGGGAACTCGACTGGAGAATATAAGCGCACGTATCCGTTCCATGGGGAAGGGAGTGGCGCAGCAAGCCGACACTAGAACGGGCACTTCAGTGTTGCTGACTATGGGAAGCGAGCACACAAGAAGCAACCGGTTCCACACGTAGGCTATAAAACCTAGCAAACGTGTTTGGTGTCGCCCAGCCTGCAGCTCTACAAATGTCTGTCAGTGAGAGTGGTGTCAGTGAGACCCCTGGTGGAGTGAGCTCTAACCCAGAGCGGGCAGGGCACGTCTTGGGATTCATATGCCAAGACGATGGCATCCACTATCCAGTGGGCCATCCTCTGCTTGGAGACAGCCTTTCCCTTCTGCTGTCCTCCGAAACAGACGAAGAACTGCTCTGAGGTCCTAAAGCTTTGCATTCTGTCAAAATAGACGAGCAGGGCGCGAACTGGACAGAGAAAAGCCAGGGCTGGGTCTGCGTCCTCCGAGGGCAGCGCTTGCAGGCTCACCACCTGGTCCTGAAAGGGAGTAGTGGGAACCTTGGGCACATATCCAGGCCGGGGTCTCAGGGTTACCTGAGAGTTACCTGGCCCGAATTCCATGCACGATTCGTCGACCGAAAATGCCCTCTTAACCGAGGCCAATGCAACCAGGAGTATTGTCTTTAGAGACAAGACTTTCAGCTCAGCGGACTGCAAAGGCTCGAAGGGTGCCCTCTGCAATGCAGTTAGCACCAGAGTTAAGTCCCAAGAGGGTATAGAGGGAGGACGAGGCAGATTTAGTCTCCTCGCCCCCCTCAGGAACCTGACGATCAGATCGTGCTTGCCTAAGGACTCACCATTTACCAGGTCGTGATTTGCGGCAATGGCGGCAGCGTACACCTTGAGGGTGGAGGGAGGCAGCCTTCTCTCCAACCTGTCTTGAAGAAAAGAGCACAGATCTGACCGAACACTTTCGGGGGTCTTCTCGGTGAGAGGGCACCAATCCACGAACAGGTTCCACTTCAACGCATACAGCCGTCTCATAGAGGGGGCTCTGGCGGAAATGATGGTGTCAACTACCGCTTGTGGTAGGTCACCTAGAACCTCCGCGTCCCATCCAGGGACCAGACATGGAGTTTCCAGAGGTCCGGACGCGGGTGCCACAGGGTGCCCCGTCTCTGAGTTAGGAGGTCCTTCCTCAGAGGAATGGGCCAGGGAGGTGCTGTCGTGAGGAGCACTAGTTCCGGGAACCAAGTCCTGTTGGCCCAATACAGAGCTACCAAGAGGAGCTGCTCCTCGTCCTCACTGAGCTTGCACAGTGTCTGTGCAAGAAGGCTCACTGGGGGAAACGCATATTTGCGTAGGTGCCAGGGCATCCGTGCCGAAGGTTCCCTCGGTCAGGGAATAAAACAACTGGCAGTGGGTCATGTCGGGGACGGCAAACAGTTCGATCTGTGCAGCCCCAAAGCGACTCCAGATCAGCTGGACCACCTGTGGGATGGAGTCTCCACTCTCCGGGGAGCAACGGTAACCGTGACAGCTCGTCGGCCGCACAATTGAGCAGGCCCGGAATGTGAATGGCACGAAGGGACCTCAGATGCTTCTGACTCCACAGGAGGAGATGGCGGGCGAGTTGGGACATGTGGCGGAAGCGTAGACCACCCTGTTTGTTGATGTACGCAACAGCCGCAGTACTGTCCGTCCAGACCAGAACATGCTTGTCTTTGAGCGGCGTTTTGAAGCGGCTGAGAGCAAGACGAACTGCCAGCAACTCCAGGCAATTGATATGCCATTGCAGTTGGGGCCCCGTCCACAGACCCGAAACTTCAAGCCCGTTGTACGTGGCACCCCAGCCGGTGGATAAGGCATCCATGGAGACAACAGAATGCCTGGACACTTGTTCTAGAGGCACTCCTGCCCGTAGAAATGAAGGGGCCAACCACGGGCTGAAGGTTTGGCGGCATCTCGGCATCACTTGGACATGGAGGGACCCGCTGTGCCACGCCCATCTCGGGACTCGGTCGTGTAGCCAGCGTTGAAGCGGTCTCATATGGAGCAGCCCTAGTGGCGCTACTGCGGCTGCTGCTGCCATATGCCCCAGGAGACTCTGAAATTGTTTCAGTGGTACCGCTGTGCTGCGTTTGAACGAATTCAAGCCGTTCAACACCGATTGGACGCGCTCCTCTGTGAGGCGCGCTGTCATGGCGACCGAGTCGATCTCCATCCCGAGAAAAGAGATCCTCTGTACGAGACAGAGTTTGCTCTTCTTCCAGTTGACCCAAAGACCTAACTGGTTGAGGTGCCGAAGCACCATGTCCCTGTGTTCGCACAACTTACCCCGCGACTGAGCAAGGATCAGCTAGTCGTCGAGGTAGTTGAGAAGGCGAACACCACGCTCTCTCATGGGAGCAATGGCCGCCTCCGCGACTTTCGTAAAGACATGGGGCGACAGGGACAGCCTGAAGGGCAGGACTTTGTACTGATATGCTTGTCCGTCGAATGCAAAGCATAGAAATGGTCTGTGTCAAGGGAAAATCGAGACATGAAAGTATGCGTCCTTCAGGTCGATCGCTGCAAACCAATCTTGGGGACGGACGCACCTTAAGATGCCTTTCTGCGTCAACATTCTGAATGGCATCCTGTGAAGGGAACGGTTCAAGTATCGCAGAACCAAGATCGGTCGAAACCAGACACATTTCTTGGGTACAATGAAGTACGGGCTGTAGAACCCGGACTCTATATCGGCTGGAGGGACCGGCTCTATCGCGTCCCTCGCCAGTAGTACTGCGACCTACGTCTGAAGCACAGGGGCGTCCTTCTTCGATACTGAAGTGAAGTGAACGCCCCTGAACTTGGGGGACCGCCGGGCAAACTGAATCGCATAGCCGAGTCTGATGGTACGGATGAGCCGGAGAGATGGGTTGGGAAGCACTAGCGGGACCAACGGCACCACAGACGTACCCGCAGCGGGGCAGCGTAGCGGCATGCAGGGACCCGACGGACGGCATGGTAGCGGCCTGCAGTGGGGTCTGAGTGTGCTGTGCAACACTACCTGCTTCCGCTGAGGGGGTGTGCGAGTGTGGGAAGGCCGCTTGTGTGCGTTCCCACAGCCAGCACCCCCTTCTGGCGATTTGGAGAGGCACCAGAGGCTGACAAGGCATGGGAGCGTTGTACACCGCCCAGCGCACTCTCCAAAGGAAGGAGGGGCTGAGCGTGGCAAGGCTTTGTGGCGTTGCACGCGGTCTGCCTCACCTCCTTCCTCAGCGGGGAACAAGAACGGCGAGGCATAGCGTCGCACACTGTCGTCCACGCACCGCTGAGAAGAGGGGAATGAGAGTGGTGAGGCTTTGTAGCGTCACACACTGCCATTCTCGCCCTCTTGTGGGGAGGGGAATGAGAGCGGCGAGGCTTTGTAGCCTCACACGCTGCCATTCCTGAACTCCCGAGACCCAGAGGTATTGGAACTGCTCTTGAGAATTTGGGTACCACTGGCTGTTTTTAACACCAGTGGCGGAACAGAATTACTAATGGTTTTCCACCTGGCCCTCCTCCAGGGGAAGAACAGTTCCAACCAAATCCAGGTCAATGGTGTTTCTGGACCAGGGTGGACATCGTCTGGCCAAGGGCCAGCGCTGTGCGCAGCTCAACCTCGGCTCAGAACTACCCTCGTGCACTAAGCAGGGCGGGGGTGGCTTGCCAGTGGCACTGCCACCCCACCGATGAGGGTAGTGATAGAGAGGAAAACTTTATAGAGATTATGGCCCTATTGGTGTTCCATATTTTGGCACCAAATAGTTCCACAATGCCAAAGCCTTCCAATGCACATCCGGGAAAGGCAAGGGGCGGGCAAGGCGATTTATGCGTTGCACTATGCCTCAGCCACCCGGGAAAGCATGGCTGTCAAGTATGAATCTGATTCAGCACGAGTGCCCACTATTATAGTGGGAATCTCAGCATCATCTTCATTTTCAACACATAACAGCCCTCTCTCCGATGCAGCGATTGACATCTGTCCTCTGCTAGAGCCCCAAATGAAATGCTAGGTCCCCTTTTTTTAAGGACCAGCAATCCCATCTGTAAGCTATCAGCAGACATGTAAGATAGTGAGCGTGGCCGTGAGACGGCACACGGCGCGCTGAACACTCAAGCCTTTATGAAAAGGCAAGACGAACAACGCGCCGACGTGGCTATGCTCTCGTGAGAGAACATAAACCACCCACAAACACAGTCTCAACATGCTTGCAATGCGATAGAGGAGTGGGGGGCTCACAGAGGTGTACTCGGCAGGGAAGCCTCACTGTAATCTTCAGGTCACCCAGGCTTATCAGCCAAAGTAGCCCCCTTTCTGGTGCACCAGAAAAGAGACTAGATCGGGGTATCGGTGAAGGGACTCAACCCCGTTTGAGGTATCATAGTCTCGGCCACGCATCGGAGGCGCCGAGTGACGCACGCTGGGTTGCCGTGGCAACCTGCGCTGTCACTCGGCAGCTATACAGCACAAGGCACGCTGAACACTCAAACCCTCACGTAGAAGGTGAGATGAACAGCGCGTCGACATGATCCCGTTCCCCTGAGAGAACACGGATCACCCACGAACACAGTCTCAACATGTTTATGCGAGAGGGATCGTGGCCGTGACCGCATCCAGAAACGCACGGGTGGAATGAAGTCTTGAAAAAGTCACACCCGTGTTGCTCTTTTGTGAGGAAACGCTCTTTCAACAGTGCTGAAGCACCCAGGGGAAGACCGCAGCAGCACACAGAAGGTAAGTGCAGTCCTGTGTCTGCACTCACTGAAACAAACGCCCTCACCAACCGACAGTTGCTGTGAGAACAGCAGTTTGTTATGCTGATGCACGCAATCGCGCTGATTGTGCCTTTTCGTCAACACAAAGCGTCCTTCTCGTTCTCTGGAGTATTTCTCTTGTAGATAGGCTCTCTTTTGGAAAAGCAGTCTTGCTTCATCAACACCGTTCGGCTCCGAAGTGAATGACGTCAGTGCGTTGCTCTCGCTTCCTGTTTATACCCGCGACGGGGGGCGGAGCTCGAGATGCAAATCTCGCACGCCAATGGCCCATTGGCCTGTTCTCTATATCTTGAAGCTGATAGGGGCTCCCTGAAGTGATCCCAATTCGTCGGTACAACCGACATACGTCGAAGTGACCGACTGAAAGGGAAACAGAGTTCCTTATTTGAAAAAGTAACTTTTAATTTTAAAAGTAATGTGTTACTTTACTATTTACTTGAAAAAGTAATCTGATTACGTAACTGAAGTTACTTTCTTTCTTTTATTAATTTATAAAGCACAATTTTAATACAACCAAGGTTGCCCAAAGTTCTGTACATCAATAGTAACCATAATAATAATAATAATAATAAAACAATACAGCAATGAAAAACAGCATAAAACAACCACACACCTAAAAATGAATAACCCAGGGAATTAAAAGCAGTCATTAATAAATGCTCTTTTAGCGAGGATTTAAAGCTGGAAATGGTCTGAGCAGATCTAATATACAAAAGGGCAAAGAATTCCAAAGTTTGGGGGCGGCAACTGAAAAAGCACAATCCCACTTGAGTGGGATCTGGACCAGGTATTCACAGTAGAGTACCAGTTCACTAATGTCTCCAGGTATTTTGGTGCCAACCCGTTCAAAGACTTAAAAAAAAACAATAAAAGTTTCAATTTGATCCGGAAACGGACCGGCAGCCATTTGAGAGAAGATAAAATCGGAGTAATTATAACGCTTTCAAGGGCCTGTCAGCAATCTCGCAACCACAATTTGAACTGACTGTAGACACGCTAGGGCTTTCTGGCTAACTCCCGTATAGAGAGTATCACAGTAGTCCAAACGTGAAAAAATAAAAGCGTGAATAACTGTCTCCAGGTTTCTGAAAGAAAGCTAAAAGTCTCAAATTAAAAAAGCATGATTTGGCCACAGAGTTTATTTGCTTGTCAAATTTTGCGAGTCAAACAATACCCCTACATTTTTCACCACTACTTTTTTTTTTTTCAATTGGACCAAAGAATAAAATCTCCTTGTAATGCATAACCACAATTTCAACTGACTGATTTCATTCTTTGATATTTCTGCCTACTTGTGTCCCATTAGTATGCTAGTGCACCATGTCCTATATCTCACAAGAAAACATTTTTATACTTCTCTTAATGTAATATGTAACATGATGAAAATGTGTTGTTATGTTAATTACCGACAGATCAGTTATTACGAGGTCTCCCCAAACTATGAGATCATGATTTTTGCCACAGACGTTTACCGGATAGTCTCCATGAGGGACTTCAAGAGTGGGCAAGGAAATAACCTGTAACAAATTCTTAAAAGACTGGAGAATTATAAATATGAAAGTAAGTATTTTGTTTTAATATAGCACAAATTGATATGCATTTGTTCAGTGTTGGACAGTCTGAGAGTCTTTAAGGACATATCTTTTAAAATCCTTATGTTTTTGTGACTAACAGGTAAAGGTGATCGAACAGGAACTAATATTGCCCAGGCTTATAGGAAAATTTTAGAAAGTATGCAAATAGAACAGATGACCAATAGAGAAGACTTCATGGAGACCCAGCATATCGTCATCATGTTCACTGATGGTATTGATGACAATATTTATATTTGGTGGTTACCACTGAAACTGTTAAATTGTCTAAAGCTCTATATTTATTACACTTTAAAACTAATTTTGTATTTAGGCCAGGCCAACATGGGTGGTAATCCAAAACTGCCTGTGGACCAGATCAAAAATCTTGTGATACAAAATAATCCTTCACGAGAGGACAAACTTGGTGAGAAAGAACTTGAATGGTCTTTGAATTAAACTGTAAAGCATTAACAAAAAGGAGAGCAAATCTTCAAATACATCTCACTTATGTTGTACAGAACTGTATGTGTTTGGGATGGGAGATGATGTGAATGCTGAGGACATTAATGATTTGAAGACTGACCGGGGAAATGAGAAGTTTTTCTTCAAGCTTCTGAACTTTGAAGAATTGAAGGAGACATTTGACAACATGATTGGTACTTTATTATGTCTCTTTTCCCTTTAGGAAAATGATTCAGGTTGAGTAGAAATGTAATTTTAAGATGATTATTCACTGATTCTTGAGATAAGGGACGAAACATGTCCCAAACACAAAAGCCCTATTTATGTTAAAAAGCTAGAATATCAACACAATAAAAATTCGTAAAAAGTTGCATATAAGGGAGATTTGTATACTCAGGACATTCATTGCTTATGCTTTTAAAATAATTTCTTAGTATTATTTTAAAAGCACACTCTATACTTGAAAACACGTGTAATTTAACCTGTCCTCAGCATGAGGTCACAATGTAAAACTACCAAACAAAGTGTTTAAAAAAATGCAAAAAAGAAAAAAAAAAAGTATTTTTTTGTGGTGCCCCCCTCAGCACTTGGTCCCCTACTCGCAGCGTGTGATGCACGTGGTGGGAGTGGCCGCACTGTCTATTTACATATACTGTATATTTGGCCCCAACTCAACCTTTGTCAACTCCGTCAGTATTTGTCAAACCCTTCAGTATTTGTCAACTCCAGTATTTAACACTGTCGGTGAAGGTTTTTGTTAATTTGAAAGAAATGTCTTGTTCTTTTTTCAATTTATTGTGTAAAAATGTTAAAACATCAATGGAACTACATGATATTATGTCTTAATTACCTAAGAACATTGATGATATATGTTTAATATTAAAAGGAGAGAGGAGATTAAAGGAATTTAAAAACTGGGTTGTTCAAAAAACAAACAAACCAAAAAACTTTTACTGAACTCCTTTACTGAACACAATATTACATAACTGAAGACTGTTTTTGGATAAATTAGCATGCTTTTTGTCGGATAGTGCTAACAAATTAAGTTATTGAGTGAATAAATATTCATTTTTAGAAGAAAGAAAAAAACAATTAGAAATAAGAATCCGATTATTCATTATTTACTACCCCTTACATGGTTCATTATCGGAGACCTCTGTCTACAAAAATACCCTTTTTTTAATAATATAGCGTTACTTTTTATTTATTTTTTATCTAAAACATGTTTTGTCCCTTATCTCAAGAATTAGTGTATTGTCCTCCATTTATTTTTCAAAGCACAGTCAATTCAGTAAATTAATTTCTCCTGTTCTCCTCGCTGCTTCTTGAACAGATGAGGGCACCAGTGTAGCATTATGTGGACTTTACAGAGATTACGATGATGGTTTTCCATCCCATGAACGTCGTCAATACCCCTGGTTGGCAAAGATCACTGTGACTGTGGGTATCCCTATATCGTAGTCTCATTTCTTATTTAAAAACCCATTTAAATAAATGGATTAGCATCACCACACTAGTTCTACGTATGCTAAGTTTTTCTACCTTGTTGAATTATCCATTTTCTGATGATTTTGCAGCGCAACAATGGACAAATCTCTAACTGCATGGGGTCACTAGTCACCTCAACCTTTATCTTGACAGCGGCTCATTGCTTCAGGTTTGGTGACACACCTGATAGGATAACTATTGATATTGGTTCAAATATTCGAGGTAATTTTATGTCTTCAACCTTATCATTTAGAATATGTATAATGGTGTAAATCTTATCAGCTGTGTTTCCTTTTCTCCTCTTATAGGAATAAAAGTGAAGCAGTACATACCTCATCCTCACTTTAACCTCATCGCAAAACAGCACATGGGAATACCTGAATATTATGAATTTGACGTAGCTCTTATTCAGTTGGAGAAACCTGTAATTATGGGCCTTGATCTTCGGTGAGGAATGCAGCTTGTGTGTCATTTTATGCTACTGAAAATATATTCAAATATTGTAATGAATGAATGCATATTGTGTATGGCTGTACAGGCCAATCTGCATCCCCTGCACCAAGGAAACCAGTGGAGCTCTGAGACTTTCAGAAAGAGAAGGAACGTGCAGAAAACATCGTGAGTTTCAACAGATATGTCTGTCAGAAATGCTGCATGCATAATAGTTTGGTGTATATAATAGGCTATGCTATAGTATCATTGCACTGGCACAATGTAGGCCATAGTTTAAAAACAGTGGCAGTGCAAAATGTGTGTAGCCTATTATTTATATCTTGTTCCATTGCTAAAATACAGCATATATTTGATTTACATTTGTACTGTTTTTACAGAGGACGTGCTAATGAGTGCAGAAACTGTGAATGCTGCTTTCATGACTGACAGGAAGAAACGCATTGAGAAGAAGTTTATCCAAATCAAGCAGGGAAAATGGGTAATGATGTATTTATGCTGAACACTGTGTTATCCTTTTTATATTTGTATTCATTTGTGGTTTCATTAAGTTTAGGGCTTGATTGTTTTATTTAAATGGATCTCAAAAGGGAATGGACGTATTAGCAAATGTTTAAATGCATGCTTATGAATTTCTGCTGTCTAAATTAATTTGTCCTTTTTCTTCAGCGGGATGCTTGTGTTGAAGATGCCAAAAAAGCTGAAGGAATTACTGCGACAAATGCTGATGATATCGTTACAGATAATTTTCTGTGCAGCGGTGGTATTGAACCTACTAGAGATGATATTGCCTGCAGAGGTACATTAGATGTTTTATACTTGGCTCATACCATGCTATAGAATCATCAAAATACCATATAACAGCTCCCTATCCTTAATTGAATTTGCTAAAAGATATAAGCTCTTAATGCTGTGCATGTCGTCAACAGGAGACTCTGGAGGGGCCACATTTGTGGTTCCTGGTAATCGAATGGTCCAGGTGAGATTTGTTCATGTTTGTTTTTTACAGAATACTGAGCTATTTCAAATCACCTGCATCACACTTCTGAAGACTAAAGTTATTAATGTCGCCTTATTGTTATTCAACATCTCTATTTGAGAGATGTTTGTTTGACTATCTGAATAATCTTGGACAGGTTGGTAAACTGGGGAGTGAAGGATCTGTGCGCGCGCAACCCGAGCGCTTCATCTGAAGCACAATCCAGAGATTACCATACAAGTCTGTTCAGTGCAGAAGTACGCTCATTCCTTAAAGGCTACCTAGGAAATGGCACACTGGGAACCCCTCTTACGTTCTTGTGAACATTGTGTTTAACAGTAGTCTATTTGCCCGTTCAGAAATGTTGTGCATGCCTCTCAGTTCAATGAACATTTCTATTGCTCTTTCCTGCTTTGAAACTTTGTGGCAATTTATAAGAAATGCGACACAAAAAAAGCATTGTGGAAGATTAAAAAGCAATATGTGTTGTTTTTGTCATTTTGAATTTTAACCTTGATTATCTTAACTTTTTTCATTTACATTTAAAGGGGCACTTCAGCGCTGGGAAGATGAATGTGTATTTAAACTGTGTCATTTATGTTGTAGAAATGTGGAATTACTTTTGAATTTGGTGCCTTCTAGAATGAGAAAAGACACAAAATGTATTTTTGTCTCATGTGGATGAAAGACAACAACTTCCAGAATGCACTTGCTTCGCTGCCCTACGAGGCCACTCCCCACACCACCCCTAGCGTCGTTTTGATCTTCATAATAATACAATAATTTTGTTCAGTTATGCTGAGTTCAGACTGCCCGATTTTAGCCCCGATTTTGACTCGCCCACAGGTTTTGCGAAATCGCCGACAAATGCCTGAAATCATAGGCAAATCGGTGCTCGTGCACGTGAGTGACAATCACGCAGTGTGAATGATCAAAGACGCGATCAGAGAGACTCGCCGATGAGTCGCCGACGCCCGCAAGATATTTGGCATGCTAAATATCTGGACCTGTCGGTGATTCAAACTCCTGCTGTGTGAACTGTTTTCTGACTGAAAAATACATCGGCGATGACCGACAGCCAATGAGAGAGCAAGATACAGGGCAGCGGGAGGTTCGGGGAGGAGTTATAGACCAGAATATTAGTATTTTAATAGATATATTTACAATTATATCAAACAGAAACAAAGCTTGACCAGCCACAACAGTAGCACATTGCAAAACTATGTATGTACCTCCAACTCTCTTTGCAGAACACTATCATTGCTCCCTGTGTCTTCCCAACCATTTCCTCCACCATAATCTTTTTTCTTTTTCTCCCTATTGATGCACATCAGCGCACAGACCATTTGGACCGCAAGTTTCTGCACTGCAGTCTATATTTGTAATAACAATTTCAGTCTCGTGCGAGAACTCCGGTCTGACGTACGTGTGATCTCGCATTGTTTTCTTCTCACTTCTCGCGTGTGTTTTGTTGTGAAACGTAATTTGTGAAAGGGACAGAGCTGTCTGTGATTCTTCCTCTTGTATAGTCATGCAGTGTGAAAACCCCTGTCGCCGATCCATTGTGCAGTGTGAACACAATGACTGAATGCTGGCCCAAATAGTCATGCAGTGTGAAAAGAGCAGTGATCCGAAGAGTTTGAAAATCGTGCAGTCTGAACTCGGCATTAGAGAATAAACACTACAATTAAAAACTGAACGTGTCTTTTCAATAAAGTGTGAGTGAGTCAAACGAAAGTCACAGGACAAACGCAGCAGGAGTCAGATTTCATTCAGCACGACAGGGAAGTAAGAGCTGAGCAGAGCTGAGGTAAGCGCGGCTGTCATTCTCAGCGCGTGTGCAGTCTGGCGCGTTTTCAGATCGCATATGGAAGCTAAACTTTCATAGGAATTCATTGAAAAGTTGAAACACTCACTTTGCTCTGCAACGCTCCGTTATAAATGCTCGAGGCCGAGCCGAGCGCATTTACATTCTGTGCGTGAGATCTCTCCCCTGTGGGCGGGTTGAAAACATGCGGAACAGCTCCTTCTACAGGCTGTAGTTTTTAGCCTCTGGCCAAAAAATCTTTGCGTCATCGGAGGATTTTTTTACAGAAATAAAATGCATAATTCTCTCGTCTCAAGGGGATAAGAGAGGGGAAGTAATTAAAATATACTACAGGGTTTCTACTGATACAAAGCTTAATGCTAAATCACTGAAGTTACCCTTTAAAACAATATATTAATGTATTAATATGTGGTTCAGGCAAGTGTGCATAAATGATTATCAATATCAATAAAATTAAATATGACATAATACATAATATAAAACAACCCAGTATATTTTTGTTAAATGTCAGTTTTTGTGTGATCAATAATAGCCATTATAAAAGTATCATCAGCGGGGTTAACGTTTGCTGAGCGCCCGCTGATCGACTGGATCTCACAACTCGGAAAAAGCCAGATAGAATTTTCAAATAAGCGCTCTCTTTATAAATAAAAGCTTTAAACAAGTACATTCTCGCCTGAAAAAGTCTTAAAACTACATTTCGTCACACATTAACAGTAGTATTTTTAAATTACGCTGGGTTTCTTGACTGTTTGCATTCGGACGTGCCTTAATCGATTAATTGAACACTTGACCTTGATTACGATTAATGAACGATTATTTAGCTTTTTCTTTTTTTTTTGCCCTCATAGTTCTGATAAGGTTTGTACTGTAAATATTTTCTACGATTAAAGGTGCAATATTTTTTTATAATGAAAAAGTGCATTTCTTTCTGATTTTAAAATTGAAGAAAACCGTTCACTTTCAGCAGTGATTGTCTATGGGGCAGATTTCTGTTTGTTGTACATCAGATACAGATAAATTTGCACAGTAGGCCTACATTACATGTATTTGAATGCATTAATGAGAGAGTGATTGTGTGTGTGAATTAGTTATACCATCTCTATTAATTATAAAGCTGCGGTTTATACTTACTTCAAAAGGTATTAAAATCTATATTATAACGGTTGAGTTTCTAAGCTACTTTAGTGATAAATCACAGGGCAGCATTGACAATGAGTTTCTGTGCGCCGCTCCTCTCTGCGCGTGATCTTCACATGATGTGCGAGCTACTGTCTGTGAGTGATCGTGTCACATTCCCACCGCTGGCCGTTTTGATAGCGCGATCACTTAATGATGCATTTTCTTGTGGTGCCCTACACACAGCGCGTGATGCGCGTGGTGGGAGCGGTGGCACTGACAATATATCAGGCATTAGTTCAACATAATACACATCTGATTGTCTAAAATCACATCAATGTTCAAACTGGCAGGTTTTAAAACATACAAATGACAAAGCTTTGTGAGGACGCAAGTGAAAGTGATCTGGCTGCAGGGCGCGCATTGTCATTTCTGTAATACATCTTAATTTTGCAACTTATAAAATGTTAAACTATATGTTTAAATTTTATGTAAAAACTAGTGTAGGAAATAGCAAATGTAAATTTTAATCTGAATGATGATTTTGCTCCAAATGTTGCGCACATGGTATTGAAAATTTAAATTTAAATACTGAAATGCATTGCCCTTTTACATATTGCATTTTCTTTTGCATATTGCATCGGAAATTGAAATTTGCTACCCATAAGCTTCCATACTCAGGAAAATGTTATGGAGTTTCTAATCAAAATATGACTTTCTGTTACACATTCATGACCTGTGTAGAGGACACCAGGACTTACATCATGGCATATTGGACCAAATGTCCCCACAAGGATAGTGAAACCTGAGATCACCTACATTGTGGGGACCAGCCAGCAGTCCCCACAATGTAAATGGATTCATAAACATACTAAATGATGTTTTTTTGAAAATGTAAAAATGCAGAATGTCTCATGTGATGGGTAGGTTTAGGGGCAGGGGCAGTGTAGGGGGATAGAATGTACAGTATTAAAACCATTACGGCCTATGGAAAATCCCCACAAAGATAATGAACCAGACGTGTGTGCGTGTGCGCGTGCGCGTGCGCGTGTGCTGAAGTGGTTATGTTCCCTTGCCCCGCTTGACAGTACATCTCCAAACCCAGTTCAGGCTTTTGCCGATGACGTCCTTATAGTATCAAGAGAGGAGAATGTCATTACCAACATGCTGTCGTACACCGATCGCTTCCTGCGATGGTCTGGACTTGGAGTTAAGAACAACAAATGTGCTGTGTTCTATGAACGACGCAGCGGTGGCAATAATTGGTATAGGGCGAAGTATGATCAGCCTCCATCATTTACAATCGCCGGAAGCACAATTAGAGTTTATTCAAGACATGAATCATACAGTTATTTAGGACACATGTTTAATGTTGCAGGAGAATGGCAAGAGCAAGTGAGAGATATCTGTAAACTAGAATACTCCAGCAGACTAGACCTGATAGATCAGTGTCCTCTACCGATCTGCATGAAGCTCCAGGCCGTTCGGGATATAGCACTATCTAAGATCCAACATCTGTTTGCCAACGTCCACATTGCTAAAAAACATCTGACGGAGCTGAACAATAAGACCGTGCAACTGGTAAGAAAATGGTTAAGTCTTAATACACGCACGACAAGAAGTATTCTCTTTAGGAACAAATCCGAAGGGGGACTGGGGATTCCCAACATTGAATGGATTTATACAGCTAGCCGAGTACAGCATCTACTGCATATGTTGAATAACGTCGACCTTACAGTTCGCGAAGTTGCCCGGCGCTCATTGGTGCTGGATCTGAGCAAACGTAAGGTCCCCTTTGCGGCAGACAGAGAACCGGGTTTCCTCGGCTTCTGAAAGAAACCTAGCGGAAAGCTGGACACCAGGGCTATGGGATTCGGAGTACGCTCAGATTGGCCCGATCTGAATGACTTGTGCAGCAACAATAATATACAGTTGAACTGGGCACATACTGGTGGGGAGCAGGTGAATATCAGCCAGGGGCAGATTATGGATCTAAACGTGCATGCTGAGGCGACTATTCATCACAGTAAGAAGCTGAACAGCCGGACGTGCAGGTATGAAATCCTTCAGTACTTTCAAGCACAACAGCGTGATTACTGGCTTAACCTGCGCCTTCGAGGAAAGCTTGCATGCTTGCAGAGCGCGGACCATGCAGTCTCTCACTCTGCGTTACAAAACTCAGCCGTAAACGACGGTATCCTAAAGTTTGTTATTAAAGCTAGGCTACAAACTCTCCCGACCAAATACAATCTCTCTCTGTGGTTCCCAAAACATCACAAACCATTCTGCTTACTACACCGCGATAAGATAATGGAATCTACAGCGCACATGTGAACAGATGAACAGATGCCCTGCGTTCAAAGGACTTTACATCACACGCCACGATCGCATCGTAAACACAATGGCTCAAGAACTGCGCAAAGTTTCTGGACAAAGTGCAATACACACAAACAAGACTGTTCAAACCAGCTGGTTCTCAAATCTGAATGATAATAATATAAACTGTCTTAAAAATTTTCTTAGGGAACACCCAAATACTCCAGACATTGTAGTCATCAATGAACTTTCTACAAACATTCTGATTCTAGAAGTGGGCTGTTGTTTTGATGCTTACATGGACTGTGTTAAAGTACCAGTCGTTAACAAACGCTATGGCAGTGTGTGGCTACAGGACCAAACTAATCGTTCTTATTTTGGGGAGCTTAGGACATGTGCACAGACTATGTGTCTTGCAGATTGCTGGACTGAGTAAAAAGAGCTCTAAGCAAATTGTTCTGTGTCAGCAATCATAGGCAGTCAGCATGTTTGGAGAAGACGATGTCACCTTTATCCATAGCCTATTGATTTATGTGGT
Source organism: Romanogobio albipinnatus (assembly GCA_023566225.1). NCBI lineage: Eukaryota > Metazoa > Chordata > Actinopteri > Cypriniformes > Gobionidae > Romanogobio > Romanogobio albipinnatus. The sequence continues at coordinate 29,938,734 of CM042263.1, read as the reverse complement.
TGTGACTGTTTGCATTGTCTGTATTGTCAGGTTAAACTTGATAAGCTCTTTGTGAATATTTGGATGCTGTGTTGTTTTAATCAGTATTTCATTCCGTGTGTGTGTCTGTGTGCGTGCGTGCGTGCGTGTGTGTGTTGCCCCAAGAATAACATACAGTGTATAGAATTGCACAACTCATTTATGGCCGTGTTTATGCCAGCGGACCCGGTTTTGAGCCCCACTTGGAGAGGGGCGGTTCGAACAGGAGGGGTTGCACAGGCCAAGATTAGAAGAGAAGCCAAGAACAGCAGGGATCCCACTGATGTCAGACACTAGATGGGGTAGCAAAGAAAACATATTGAGTGCTTTTGTGGAGAAGTTCACTGCTATATATTCTGTTTTGGAGGCCATGGAGGCAGAAGTAACTACCACCTCTGGAAAGGCCAGTACTCTCCGGCATAGTATTGGAACATTTGAAAACACCATTACAGCTGTAATGGCCACCAAAGTGCTGGGTTATATTCAACCTCTAACCAAACAGCTGCAGGTGACTTGGACATCATCACGGCATATGAGGAGGCAAGAAATGTACGGCAAGTAATAGCCAACGAAAGAAATGAGCAAGGATTCAGTCCATATTTTAAAAAAGCCACAGCACTGGCCAACTCAGTTGATGTGCCAGCAAAGCAATATCGGTTAAACAGAATTACAGACCAAAGAAATCAGAGTCAGTGGAAGACCACTACCGGGTGAATCTCTTACTTCCCTTCATAGATCACAAAACTAGTGAGCTGGATGAGAGATTCTCTGAAAGTAATGAGCCTGTATTACTAGCAGTTTACCTGGTACCAAAATATTTGAAGAAACTCACAGAAGAAAGGGAGCCAAACATCGTAGAGCAGGAAATAGAGGCACAAGTTTCACTCTGAAGATGTGATGCTGCCTGCATCAGCATTGGAAACTCTGCAAACAACTCCTATGACCTTCTTCCCCAACATCCAGTGTATGCTGAAAATCTTTCTAACATGTCCTATGATAATCTGTGAATGGTCATTCGCTTTAATGCAAAGGCTCAAAACATGGCTCACATCTTCCATGTCTAGTGAAAGGTCACAGGACTGGCGTTGATGTATGTTCATCAAAAAATTAAGCTGGACAAGGAGAGAGTCCTTAGACAGTGGGATGCCTCTGGCCACAGGAGGATACAGTTAGCCTTCAAAGGAAAGGTAATGCATGTTGTGAAGAGTATAGTCATCCAACATTCCTTTCCCTTTTGCTTTTGCACTGATTAAATACTATCTGTTTTATTATGGCACAATTCTTAACACTGCACCCAGGACCTCACTAATTTTCAAACTCTGGTTACGGCCTTATTACAGTTTTTTCTGAATGCTTAAGCGCTAATCGTGATTCTTGTAGCACAATTTCTAAAACTATTAATACGTATAGCAAAACCACTCACTGAGTTTGCAAAACTAAAAGCACAAACACTGCTTTGCACTCAATTTGCAATTTTGTAACACACACTTTGCAAAACTGTAGGCACAATTCACTGCACAACACTCAATTACCAAATTTCCAACACACTCCTAGCAAAATTATACACATGTATGGCTATCATTAACACTATTTTGCCAACTGTCTGGCACACTTTCACATGTGAAAACTGTTTTATATAATTAGTTCACATTGCAATCAGCCTAAGCATTCAAGGAGATATTTTCCCCGGTGCCTTGGACTGGAGGATATTGCATGCGATGTGGACGAAATTTTGTGGCCAGACCCAGAAAGACGACATGATGTAGGCTGATTGTTTTTTTTTTGGTTGTTGTTTTTTTTGTGAAATTACTATTTTGTGTTCTGACTTTGTCTTGGTTTTGATGATTGTGAATAAACACCAATACTTGAAGTTTGGATCCTTGTATGTTTACATGACACTATGAAAAAAAGTATGACCTCAAATTGACATCTGTACACAGAGAAAGCAAAAGCCAGATGTGTTTTGTATTCATACCATCAGTGTGTAGTTGGCACATTGTGTGCTTAGTAGATGATGGCTTGTGTTTACTGTTTGATACGAAAACACCATTTTTATGAAGGTGTGAAGAGTTAATCTAGCGGTGTTTGCTTTTGCAAGAGAACTACAATGTTTTGATAATTGGGTGAAAGGTTCCCTTTCGAGGGAACTCCCACTGCGTCTGGTTCAGACACTTTGGGGATACTCCCTAAGCACTAGCGAATCTGAAGTCCGTATAGCCACTAAACCAATCTGATTGGCGTGCGTGATGACGTCATCGTGACGGCGTACCCGGAAGTATAAAGCGGGAGCCGGCGCACTGAAACGGCAGTTATTGCTCTTCAGCATAGCGCTCTCTGTTGAAATTGTCTGTCTATTTACTGTTGTTTGTCACAGTTGCAAAAGTGTGTGAATGATGAAGATGAATGTGAGAGAGTTTAAGCAGTGTGTGCATCCGTGTCCCTATTACATTTCGGGCTCAGATACACACCTGCTTTGTGTGCAGTGTCTGGGTGTAGAACATGCTCGGGCAGCTCTCGAGGGAGCTGCCTGTCAACATTGTGAGCTGTTCACACTCAGACTGCGCCGCTCTCGGCTGGCCGTGTTCGATGAGGCCGGCCAGCTTTGTGAGCCCCAGGGTTCTGGACCCGCGATCGCTGAGGTGTCTCGGTGTCACAGACCATGGGTTTCACATAAGGATTTGTCAGCGGGATCTGGGACTGCTGCGGCACTTTCCCAATCCTTGTCTGACAGTTCTAAAGATCTTCCTCCCCGTGTGGAAGCCCGCGCTGCGGCTTCTTCCCCCGGGGTTGAGGATCTGATGCTTATTCTCTCCGGTTCCGAGGAGCCGGATGAGTGTTGCATCAGGGCAGGTGGAGAAGCAGGAAGTGTTTCATCGCTTCATCCACTCGCCCAAGAGGAGTTAATTGAGGTTTTGACTCGTGCGGTGGCCAAATTGAAGATCAATTGGCCACAGGAAGTGCCGGAAATTCAGCCACCTAGTAGGCTGGACGACCGGTTTCTTTCTCGCCGGGGTTTACCTTTCTTCCCGGACCTACACACCGAGGTGTGTAGGTCGTGGAGGAAGCCCTATTCCTCGCGCATTCCTCCAGTATTGGATTATTCCAATGTTCTGGGGGCGCGCGAGGCGGGCTATGGGACGATGCCTCGGGTGGAAGAGGCTCTCACGAGTTATCTTTTCCCCGATTCTGTGTCGTCCCTTAAAACCCCGGAGCTGCCCACCAAACCCCTTCGGGACACCTCATCGTTGGTGGGCAAAGCTTATATGGCGGCTGGGCGGGCTGGTAGTTCCCTGCACACATTAGCTGTCTTGCAGGCCTACCAGGCTGACCTCCTGAAAGAGCTCAATGAGGGCGACGGTCCCTCTTCGGAGGATGTGCTGGAACTACGGAGGGCTGCAGATTTGTCTCTCCGCATCACCAGGGAGATGGCCCGTGCTATCGGCCGGGCCATGGCCTCCGTGGTGATGGTGGAGAGGCATCTCTGGCTGAATCTATCGGGGATGAGGGAGAAGGATAAGTCCTTCCTCCTAGACTCCCCGATTTCGCCTTCTGGTCTATTTGGTGACGCGGTTGAGACCGTTGTCGCTGGGTACTAGGAGGCGAAGATGCAGTCAGCAGCCTTCCGCCAGTGCCTCCCTCGCCACTCAGAGCCTGGCAAGGTGGCCCCTAAGGGGCAGCCTCAGCCGTCTGCCAGCTCCTCGCACCGGCAGGTGCAGAAAGAGAGCGTCGCCTCTAGAGCCCCTCCTCCAGGAGCCTGGCAACAGAGGCGGCGTTCTCATCAACAGTCCCAGCAGCGGTCTTTCGCTCCTGGAGGCGATATGAGGAACGTACTCCAGGGCGGAAGGCTGCTGGGAAGAAGTCCTAGCTTCGGCTGGACTTCCAAGAGCGGTCCCCCCCGCGGGGGAGCAACCGAGGTTGCTTCCTCTGCGGCGCTCCGGGGAAATCGAGGTAATCCCGCCGTCTATGACGCTTCGGGCCCCATCAATTTCCCGCGAACGCATGCTGCTCCAGCCGCCTCCAGAGGGACTTGCGGCTGGGCAGCTAACGCGTCCGCACATAGAGAATCGTTCCCAACTACTTCCTGCCGGTCATCCGCTTCAGGGGGTTGGGAACGAGGCTCGTGTAACACCCGAAGCCAGCCTCGAGAGGCTGGTTCCCTTAGTAGAGTATCTCGGCGCATGAAAATGCCTTCCGAATATTTCTACATGGGTCCTGCGTACTGTAGACAAAGAGCGAGTCGGGTAAGGGAACTGGTAAAATCCTTGCTGGCAAAGGAAGCCTTAGGGTGCGTTCCTCCGCCAGAGAGGGAGTCCGGGTTCTACAGCCGGTACTTTATAGTTCTCGAAAGGGATGGAGAGTTGCGTCCGGTAGACCTGAGGTATTTGAATCGGTCTCTGAGGAGGCTCGGTTTCAAAATACTCATGGTCTCCATCATCGTGAGTTAGATCCAGTTCGAGGACTGGTTCGTCACGATAGATCTGAGGGACGCATACTTCCATATCTTCATCCTTCCATGTCACAGGAAGTTCTTGAGGTTCGCCTTCAGGGGCGAGGCGTACCAATATCGAGTGCTTCCCTTCGGTCTAGCTCTTTCCCCACGCACATTCGCAAGGTGCATGGATGCAGCTCTGGCTCCATTGAGACTCCAGGGCATCCGTGTGCTGAATTATCTCGACGACTGGCTCATATTGGCCCAGTCGTAGGGGATGGCAGTTCGGCATTGAGGTGTCGCTCTGGCCCATATAAGGTGCTTGGGGCTGAGACTCAGCACAACAAGAGGTGTGTTGGCGCCGTCCCGGAGGACTACGGTTCTAGGGATCGTATGGGACTCGACGACGATGCGGGCACAATTGTCTCCCGCGCGAGTCGAGACCATACTGGCGATGGTCTCAGAAATAAGGCTAGGCCACAGCATCACTGTAGAGCACTTTCAGGAAGTGCTGGGGCTCAGGGCAGCAGCGTCCAACGGGATACCCTTTGGCCTACTGTACATGAGACCTCCACAGTGGTGGCTGGAAACCAAGGGGTTTTCCCCCAGAGGGAATCCTTTCCGTATGATCAGGGTAACGCGTGGATGCCTTCGTTCCCTAGTCATATGGAAGAAACCTTGGTTTCGGTCCCAGGGGCCAGTGTTGGGAGCGTCTTGTTGCCGGGAATCCGCTTCAACAGACATCTCCCTCACTGGTTGGGGCCTGGAGCAGGGGAGTTTGAGATTGCGCCCTCTATACAGACTGGCGCATCAAATTCTCCTGTGGACCCTAGGGAAACTGTTGTCCATCAGGGCAATGTATGTCCCGGGGGTCCGGTATTAGGGAGCAGACATCCTGTCGAGGCAGGGGCTGAGGCCCGGGGAGTAGCGACTCCACCCAGGGGTGGTGGCGTCTCGAGGGACGTCCCACTGTCCACTGTGGTGTTCCTGCACACATCCAGCCCCGCTGGGGTTGGATGCCAGGGTTCAGACATGGCCGAGGCTGTGTCTGTACGCTTTTCCCCCGATTGCTCTGCTTCCGGGAGTCCTGGAGAGGGTCCGTCAACACGGGGTCAGTCTACTTCTAGTAGCACCCCGTTGGCCGACGCGAGTTTGGGTCTCGGATATCATAGCGCTGCTGGCAGGTCTTCCAGGGCAGATTCCTCTGAGGAGGGATCTCCTGTCTCAGGCGGGGGGGACGATATTCCTCCCCCGGCCAGAGGTTTGGAACCTTTGGGTCTGGCCCCTGAGGGGGTCAGGTACCTAGAGGCTGGCCTGTCGGCAGAGGTGATAGAGACATTACTCAGTTCCAGGGCTCCGTCCACAAGGAGACTGTACAGCCTCAAGTGGAATGTGTTTTCCACTTGGTGCAGGGAGCGTGAGGTGGACCCAGTTAACTGCCCGGTGGCTTCAGTGCTGGAGTTCCTCCAAGATTGTTTCTCTGCGGGTCTAACCCCGTCCACACTCAAGGTGTACTTGGCTGCCATTGGGGCTTTCCACACTCATTTGGGTGAGGGGCCTTTGGGTAGGCACCAGTTGGTTGTGCAGTTCCTCCGTGGGGCTCGGAGGATGAGGCCTGCGGCTCGTTCCAGAGTCCCAACCTGGGATCTGGCAGTGGTTCTCGAAGGGTTGGCTGAGGCCCCCTTTGAGCCATTGGAGTCGGCGGAACCAAAGAACCTGACCTTGAAGGTGGCTTTTCTCCTGGCGATTACATCGCTGAAGAGAGTAGGGGACCTCCAGGCCTTGGCAGTAACGCCAACTTGCCTGGAGTTTGCCCCTGGAGGAGTAAAAGCCATCTTACACCCTAGGCCGGGCTACGTGCCCAAGGTTCCATCAAGGGTGGCCAGGTCTTTGGTTCTTCAGGCATTCCATCCTCCGCCTCACGTAACGGCGGAAGAAAGGAGGCTTCACTTGCTCTGCCCAGTTAGGGCTCTCAGAGTATATCTGGAGAAGTCTGCGCAGTGGAGGAGATCTCAACAGCTGTTAGTGTGCTTTGGTTCACCCAAGAAGGGGTTGCCTGCATCTACTCAGACAATCAGTAACTGGATTGTCCAGGCGATAACCGCGGCTTATCAGGTGCGCAATTTGCCTTCACCTATGGCCGTGAGGGCTCATTCCACCCGAGGCATGGCCTCTTCGGTGGCCCTCCTTTCTGGGGTCCCCATGCAGGATATCTGCGAGGCGGCTGGGTGGGCTACCCCGCACACTTTTATCAGGTTTTATAGCCTGCCTCTCCCTACTGCGCCTGGCGCTAGGGTGCTTCAGTCCTAGTTGTTCCCGGTCTCCGGCTTCACACTAGGGCAGGCACTACCCTCGGTAGGGTCCCAAGGGCCAGTGCTGGGAACGTCCTGTTGCCGGGAAACCGTTTCAACAGACGTCTCCCTCATTGGCTGGGGCGCCGAAGGCGCTTGGGTTTCCCTAGTCCTAGTTGTGCCCGGTCTCCGGCTTCACACTAGGGCAGGCACTACCCTCGGTAGGTCCCAAGGGCCAGTGTTGGGAGCGTCTTGTTGCCGGGAAACCGTTTCAACAGACGCCTCCCTTCATCGGCTGGGGCACGGAAGGAAAAGGAGTGGAGAAGTTCTCCCTACGGTGCTGGCGCTAGGGTACTCAAGTCCTAGTTGTGCCCGGTCTCCGGTTTCACACTAGGGCAGGCGCTACCCTCGGTGTGGGCTAGTGGGTACTCGTTCCCCAAAGTGTCTGAACCAGACGCAGTGGGAGTTCCCTCGAAAGGGAACTGCTCGGGTTACGACTGTAACCCTTGTTCCCTGAGTAGGGAACGAGCACTGCGTCTCGTCACCCCACCTCGGCACGCCTGGAGTGCATGCTTCAGAGCAATAGCTGCCGTTTCAGTGCGCCGGCTCCCGCTTTATACTTCCGGGTACGCCGTCACGATGACGTCATCACGCACGCCAATCAGATTGGTTTAGTGGCTATACGGACTTCAGATTCGCTAGTGCTTAGGGAGTATCCCCAAAGTGTCTGAACCAGACGCAGTGCTCGTTCCCTACTCAGGGAACAAGGGTTACAGTCGTAACCCGAGCAGTTTTCTTATTTGTGTGTAGAGTTTTGCAAAAATAGCCAATAGTTACAAAAAATGTGCTAAACAATAACGACAAAAACAATACAACAAAACAAACAAAAATAACTGTTATGATATCACACTGAGCCAAGCTGATTTTATGTCATGAGATGTAGACAGAGTGCTGTATACTTGCAATCTCATTGTATAATTAGGGCTATTTTGTTTTATAATTTATTCTTACGTTTCTTTTTACCAATACACAGTATAGAGGTGAACTGGTTTCAGTTTCAGTGGTTGTATTCTTGGGTTAGGGTCTAACTCATTTTCACCAGCAGAGGTCAGTGTCCCCTTAACCCTCTGGGGGTCTTCGGTCATTTCTGACCCAATTTTTCTTTTTAATGTTAAAAATCATAGCTTCATCGGAATGGTACAAAACTTGGTGACTTTACTTGGTATATGAACACACAAAATTGGGGACAGGATTTGAAAAGTCTAAGTGGTCGTAAAAAAAAATAGTCACACTCAGGGTCTTCGGGTCAAAAATGACCCCCATAGGAAATGAATGTGAAATTGGCAAAAATATGAAAATACAGAGTTTTTTGTTCGTACAATCTACAAATCAGCCCCGATGCAGAAAAAAAGCACACAACAGTGAAGGGGTGAATCTCTAAAACATCAAGAGTGCAAAACAGACAAATACACTCACACACACACACACACACTTATACACACAAAAACACACGCACACACAAAGGAACTTGTGTCATTGCAAAAGCTAATTTTGTGAAAAGTGTGAAACAAAAGCAATTATTCATCAATGTAAGAAATAAAGCGCACCGCAATGAAAGCATGTGACTGTTAGCCATCAAGGTTGCAAAATAGACACACACACACAGGGGAAATATGAGATTGATGAAACTGTAAAAGAGAAATGTGAGAATATGTGAAATAAAATCGATGAATCAAATAAAGGGGAGACATTGGATCCAAAATGCAAAAGTCACATACCATGTCTCTCTCTTGAACACACACACACACACACACACACACACACACACACACACACACACACACACACACACACACACACACACACACACACACACACACACACACACACACACACACACACACACACACACACACACACACACACACACACACACACACACAGTGTAAGATTTCCATTTACTGTTTGATAATTATACTTTTGCTGTCATTTTAGTTTTTTGTTCATAATTGCTGTTGCCAATTTTAAAAAAGAGTTACTGTTCATTGAATTGTACAAAAATTATTTTAATGAAAATGTTTATTATAAAAGGTTAATAAAAAAAAGGTTATGACTGAAAGAATTGCATTTTTATTCAGTTACAATTAAAACAATGGATAACAAAATGCTTTCCATTTGTTCTCTTTCTAATTCAATGTTCAGTTTTTGACTGTATTATAAAGTAAAACTGGCACTTCAAATTACCATTTAAACCAAGCAAAAAAAAAAAAAACTTGACAAAAATAGTCTTTGAGAATCTCTTATTATATATTACAGTTTTTTTGGATTGCTTAAGCACGATTTTCAAAACACTAAACACAATTAGCACAACCACACACCCAATTAGCAAAATACTACAGATCCTTTGCATAATTAAACACTCTTGTAAAAACTATACACTTCTGTTTAAAAACCACACTTTGTTACCATATGAAACACACGTTTCACATTACTATACTCTGTTTGCACGAGTTACACTCTGCTGTGATAAACCTAAAACACTTTTAGCACTTCTACTTCCCTTTGATTAGACTAGGCTACCATCAACAAAGTACAAATATAATGTAAATCCACCAAACACTACACAAGACCAATGTTGCAGACTGAAGAAACTTGCCCAAAATGTTGACATGGACATTCATAATACTGTAACAAAGTCACTTTACGTATTGTACTGTAAGTTTACTGTAAAAAAAAGAAGAAAAAAATTGTCTCTTCACCTAGCTGGATCTGGCCAGAGATTTTTCATCAACATTGCAGGCAATGTTGTCATTAGCAAGACAACTTGGAAAGAAACGTCTTGAATGATGACTCCATCCTTGCATTGCTGCTACCTCCATCTGGTCACAGGCCTCCTCCATGGCTTGGATGAGGGGTACCTCAGCCTGGAGACGGAGATCATATAACTTCCACCGCCATGCAGAGAAAAACTCTTCTATAGGGTTGAGGAATGGAGAGTATGGTGGAAGATATAGGACGGTGAAATGTGGATGTTGCTGAAACCAGAGCGGTGGAAAGACACATTGTCCCAGACAACAATGTATTGCATATGATCGATTTGATTTGCTGCTGTTATGTTGTGCAGTTGGTCCAAGAATGTAAGTATGAGTGCTGTGTTGTAAGGGCCCATATGGGCATGGCGGCGGAGGACCCCATTCTGTGTAATGGCTGCACAGAGTGTTATTTTACCCCCACGTTGCCCTGGGACATTGACTATAGCCTTGTGGCCAATGATGTTTCTTCCCCTCCTTCGTGTTCTCATCAGGTTGAACCCAGCCTCATCTACGTAAATTAACTCATGCTGGATCTCCTCTCCATCCATTTGTAAAACTCCCTGAAGAACAGTGTCAGGCAAAAGTGTGTAGTTCAGTGTAGATCTAGTATACATATTACAGTACAGTAAAAGATTATGACAGTATGCAAGATCACACTGCTAAAGTGAATACATACCTCTGCATAATCATGCCGCAGTCGTTGCACCCTTTCGGAATTGCGCTTGAAAGGCACTCGATTAATTTGCTTCATTTGAATATGTTTTTTTTTTTTGGATGCATGCCAGTGTTGATGTTGATACCTGATGGATATCGTTGAAACTGGTGTGGTTATTGACAATGTTAGCTTGGAGCTGATTGAGTGTTATGCATTGTTGGCCAAAACCATGTTTACTATCTCCCTCTCTTGCGGTTCTGTGAACATAGGAGGCCTTCCCCTTGTCGTTCCTGACCCTCAATCCTATGTAGAAAAAAAACAGTATACAATAGTACAGTAATTTCACAGGAAAAGGTAACATAAGTGCTGATAGTGCATAGAATACAGTACTGTAAGCAGTTCTGGAGTAGATGAAACGGGCACCGCATATTCAGATCCACCAGTTACTGCTAATGCGGGAGCCAAAGCTGACCAGGTGGAGCAGCCAATGGACTATTCACTAGACAATCAGTTTGATTCCCACCAAATGTCTTCTTTTAGTTGGTTCTTCTGAATTTTTTGAAAATTGTATATACTTGCACTATAATAACTTTTTTATTATCCATCAAGGAGAGCCATGCTCTGTGGTCATCCACTCGACTTGCGAGTCAAAGAGGTCAGGGAGAGTACTCAGCCAGGACCATTTATCTAACTTTAGTAAAACTGAGAATCTCAGAATACAGGGAAAGTACTCAGCGACGACCAGCTACAATAACAATTAAATTCAAATTTATTTGTATAGCGCTTTTCACAATACACATTGTTTCAAAGCAGCTTTACAGAAAGTGCATTTCATAGATGTACAGTAAAAAATGTTAGAAAGACAATGTTAAAGAATAATGTTCGAAATGTTTAATCAATCGTGTATTAATTTAGGCCATAACAATGCTGGCGTTGAGTCGTCTCTTCACAGGCGTGGAGTCGTCTCATCACAGGTGTTGGGGCATCCGAAGTCTCCATGAGAGGCTGGATACAAACTGGAGCTGAAGAACTATTTACCTCGGGACTAGTGTCCCGAGATAACAACAGAAAAGCAGATGGGAAATGATTAGCGTAGCTGCTGTTCAGAATATTATATTAATGCTTTTGATCCGATTTAACTGTAGTATAAAAGGTAATTATAATGTGAATGCTTGGCTAAAGAGATGCGTCTTTAATCTAGTTTTAAACTGGGTCAGCGAGTCTGAACCTCGAACAATATCAGGATTATTTAGTGGACTTAGATATCCTAGGAATGACCAGAAGCCTAGAGTTTAGTGATCTTAAAGAGTGCGATGGATTGTAGGGCGATAGAAGATCCGTTAAATACACTGGAGCTAAACCATTTAGGGCTTTATAGGTCAGTAGCAATACTTTGTAATTGATACGGAACTTAATAGACAACCAGTGTAGAGATGATAAAATTGGTGTTATATGATCATATTTTCTTGTCCTAGTAAGAACTCTAGCAGCTGCGTTTTGGACTAACTGTAGTTTGTTTATTGAGGATGCAGGACAACCAGCTAATAAAGCATTACAGTAATCTAATCTCGAGGTCATGAATGCATGAACTAACTTTTCTGCATCAGGAATAGATAGCATGTTACGTAGCTTAGCAATGTTTCTAAGATGGAAAAATGCCGTTCTTGTAACATATGAAATATGATTTTCGAATGTCAGGTTGCGGTCTAATATAACACCCAGGTCTTTGTTACGTTTAACACAAAGGAAAACTGGTGCGAGGACTCAAGTGCAGGAGAAATGAATTTATTATAAAATTAAACATAAACACAAACAAAAACCCACAAGGGGGAAAACATAACAATTCTCAAAACAACATAAATAAACCAAACAACATACCAAAAACGGGTCAGGGAGCGGAACACAGGGAAGGGAGACGTCGACATAACATATACAACGTAACCACAAAGACTATGAGCACATGGGAACTATATAAAGGGGAAGAAATCAGGAGGGAACAGGTGGAAGAAATCATACACTAATCAGATAACAAGGGGGAGGGATCAGACAAAGACACGAGCACAGCCCAAAACAACAACACACCACATGTGCTTCACAAGACAGGACAGACCTGTGACATTACCCCCTCCTTAAGGAGCGGCTACCAGACGCGCCACCAGAACAGGGCGGGACCGGGAGGACACACCAGGGCGGGGCGGGAGGGACAGACCAGGGCGGGGCGGGAGTGACAGACCAGGGCGGGACGGGAGGGACAGACCAGGGCGGGACGGGAGGGACAGACCAGGGCGGGACGGGAGGGACAGACCAGGGCGGGAGTGGAGGGACAGACCAGAGAGGGACGGGGGAGACAGACCAGAGAGGGACGGGGGAGACAGACCAGAGAGGGACGGGGGAGACAGACCAGAGAGGGACGGGGAAGACAGACCAGAGAGGGAAGGGGGAAACAAAAAGTTCAGGCGGCCGGTGCGGCCCGCGGAGTTCAGGCGGCCGGGACGGTCCACGGAGTTCAGGCAACCGGGGCGGCCCGCAGAGTTCAGGCGGCCGGGGCGGCCCGCAGAGTTCAGGCGGCCCGCAGAGTTCAGGCAGCCAGCGCAGTTCAGGCGGCCAGGGCGGCCCGCGGAGTTCGGGCGGCCAGGGCGGCCTGCGGAGTTCGGGCGGCCGGGGCGGCCCGCAGAGTTCAGGCGGCCCGCAGAGTTCAGGCAGCCAGCGCAGTTCAGGCGGCCCAGGGGCGGCCCGCGGAGTTCAGGCGGCCAGGGCGGCCCGCGGAAATCAGGCGGCCACGGCACAGGAACCGACAACGGCTCAGGCACTGAAACAGACACCACTGGAACAGACACCACCGGCTCGGGCACTGGAACTGGCACCACCGGCTCGGGAACTGGCACCACCGGTTCAGGAACAGACACCACCGGTCCAAGTGTGTGCGTAGCCCACACACACCACATGGCTGTGGCCATAATGGCCAGTGTCTCGGTCACTGAGGCCTCAGGAACAGACGCCTCCGGCTCCGGCTCAGAAACAGACACAAGCACAGGCACAGACTCAGAAACAGACACTGGCTCCGGCTCAGGAACAGACACTGGCTCCGGCTCAGGAACCGACTCTGGCTCCGGCTCAGGAACCGACTCTGGCTCCGGCTCAGGAACCGACTCTGGCTCCGGCTCAGGAACCGACTCTGGCTCCGGCTCAGGAACCGACTCTGGCTCCGGCTCAGGAACCGACTCTGGCTCCGGCTCAGGAACCGACTCTGGCTCCGGCTCAGGTACCGACTCTGGCTCCGGCTCAGGAACCGACTCTGGCTCCGGCTCAGGAACCGACTCTGGCTCCGGCTCAGGAACCGACTCTGGCTCCGGCTCTGGAACACGGACCACCGACACCGGGATGGAGGGAACCTTTCTCCTCCGTCGTTTCGGAACGACGGAACACCGGAACAGGGACCACCGGAAATGGAGCCACTTTGTTGAAAGCTGATGGCTGAGAAAGGCTTGAGAGCCTCCATTGACACTCAGTACATTTACACTCACAAGACCCATAAAAGGCACTAAAAACGTTGTTACAAAGTCCATCTCACTACAGTGGCTCTACAATAATTTTACGAAGCGATGACAATAGTTTTTGTGCGAAAAAAAATCAAAATAACGACTTTATTCCACAAGTTCTTGTATTCTGTGTAGGCCTCGGCCGTGAACTCACGAAGCACCACGACGCATGCGCGAGAATTTGACGCAAAACCGTCGTTCGGACACGTGACCCAGAAGCGAGGAGATTTGTTTACAACGAGCAGAGGAAGACGCGCTGTATCTAAGCTGTTGAATTCTACATTGATCGTGCTTTAGGTCTCGGCACAGGGCTCAAAATGGGACTAAAGTGTGTATTTCATGGATTCCCGAACGCCGGCGCTACGTCATATTCTCACGCATGCGTCGTGGTGCTTTGTGAGTTCTCGGCCGAAAACAACAAGGAAGACAAGAACTTGTGGAATAAAGTCGTTATTTTGATTTTTTTTTTCGCACAAAAACTATTGTCATCGCTTCATAAAATTATTGTAGAGCCACTGTAGTGAGATGGACTTTGTAACGACGTTTTTATGGGTGACTAATGACTATTTTTATGTGCCTTTTATGGGTCTTGTGAGTGTAAATGTACTGAGTGTCAATGGAGGCCTTTCTCAGCCATCAGCTTTCAACAAAAATATCTTCATTTGTGTTCCGAAGATGAACGAATGTCTTACGGGTGTCGAACGACATGAGGGTGAGTAATTAATGACATAATTTTCATTTTTGGGTGAACTAACCCTTTAAGCGCCAGTCTGGCACGTTTTCAGATTGCATATGGAAGCTAAACTATCACAGGAATTCATTGAAAAGTTGAAACACTCACTTTGCTCTGCATCGCCCTGTTATGAATGTCTGTGTGGCCGTCTGTGTCTTACATTCTGTGCGTGATATCTCTCCCCTATGGGCGGGTTGATAACATGCGGAACAGCTCCATCTAGTGGCTGTAGCCTTTAGCCTCTGGCCAAAAAATCCTACGATGACGCAAAATGACGATATTTGCGCCATCGGAAATAAAATGCATAATTCTCTCGTCTCAGGGGGATATGAGGGGGGAAAGTACCATAATTTGAATATATTACCGGGTTTCTACTGATACAAAGCCTAATGCTAAATCACTGAAGTTACCCTTTAAATCTTGTCCACAGAAATCCCTGCTCATTCACAGTACACTGACCTCGACTTAGGAGAGAAGGGCCGTAAAGTGCCAAGCAGGCATGGCACTGGTGGATTTGGTCCTAGATCTTGAGTCTAACTTCTGAGAAAAGATCAGCTCAGTTATCCACACAGTTGGGCTGGGGAGGAAGCTATTTACCAGTAGTATGGTGATTGGGAGTGAGTGCAGGGGAGTAGTGTGTGACACGGAGGAGCAAAAATTCACTCATCTACAGGGTTAGACTACGGATCAGAATCTATCACATCTTACGCACCCAAAATCAGTGAAGCTCACAGTCATCAGTGAATGTTATGACACCTGCAGTAAATGTTGTATTGTTTTATATATGTTTTATGTTATCATTTGTGGATTCTACAATTTCCTATTTACATTTCCTATTACTATTATTAGTCACTATTACTCCACTAGGTCTGAAATATGTATTGTACATTTTAATCCCCTGGATCACTTCCTCATTGTCAGGACACAGACGGAGGCATAGAGACAGGTAATGCAGATGGTGAGGTTTATTGACAGAGACACGGACACAGGTAAATAAGGGAATGAGGAATGATGATCACTAGCACTGAACAGTCACTTAGCTCTGAGAACACAAAGGTGGGGATCTGGTGAAGGTAAACACTTGGAGACTAGGAACGGGAGGAACCAGGGATACAGGGAAGGCTGATGAAGAGAGGTATTTGGAAGAAAAAAATTAATAAAAAAAATTCACCCTCCTCAGAGTTGTCATGAAGGGCAAAATGTAAAAATGATTTTTTTTTTTTTTTTTTTTTTGCTGTATGCATTTTAACACGGGGCTCAATGAGATTTTTCTCCCTTCTGGAGCCTGTCCCTAGTGGCCAGTCGATGGATGATGAGGAAAAGGTTAGGTTCACAGAGTACGTAACCATAGTAACTGACTCTAAGTAAGTGAATCTGACTCACAATTAAAAGTATTTTGTGCAGAATGAGAATGCAGATGTAACTTAAGAGCGCTTACACGTGTGGCTTGCTTCTATTGTGTTTTTTCCTGTGAATTTTAAGGTGTCCTTTTTGTGTGAAACTCTTCCCACACTGATCACATGTGTACGGCTTCTCTCCAGTGTGGATCCTCTCATGTTTTTTCAGGTTTCCTGACACACTGAATCTCCTGCCACAGTGTGAACACTGGAAAGGTTTTTCTCCAGTGTGAATTCTCTGGTGCTGTTTCACTTCACTATCTGTCATAAAAAACAACCCACAATCAAAGCACACATGATTCTTCACACCGCTGTGTCTTTTCTGGTGTATTTTTAAAATGTTCAGCCGATTAAAACTTTTTCCACACAAAGGACACACGTGAGGCTTCTCTTGTTTATGAACTTCCAGGTGGACCTTCAGGGATGATGCTGAAAAGAATGTTTTCCCACACTGATCACATGCGTACGACCCCTCTCCAGTGTGGATTTTCATATGTCTCTTAAGACTTTGTTTAAGTGTGAAACTCATTCCACACTGATCACATGCGTGTGGCTTCTCTCCATTGTGCATTATCATATGTCTCTTAAGGTTTTGTTTAAGTGTGAATCTCATCTCACACTGATCACATGTGTACGGTTTCTCTCCAGTGTGGATTCTCATGTGTTCATTAAGGGTTTGTTTTTGTGTGAAACTCTTTCCACACTGATCACATGTGTATGGTTTCTCTCCAGTGTGGGTTATCATGTGTTCATTAAGGGTTCGGTTTCGTGTAAAACTCTTCCCACACTGATCACAGGTGAACGGCTTCTTTCCACTATGAACTGTCATGTGAATTTTAAGACTTTTTTTGTTTGGGAATCTCTTTCCACAATGAAGGCAAGAATCATTTGGTTCTTCACTCTCATTGATCTGTTCCATTAAGTCTGAAATATATAAAAAATTATATTAATTGTGTAATCGCTGTGTAAGTTTGTAATTATCATACACAAATAACCGCTCTGGCGCTCCACCGGATACATACATGGCATGTAACATTGAGCGAGCGCATTAATAACATGATTCACATATGTTCATTTTGGTTCACTTTCACAGGTTATTAATGTTTTAACTCATTCACAAATTATTCACGTGTTCACTTTACATTAAGGTTCACTTTTACAGGTTATTAATGTTTGTAACTCATTCATAAATAATTCACATGTGTTCACATTAAGGTTCACTTTCACAAGTTATTAATGTTTGTAACTCATTAATAAATGGATTGCATGCGTTCACTTTACATAAGGTTCACTTGCACTGGTTCACCCAAAAATGAATGTCATTAATTACTCACCCTCATGTCGTTCGACACCCGTAAGACATTCGTTCATCTTCGGAACACAAATGAAGATATTTTTGTTGAAAGCTGATGGCTGAGAAAGGCTTCAGACAGGCCTCCATAGGGATTCAGTTCATTTACACTCACAAGACCCATAAAAGGCACTAAAAACGTTGTTACAAAGTCCATCTCACTACAGTGACTCTACAACTCTTCAACTCTACAACACTTAAGTGTATAGTTAGCTGACATTAAAGTTTATTTTAGTTCACATTAATTGCTTCTCAAAAGAATGAGCAGTGCACTTTAACTATATTTTGAAGACATTAGAAGCAATTATGAAAGTACATATGCAGTTGTATTAAAGTCCCACTTAAGTTCCAAAAAATAACTCTTAATGGCAACTTATTACATTTTATTTCAACTTAATATGTGATACATTTGAAATCAATTACACATAATGTGCATTCAGTGCACCAAAAACATTGCATTTAATTCACATTTAAGTGTATACATTTAAAGTATATTATTTGTGCAATAAGTACACTTTTAAAAAAAAGTAGACTAAAGTGCACTTTTTTTCACAAGGGGAGGGTGAGTAAATGATGACAGAATTTTCATTTTTGGGTGAACGGCTAGTCAACGTTTAACTGTTTACAGGCATAAAGGTCAGTAAATGTAGCAGTAAAACAGTCTGGCTGTTACCAATGGTCTGTGGAATCGTACCACGTGATGAGCAGTAACTGGGAGAAAAAGAAACCATTCTGCACCTCGTTTGCTCCAGACCGCCGTACTGCTGCAAGTAAGTTTTAAAACGTCCTCGATTACAACTACGTTTTTGAGCTGGTAATGTTTTTCTCCAATGAATATATTGCGATCTTTTTTTCATTTCCTTCCTTTGATTTAAAGCTGATGTTTTGTGGTGATGCGAAACCTAAAAACCAAAAGCATTCTAACGAGAAATCAGACCCGTAGGCGGGTAAACCCACGATGTCTTTTGGTTTGTGTTAAACGAGAAATATCAACTATAATGAAATAAAATGTTTCAGTTCACTTAGCACGATAACCTATATTTATTGAAACATTCAACTATTGTGGGAGTATTTATAATAAATAGCCTACAATAAATTCTATGAATGACTTAATGGTCAAATGATGTGCAGAAGAACTATGTTTTTTTGCTGGATAAGTAAATATGAGTGTAAAATCAAATAAAACTGCAATACATATTCAGTTTTCCCTTCAATGTTTTAACTCTGAAACATTGTTTCATGTTGTAGTTATATATTTATATTTAAATGTAGGCCTATGTTTTGAAGAGTTATATGAAACTGTCAAATATGACACAGTTTGCTTACACTAAATGACAGCCCATGTTATATTTATGCAGCTTGTTTGTTAACTCACACGTGTTGAAACAGGACACAAAATGGACCCCTGTGGGTCATGTGACCAATTTTTTGCACTTTCATTGATTAGTATTTGAGTTCTTATTCCCTAAAATAGGTTTGACCAATAAATTGGTGTTTCATTGTATTAAAAACAAACTAAAATAGACGTTGCCTGGTAGCAACACCGTACCATAGAGGGTTAAGCTCTATTAAGGCATACAAAATGATGATGTTAAAACGGCCAGTCAATGTATAACTTTTTACAGGCATAAAGGTCAGTAAATGTAGCAGTAAAACAGTCTGGCTGTTACCAAAGGTCTGTGGAATCGTACCATGTGATGAGCAGTAACTGGGAGAAAAAGAAACCATTCTGCACCTCGTTTGCTCCAGACCGTCGAACTGCTGCAAGTACGTTTTAAAACATCCTCGATTACAAGTATGTTAATGAGCAGGTAATGTTTTTTCCAATGAATATATTACAATCTTTTTTAATTTCCTTCCTTTGATTTAAAGCTGATGTTCCCTTTCGAGGGAACTCTCACTGCGTCGGAACGACATTTTGGGGATACTCCCTAAGCATTAGCGAATCTGAAGTCCGTATAGAAACTAAACCAATCTGATTGGCATGTGTGATGACGTCACTGTGACGGCGTACCCGGAAGTATAAAAGGGGAGCCGGCGCATTGAAACGGCAGTTATTGCTCTTCAGCATAGCGCTCTCTGTTGAAATTGTCTGTCTATTTACTGTTGTTTGTCCAGTTGCAAAAGTGTGTGTGAATGATGGAGAATATGAGAGAGTTTAAGCAGTATGTGCATCCGTGTCCCTGTTACATTTCGGGCTCAGATACACACCTGCTTTGTGTGCAGTGTCTAGGTGTTGAGCATGAGCATTGTGAGCTGCTCACACTCGGCTGGCCGTGTTCGATGAGGCCGGCCAGCCTCGTGAGCCCCATGTTTCTGGACCCGCAGTCGCTGAGGCGGCGCGGCGTCGCAGATCATGGGGTTCACAGAAGGACTTGTCAGCGGGATTTGGGACTGCTGCGGCACTTTCCCAATCCTCGTCTGACAGTTCTGAGGATATTCCTCCCCGTGTGGAAGCCCGCGCTGCGGCTTCTTCCCCCTGGTTGAGGATCCGATGCTTATTCTCTCCGGTTCCGAGGAGCCGGATGAGTTTGGCATCGGGGCGGGTGGAGAAGCAGAAAGTGTTTCACCGCTTCATCCACCTGCCCAAGAGGAGCTGATTGAGGTGTTGACTCGTGCGGTGGCCAAGTTGAACATCACTTGGCCACAGGAAGTGCCGGAAATTCAGCCACCCAGTAGGCTGGACGACTGGTTTCTTTCTCGCCGGGTCCAAACAACTCGCAGGGGTTTACCATTCTTCCCGTTTACCATTCTTCACCGAGGTGTGTAGATCGTGGAGGAAGCCCTATTCCTCGCGTGTTTCGCCAGTATTGGATTATTCCAGTGTTCTGGGGGCACGCGAGGCGGGCTATGGAACGATGCCTCGGGTAGAGGAGGCTCTCACAAGCTATCTTTCGCCCGATTCTGCGTCCTCCCTGAAGACCCCGGCGCTGCCCACCAAACCCTGTCGGGACACCTCATCATTGGTGGGCAAAGCTTATATGGCGGCTGGGCGGGCTGGTAGTTCCCTGCACACATTATCTATCTTGCAGGCCTACCAGGCTGACCTCCTGGAGGAGCTCGATGAGGGCGACGGTCCCTCTCCGGAGGATGTGCTGGAACTACGGAGGGCTGCAGATTTGTCTCTCCGCATCACCAAGGAGACGGGCCGTGCCATCGGCCGGTCCATGGCTTCCATGGTGACTGTGGAGAGACATCTCTGGCTGAATCTGTCGGGGATGAGGGAGAAGGATAAGTCCTTCCTTCTAGACTCCCCGATTTCACCTTCTGGTCTATTTGGTAACGCGGTTGAGACCGTTGTCGCCAAGTACCAGGAGGCAAAGAGGCAGTCAGCAGCCTTCCGCCAGTACCTCCCTCGCCACTCAGAGCCTGGGAAGGTGGCCCCTAGGGGGCAGCCTCAGCCGTCTGCCAGCTCCTCGCACCGGCGGTTGCAGAAGGAGAGCGTCGCCTCTAGAGCCCCTCCTCCGGGAGCTTGGCAACAGAGGCGGCGTTCTCACCAGCAGTCTCACCAGCAGTCTTCCGCTCCTGGAGGCGATCTGAGGAGCGTACTCCAGGGCGGAAGGCTGCCGGGAAAAAGTCCTAGCTTTGGCTGGACTTCCAAGAGCGGTCCCCCCCGCAGAGGGGCAACCGAGGTTGCTTCCTCTGCGGCGCTCTGGGGAAATCTATGTGGAATCCCGCCGTCTATGACGCTTCGGGCCACATCGATTTCCCGCGAATGCATGCTGCTCCAGCTGCCTCTGGAAAGACCTGCGGCTGGGCAGCGCGCGCGTTCGCACACAGAGAATCGTTCTCAACTACTTCCTGCCGGTCATCCGCTTCAGGGGGTTGGGGACGAGGTTAGTGTAACACCCGACGCCAGCCTCGAGAGGCTGGTTCCCTTAGTAGATTATCTCGGCGCATGGAAATGCCTTCCGAATATTTCTACATGGGTCCTGCGTACTGTAGAAAAGGGTTACAGACTGAAGTTCGGTAACCCTCCTCCAAGTTTCAGGGGGTTGAACTGGACTGCAGTGGTACCAGAGCGGGTTCGGGTAATGGAACTAGAAGTAAAATCCTTGCTGGCGAAGGAAGCCATAGAGCGTGTTCCTCCGCCGGAGAGAGAATCCGGGTTCTACAGCCGGTACTTTATAGTTCAAACAGGGGGGTTTGAGGTCGCACCCTCTATGCAGACTGGCGCATCAAATTCTCCTGTGGTCCCAAGGGAAACTGTTGTCCATTAGGGCAATGTATGTCCCGGGGGTCCAAAATCAGGGAGCAGACATCCTGTCGAGGCAGGGGCTGAGGCCCGGGGAGTGGCGACTCCACCCGGAGGTGGTGGAGGCCATGTGTGAGAGGTTCGGCCCAGTGGAAGTGGACCGGTTTGCGTCTCGCGAGACGTCCCACTGTCCATTGTGGTTTTCCCTCACGCATCCAGCCCCGCTGGGGTTGGATGCCATGGTTCAGACGTGGCTGAGGCTGCGTCTGTATGCATTTCCCCCGATTGCTCTGCTCCCGGGAGTCCTGGAGAGGGTCCGCCAACAGGGGGTCAGCCTACTTCTGGTAGCACCCCGTTGGCCGACGCGAGTTTGGTTCTCGGATATCATAGCTCTGCTGGCAGGTCCTCCATGGCAGATTCCTCTGAGGAGGGATCTCCTATCTCAGGCGGGGGGCACAATATTTCACCCCCGGCCGGAGGTTTGGAACATTTGGGTCTGGCCCTTGAGGGGGTCAGGTACCTAGAGGCTGGCCTGTCGGCAGAGGTGATAGCGACCTTACTCAGTTCCAGGGCTCCGTCTTCAAGGAGACTGTACAGCCCCAAGTGGTGAGCCACTTGGTGCAGGGAGCGTGAGGTGGACCCAGTTAACTGGCCGGTGGCTTCAGTGCTGGAGTTCCTCCAAGATCGCTTCTCTGCGGGTCTAACCCCGTCCACACTCAGGGTGTCAGTGGCTGCCGTGGGGCTTTCCACACTCCTTTGGGTGATGGTCTTGGGTAGGCACCAGCTGGTTGTACAGTTCCTCCATGGGGCTCGGAGGATGAGGCCTGTGGCTCGTTCCAGACTCCCAACCTGGGATCTGGCAGTGGTTTTCGAAGGCTGGCTGAGGCCCCCTTTGAGCCATTGGAGTCGGATGAACCAAAGAACTTGACCCTAAGGTGGCTTTTCTCCTAGCGATTACATCGCTAAAGGAAAAAGAGTGGGGGATCTCCAGGCCTCGGCGGTAATGCCGACTTGCCTGGAGTTTTCCCCCGTGGGAGTTAAGGCTATCCTTCACCCTAGGCAGGGCTATGTGCCCGAAGTTTCATCAGGGGTGGTCAGGTCTTTGGTTCTGCAGGTTTTTCATCCTCCGCCTCACGTGACGGCAGAAGAAGGAACCTTCACTGGGAAGCACTTTCAGGGAGTGCTGGGGCACATGGCAGCAGCGTCCAACGTGAGACTTTTTGGCCTGCTGCACATGAGACCTCTACAGTGGTGGTTGGAAACCAGGGGGTTTTCCCCCAGAGGGAATCCTTTCCGTATGATCAGGGTAACGCGCAGATGCCTTCGTTCCCTAGTTATATGGAAGAAACCATGGTTTCTGTCCCAAGGGCCAGTGTTGGGAGCGTCTTGTTTCCGGGAAACCGTTTCAACAGACGCCTCCCTCACCGGTTGGGGCACGGAAAAGGAAGGGGTGGAGAAGTATCTCCCTACGGCGCCTGGCGCTAGGGTACTCAAATCCTAGTTGTGCCTCGTTCCCCAAAATGTCGTTCCGACGCAGTGAGAGTTCCCTCGAAAGGGAATGGCTCGGGTTACGTCTGTAACCCTTGTTCCCTGAGAAGGGAACGAGCACTGCGTCGCGTCACCACACCTCGGCACGCCTGGAGCGCATGCTTCAGAGCAATAGCTGCCGTTTCAATGCGCCGGCTCCCCTTTTATACTTCCGGGTACGCCGTCACAGTGACGTCATCATGCACGCCAATCAGATTGGTTTAGTTTCTATACGGACTTCAGATTCGCTAATGCTTAGGGAGTATCCCCAAAATGTCGTTCCGATGCAGTGCTCGTTCCCTTCTCAGGGAACAAGGGTTACAGACGTAACCCGAGCCGTTTTGTGGTGATGCAAAACCAAAAGCATTCTAACGAGAAATCAGACCCGTAGGCGGGTAAACCTACGAATGTCTTTTGGTTTGTGTTAAACGAGAAATATCAACTATAATGAAATAAAATGTTTCAGTTCACTTAGCACGATAACCTATATTTATTGAAACATTCAACTATTGTGGGAGTATTTATGATAAATAGCCTGCAATAAATTCTATAAATGACTTAATGGTCAAATGATGTGCAGCAGAACTATGTTTTTTTGCTGGATAAGTAAATATGAGTGTAAAATCAAATAAAACTGCAATACATATTCAGTTTTCCCTTCAATGTTTTAACTCTGAAACATTGTTTCACATTGTAGTTATGTATTTATATTTAAGAGTTATTTGAAACTGTCAAACATGACACAGTTTGCTTACACTAAATGAAAAAAAAAAAAAGTTTCACAGCCCATATATTTATGCAGCTTGTTTGTTACCAACTCACTCATAATTACATTCACCTCATAACATTATTGTCATGTCCAGGTCATGCTGAGCTGCTGAAATCTTTAACACAAAGATCCAGTGCTGATCTGTTTTCAATGGCTGTGTTCAATTAGCTGCAGTATGTCAGGGGAGCGAGGAAAGGACTCTCTCTCTGAGATGAGTCTCTCAGAGAAACAGAGGTAAGTCTGTTTTCACCATAGACTGTAAAAATAATCACAATCTTACTAAAGTGGCAAAATTGTAGTTGAGTATATCATAAAGTTTTATATATAAGAGTTCAGATGCAAAAGCCTCTTAAAGCCACTTTGGTCAAATATAAGATAACGATACTGAGTGAATGCAGGGGCGCCCCCAAGGGGTGGCAACGGCCACCACTGTATAAACTCTGGCCACCCCTAGTATGATTTTGCAGTGGGTAGGCCTACTATTAATTTGAATACATAATGTGAATCGCCGTTTTGAATCAAAATATGTCATTTTGACGCTCTAATGTGGCGTGACATTCACAGATCATTGTAGCGTCTCAGCTCAAACAAATGGCAGTGCAGCACACATGAACCGATCACCTCCGCTTTACAGCACGACTGAAATCATGAATGAGCACAGGGCTTGACCATAGATAGACTGCTACTGGAGTAAGGGCTCGACATTGATCCTTGTCCGGACAAGTATTTTAAAAGTTAATAAAATAACCAGAAATGCGAGAATGATTCAGATTTTATTACATTTCAATGTAAACAGCGATTGATAAGGGATATTTCTGGTAACAAAGTAACGAGTCTCGTGCTGCCTTTATCTGCCTGAGAGAGACATTCGTGGAGAAATCAAAGCAAATGAACATAACAGCACTATAAACTCACAGAAGAAACATACTGGGGTAAAAATGTAGTTTTATTTATAACTTATGACATTGTTAATAACACGAGTTGACTAAGGGAGCTGTTCTGCTGAATATTATCATGATTGCAAATGTTACATTGAATTTTGTGGTTCAATAAACAAGTAGCCTAGTAAATAACTTACATTTTAGACACAAACAAGCTTGACTTTTTTGACGACTTTTTCGTCAATTTCACTGACGAAAATAATTCCAAAGGAAAGCACTCAGCACGGTGTTTTACTGAATGATTCAGTGTTTGAATGAATCGGTTGAATGAACGACTCAGTGACTCAGCCACCTACTGCGGTTTAGTTTCATGTTTATAATATCATTGCATTTTACTTATTTGTATATTCAAATGTTTAAAACATCAATCTCATAACATTATTTAGTTGTAATTTTGCAGTGTAAATTATTTTATGTGATTGGTAACAACCTTATAGTGTCTTATTATAATAAATGAATTTATTGATCAAATGTGAGAATTTGACATGAAAGATGATGCATTTAATAAGGTAAAAAAATTGCCTTTGTAAAGCAAATATGCAGATTTAAGTATGTAAAAGGTGAAATAACACTGCTTTTAAATAACTTTGCTTCAGAATAAATATGTTTACACCACCACCCCCCCCCCCACACACACACACACACACATTGTACAGTACATACAATTTACTATGTACTGTACCTGATGTTAATCAATATCAAATCAAATTGTGAAATTTGTGTCAATGCCCAGTGCTATAGTTTTTATTTTTTATTTGAAAGCAAATGTTGTCTTTTCCCTTTATTTTCTTGTCAGAGTGCACCAGAATGCTTCATTTACATGTTAAAACCACAAAACATTTCTACTGGCCCCCAAGTATTTAATTTGGAAACATGTTTTCACCACTTGTGAGTTTGCAGGTCTGGTTCATGAAGTGAAATAAAATAAAATGCGACACCCACTGCAGCCGCCCATCAAAAAAAGATTGTAGATTGATTGGTGCCACCAGAGTAGCTGCATCTTTACTCGCGACATATTGATTTTGGAATATTTTTAACCAAAAAAGTTACGGACTGCGGCTTTAAAGTCATATTGTTACATTAACCAGAAACATAAACAAGTATAACACACATTACACAGAATTTTGTGTTTGTTTTTGGTGCCACCCCAAGATTTTGCTGTGGCCTCTGGGGCGCCACTGAGTGAATGCTCTCTGCATATAGTAAACGTTCATTATATACTTTCACTTCAAAACCACTAAATCCCAACCTCAGCCCATTCAGAAATACTGGTACTAAGGTAGAAACCTATACATAGAAGCCTGACAAAATGCTTATTTTTAAAGCCGAGCTATTCTAAGCTTTAAAATGATTCCTATTATGCGTTATTATATAATATATATAATATAATATAAACAATATTGTAATAATATAATGTCTTTTATCAGCAGTTTCTCAGCATTAGATTGTCCAAATGTAATAAAAATGTATATTTTCTAAAAATATTAAAAGCGTTTTAACAAATGATACATACTTTTTGACTCTCCTTGCTATAATTTGAGTTATGAGTCTTTAAATTTGTGTATGTCACTCAGAAAACAGTTTTATAAATGTCAAGGACTGAACAAAAAGGCTACCTTTGTTCTAAATGCTTGATTACTTAATGATATCGCCACAAAATTTGAACCAGATGCAGACCACATATTGGGGAACATCACCAAAAAATAATTTTTCTGCTGCCCTATTTCCTTCCTGAGTTATTGAATGTTAAATAATAAATATTTGTAAAAATTGCCTTTTATTAGCAGTTTCGCAGCAATAGATTGTCCAAATAGAATACAATTTATATTTTCTAAAAATATAAAAAGTGTCTAACAAATGATACCTACCATTTGACTCTCCTTGCTATAGTTTTGGAGTTATGAGTCTCAGAATCACTCAGAGTCACTCAGAAAACAACAGTTCTCTTACGAGAGGTTCTCTCGTATTGCGTAAGTTCCTTACGCTACGGGAAAGTATTCTTTCTTCGAGATTTCTGAAAAACCCAAAATTATCCTTAATTTTGTAACATTGTCAACGCAGTGCGGCAGCCTGGCAGACCATAGCAGGCTATTCCAGCGTGCTATTGGCTGCTCTGCTGGCAACTGCAGCGGCCTATCGGTGAGCCCGCGTGACGTGGCGACCAATGAGGGCGCTTCGCGCCCACCTGGCTTCATTTGCCTACAGGTGGGGCGTGTCCACGTGTATATAAGCAGGGCTCACGGGCTGCATATTCGATTTTCTTTTCTTCAGCGAAGCCCTTCGCATCGCTGGATCTGGAACCCGCCGCCGTGATCGCGCAGACAAGCAAGCAGAGGACAGCGCCTGAGGAAGCCGGCAGCATCGCGCCACCTTCAGCCATCCGTGCCTGCTCTGCTATCCGGCAGATACAAAATGTCTCGTTCCACCTGCGGCTCGTGTCACGCGCAGCTCAGTTCCGGGGACCGCCATGTGATCTGCGCTCTCTGCCTGGGCCGTGATCACGCCGCCGCCGCACTTCTCGCCGGCGGATGCCCGGAGTGCGAGGAACTGACGATGTCGACCCTGCGGGCTCGACTCGTCCTGTTCGGTGATGATATCCCTCCAGTCCCTGCTAAGCCGCGCAGAAAGAAGCGCCGCTCGCAGCGGACTCCGGAGTTCGCCGAGAGAAGCTCGCCGGAACCCTTCCCGCCCGCTTCACTCTCGCCTTCCCCGCCCCCACCCCAGGCCGCCATTTCTGTTGCCGCCTCAGGGGATGAGACGGATGCGGCCGCGGAACGCGCCAACAGCTGCTCCATCATGGCTTCCGACAGCGAGGACTGGTCTTCCGTGACCTCTTCAGTCCGGGGCTCCGGACGCTCTCGAGCGGGTGAGGACGCCAAACTTTTGCGCCTTCTCACGAGCAGCTAGGCCTCGAATGGGCCCCGCCCAAGGTGGCAGCGCCGAACCGACTTGACGGATGCTTCCTAAACAGTCGCCGCCGTGTGCCCACCTCCAGGACTGCACCCATTCTGCCAGAGCTTCACGAGGAGCTCGCGAAGTCCTGGAACGCGCCATTCTCCGCAAGGGTCTCATCTCAGGCTTCTTCGACACTCTCACAAGTTGACGGCACGGCTGAGAAAGGCTACAACGCTATCCCTCCGGTGGAAGAGGCGGTCGCAGCGCACCTTTGCCAGCCTTCCGGTTGGTGCTCAAAGGCTGCCCTCCCGTCTAAGGCCTGCAGAGTGACGTCATCGCTGATCGGCCGCGCTTTCGCTGCCTCCGGTCAAGCTGCGTCTGCTCTGCACTCTATGGCCGTGCTGCAAATCCTCCAAGCTAATCTCCTCCGCGACCTGGATGAGAAAAGCTGTGACGCTGAGTAGATCACGGATTTGCGAAGCGCGACGGATCTCTCCCTTCGCGCCACCAAGACAGCAGCACAGGCCCTCGGACACTCTATGGCCTCCCTCACGGTAGCTGAGCGCCACCTCTGGCTCACGCTCGCGGACATGCGAGAAACAGAGCGCGCGGCCTTCCTAAACGCCCCGCTCTCTCCGTCTGGGCTCTTCGGACCAGCGGTCAAGGGGATCGTCGACCGTTTCTCTGAAGTGCAGAAAACGACGCAGGCCATGAACCTTTTCCTGCCTCGACGCCCCGGCGCTAGCAATAGCTCCGTTGCTCACCGTCCTCGCGACCAGCCAGCACCGAGCTCCGCGCAGCGCCCAGCGCGGCCCCCTTCGTCTCAGCGAAGACCGAGCGGCCGCCCCAGATCGCGCTCTTCCAGCCGTGGTAAGCCGCCTCCACCTCGGGGCCCCCGGCCTAGGATCGCGCTGAAGCCCGAGCCTCCTAAGTCCTCCTAGCCAGAGGCAAGAAACGACGGTTAAGTCCCGCCGCGGCCGGACCACCGTCAAAAACTCTCTTTCCTGTCAGCCCCCACCACTGTGGCTGCTGCAGATGGATTTCACGCAGCCAACGAGCCAGCAAAAATGCCTTCTCGCCTGTCAATAACCGCCGTTTTTACGGCGAACCAGAGAAATCACAAAAGTTGCATTATTTCTGGTTGCACGGCTCACGCCGTATGTGTTTCAAATGCAGTAAATGTGCCCACTTTTCTGTGTTCACCCCTGCACACAAGCACTATAAACCCCGTGTCCCCCACTCACATAAAGCGGCCACCGGCCGCTCGAGTGCTAGAGTTAGGTCACGTGTCCGCTTGTTTGCGTCCACGACTAACCACCACACGCGCTGTCACACAGCCACTCTTAACCGGTCATGTTCCACGCGTAAGAGTTGTGCCCGCTCAAACGCGTTCACACATTTTCGCGAACATTATGCCTCAGGCGCCACGCGCCGCGCCACACACCATTTGTTCTCCGCCCAGGGTGGCCGAAGCGATGAGTGTAGGGCCGCACACAAGCCACTCCCCGCTCGAAGCGGCAGAAATGCAGTGTGTAGGGCGGCCAGCCATCGCGAGCGATCGGCTGGCCCACAGCACAGAGAGCGCGCGCACTGCGCCCGCCCCTCCTATACAGGCCGTCAAACCCGCGAAGCGCGGTGTTTCGAGCCCGGAGGCCGTTCTATCCCGTGTGGCACACGCGAGAGCGTGGGAAGCCATTCCAGGTGTATCAGAATGGGTGCTGAAAACAGTGAAGCACGGCTACACTCTGCAGTTCGCTCGCCGCCCTCCGCGCTTCTGTGCGCGTACAGAGACGAGAGTGAGCGAGGAAGTAGCACATCTACTTCGAGCAGAAATAGCCACGCTGCTGTGCAAAGGGGCTAAGGAACCGGTTCCCCATTCTATGAGCGAGTCAGGCTTTTACAGCCGGTATTTTCTCGTGCCAAAAAGGGATGGGTCGCTCAGACCGATTCTGGATCTGAGGCGTCTGAACAAAGCTCTTATGAGAAGATCGTTCAAGATGCTCACGACCAAGCAGATCCTCGCGCATATTCGCCCAAGAGACTGGCTAATCTCCCTGGATTTGAAAGATGCATATTTTCAAATCAAGATAACGCCGCGCCACAGGCCATTCTTACGATTCGCCTTCGACGGCCAGGCTTATCAATACACCATCCTTCCATTCGGCCTGTCACTAGCACCCCGTACATTTACGAAGTGCATGGACGCGGCCCTCGCTCCTCTGAGAAATCGAGGGATGCGAGTATTGAACTATCTGGACGATTGGCTCATCCTGGCGCAGTCAGAGGCCGAGCTCCTCGCCCACAGGGCAATGCTGCTCAGCCATCTGGACAGCCTGGGGCTCACGGTCAATTGGATCAAGAGCACATTAGTGCCCACGCAATCAACCTCATTTCTGGGTTTGAATCTGGACACTGTGGCAATGTCAGCCCGCATGTCACCCCAACGCGCGCGCCAAGTTCGGCGCATGGCTGCGTATTTACGGCCGGGCAAAATCGCACCTCTCAAGCTTTTTCAGAGGATGCTGGGACGTATGGCCTCAGCTGCAGCTGTGCTCCAGCTGGGCTTAATGCGCATGCGCCCGCTGCAATGCTGGTTAAACGCCCGAGTGCCTCACAGAGCCTGGGCGTCTGGAGGCTTCAGGATCAGAGTGACTCAGGGCTGCGTGTCAGCCCTAGAGCCCTGGCTAGTAGCCGACTGGTACCAGAGGGGAGTGACGATGGGAGCCATCTCACACCGCAAGGTCATCTCGACGGACGCCTCCACCACGGGTTGGGCCACCGTTTTCGAGGGCAGATCAGCCTTGGGCCTCTGGTCGAGCGAGGAAAAACTCCTACACATAAACTGTTTGGAGATGATAGCGGTAGAGAATGCGCTCAAGCAGTTTCTCCCGCTTATACGAGGACACCACGTGTTAGTCCGGTCGGACAATACCACAGTGGTGTCCTACGTGAACCGGCAGGGCGGTGTCAGGTCCAGATGTCTGGGCAATCTGACAGAACGCCTGCTCGTATGGGCACACAGCTCGCTGCGCTCGCTGAGAGCTGCGCACGTGCCGGGCCACCTCAATGTAGGCCCGGACAAGCTGTCCAGGGGCCTCATTCTCCCAGGAGAATGGTCCCTGCACCCCCAGACAGTCCAGCTGGTATGGCGCCTGTTCGGCAGAGCGGAGCTCGACCTCTTTGCAACAAAAGAGAACGCCCGCTGCCCGACGTTTCTGTCCAAAAGTGAGGATGCGCTGTCCCAACCTTGGCCCAGCCTCCCGCTGTATGCTTTCCCGCCGATTTCCCTATTGCCCCAGGTCATAGCGAAAATCAGGGAGACGCGCCGCCCGGTGCTCCTTATAGCACCGCGCTGGGAGAACCAGATTTGGTACCCAGAGCTGGTGAAGCTGTCGCACTCACCCCCCTGGCCAGTTCCGCTGAGAGCAGACCTCCTCTCTCAAGCAGGAGGGTCAGTTTGGCATCCCCATCCAGAGCGATGGTCTCTGCATGTATGGGTGACCAACGGATACCCGTTGACCTGCCCGAAGGGGTTATGAACACGATTTCACACTCTAGAGCCCCCTCGACGAGGCGGTTATATAGTTCTAAGTGGTCAGTGTTCACTGAGTGGTGTGTTTCCAAGGGATTGGACCCACAGCAATGTGGGGTCCAGCGGGTGCTCTCCTTCCTCCAAGAGGTTTTGGAACTGGGCAGGTCCCCTTCCACGCTCAAAGTGTATGTGGCGGCTATAGCAGCGTTCGCTCAGACGACGCTAGGTAGCACGCTAGGAAGGAACGAGCTCATCATCCGTTTCCTCAGAGGAGCCAGACGGATGAATCCCCCGCGGCCCCCGTCGGTTCCTATATGGGATCTGGCCTTGGTCCTAGAGGCCCTGAAGGCTCATCCCTTTGAACCGCTCGAGACTGTGGAACCAAGGTTCCTTTCGCTAAAAACCGCGTTTCTGATAGCTCTGGCTTCAGTGAAACGCATGGGGGATCTACACGCGCTCTCAGTGAGCCCGACGTGTATGGAGTTCGGTCCTAATGACTCTAAGGTCATTCTCAGACCGAGGCATGGTTATGTCCCCAAAGCGATCGGCACTCCCTTCAGGGCGCAGATTATCTCCCTCTCGGCTCTGCCAGCATCCGATGAGGGGGACGGTGGCAATATCCTCTGCCCTGTCAGGGCATTGAGGGTTTATGTCACACGCTCCGCCGCCTTCAGGCGTTCTGAGCAGCTATTTGTTTCGTTTGGTGGGCGCACTAAAGGTCTCGCCTCCTCGAAACAGACCCTGTCCAGGTGGATAGTGGACGCGATTGCAACTGCATACGCTTCCAAACACCTGCAGTGCCCGCTAGGTGTCAGAGCACACTCCACAAGAGGCATGGCCTCGTCGTGGGCTTGGGCCAGAGGGATTTCCATCCACGATATCTGTATGGCGGCAGGCTGGGCCTCCCCGTCTACGTTCGTGAGATTTTACAATCTGGAAGTTCCTGCCTTACAGGCGAAAGTGTTATCAGTTCAATAGGGCTGTTGGTTCTGCCCAGTGATTCTGCGCAGACATAGCTCACATACTGGTAGTAAGTTCGGTACTAGGCTCATGTGAATTTGAAGGAGACCGGCGGTGCCGTTCCCTCATTTACGAGACGAGCTGTTGTGAGTTTGAAGGTGACCGGCGGTGCCGTTACCTCACTCATATAACAAGATATTGTGAATTTGAAGGCGACCGGCGTGGCCGTTCCCTCATTCATGAGACAAGGTGTGGTGAATTTGAAGGAGACCGGCAGGTGCCGTTCCCTCATTCATGGGACAGGGTGTTGTAACCACCCGTCGTAACCACCCGTCAGTTCGAATGAAGTGTCCGTATATGTGGTGGCCCGTTCTCCTTACCGGCCACCCTGCTCGAGCAGTGTTATGGTCCCCGGTTCCCTGGGATACATATGCTTTACGCGAGGCGCGCACGGTGTTGACAATGTGTTCCCGATGCGTAAGGAACTTACGCAATACGAGAGAACCTCTCGTAAGAGAACGATACTCGGTTACTTAACGTAACCTCGGTTCTCTCTAGAAGAGGGAACGAGTATTGCGTTCCTTGCCGTGCGCCCCGCGGGCTTTTACGCTTCAGAACTACGAAAACCGAATATGCAGCCCGTGAGCCCTGCTTATATACACGTGGACACGCCCCACCTGTAGGCAAATGAAGCCAGGTCTAAGTCTATCATGCGACGAAAATACTTTTTGAGCGGAAAAACAACAAAAATAACGACTTTATCCCTTTAGTTCTCGCGCATGCGTCGTGGCACTCCCGCGAACTCTCGTCAGAGGCTCAAATTGAACAATAATAGTGGGATAAAGTCGTTATTTTTGTTGTTTTTCCACTCAAAAAGTATTTTCGTCGCATGATAGACTTAATACAGAGCCACTGTAGTCATTTGGACTCCTTAAATGACGTTTTTACTTACTATTCTGGGCCATCAAGTTTCAGTCCCTCTGAAAGCCTATGGAGGAGTGAGACAGCTCTCAGATTTCATCAAAAATATACTAAATTATGTTCCGAAGATGAACGAAGGTCTTACATGGTTGGAACAACATGAGGGTGAGTAATTACTGACTTTATTTTCAATTTTGGGTGAACTAACCCTTTAAAGGTCCCATGGCATGACATTTTCATTTTATGAGGTTTTTCAACATTAATATGAGTTCCCCTAGCCTGAATATTGTCCCCAAGTGAATAGAAATGTTGATCGGTGTAAACCCGAGTTCTGGCTGTCTCTCTCTGCCTTTGAGAAAATGACAGGCCAGACGAGCCAATCCTGAAGTCTCCTGGTTTGACGTCCAAGCAGGAACGGTTACCTCCCTTTCCTCCGCCCAGAGAATCTGGCACGCCCATGCAAACGCTCGAGAGATCATTCCTTGTGAACGAGTGAATGCTGGCAGTTTCTCAGTGTTTGGATGTACAAATGAAAACAGAAGTCTTTTTTCAGTTCCTTCTGATCTGTGATCAGTAATTTCTGATGTGTAGCTAATTATTTATTATTCGTGCACACAATGCGGCTTCTCTCTCTTCCAGACAGAACGGTGTTTTCGTGTTTTCTATCTTGTGAGTCAGTGTTTTTGTACGTCCTCGTCGCATCTACCGGTTCTAAAATGTGCATACAGTCATGAGTTTCTGCTCAACATCGGCCTCACACACGCCGAAGCTCGGGCTGCACTGGCCGTTGGCCTTCAACATCCCCGACCCCCAGTACTGCATCTGGCCCACAGCGTAGGCACCAAACGCGGCGTGAGATTAAGCAGAAGGGGGGTAAGCGTGAGCATATTCGGGCTAGCCAGCCTAGCCCCACAATAAACTGGATTACATTCGATTACTGCTGTTGTGTCTTTGTTTGCGCTGTGTACTCAACGCGCGTCACTGACGCTTTTATTTTATTTAAAAAAATAATGCTATTATCAACACTTACTTTTAACTCGTTCATCTCGACAGCTGTAATGGTACTTTGCATGTGTTACAAAGTTGGTAATAATGATGAAGACGGACTCGGTGTGACTGGGACTCGTGTTTATTCAGAACTCTCAGATACAAACACAATAAACTCGCGCTGACTGACAGCGCTCTCATAACTCAGTAGGTACTATAAATAACTTTGTTAGCGATCGCTGAGCTCCGTCTCTGGTACGTTAGTGATGTCCGGTTCGCGAACGATCTTTCTTTTGAACCTGTTCTTTTTAGTGAACCGAATCAGTTCACCAAATCGGACTGAATCGTTCTAAACGGTTCGCGTCTCCAGTCAGCGCTGATCCATAATTTACTAAAGTTACTAACTTTCTGACATGAGTGACAGTCCCTCCGACTAGAAATAGACTAATAACCTGAAGTATATGCTGTAACTACAACAGTTCAGACATGCTGAGAACTGATGTGAAGTGAACTCAGGTCCATCCGTCTCTCTGGCAGCAGCTCGTGCCTGCTCGTGCCTCGTAGACCAAGTTAAACCACGCCCCCTCCGCTCATTTAAAATACAAAGATGTCAGCCAATCACAACATTGGGCGTTTTTACTGAAGTCTCACAGCAGACACGCCTCTTGAAGCAGGGCATTCAGCCACAGGGCAAACAGCAGTATTGAAAAAATGCCTTTTATTTCTAAATTATGACATTTTATGATGTAAAAGTCATACTAACAATATAAGTACACCTCAGGAAACATTATAAAATAATAGAAAAATGCCATGCCATGGGACCTTTAAGAGAATCCATATACTTTTCTAATTCTTTCAATACCACAGAAAAAAGAAGTTCCCTTTCAGGGATCTATTTTCAATTGGGAATTGGATCTATTTTCAGAAACCAATCTACTTAGAGTGTTTAGAAACGAGCCAATAAACATTGGCATGCGGTTCATGCATTCCACAATCCACCCCGCAGTGCGGGTATAAATACGGAAGTGGAAGAACTGCATATCGCTTTCAACTTCGGAGCCAAACATTTGCTTTTACCAGCCTTATGAGTCTACTTCGGAGCCGCGCAGGTAGATCTGTGCTCGACCCATTGCCCTCAAAATGTATGTCGCAGCAATAGCGGCGTATCACGATGCAGTAGAAGGTAAATTCTTAGGTAAGCACGACTTAATCATCAGGTTCCTCAGAGGTGCGAGGAGACTAAATTCTCCTTGTTTAACCTCGTTACCCTCTTGGGACTTAGCCCTGGTGCTCAGAGAACTTCAGGGTCCTCCATTTGAGGCTTTACAGTCTGTTGAGTTAAAAATCATGTCCATGAAGACAGTGCTCCTGACTGCATTGGCCTCAATCAAGAGGGTATCAACGAATTGTGCCTAGAATTCGGGCCGGCCAACTCTCACGTTGTCCCGAAACCCCGGCCTGGATACGTGCCCAAGGTTCCTACCACTCCCTTTCGGGACCAGGTGGTGAAACTGCAAGCGCTGCCTTTGGAGGAGGCAGACCCAGCCCTAGCTTTGCTCTGTCCCGTCAGCGCTCTCCACGCCTACGTGGACCGAACCCAAAGCTTCAGAACCTCAGAGCAGCTCTTCGTCTGTTATGGAGGCCAGCAGTAGGGGAAGGTTGTCAAGCAGAGGTTATCCCACTAGATAGTGGATGCTATCCTCTTGGCTTACCAGTTTCAAGATGTGCCTTGCCCATTCGGGTTGCAAGCGCACTCCAAAGTAGTGTAGCTTCCTCCTGGGAGCGCTGGCTCAAGGCGCCTCGCTGACAGATATATGTAGAGCTGCGGGCTGGGTGACACCTCACACGTTTGCTAGATTCTATAGCCTCC
Source organism: Romanogobio albipinnatus (assembly GCA_023566225.1). Classification (NCBI taxonomy): domain Eukaryota; kingdom Metazoa; phylum Chordata; class Actinopteri; order Cypriniformes; family Gobionidae; genus Romanogobio; species Romanogobio albipinnatus. The sequence continues at coordinate 29,902,911 of CM042263.1, read as the reverse complement.
GGGTTGTCCCCAGTGGTCAGTAGCGCTAAGTGCCCATTCTAGTGTTGGCTTGCAACGCCACTCCCGCCCTCCGGGCTGGATACGTGCATCTATTTTCTCCAGTTGTGTTCCCCTGAAACAGCTAACCCTGTGAGCTCCTCCGTCACCCCTTCAGTGTCAGAAGTTGTGGTTGTCTGACGCCAGGCCTGCACCCGTATGCTTATGGAACGTGTGTGTAGGCTGGGTTCCATATTTAGCGGTCCCCTCATGGCAACCCCATATGTGTATTCTTCCACGGTACCAGCTACCCTACTCAGCTAGTCCCGTGTCTTTCCCTTGACAGAGCCCGCTCTGTCGTCTCTGGATGTGTTCTTTCCCCCCTGGGACCAGGTTGGATCCACCCCAGAGACCGCCATAGGTAGGACCGCCTTATGTGTATTCGCCACCTCTCCTTCCATTGAAGGATGTGGCTCCGCAGCGTACCATCTCCCAGAGACGGGCAAAACTTTCCCAGCATTATTCAATAGTCACACTGAGTGGGTCTTGCAGGAACAAAACGATACGTCACCCATAGGGCTGTCAACGAATATTCTAAATTCGAATATGTATTCGAATAGTTTTAAAAAAACTAATTTTGAAGGTGAAAATTAATATTCAAATAAAAAAAATGTGGAGAAAAAACACCGGCGGTAGTAGAGGCGTGGCTGTCTGCTTTGCGAGTGGGCGCACTAGCGCCTATGGCTAGCGCACCTGAAGCCTTGTTTGTTTATACTTTCGCCTGGCTCCACAGCACGAGCCCTTGCTGACTGCGCGCGCTCCTCCCCAAATGGACGAGGCGTTTAGTTTATACTTTTTTTAGTTTATACGCCATTGTGCTATTCTTTGAAGCGACAGAGGGTGACTCGGAGTAATTGTTCTATAAACCATCAGGAAAAAGCGTAGAGAAGAAGTGGGCTATTTATTTTAGTACACTTCACCGAAAACCACACTACAAAAGAATCATGTAAAACAGATCAAAATAAACCTTGATATTACTTGTGACATGAGAACAAAATGTATGTAGAAATGTAACGTTAAATTATACAACTAAATTTATGATCTCTTAAATGTTTCCTAATTTCACTAAACACTTTCGTGAGTTTTTACTTAGTTTCGTAAAATTTTCTTTATTAAACAAGCTTGTTTATGCTTTTGTAGGCTCATTTTGTAAATATAAGCAACTAATTTGTATGTGCAAACTGGACCACCCTTACTTTGCATCGCCCGCCACAAGCTCTTTGTCTGCACGACAAGAGGCCATAACGGAAAAATTTATTTCATTCATTTGTAAGGACATGAGACCGATCAGTGTCGTGGATGGGGCAGGCTTCAGGGAGTTCTGTCAAGCAATGGAACCGAGGTACTGACTGAATAGTTATTGCATGAATAAAGGATAAATGCACTGCTTCCACTGGTTTGATTATTTACCGTTTCATGTCAAGGAAAAGTTCCATGTTTACCACAGCACAGCTCACTCTGAGCATTCAATATGCTGTAAAACTTCAATTAATATTTGTTTCAATCACTGAGTGAAGTCTGCTATATTTAGGGCAAGAGTCGCGACCTTAAATTGCTTGCACAAAACTCTTGATCAGCACTCAAAATGTGTTATGCGCAGAGAGGGTGAGGGCGAGAGAGAGGTCTGCGGTCTTGGTCATTAGTTGATTTAATTGTTTGTGTGTTGGTAATACGTTGTCAAATATGTTTAAACTTAAATAGACTCCCTATACAAGTAGTCATGTCTCTTTGTATTAATTTGTCCTGTTATTGACGTAATGCGCGTCATTGACAAAATGCGCAACCAGATGTTCGAATAGTTCGAATATTCGTGTTTTTTTAGAAGGAGTATTCGAACGTCATTTTTGAGCAATTTTGACAGCCCTAGTCACCCATAGGATTCCGAAGAGCAGTTTTGAAGTGTAAAGTAGGGCCAAGCTGGCCGGTGCCATCTTGGCAGCGCGTCATCACGCGTCACTCCCGGATAACATAAAATGGACAAAAAGGCGTCATGGACACTACATCCACCGCAATAACAAGTGTACAGCGGGGCGTGACCAAGATGGCAGCCTGAGCGGACGTTATTTTGAGAGCTTGCACCAAGATCGTAATATAAATGTTGCTTATAAGCAGTAATTTAGTTATTCTGGTACTTTATTGAATTGTAACCTGTTGCCTGTTGCAGCTTTGACAACTACGTTTTGCTTAGAAATGGTTCATAAACGAGGGCTCTCGGCGTGGGTGGAGCTGAGGCGCCGTGATGACTAACAGACAGCAGATAAATGGCTATCCACCTGTCACTCAAATTGGCTTAATTATGCAGAACTTTAAGGCTTTATGTAATGTAAATTAATGAGTAATAAAAAAATTCACCAGCCTCAAAGTTGTCATGAAGAATAAAATTAGCCGTATAGACCAAAACCACAATTTGTACCATGCAGTAAACATTTTTATTTTGTTGCTGTAAAGTTGGGCATTTTAACACGGGGCTCAATGAAATTCTGCTTCCTTCTGGAGCAAGCCCTAGTGGCTTGTCGATGAATTGCAGTTTAAGTCACTTCCGTATTGGCTTCAAGAGAAACTGGAGGAGGTTGCTGCTTGGGATAGAATGAGTGCGCTCAGTAACGCCCACTATTCGGACACCACTACAAATGCCTGTCCCCTAAAATAGTGCCCTATTTAAGGGTATAGGGGGCGATTTCGGATTCAGCCAAAGAATATCACAAGATCACAGAAATTGATCAAATGTGTATCTTGAATTAAATATGTTGTTTTAGATAAAAGTCTCTTCCAAATTCTGATTCAATTTCCAGGATAGTTTGGTGGTAATGTAAATAAAGTTTTTAAGAAGACTTTATTCCACCCAGTCAAGACCAAGATGGGATAGGAGCACAATAGGAGCACAGAGGATGCCGTTTCCATGGCACTGCACTCTGTGCTCACTCATCTGGACAATAAGAACACGTATGCACGCATGCTGTTTGTTGACTTCAGCTCAGCATTCAACACTGTGATTCCAACCAAGTTAATAGCCAAACTTGGAGGCCTGGGCATCAACACTTCAATGTGTAACTGGATTTTGGACTTCCTAACTGACAGACCCCAGAATGTTCGATCAGGATCCACCTGCTCCACGTCCATCACACTCAACACTGGTGTACCACAGGGCTGTGTGCTAAGTCCATTTATCTACTCCCTCTTCACCTCCGACTGCAAGCCTGTGTATGGATCTAATTCCATCGTCATGTTTGTGGATGACACTACGGTGATTGGTCTCATCAGCAACAACGATGAGACTGCCTACAGGGAGGAGATCCAGCACCTGGCCACATGGTGCGCTGATAATAACCTGCTCCTCAACACCACCAAAACGAAGGAGCTCATCATGGACTTCAGGAAGGAGTCAAGAGGCACACACGACACCATCTACATCAATGGAATGGCTGTTGAGCGTGTCTCCAGTTTCAAGTTCCTGGGGATCCACATCTCGGCGGACATGTCGTGGACAACCAACACCTCCAGCCTGGTCAAGAAGGCTCACCAGCGCCTCTTCTTCCTGAGGACACTGAGGAAGAATCAGCTCTCCTCGGCTATCCTGGTGAACTTCTATCGCTGTGCAATAGAAAGCATCCTGACCAACTGTGTCGCAGTATGGTATGGGAGCTGCTCTGTTGTGGAGCGCAAGGCACTGCAGCGGGTGGTGAAAACTGCCCAGCGCATCACAGGGACTCCACTACCTGCCATCGAGCACATCCAGAGGAAACGCTGTCTGCATCGAGCTCGCAGCATCCTCAAGTACTCCTCTCACCCAGCCCACAGACTGTTTTCTCTCCTGCCCTCCGGCAGGCGTTTCAGGATCCTCCGGACCAGGACCAGTAGACTAAAGAACAGTTTTTTCCCCAGAGCTGTCTCTTTGCTGAACTCAAACCCCCGTTGATCCACTTTCCTCATAAACTGCTAACTCTCCTACCTCACATCTGCCTTCACTACGTTATTTCAATTTCTTTATTGTGGTGGATGTGAATGATCTTGACTGACTGAATAGACAATCACACGTAAAGACATTCATCCAGCCGTGGTTGTAAGAAGGACAAATTCTATTCAAATCAGACTGAAGAGACTTCTTCAATAGTGTTTTTGTTCATCACCTTGTGTCTTTAGTGAAAGATCAGATTCACCTGTATTCAGTTCTTTGTCTATGAAGAGTGACAATTCAAATGGTGATGGACCGAACTTCAGTGAGAGAATACCATCTACCAAAAGGTTTTCAATGTTCTTGTTGTTGGTCACACAAACTGTCTCAAAAAATTTGAACGGTTACTTTATAATATAACATTTCAGACTTTTGTTTCTCAAATTTGAAGTAAAAAAATGAGACAGTTGGTTTGTCAAATATTTGTCCAAGTGTTCAGTTCATTGCAACGTATGTCACTAACAGAATTGACTGAGATCATAAATATGAAGTTATCAAGCCAAAAGCATGAGAAGAAACTCAGTCTGATGATGGACTGAGATTAAGAGAGTAACTCAGTCATACTGAGTCAATAGCAAACTAATACTCAGTGTTTGTAAGTATAAAGAAGGCAAAAATTAGATTTTCCAGAATCTAATGTTCATAAAGGGATGAAGGATATATTTCGCTTTTTAAAAAACACATTAGAAAGATAATAAGATGGATAAGACATGCCACTGCTGGTAGTTGCGGTGTTAAAGCACAAAAGGTTAATATTAAAAAGAAATTGTGGTTGATCAAACAAAGATGAGATGAGATGAGGCAAAGAAAAAAAATTATATATTTTACATCAATATACTTTAATAAACAAATCAAAATAAAAATACAAGTGAGGTTAAACTCAAAATATATGTAACAGTGTGCACTAAACACAAGCAATGCCAGACAAATAACAGAACAAACTGAGGGTTACATATACAGAGCAAGCTTATGATCAAAATAAGAAACAGGGGTGTGAAATCAATGAAACCATGTATATAACCCTTGTTCCCTGAGAAGGGAACGAGCACTGCGTCGGAACGACACTTTGGGGATACTCCCTAAGCACTAGCGAATCTGAAGTCCGTATAGAAACTAAACCAATCTGATTGGCGTGCGTGATGACGTCACTGTGACGGCATACCCGGAAGTATAAAAGGGAAGCCAGCGCATTGAAACGGCAGCTATTGCTCTGAAGCATGTGCTCCAGGCGTGCCGAGGTGTGGTTACGCGACGCAGTGCTCGTTCCCTTCTCAGGGAACAAGGGTTATATACATAACCCGAGCCGTTCCCTTTCGAGGGAACTCTCACTGCGTCGGAACGACACTTTGTGAACTGCCCTAGTGTGAAGCAACTAGGATTGGAGTACCCTAGCGCCAGGCGCCTTAAGGAGATACTTCTCCAGATACACTCTGAGAGCCCTAACTGGGCAGAGCAGGTGAAGTCTCCCTCCTTCCGCCGTCACGTGAGGCAGGGGATGAAATGCCTGAAGAACCAAAGACCTGGCCAACCCTGATGGAACATTGGGCACGTAGCCTGGCCTAGGGTGTAGGACGGCTTTAACTCCTCCGGAGGCAACCCCAGGCAAGTCGGCATTACCGCCAAGGCCTGGAGGTCCCCCACTCTATTTCCAGCGATGTAATCGCCAGGAGAAAAGCCACCCTTAGGGTCAGGTTCTTTGGTTCAGTCGACTCCAATGGCTCAAAGGGGGGCCTCAGCCAACCCTTCGAGAACCACTGCCAGATCCCAGGTTGGGAGTCTGGAACGAGCCACAGGCCTCATCCTCCGAACCCCACAGAGGAACTGTACAACCAGCTGGTGCCTACCCAAGACCCATCCCCCAAAGGAGTGTGGAAAGCCCCATGGCAGCCACGGACACCTTGAGTGTGGGCGGGGTTAGACCCGCAGAGAAGCGATCTTGGAGGAACTCCAGCACTGAAGCCACTGGCCAGTTAACTGGGTCCACCTCACGCTCCCTGCACCAAGTGGCTCACCACTTGGGGCTGTACAGTCTCCTTGAAGACAGAGCCCTGGAACTGAGTAAGGTCTCTATCACCTCTGCCGACAGGCCAGCCTCTAGGTACCTGACCCCCTCAGGGGCCAGACCCAAAGGTTCCAAACCTCCGGCCGGGGGTGAAATATTGTGCCCCCTGCCTGAGATAGGAGATCCCTCCTCAGAGGAATCTGCCATGGAGGACCTGCCAGCAGAGCTATGATATCCGAGAACCAAACTCGCGTCGGCCAACGGGGTGCTACCAGAAGTAGGCTGACCCCCTGTTGACGGACCCTCTCCAGGAGCAGAGCAATCGGGGGAAATGCGTACAGACGCAGCCTCGGCCACGTCTGAACCATGGCATCCAACCCCAGCGGGGCTGGATGCGTGAGGGAACACCACAATGGACAGTGGGACGTCTCGCGAGACGCAAACAGGTCCACTTCCACTGGGCCGAACCTCTCACACATGGCCTCCACCACCTCCGGGTGGAGTCACCACTCCCCGGGCTTCAGCCCCTGCCTCGACAGGATGTCTTCTCCCTGATTTTGGCCCCCAGGAACATATTGTGCCCTAATGGACAACAGTTTCCCTTGGGTCCACAGGAGAATTTGATGCGCCAGTCTGCATAGAGGGCGCAACCTCAAACCCCCCTGATGATTGAGGTACGCTACAACAGACGTATTGTCTGTTCGTACCAGGACATGTTGGCCGCGGAGGTCCGGGAAAAAGCTCCTGAGAGCTTTGAAGGCCGCCATCATCTCTAGGCAATTTATGTGCCAGGGGGAATGACGGCCCTCCCACGGGCCCCTCGCAAAGCGGCCGTCCATGACCGCGCCCCAACCAGTGAGGGAGGCGTCTGTTGAAACGGATTTCCGGCAACAGGACGCTCCCAACACTGGCCCCTGGGACAGAAACCAAGGTTTCTTCCATATGACTAGGGAACGAAGGCATCAGCGCGTTACCCTGATCATACGAAAAGGATTCCCTCTGGGGGAAAACCCCTTGGTTTTCAGCCACCACTTTAGGGGTCTCGTGCAGCAGGCCAAAAGGTATCACGTTGGACGCTGCTGCCATGTGCCCCAGCACTCCATTCTCTACAGTACGCAGGACCCATGTAGAAATATTCGGAAGGCATTTCATGCGCCGAGGTAATCTACTAAGGGAACCAGCCTCTCGAGGCTGGCGTCGGGTGCTACACGGGCCTCGTCCCCAACCCCCTGAAGCGGATGACCGGCAGGAAGTGGTTGGGAATGATTCTCTGTGTGCGGACGCGCAAGCTGCCCAGCCGCAGGTCTTTCCAGAGGTGGCAGGAGCAGCATGCGTTCGCGGGAAATCGATGTGGCCCGAAGCGTCATAGACGGCGGGATTACCACATCGATTTCCCCCAGAGCGACGCAGAGGAAACAACCTCGTTGCTCCTCTGCGGGGAGAAACCTAGGTTTCTTCCATTTGACTAGGGAACGAAGGCATCTGCGCGTTACCCTAATCATACGGAAAGGATTCACTCTGGGGGAAAACCCCATGGTTTTCAGCCACCACTGTAGGGGTCTCATGTGCAGCAGGCCAAAAGGTATCACGTTGGACGCTGCTGCCATGTGCCCCAGCAATCTCTGAAAGTGCTTCACAGTGATGCTGTGGCCTAGCTTTATCCCTGAGACCATCGCCAGTATGGTCTCGACTCGCGCGGGAGGCAATTGTGCCCGCATAGTCGTCGAGTCCCATACGATCCCTAGGAACTTAGTCCTCTGGGACGGCGTCAACACACTCTTTGTTGTGTTGAGTCTCAGCCCCAAGCACCTTATATGGGACAGAACGACCTCTCGATGCCGAAATGCCATATCGTACGACTGGGCCAACATGAGCCAGTCGTTGATATAATTCAGCACACGGATGCCCTGGAGTCTCAATGGAGCCAGAGCTGCATCCATGCACTTCGTGAATGTGCGTGGGGAAAGAGCTAGACCGAAGGGAAGCATTTGATATTGGTACGCCTCGCCCCCGAAAGCGAACCTCAAGAACTTCCTGTGACATGGAAGGATGGAGATATGGAAGTATGCGTCCTTTAGATCTATCGTGACAAACCAGTCCTCGGGCTGGATCTGACTCACGATGATGAGAACCGTGAGCATTTTGAATCTGAATCACCTCAGAGACCGATTCAAATACCTTAGGTCTTTAATCGGACGCACAAAGCGGTCATCCATGACCGCGCCCCAACCAGTGAGGGAGACGTCTGTTGAAACGGATCTCCGGCAACAGGATGCTCCCAACACTGGCCCCTGGGACAGAAACCAAGGTTTCTTCCATATGACTAGGGAACAAAGGCATCTGCGCGTTACCCTGATCATACGGAAAGGATTCCCTCTGGGGGAAAACCCCTTGGTTTTCAGCCACTACTGTAGGGGTCTCATGTGCAGCAGGCCAAAAGGTATCACGTTGGACGCTGCTACCATGTGCCCCAGCACTCCATCCTCTACAGCAGTGGTTCCCAACCACGTTCCTGGAGGACCCCCAACAGTGCACATTTTGCATGTCTCCTCAATCAAACACAGCTGATTCAGGTCATCGGCTCATTAGTAGCTACTCCAAGACCTGATGTGGGTGTGTCAGACAAAGGACACATCCAAAATGTGTACTGTTGGGGGTCCTCTAGGAACGTGGTTGGGAACCACTGCTCTACAGTACGCAGGACCCATGTAGAAATATTCGGAAGGTATTTCCATGCGCCAAGATAATCTACTAAGGGAACCAGCCTCTCGAGGCTGGCGTCGGATGTTACACGAGCCTCGTCCCCAACCCCCTGAAGCGGATGACCGGCAGGAAGTGGTTGGGAACGATTCTCTGTGTGCGGACGCGCGAGCTGCCCAGCCGCAGGTCTTTCCAGAGGCGGCTGGAGCAGCATGCATTCACGGGAAATTGATGTGGCCCGAAGCATCATAGACGGCGGGATTACCACATCGATTTCCCCAGAGCGCCGCAGAGGAAGCAACCTCGGTTGCCCCTCTGCGGGGGGGGGGGGGGGCACTCTTGGAAGTCCAGCCGAAGCTAGGACTTCTTTCCAGCAGCCTTCCGCGCCTGGAGTACGTTCCTCAGATCGCCTCCAGGAGCGGAAGACTGCTGGTGAGACTGCTGGTGAGAACGCAGCCTCTGTTGCCAAGCTCCCGGAGGAGGGGCTCTAGAGGCGACGCTCTCCTTCTGCACTTGCCAGTGCGAGGAGCTGGCAGACGGCTGAGGCTGCCCCCTAGGGGCCACCTTCCCAGGCTCTGAGCGGCGAGGGAGGTACTGGCGGAAGGCCGCTGACTGCCTCTTCGCCTCCTGGTATCTGGCGACGACGGTCTCAAACGTGTCTCCAAATAGACCAGAAGGCGAAATCGGGGAGTCTAGGAGGAAGGACTTATCCTTCTCCTTCATCCCCGACAGATTCAGCTAGAGATGTCTCTCCACAGTCACCATAGAAGCCTTGGCCTGGCCGATAGCACGGGCCATATCCCTGGTGATGCGGAGAGACAAATCTGCCGCCCTCCGTAGTTCTAGCACATCCTCCGGAGAGGGACCGTCGCCCGCATCAAGCTCTTTCAGGAGGTCAGCCTGGTAGGCCCCTGGTAGGCCTGGTAGGCACACTCACACAAAGCAGGTGTGCATCCGAGCCCGAAATAAAGCGGGGACACGGATGCACACACTGCTTAAACTCTCTCATATTCTTTTCCATCATTCACACACACTTTTGCAACTGTGACAAACAACAGTAAATAGACAGACAATTTCAACAGAGAGCGCTATGCTGAAGAGCAATAACTGCCGTTTCAATGCGCCGGCTTCCCTTTTATACTTCCGGGTATGCCGTCACAGTGACGTCATCACGCACGCCAATCAGATTGGTTTAGTTTCTATACAGACTTCAGATTCGCTAGTGCTTAGGGAGTATCCCCAAAGTGTGAGCAGTGAGAGTTCCCTCGAAAGGGAACATACTTGGTAACCGGGATAACCAACCCTATCCACCCTGATGAGCGCAGCCTCGTCCCACTCTCACGGTCCCTCGGCCTCGCTGCTCGCCACAATACACAATACTGATCTTGCAATACAGTACAATACACCCACAATACTTTGAACAAATCCAAAATAGTTCAAATGGTAGGCTATAGTTTTTAATTATTACTTTTAACACTTTTAACACAGTTCATCAAAGTGCTAAATTTGATATTGCATCAGAGCTGAACTTAGGCTGGGCTTGGTCCTTCTCCCCCATGCACAGGGAAATGGTGACAGCAGAAAATAAATATTCATAATACAGAAAATAATATATATATATATATATATATATATATATATATATATATATATATATATATATATATATATATATATATATATATATATATATATATATATAGCCTACTCTGCTTAAAATATATTTTATTTATTAATTTATTTATTTATTAAAAATATTTTATAAAAATGGAAGCTCAAATGTGTGCCCTTCAGGATTTACCATATTTGATGTGACATTAAAATATCTCATACAAAACTAAATCTGTCTAAACTTTAATCCACAATACATATTGTTGCATTTTTATATTGCAATATATTGTGACACGATACACCCTTACATTATTTTGAATGTTCTCTGCGACAAAAGTGTTATCATCATATGTACAAATTACATAAAAGTAAATTAATTTTCATATCCTGTTACACTACAGTGGATAAATGGTATGGAGGATGGATGGATGCATTTTAATGAGAAAAAAATAGCCCTATAGCTTAAATGTTTTCAGCCATGTCACTAATTTTGCACTGATCGGTCATAATATCTTTAAATTATTGTGATTTTTTTATATATTGAAATAGGGTTGGCATAGTGAAAATCTCACACCACACACATGTTCTCACGCAGTGAAAAACACACTGCAGAGCAAAGAGGATACTGACAACCCACTGACAGACAGGACAGAGTAGGTTACTTTTAATATGAAACAAAGTCTCAACTATAAAATGTTGTCATTTTTTTAAAGAAATGTGAACAATAAATACCATTTTGTGGCTCTTTAATCTGTGGTAACAGGTCACTGTAGTGCCTCAGTTAAAGCTGCTTGTGAACCGATCATCTCTTCCTTCTAGTTAATTTATAGTATCAAATAAACATGAATGAATTTCAGAAGGAATGTTTCAACCGCAGAAAGACGTCAGTGCACACCGTTTTTCAAGTTCAAGTCCACCAACGTTAATCTACGAACTCTCTTGACTGCTTTGTCGGACAAAAATGGCGGATTCGGCGAATGGCGGATTATGATTGGTCAGATCGCCTGTCAATCAAACTCCCGGCGAAGGGTGAATTCTGCATTCTCTATGGGAGTTTCTGTTATTTCACTCAAAGCTGCGTAAGCGTAACACAATCGTGAGTCATTTCTCCTTCATCCTCTAACACAACTTCAGCCATTGCAGACATACATGAGGATGGGCTGTGATTGTTGTTAACCAATTTCCCCAACGAGAGAAGTTGACAGAAGTGACTTTTGCTTGATTCATTAGTGCGGACACTGCATGAGGGCATCTTACATTTACAGTCTGCCCTAACACCATTCCTGATGAAGCCTGAAGAGCTAGATGAACTGTCTGCACTTCTCCAAGACAAGGGCCCATCCCTATGTCAAGTTTACCAGAAAAGTAATGAATTGGGCCTAAACTTTCTCCATAATCTTGCATTAGACTTGCATTAGACATAAAGCACAAAGGGCCTATCAGATTTTGCAATGCTGGTGCTTGACATAGTGCTCTCTTCAAATCATTGAAAGCTTTGAGCTGAAATTCTTCCATACAAACTCAAACAAAAAACAAAAATCTTTAAATTGACCTTTCAACAAGTTATAGAGAGGCTTAGCAATCGAGGCATATTCTTCAATCCAAGGTCTACAGTAACCTGCTGTTCCTAAAAATGATCTGGGTGTTTTGATTGTATTAGGCGGAGGTATAGCTTTGACTGAAGTGGCTTGATACTGTGTAATAGATCTATTTCCTGCACCGATTGTTTGACCCAGAAATGTGAAATGCATTTGTGTCCTATTTTCTGCAAATAGTCCAACAATGCTTCCAATTCAGTTTCATGTACCTTGTGATCTGTAGAGGCGATCGAAATATCATCGACATATTGAATCATAGTGGACTGTTTGACTGGACATTCTGGGTCACACAAATCACGTCTGACGGCCTGATGGTATATGGTTGGGGAATTCTGAAATCCCTGTGGCAATTTTACTACAATAGGTTTGATTCCCTGTATAGCTTTTTTCATTGTTTGGTAACGGAAGGTGGACTTCCTGTCAATTTGACTGGTTCTATGCCTGTCAAAAACCCACAATCATCCTTTTCTTTAGCCCAAATTGGATGATTCTGTAAGAAAGCATACTCAGGAGTGGTTGCATTATTAGTAGAAACTTGTGCTGATAAAATGTTTATGCATTTTATTGCATAAATTAAACAGATTTTGAGGACATCTCTAAAATTAGATATACATGCCTGAGTATATTCATGCCTAGAATTGCACCTGTATTTAACCCCTCGAGTCGGCGGTCGCTTTTTTTCTTATCAGTGCCAAAGACACTCAAATAACTGACATTTTTTTATCATTCAGGCAAGTGTTATACATCATTATAATCTGTTTAGTTTCTATTTTTTTGTGTACAGTCACAATAAAAACAAATTGTTGTGCTTTTTGCCAAATAAAGAAAACAAACATGATGAGCGATCTTCAGCCTCTCTGTAAATGATGTCTAATCTTATTCTCTTCAGAAAATGACCTGTAGCTTAGTGAAAATTTATCACACAAACATGAGACATATGTCTAAAGAAACGTTGAAATGTCAGGTTTTAAATAATGTAAATACAATTGAAAACAAATATTCTGTGTTTATGTAATCTGTTTGAAAAGAGAGAGATGTCAGTCGTTCGCGAGCCTCTTCATTATCCGGTAATGCGACTGCGCCCACGGAGCGCGCGCTCTTTGAGATTCAAATACTGAGGCGATCCATGCGTCAACAGCCACACATCAACCCAAACAAACACTTCAAGTGAAGTGCTACACATCAGCTACATCACTTTGAGATGCGTTGAGGAATAATCCTGGAATTATTCTCCTCATAGAAAGCTGTTCATGTTCTGTTCAGAGCAACGGATTCAGCCACTGATTGTGGTAGGCTAAGTTTATTCTGTTAGCATCTGTGAATATTAAATGCAAAAAGACTGTTTAAATATGTACATCATAGACGCAAAACTGTTTAGACAAGATTTATTTGGCCTGTTTTCGTTTTGTATAAATTGTATCTTAATTTTAATGAATGTTTTAAATAAATTTTCTTCTTGTTTAATAAGAAGCCAATATAACGGACAATAGCGTTAACACTGGTGATCATGCATTGCATGCATGTCTCATAAATGAACTGAAGCTCGAAATGATATTTAAGTGTTAAGTGCTGTGTGTATGATAGTTTACAAAATCAAATGATTCAGAAAATGTTTGCCATTGAAATGACTGGGAAAAAGTGTCCCAATCAACCTGAATGAACCCTTTACTATTTATACTATTTGAAATTATAATTGCATTGCATTATGTTGTTTTAAATCCCAAATATTCGAACAATACTCTTATAACATTCATAATTACCAATTATTCAGTTAGTTGTATTTACTGAATACTTAATTGGGTTCAGTGTCACAATATTACTGCTTTTTTTGAGAATTATTTTAAAAACATTTCTGATTGAAATATTGTTTCTTGTTTTGGCAGATAATTTAGCTTGTTTTAAACAAAAACTCACTTCATTTAGATTTTTCCCCCAGAAAATTGTACGTATCTAGTAAATGAATTGTCTCGGTTACGTATGTAACCCTCGTTCCCTGAAGGAGGGAAACGGAGACGTCCGTCGGAAATGACCGACGAATTAGGGATCTGATTTCAGAGACCAATCTACTTCGAGTGTTTAAAAACAAGCCAATGAAAATTAGCATGTGATTCATGCATTACATGACTGGTAAGACAGCCTTGCCCTTCTGCTGGCCTCCATAACAGACAAAGAGTTGCTCTGAACCTAAAGCTTTGAGTTCGGTCTATGTAAGCGTGGAGAGAGCAGACGGGACATAACAAAGCTAGGGCTGGGTCTGCCTCCTCCAAAGGCAGTGCTTGCAGGTTCACCACCTGGTCCCAGAAGAGAGTGGTAGGAACCTTGGGCACGTATCCAGGCTGGAATCTCAGGACAACGTGAGAGTTGGCCGGCCCAAATTCTAGGCACGATTCGTTGACCGAAAGTGCATGCAGGTCCCCTACCCTCTTGATAGATGCCAATGCGGTCAGGAGCACTGTCTTCATTACCCTTTGGTGACTAACTGGCGGAGGCGCTGCGACCGATGACTGGGTGGAGGCAGCAGCATGTCGTCGGGTCAGGATGTTCTTGATCGCCTCCGTCTGCTTCTGGGCCACCGAGAACTGCTGGGCGAAGCTCTCAATGGTGTCGCCGAAGAGGCTGGCCTGACAGACAGGGGAGTACCTTGTCGGTATCACGCATGTCTACCAGGTTCAGCCACAGGTGGCGTTCCTGGACCACAAGTGTGGACATCACCCGACCGAGGGAGCATGTAGTGACTTTCGTCACCCTGAGAGCGAGATCCGTCGCCACATGTAATTCCTGCAAAAGGCCTGGGTCGGATCTACCCTCGTGCATTTCTTTGAGCGCTTTGGGCTGGTGGACCTGCAGGAGCGCCATGGTATGCAGGGACGATGCGGACGAGAACTTACATGCCCGAGAGGGGAGACACAGAGCACCCCGCCAGTCCGCAGCGGTCTTGGGACACAGTTGCATCACCACAGACCGCTCAACTGGGGGGATTTCCACATATCCCTTAGCCGCACCGCCATCGAGGGTAGTGAGGACAGAGGAGTCAGTCGATCGGTTTCTGGCGCTGTAGGGCAGGGGCACTTTGTGATCTCCTGATGCACTTCCGGGAAGAATGGAACCGGGGCAGGGCGCTGAGAACCAGCACGGGCCGTCCCGAGAAACCAATCATCCAACCGCAAGGGTTTGGAACATGGTGGAAGGTTTCACTCGAGCCCGACACTCGTGGCGGCCCGGGAAAGCATTGCTCTGGGTCAGGCTCGGGCAATGCTACCACACCCGAAGGAGGCAATGCAGCCGAGTCTTCATCCCCAGAACCCAGTAGCTTGTCCCTCGATGCAGCAATCGACATCATGTCCTCAGCCGGAGCCCAAAAATAACGGCTGGCCCCCCATGGGAAGGACCAGTGCACTCTTCTGGAAGCTCCACCGTCACAGCGAAGAGGGGAGGGGCCGAGGAGCCATTTGACCTGTCGGGGAAGCCCTCACCATCAGCTATCAGCCAAAGTGGCAGCCCTCTGCTTTGCAGCGGGAGTACCACTAGATTGGCTGCTCAATGGGACTCCATCTGCCCTGAGGTATTGGAGCCTAGACTGTAGCACTGCGATGGTCATGTTCCCGCAGTGGGAACATGAGTCATTCATAAACGCTACCTCAGAGTGCTGAACGGCCAAACACATGAGACAACGATCATGACTGTCAACTGGGGACAGAAATCGACTGCATCCAGAAACACACGGTTTGAATGACATCTTGAAAAAGACGCAGGGTCAAACCGTGTTGCTCTTTTAGAAAAGGAAACTGCTCTTTTAATAGTGCTGAAGCAAGATGGCCGTGGCTCACACAGTTTGATGGTGCAAGCCTGTGTGAGCACTCAGAATGGAAACACCCAGCCAACCAACAGACTCTATCTCTCTCTGAAGCGACCACCCGCTGAAGCGTGCCGTCACATCCGCACTGGAAGCAGCAGTAGACCTTCTCATGAGACTCGCTTGACACTCTTTGTAGAAACAGGAAACACATTTGCTGTTCGGCTCCGAAGTAGAAAGCAATGATTCGGCATTCCACTTCCTTATTTATACCCGCGCCACGGGGCGGAGCATGGAATGTGTGAATCGCATGCCAATCAAACACTTGAAGTAGATTGGTCTCTGAAATCAGATCCCCAATTCGTCGGTCAGTTTCGACGTACGTTGAACGTGACCGACTGAAAGGGAACTTGATTTAAGAATTTTAAATATTTGGACTGGAAACAAACAACAACAACAAAAAATAAGAAGAGCATTTTTTGCAGTGTAGTCAAATATTTTGATAATTTAAAATATAATAGGCCTTTGCTGACTACATTTTAAATAAACTACAAAAAAAATGTATTTCCTTTGTCCTGTTGCACCCTCTCAGTCACATACCTGAAGCTCATTCATTATGCAGGTCATTATGCGGCCCATTATGCAATCTTTTGTTATCGCAGGTGTGATACCCAGCATTATTCATTAACTGTAACACAGACTCAGGTTGAGTAAGATCCAGTCGCAGTTTATTAAAGTTAGACAAACTCAGTGCAAACAGGCTTGGGTCAAATATCCAGGAATAACAGCAGTATCAGAGACAAGACGTGAATCGTGGTCATAACAGGCAGAGATCAGGGCAGGCAGCAAACAGTCGAGAAAACAAGGTCCAGGCAAACAATAATCAAACGGGCAGGCAGAGAACAATCAGAGTCGATGAACAGGCAGGGTTGTAACACAAGGCAGAATCAGATACAAGGAAAAACGCTCAGAAATGTCGCCGGGGCAAAACAAGACTTCGCAATGTGTGTGTGTGCGTGTGTGGCTTAAATAGTCTGTAATGAGAGTCAGGTGCAAGGTGATCAGGCCAGGTATGTGGGATTGTGGGAAATGAAGTCCGGGAACGAGAGTCAGTATTCAGGTGATAGCGACCTCTGATGGCTGACGGTGGGTTCTTCACCAGCGGTTGTGACAGAGCCCCCCCCCTGCGAGCGGCTCCTGACGCGGGCGCACCTCCGACGCCGGGGTCTTCCTCTGGGTCGTGGGGCCGGTTTCTCCGGGTGAGTCCTATGAAAGTCATTGATTAAGTTGGGGTCCAGAATGTCTTCTGAGTTGACCCAGGACCGTTCCTCCGGACCGTACCCCTCCCAATCGACCAGATATTGTATGAGGCGTCCCCGGCGTCTGGAATCTAGCAACTCCCGCACAGAGAACGCCTCCTCGCCTTCCACGATCATCGGTGGGGGACCTGCTTCGCTGGACTCCTGTTCCACCCTCGGACCATCAGCCGGTTTAAGCAGAGATACATGGAAAGTAGGAGAGATGCGGTAAGTGGCTGGTAATTCAAGACGATATGAAACTGGATTAATCTGCCTAATGACCTTGAATGGACCCACATACCTGGGGCTGAGTTTCTTGCAGGGTAGTCGAAGGCGCAGATCGCGTGTGGATAACCAAACCCACTGGCCCGGAACGTAATTGGGGTGTGGACGTCGATGACGATCTGCTTGTACTTTGGCCCGTTTGATGGCTCGCTGGAGGTGTACGTGAGCTTGGTTCCAGATGTCTTCACTGCGTTGCATCCAGTCGTTGACCGCAGGGACTTCAGATGGTTCCCCGGACCAAGGAAACAGCGGCGGTTGATATCCTAAGGTGCACTGAAAAGGTGTGAGTTTGGTGGCTGGTTTAAGGATGGAGTTCTGTGCATATTCCGCCCAGGGAAGGAAGCGACTCCAGTCTGTCTGGTTCTGGTGACAGTACATTCTGAGAAACTTGGATATTTCTTGATTAAGTCTTTCTGTCTGTCCGTTAGACTGCGGATGATAACCAGAAGTGAGACTTATGTTTATGTTGAGCAATTTAAAGAAGGCTGACCATACCCTTGAGGTGAATTGTGGTCCCCGATCTGAGACGATGTCCTCCGGGAGTCCATAGTATCGGAATACGTAATGGAAGAGGTGTTCGGCAGTTTCGAAGGCTGTGGGAAGCTTGGGCAGAGGGATGAGACGACATCCTTTAGAAAAACGATCAATGACCGTCAGAATAGTAGTGTTACCTTGAGAGGCTGGGAGGTCTGTGACGAAATCAATGGCGATGTGTGACCATGGGCGATGTGGAATGGGTATCGGTTGCAGTAGACCAGCGGGAAGTTGCTTGGGTGTCTTGGCCATGGCGCAGACCTGAGAGGCGTTTGCAAAGGTGGTGACATCGGCTAGCAATGTATCCCACCAGAATCGGTTCCTCAGTAGTCTGACTGTGGTAGTGATTCCTGGATGGCCGGAGTTCGTGGTGGCGTGCACCCACTGAATTACTCTCTCTCTGAATTCCGGCGGAACAAATGTCCGATCCCTTGGGCATGCTAGGGGAGGTGGATTCTGTTGGTGGGTCTGGGCGATCTCTGCCATGATGTCCCACTGAACTGGAGCCACGATAAGAGTGGGAGAAATAATGGGGTCTTGCTGATTGTTTGTGGGCGTGTTGTCATATTGACGTGACAGAGCATCTGCCTTGGTATTATTTGAGCCTGGAATATAAGTGATGGAAAAGTCAAATCGGGTGAAAAACAAAGCCCACCTGGCTTGCCTGGGGTTGAGGCGTTTAGCTGATCGAAGATACTCAAGGTTGCGATGATCGGTTAGAACTAGAAATGGATGTCTTGCTCCCTCGAGCCAATGCCTCCACTCCTCAAATGCTGCCTTCATCGCCAGCAGTTCCCGGTTGCCTACATCATAGTTGCGTTCTGTGGGAGACAGTTTTCTTGAGAAGTAAGCACACAGGAATAATTTAGGTGGGTTACCTTGTCTTTGCGAGAGGATGGCCCCGATGCCCGTATTGGATGCATCCACCTCCACCACGAACGGTAGTTGTGGGTCAGGATGGTGCAAGATGGGTGCTGACGTGAATCTCTCCTTTAAATCTTGGAACGCTTGTAGGGCTTCGGCGGACCACTTGAGTTTGCTACTCCCCCCTTTTGTCATGGATGTGAGTGGTGCTGCAACCAGACTAAAGTTCCTTATGAACCGCCGGTAGAAGTTGGAAAACCCCAGGAATCTCTTTAATTCTTTTAAGGTTGTTGGCTGTGGCCAATCAACGACTGCCCTCACCTTCTTCTCATCCATGGCCACGCCCTCAGCGCTAATGACATACCCAAGGAATGCAACGGTGGATTGATGGAATTCGCACTTCTCTGCCTTGGCGTATAACTGGTGGTCGATGAGGCGTTGCAGGACTAGGCGTATGTGTTGAACGTGTTCTTCCATGGAATTTGAATAGATGAGTATATCGTCAATGTAAACTATCAGGCATTGGTTGAGCAGGTCTCGGAAGATGTCATTAACAAATGATTGGAACACTGAAGGACTGTTGGACAGCCCGAAGGGCATGACGAGGTATTCGTAGTGCCCGTTGTTGGTGGAGAAAGCCGTCTTCCATTCGTCACCCTCCCTGATGCGGATGAGGTTGTAGGCTGAGCGAAGATCGAGCTTAGTGAAGATGCGGGCCGTTCGAAGTTGTTCTAGGGCTACGAAACAGCACCTTCAAAGTATCCTCTACCCATACAGTCTGTGCAGCCAGCGTGCGGAACGTCAGGCAAATTCAGTGGCTGTGTTCCTTCCTTGTCGCAACGCTAGCAGCTGTTCCCCAGCGCTCTTTCCTCCTTCAGAGTGTTCAAAAACAGTGCGTAGTTGTTGAATGAAGCTGGTGTAAGTGATTTGCTCTAACCTTTGACTGTCCCAGACCGCCGTAGCCCATTCCAGAGCCTTCCCAGTGAGCAGTGAGCAGATTAATGAAACCTTGCTTGGATCCGACGTGTAGAGAGCAGGTTTTTGAGCCAGGAAGAGAGAGCATTGCATGAGGAAGCCCTTACATTTGGGCGGAGTGCCATCAAACTTTTCTGGAAACGCCAGTCGGGGATTGCTAATCGTGGGTTGAATGTTGACGGGCATAGCAACCTGACTCGCAGGAATCTCTGGCATGTTAGATGCTGCTGTGGGCTGCTGGAGACTGTGAACCGCCTTTACCAGTTCCTCCGTCATGGAGGTTAATCGACTGAGCTGGTGCTGGTGGACCTCCAGTTGATTGGCCTGAGCTGACAGTTCATGGGAGATCTGCAGAAAAACCGCTGGATCTGTAGGTGGCGAAGTCTTCTGTAACACAGACTCAGGTTGAGTAAGATCCATTCGCAGTTTATTAAAGTTAGACAAACTCACTGTGCAAACAGGCTTGGGTCGAATATCCAGGAATAACAGCAGTATCAGAGACAAGACGTGAATCGTGATCATAACAGGCAGAGATCAGGGCAGGCAGCAAACAGTCGAGAAAACAAGGTCCAGGCAAACAATAATCAAACGGGCAGGCAGAGAACAATCAGAGTCAATGAACAGGCAGGGTTGTACACAAGGCAGAATCAGATACAAGGAAAAACGCTCAGAAATGTCGCCGGGGCAAAACAAGACTTCGCAATGTGTGTGTGTGCGTGTGTGGCTTAAATAGTCTGTAATGAGAGTCAGGTGCAAGGTGATCAGGCCAGGTATGTGGGATTGTGGGAAATGAAGTCCGGGAACGAGAGTCAGTATTCAGGTGATAGCGACCTCTGATGGCCGACGGTGGGTTCTTCACCAGCGGTTGTGACATTAACATTCACGCCTCTTCGCATACTGCCTTTGTAAAGAAAAATGTCTTACAAAATGTACCATGACCACATGACCATGGGAACATGACCATCGCAGTGCTTAGATCTAGGCTCCAATACCTCAAAAGGGGTGGGGTCCCATTGAGCATCCCCCGATCTAGTGGTCCTCCCGCTGCAAAGCAGAGGGCTACTACTTTGGCTGATGCCTTTGGTGGAGATCTGAGGGTGACGGTCAGGGCTTCCCCGACGGGCCAAAAGTCCCTTGGGCCCCTCCCACCCTCCGCTGCGCCGGTGGAGTTTTCGGAGGAGCGCGCTGGTCCTTCTTATGGGGGGCCAGCAGTTTCCTTCGGGGCTCCGGCTGAGGATATGATTTTGTTGGCTGCATCGGAGGATGAGCTAATGGGCTCCGGAGATAACGACCCGGCTGCGTTGCCCCCTTCGGGTGTGGTAGCGTTGTCCGAGCTGGATCCAGAGCTTATGGCTATGCTCTCCCGGGCCGCCGCGAGTGTCGGGCTCAAGTGGAACCCTACACCGTGTCCCGAACCCTCGCGGTTGGATGACTGGTATCTCGGGGCGGCCCGTGCTGGTTCTCAGCGCCCCGCCCCAGTGCCATTATTCCCGGAGGTGCATCAGGAGCTCACAAAGTCATGGTCGGCACCCTACAGTGCCCGCCATCAATCGACTGACTCCTCCATCCTCACTACCCTCGATGATGGTGCGGCTAAGGGCTACGTGGGGATAGCTCCGGACGAGCGCGCCGTGGTGATGCAACTGTGTCCCAGGGCTGTGGTAGACTGGCGGAATGCCCCGCGTCTCCCCTCCTGGGCGTGTAAGTTCTCGTCCGGACTTCTGGGCAAGTCTTACACCGCCTGTGGAGAAGCCGCATCATCGTTGCATGCCATGGCGCTCCTGCAGGTCTACCAGGCCAAAGCGCTCAAAGAGATGCACAGGGGTGGTGCCGACCCAGGGGTAACGCTGGAACTGCGGACAGCGACGGACCTCGCCCTCCGGGCGATGAAAGTCGCTGCCCGCTCCCTGGGTCGGGCGATGTCCACCATGGTGGTCCAGGAACGCCACCTGTGGCTGAACCTGGCTGATATGCGCGAAGCCGACAAAGTGCGGTTCTTCGACGCCCCTGTCAGTCAGGCCGGCCTCTTCGGCGACGCCATCGAGAGCTTCACCCAACAGTTTTCGGTGGCACAGAAACAGACGGAGGCGATTTAGAACATCCTGCCCCGGCGGACCGCTGCTGCCTTCACCCCTCCACCGGTTGCAGCGCCTCCTCCTGCTCGTCGCCAAGGGCGACCTCTTGCGTCCGCCTCCACCCCTGCTAAACCCAAGCAGCAGCCTCCACCCGGGAAGCAGGGCGCCGGACGCAAGGGGGCCGCCCAACCCGCTCAGGGCCCCGCTAAGTCTGGAGGGAAGCGTAAGGGTAAGCGGCCCTGAGACGGGCAGCCCAGGGATGGAGGAAGCTGCTCAGAGGGAGATGGTGTCCGCACCCCCCCCCCAACAAAATGGAAATTACATCTCTGCCACTGGCTCTTCGGAGCTCAGTGGTACCCACATTCTCATTAAAAGAGCAGTTTCCTGTTTCCCTGGGCCCCAAGAGGGCCAAGATCGTTGTGCGCGACGCCCCCAGGCCTTGCCACTCCAGTCTTCCCCTCTTCTCGCCAGGGGGAAGTGTGGGGCTAGAGGACGCCTCCGGGCCTTCTCTCCCCCACACTTCCCCACCTCGGAATGTTCAGACCCTTCTCCGGGTCGCCTCCGGGCCGTCCGAGTCATGTCTGAACATTCCACCTCGCTGCCTCACCCTGGGTACGTCTGTGGTGCTGTTGGTCCCGCTTGCACAGTCTCTGGGAGCCTGGCTAGAGCTCCCGGGGCTGTCTCGCTGGCTCATCCGTACCATCAGACTCGGCTACGCGATTCAGTTCGCACGCTGGCCCCCCAAATACAGGGGCATCCTGTTCACCTCAGTGCGGAACAGCAATGCCCATTTATTGCGGGCGGAGATCGATGTCCTACTGGCGAAGGGCGCGGTCGAGCCGGTTCCTCCAGCCGATATGAAGTCGGGGTTCTACAGCCCCTACTTCATTGTACCCAAGAAAGGGGGTGGGTTACGGCCAATCTTGGATCTGCGCATTTTGAATCGGGCCCTGCACAGACTTCCGTTCAAAATGTTAATGCAGAAACGCATCTTCGAATGCATCCGTCCCCAAGATTGGTTTGCAGTGATTGACCTGAAGGACGCGTACTTTCATGTCTCTATCCTTCCTCGACACAGACCGTTCCTGCGCTTTGCGTTCGAGGGGAAGGCATATCAGTACAAAGTCCTGCCCTTCGGGCTGTCCCTGTCGCCCCGCGTCTTCACGAAAGTCGTGGAGGCAGCCATTGTTCCACTCCGAGAACGCGGCGTTCGTATTCTCAACTATCTCGACGACTGGCTTATTCTCGCCCAGTCTCGAGAGCAGTTGTGCGAACACAGGGACCTGGTGCTGGTCTGTGGACGGGGCCCCAGCTGCATTGGCATATCAATTGCCTGGAGTTAATGGCAGTACGTCTTGCGCTAAGTCACTTCAAGAAGCTGCTTCAGCACAAGCACGTACTGGTCCGCACGGACAGCACTGCGGCCGCTGCGTACATCAACCATCAGGGTGGTCTACGCTCCCGTCGCATGCTCCAACTCGCCCGCCACCTCCTCCTGTGGAGTCAGAAGCATCTGAGGTCGCTTCGTGACATTCATATCCCTGGTGCGCTGAACCAGACAGGGCCGCGCAGGTCGACTTGTTTGCCACTCCGGACTCGTCCCATTGCCAGTGGTACTATTCCCTGAACGGGGGTACCCTCGGCACAGATGCACTGTGCAGAGGCACAGCTGGCCCCGGGACCTACGCAAGTATGCGTTTCCCCCAGTGAGCCTTCTAGCACAGACTCTGTGCAAGGTCAGGGAGGACGAGGAGCAGGTCTTGCTAGTTGCGCCCTACTGGCCCAACCGGACCTGGTTCGCCGAACTCTCACTCCTCGCGACAGCCCCACCCTGGCCGATTCCCCTGAGGAAGGACCTTCTTTCTCAGGGAGGGGGCACTCTATGGCACCCGTGTCCAGACCTCTGGAAACTCCATGTCTGGTCCCTGGACGAGACGCGGAGGTTCTAGGTGGCCTGCCACAAACTGTGGTAGACACCATCGCTTCAAATAGAGCCCCCTCTACGAGGCGCCTCTATGCTTTGAAGTGGAACCTGTTCGTTGAATGATGTTCTTCTTGCCGAGAAGACCCCCGGAAGTGTTCGATTAATGTCGTGCTTTCTTTCCTACAAGATGGGTTGGAGCGAAGGCTGTCTCCCTCCACCCTGAAGGTGTACGTCGCAGCAATTGCGGTGTATCACGATGTAGTTGAAGGTAAGTCCTTAGGGAAGCACGACTTAATCGTCAGGTTCCTCAGAGGTGCGAGGAGACTAAATCCTCCTCGTTCTATCTCGTTACCCTCTTGGGACTTAGCCCTGGTGCTCAGAGCACTTCAGGGGCCTCCTTTTGAGCCTTTGCAGTACGTTGAGTAAAAAATCCTGTCTATGAAGACGGTTCTCCTGACTGCATTGGCCTCAATCAAGAGGGTGCATGCATTTTCGGTCAACGAATCGTGCCTAGAATTCGGGCCCGGTAACTCTCACGTCATCCTGAGACCCCGGCCCGGATACGTGCCCAAGGTTCCTACCACTCCCTTTCGGGACCAGGTGGTGAACCTGCAAGCGCTGCCCTCGGAGGAGGCAGACCCAGCCCTGGCTTTGTTATGTCTCATCCGCGCTCTTCGCGCTTACGTTGACCGGACACAAAGCTTTAGGACCTCAGAGCAGCTCTTCTGGAGAGCTGCGGGCTGGGCGACACCTAACACGTTCGCTAGATTTTATAGCCTCCGTGTGGAACCGGTTTCTTCCCGTGTACTCGCCTCCAACGGCCAGTAGACGCGAAGTACCCGTTCCTGTGTCGGCTTGCTACGCCACTCCCACCTATGGCCGGATACGTGCGTTTATCTTCTCCAGTTGTGTTCCCCAGAAATGGTGAACCCTGTCGAGCTCCTCCGTCACCCCTGCGGTGTTAGACGTTGCGGCCGTCTGACGCCAGGCCTGCACCCGTATGCTTGTGGAACGTGTGTGTTACGCTGGGTCCATATGTAGCGGTTCCCTCACGGCGACCCCATATGTGTATTCTCCACGGTACCAGCTACCCTACTCGGCTAGCCCCGTGTCTTTCCCTTGACAGAGCCCGCTCTGTTGTCTCTGGGTGTGTTCTTTCCCCCCTGGGACCAGGTTGGATCCACCCCAGAGACTGCCATATGTAGTTACTACCCAGATAGGTTAGTCCGTATGAGTATTCTCCACCTCTCCTCCTCCGGAGGACGTGGCTCCGCAGCGTACCATCTCCCGAGACGGGCACGCTTTCCCAGCGTTATCCAATAGTCACGCTGAGTGGGTCTTGCAGAAACAGCAGTGTCGGACCTCCCTGCCTTAAGCCCTGCCTGCTGCTCCAAGTGGGAGCACCAGTATGCTTAAGCAGGGCGCTGGAAGGGCCAGCACCCTAACGTTTTTCTAGGGATCCCAATTCGTCGGTCAGTTCCGATGTACATCGAACATGACCGACTGAAAGGGAACGTCTCGGTTACGTATGTAACCCTCGTTCCCTGAAGGAGGGAACGGAGACGTACGTCCCGTCGCCAGGTGCTGTGCTTCAGCTGCAGGCCCGAGTCACATCTTGAACCCAGGATAACCTCCTTCTCTAAAAGAAAATTTTTAGAGGATAACTTAACTGAAAACTTCCATCCATTCCATCCATCCACTTGGTCAAAAGGAATTTACATTTACGCATTTGGCAGATGCTTTTATCCAAAGCGACTTACAGTGCCCTTATTACAGGGACAATCCCCCTAGAGCAACATGGAGTAAAGTGCCTTGCTCAAGGACACATTTTGGTGGTGACCACTGGGATCGAACCAGCAACCTTCTGCGTATCAGTTCCATGATTTAACCCACCGAACCACCATCTCACATTCTGCATGAAAGCCTTTTCAGCATTTCGGTGAAGTTCTATTAATTTATTGATATCTAATTTCATAAATAATTCATAAATACTCCATAAATAATTTTATCTGACTCCATAAAGTGTGTTACGTTTAGAGTTTATCAGCTGATCTTAAGATTAGTTGTGATTTAATTTAGATCATTGTTTTTTTCTTAATGTAGCGTCTGGATCAATCAGACACACACATATTATTCATTTATATAATGAATAATCCAGGAAACTCACTCTCCCAAATAGGGCCTGTGAAACGTTCCCCAAATGAAGCTAACTCACTGGCAGGACGTAGTGTCTTGTTACAGGACACACACTGAGACTGGGTTTTACGACGGAAAAGAATGTCCTGAGAGCTGTGACTCTCACTTAAAACTCTTGCAGAGGAAGAGGAATAATCCTATATATAGTCTATATATAACCACTTGATAAATGTGTAAACATGTATCTAATTTTCCCATCTCATGATTTTCCCTTTTATGTGGCGTTTGTATTCTTGTAAACTCAATTGGGTTAATGTTTCAGACTTTGCATACTATGGTTAACCAACATTATATGTGCGGCATGTTTGGTCTCTAAAAAAAGCTAATCTTCGTCTCTGATTTGTTAATTTACATTACATGTTGCTAACTGTGTGATGCATTACACTGCATGAAAAGTGAGATTTTCGACCCCATAAACGCCTGTATACTCCCGGAAATCTCCCTAATTTTCGGCAGTTTTCGACAATTTACAGGCAGCGAACGTCGCGCTCGTCTGTGCCACAAATTGTCGTAAACGAACCATGACGTAGGTGGAGAGCCCCCCGCTGAGAGACCGCGCGGAGGTGCGACGCCTCTAATTTGCATATGAATAGCAGCGAAACCAGAGAGTCAACGGCCAGACTTGAATTTACTCACTCACTATTGGCTGAAGTCACTACATTTAAAAAAGAAAAATCCCTCGTGATTGGTTGGCAGATCACTGCAAACCAATCATTATTGGTCCCCCTGGCTCATTATAAATGTAAACCCCAATAATATTAATAAATATATAATTTATGTTGTAATAATTTGTTTTATATTAATGTTATTGTGCTATGAAGTATTCATACCATCAAGGAATATATGGGAAAATTATACGGACCGTGCCGTTTATTCAAAGAAAGAGCATTTATAAAACACAGCTGTTTATTCAAAGAAAGAGCTTTATTGTTAAACACACAACTATGTACAGTGCAGCAGTAATGTAATGTAAAGTTCGGCGTGCTCCAGGCTGCGAGAGCGGTGGCCGCACAATCCATCCAGACACCCCGTCAACAATGCGTCTTCCTCGTCAAACATGAGTTCAATGGTCGCGGACTTCCACATGTCCACCTCATCCAGCACACTCTCGCTTCCAGCAACTGTAATACAATCCATAAAGACAATAAGCAACCTGAAAAATACTCACATTGACAAAAAACGGATCTAATATAATAAATCTTACCCTTTTTCTTCTTGATCGACTCTAAACTTCGAGCTAAACTTCGCAGTTTCCGCCTGCTATGTAAGTTCAGTGTTTGTCTTACAGGCAGCTGGAAAACAATTACATGAGACTGGTATTAATAAAAACAGTCACGGTAAAATTAAACAAGGAATGAGAAACACATTAGAAGTTACTTACACACAATTTCGTCGTGATCAGCGGTTAAATCTGGACTCTTGGAAATCGCTCCAAGCAGATAAGAGCTCACGGCTTCGTTATGAGGCGAGGATAGTCTGTGTAAACAAAATGTGCAGTTTTAAGCTCGGATCTATTAACGCACCCATTTCCTTATACAGCTGAATAAAAGCATATTCTTTAAATCGTAACGTTACATTACCCATGCTCTGGTTCATAGCGCCTGCAGTTTGCCTCAGAATTGTGAAGACGAAGACAGCCTCCTGAAAATTAGTCGAAAAAGTTGGTCACGTCCAGGAGTTGAAGACGGCGTCCTGTCATTGTTGATCACGAAAAGGAAAGCAGCAAAAAAATAGGAAATGTAAAAAAAAAAAAAAGGTTTAAAGCTCGTCTTCTACGCGTCATGGCCATGACCTCACACGTCATTGGACTACTATGGAACGCGCCCGGGGCCAAATCTCTTTATACGAAACGCGTGATTCAACACCGTTTTTACGGTCTATGGTTTCAACACGCACTGTTTGTCCGCGTCAATGCAGCAATTTTTTACGTGTTTCTTTTGTATGTGTAGACACGCACATTCTGGTCGTGTAACAGGCATACACACACAGTCGACGCACAGTTTTAACATGTTAAGAAGACACATTTGAACGTGTTTCTTAACGCGCACATTCTGTACATGTCGAAGTGTAATATATATATATTTTTTTAAAGCAGACTTACCTTTAGATGTAGCCTAGGCTACATACATATTAATATAAGATATTAATTAATTGCTTAACTGACTACTGTGCTAGAGTAAAGTAGCCTAATGTTACAATGTATATTAAGTAAATGCTTAATATTATACAATTATTATAATTTATCTATATGGGTTATTGTTTGTTTTTTAAAGTTAGGCTATATATAATTTCTAAAAGTATATATAGGCTAATTTACACAGCACATATTTATAACTGAAAACACACACACACACACACACACACACACACACACACACACACACACACACACACACACACACAAACTTTATTCACTTTCACATAATAATGTTTTTGTAATTTGGTGTTTAGTTTGTTTATACTGTTCTGTCTCTGTTTTGTTTCCAGGAACATCTGATGAGTGCTATAATAAAATGACTTCATTATATTTAAAATATGTTTTGATATACATTTTATTTATATTATTAATATTTTATTTACCCATAAACGTGTCTTTAGGAAGTTATAGTTATAGAGTAGAGACAAGAATAACTTTTGCCATTTAAATGCCACATTAATTTACTGAGGACCCATACAGCCAATGATCATGTGTGAAAACACTTATACATAAATTGATCACTTAGAAATCAAAACTAAGGTTTGAGAAAGAAAGAATATGCATACAACAAAATATATTGTTTCATAGCAGCTTCAGTAACAAGTTCAAAACAAATTCTGCTGTAAACCGGCTCTAACAAGCCAATATAGTGTCAATATTCAGCTCAAGTGACTTCAGTGTTGATTCAGTTCAGTTGATTTCAGTTCAACTGATTTCAGTTCAACTGTAAATTCCTCAGTTGTACATATTTGTGTGTAGTTAGATATATGCAAAAACAACATTTTTGGAAGAGTTAAAATAGTTTTGCACAAAGTGTTGCTTTTGCAAGCGATGTCTGATGTTTTGCATGTTGTGTGTTTTGTGTGTAGAGTTACAAGAAATTGAGCCATATTTTCAGAAATTGTGTGTAAGCAATTAGATAAAACTGTAAATGAATCCAGTTTATTTTAGTTCAGGACTCATAGTCCAGGTGTTAGTAATCTGTGCTTAATCTTTGTTCCAGGCAACAATTTTTTAACTCGCGATTTACTAGATTAGGCCTACTCTTGGCATAATTTAAACCCTGTCCAGGAAACCACCTCTTGAAAATCTGCATTGATAATTCATAAAATGTGGTGTGAGCTCAATTTAAATGACAATTACAGAAAAACACAATCTGACTTAACTATAAACACACAAACTTGTACTTTTCACATTTATGATTAATAGCCATTTAAAAAATCATTCACAGTGCAGGGTGGAAAAATTAATTTTGGTATGTAAACTGTATGCTTTACTTGATTTTTTTGTGTGCTTTGGTTCATTGTCTTGTTGCATCACATAACCTCTCTAAAGGTTGAAGACATGAACTGCTGTCCTGTATATTTTTTTTTTTACATAACATTGGTTCTTGCTAATGACATACAGAGTAATTAATCTACACTGTGAGCCTGGACAAGTTGAATCTACTTAAAAAATTGGAGCAAACTGGTTGCCCTAAAAATTTAGTAATGTGAACTAAAACGAGTACATTTAACTTAAATTTAAACTTGTTTTAGTTAAAAAAATTCAGAACCTAGATAAAACTCCCCCTGCTGCTACTCTGATTTGCATTTGTGTAGCTCACAGCATGTTCATTTACATGATAAAGCCTCCCCTAGAATTAAGGGGAGGGGGGGTCATGGGGGGACAACTGCCAAGCAAGGCCCACATCAATTTCCGTCAATTTACGGCAGTTTTCGGAGTTGCCAGCAAATTGCCGTGCACAGTCGTAAACCTGAAGTTTCACGGCAATCTACAGTGCCACATACTGACGAAAATCCCACTTTTCATGCAGTGTTAGTATTATAAGAATCTTAAAGATTCTTTTCTTAAACACCCAATGAAAGTACATATTCAAATGCCCTGCTAGAACACAAAGGGTCGTAAAATTTCCCTCCAAAGGGAAATCTTCTCATTGGCTCTTGCACCTCCAGGGGGGGGGTGCCATCTTCACGTCTTCTTTTAGCGGGGGCTTACTCTTTTTCTGAAATGCTGACGTGAAGATGATGCTGAACTAGAAGCCTCTAAGGACCCACCAAGCTTGTGCCAGGCTGCGGCCTTGTCTTTCCATTCACCAAAGATACTCTGACTACCACTGGTTCTTTCTCATCAAGACCACATCAGCAAGGATCAACTGGAGCCTCAACAAATTGCATCAGGACAGTTTAATTCAAATGGGCGAGACATGCAAGTATCAAACTTAGTCTCATTATTTGATACATTAAGTATCCTTACCCTTTTAAAGAAGGGCATGTTAGAACTAAACTGATGGTTTGCTCAAGGCTGTTGATCTGCTGAATTTCAGACAATGCTGTAACTTCTTGCTTTCCTGTATTCTGCTTCAGCTCTCTTTCCCTTGGTAAACTGTATGCATGTATGTGTGTGTATGTTAGAGTAGTTTAAGTGTTTAGACTAGTTAATAAAATCTTATTCATGTTACACGTAAAGTTGTCCGTGTCTCAAGCTCATAACTGGAGTCACTAATCATTTAGATCTTGGTTACTGCTCTTAGTAGTATCGTAAATTAAGAAAGACATTTCCCATGCCCCGGAAATTTACATTTCTTAGAGTTAATAAACAATTGATCCTGAGTGTTCATGGGACAAATAGGTTCATTGATTGTAATATTAATTTACGACCGTAAATTAATTATATTAACTAATCCAAATATTCATAATAAATTATAACCAGTTATTATTTATTATTAAAGGTCCCATTCTTCGTGATCCCACTGTTTAAACTTTAGTTAGTGTGTAATGTTGCTGTTAGAGCATAAATAATACCTGTAAA
Organism: Romanogobio albipinnatus; assembly: GCA_023566225.1. Taxonomy (NCBI): domain Eukaryota; kingdom Metazoa; phylum Chordata; class Actinopteri; order Cypriniformes; family Gobionidae; genus Romanogobio; species Romanogobio albipinnatus. Next base: position 29,872,060 of record CM042263.1, on the reverse strand, counting down.
ATTATAAAGCTCAAAGTTCAATGCCAAGCGAGATATTTTATTTAACAGAAGTTCCCTTTCAAAGCCTACAGCGAACGGCTGGCTTGGACTACATCCTGGTACTTCCTTCATAAATGACGTCGATAGAACAGTAGAAAAGACTAACCTCCGCCCACAAGAATATGCACAAAAAGGGGGCGTGGTCTTGTTGCTGTCCCACGTGGAGAAGAGGACGTGTCGCGTGGAGAAAAGGAAGTGTTGCGTTTGAGTGCGTTTGTCGCCATGTCGTTGAGACGCTGTTATTTTCATCCCGGAGTCAAATCACCTTTGTTTGGCTTTCCCAGGGACGCTGTAGAGATCATTGAACGCATACATCACCCCGTTAAGAGGCGTGACCTTTCCACGTGCGCTAAGCTGTTGTCGAATCACAACACAGGAACCGTGACACGTTCGCTAAGGTGCGGTCAAATTCCAACACGGGAACCGCTGGCACAATCAGAACTCGTTACGTATTTCTGAAGGAGGGACTTCATAGAACAAGGAACTCATCAACCCGTTTTTAGGACAGTGAAAACAGCGGTATACAGATAAGTAAATTGTGTTAAAAATACTGTTTTTTTTTACACACGAAACATGAACACATGTTATATTGCACACTGTAAACACAATCAAAGCTTCAAAAAACATGAAGAACGGGACCTTTAATATTTCATATATAGAGCTAATTTGCTACATTAGTATCTCTTAATTTTCGTTCATCAAGAGACCCGATATTGCACAGAAACCGACGTGTCCGCAGAGCTGGACAGTAACTAAGTACATTTACTTGAATACTGTACTTAAGTACACTTTTTGAGTATCTGTACTTTCCTTGAGTAGTATTTTTTCTGGAAACTTATGACTTTTACTTCACTACATTTGAAAGCCAAATATCGTACTTTTTACTCCATTACATTTCTATCAAGGCCCTGGAAGTAGAAAGTCGTAGCCGCTTTGAAAGTCAGTGGATGATTTGTTTTCTTCTTTGAAATGTGATTTGTTTTTGTTTTTTGCAGACAGCCTATCAGTAATCACTCTTGTAGGATCACATGAAGTTCAATGATTTCCAAGTATTTTTTGAACACCAATCAATTGATGGCAAAATAGAAGGCGTCAATTCCCAGACTCAGTGTGCGACATCACGAAAGTGCACACAGAAAGCTGCCTCTCAGACGCCAGACCACGAGTACTGAATTTTAGTCTATTGAAAACTAAAATCTTATTATAGTCAATTAAAACTAGACTAAAACTTAAACAAATCAGATGCCTAAAATGTTATAGTCAAAAGACTGACTAAAACTAAATCCAAATTTGCTGTCAAAATTAACACTGGTATGAAGGTCGAATAATTTTAATAGATTTACCCGCCAAGTTGCCATTGCCTTGTGAATACAGCACTAACACATAGGTAACGTTCGACAATGATGTTAGTTAGCATGGAAAGCGTAGTTGGGCTAATAATGTTAACTGAAGTCCTTTCAGAAATATGTTTTTTACATAATCCTGTCAAATAAACACAATGTAGAAACTAGGGATGAGCGAGTACAGCATTATCTGTATCTGTATCTGTTAACCATATGAATTATTTGTATCTGTATCTGTACTCGGACTGGGCGGGGCCTAACCCGGAAGTGGGTGGGATTTAACCCAGAAGTGGTCGGTTGTTTTGAAATGGGCGGGGCTTTAACCAGTATGTTATTTTTAATCATGCAATTGATATGGGTTGATCAGAAATTGTTATATTTATTGCTGATTAGAAAACTATTTAAATGACAGCATCAGCATTGAGCTTCAGATCAATGGTTTTGATCACGATAACAAACAAACTATATACTGAACAAGTTTTGCAACAATGAATACAGCACAGTGTGTGTGTGTTTTTGTGTGTAGCTTAATTTGTAATATTATTTATACCAAAACTACCTTTATTTTTTTAATAAAACACAGCAAGAAAGTGTCAGACACTGGTTAGAAAAAAACTGGTTAGAGCCAGCAGACGTTTAAAAAAAAAAGAAAAAACACTCAGATGACCAGCAGGGAGAGGGAGAGATAGAGAGTGTGTGTGTGTGTGTGTGTGTGTGTGTGTGTGTGTGTGTGTGTGTGTGTGTGTGTGTGTGTGTGTGTGTGTGTGTGTGTGTGTGTGTGTGTGTGACTTGAATCAATTAGAGTTGAAAGAGTTAAGAGTGAATAACTAATTGAACTATGATGAACTAAACAAAAATGTTAAAAACTTAAAACGACCATTTTTTATAAACGTCATATGTTTAATTATTTTACCGTTATTTAAATCTTCACCTATATGGACTGGGTGTATTCTTCTGCTGTGAGGGGAGTGTAAGGGGCGGAGTCTGACGGGTTTTAGGCACAGTCTCTCAGAGCTTATTGATGATTAGTCATCAGGGGAGAGAGGTTTGCATGCTTCAGTATGCTTCTTAGTGCGTGAGAAACAACTATTTTTGCCTAAACTAAATACAAATTTAACAGTAATTATAATGTGAAAAGCTTAATATTATTAATGTTTGCTTTTATTTGTTTATTTATTTTTAACCGCTGTTCTGCATTGAGGGCGAGTGTTAGGGGCGGGGACTGGGAGGTGGCTTCGCGCAAGCCCTCAGCCTTCAGCACTCATTCTTGTTTCGTCATTGAGAAGAGAAATGCATCACAGTAAGATAAATATTTTGGCTAAAAACGATACTCGGTTACTTAACGTAACCTCGGTTCTCTCTAGAAGAGGGAACGAGTATTGCGTAAGTTTCCTTACGCATCGGGAAAGTATTCTTTCTTCGAGATTTCTGAAAAACCCAAAATTATCCTTAATTTTGTAACATTGTCAACGCAGTGCGGCAGCCTGGCAGACCATAGCAGGCTATTCCAGCGTGCTATTGGCTGCTCTGCTGGCAACTGCAGCAGCCTATCGGTGAGCCCGCGTGACGTGGCGACCAATGAGGGCGCTTCGCGCCCACCTGGCTTCATTTGCCTACAGGTGGGGCGTGGCCACGTGTATATAAGCAGGGCTCACGGGCTGCATATTCGGTCTTCGTAGTTCTGAAGCGTAAAAGCCAGCGGGGCGCACGGCAAGGAACGCAATACTCGTTCCCTCTTCTAGAGAGAACCAAGGTTACGTTAAGTAACCAAGTATCGTTCTCTTACGAGAGGTTCTCTCGTATTGCGTAAGTTTCCTTACGCACCGGGAACACATTGTCAACGCCGTGCGCGCCTCGCGTACAGCATATGTATCCCAGGGAACTGGGGACCATAACACTGCTCGGCAGGGTGGCCGGTAAGGAAAACGGGCCACCACATATACAGACACTTCATTCGAACTGACGGGTGGTTACAACGGGTGGTTACAACACCCTGTCCCATGAATGAGGGAACGGCACCTGCCGGTCTCCTTCAAATTCACCACACCTTGTCTCATGAATGAGGGAACGCAACGCCGGTCGCCTTCAAATTCACAATATCTTGTTATATGAGTGAGGTAACGGCACCGCCGGTCACCTTCAAACTCACAACAGCTCGTCTCGTAAATGAGGGAACGGCACCGCCGGTCTCCTTCAAATTCACATGAGCCTAGTACCGAACTTACTACCAGTATGTGAGCTATGTCTGCGCAGAATCACTGGGCAGAACCAACAGCCCTATTGAACTGATAACACTTTCGCCTGTAAGGCAGGAACTTCCAGATTGTAAAATCTCACGAACGTAGACGGGGAGGCCCAGCCTGCCGCCATACAGATATCGTGGATGGAAATCCCTCTTGCCCAAGCCCACGAAGAGGCCATGCCTCTAGTGGAGTGTGCTCTGACACCTAGCGGGCACTGCAGGTGTTTGGAAGCGTATGCAGTTGCAATTGCGTCCACTATCTACCTGGACAGGGTCTGTTTCGAGGAGGCGAGACCTTTAGTGCGCCCACCAAACGAAACAAATAGCTGCTCAGAACGCCTGAAGGCAGCGGAGCGTGTGACATAAACCCTCAATGCCCTGACAGGGCAGAGGATATTGCCACCGTCCCCCTCGTCGGATGCTGGCAGAGCCGAGAGGGAGATAATCTGCGCCCTGAAGGGAGTGCCGATCGCTTTGGGGACATAACCATGCCTTGGTCTGAGAATGACCTTAGAGTCATTAGGACCGAACTCCATACACGTCAGGCTCACTGAGAGCGCGTGTAGATCCCCCACGCGTTTCACTGAAGCCAGAGCTATCAGGAACGCGGTTTTTAGCAAAAGGAACCTTGGTTCCACAGTCTCGAGCGGTTCAAAGGGATGAGCCTTCAGGGCCCCCCCCCACCGATGGGGGCCGCGGGGGATTCATCCGTCTGGCTCCTCTGAGAAAACGGATGATGAGCTCGTTCCTTCCTAGCGTGCTACCTAGCGTCGTCTGAGCGAACGCTGCTATAGCCGCCACATATACTTTGAGCGTGGAAGGGGACCTGCCCAGTTCCAAAAGCTCTTGGAGGAAGGAGAGCACCCGCTGGACCCCACATTGCTGTGGGTCCAATCCCTTGGAAACACACCACTCAGTGAACACCGACCACTTAGAACTATATAACCGCCTCGTCAAGGGGGCTCTAGAGTGTGAAATCGTGTTCATAACCCCTTCGGGCAGGTCAACGGGTATCCGTTGGTCACCCATACATGCAGAGACCATCGCTCTGGATGGGGATGCCAAACTGACCCTCCTGCTTGAGAGAGGAGGTCTGCTCTCAGCGGAACTGGCCAGGGGGGTGAGTGCGACAGCTTCACCAGCTCTGGGTACCAAATCTGTTTCTCCCAGCGCGGCGCTATAAGGAGCACCGGGCGGCGCGTCTCCCTGATTTTCGCTATGACCTGGGGCAATAGGGAAATCGGCGAGAAAGCATACAGCGGGAGGCTGGGCCAAGGTTGGGACAGCGCATCCTCGCTTTTGGACAGAAACCTCGGGCAGCGGGTGTTCTCTTTTGTTGCAAAGAGGTCGAGCTCTGCTCTGCCGAATAGGCGCCATACCAGCTGGACTGTCTGGGGGTGCAGGGACCATTCTCCTGGGAGAATGAGGCCCCTGGACAGCTTGTCCGGGCCCACATTGAGGTGGCCCGGTACGTGCGCAGCTCTCAGCGAGCGCAGCGAGCTGTGTGCCCACACGAGCAGGCGTTCTGTCAGATTGCCCAGACACCTGGACCTGACACCGCCCTGCCGGTTCACGTAGGACACCACTGTGGTATTGTCCGACCGGACCAACACGTGGTGTCCTCGTATAAGCGGGAGAAACTGCTTGAGCGCGTTCTCTACCGCTATCATCTCCAAACAGTTTATGTGTAGGAGTTTTTCCTCGCTCGACCCTCGAGGGCCGATCTGCCCTCGAAAACGGCGCCCCAACCCGTGGTGGAGGCGTCCGTCGAGATGACCTTGCGGTGTGAGATGGCTCCCATTGTCACTCCCCTCTGGTACCAGTCGGCTACTAACCAGGGCTCTAGGGCTGAAACGCAGCCCAGAGTCACTCTGATCCTGAAGCCTCCGGACGCCCAGGCTCTGTGAGGCACTCGGGCGTTTAACCAGCATTGCAGCGGGCGCATGCGCATTAAGCCCAGCTGGAGCACAGCTGCAGCTGAGGCCATACGTCCCAGCATCCTCTGAAAGAGCTTGAGAGGTGCGATTTTGCCCGGCCGGAAGTACGCAGCCATGCGCCGAACTTGGCGCGCGCGTTGGGGTGACAGGCGGGCTGACATTGCCACAGTGTCCAGATTCAAACCCAGAAATGAGGTTGATTGCGTGGGCACTAATGAGCTCTTGGTCCAATTGACCGTGAGCCCCAGGCTGTCCAGATGGCTGAGCAGCATTGCCCTGTGGGCGAGGAGCTCGGCCTCTGACTGCGCCAGGATGAGCCAATCGTCCAGATAGTTCAACACTCGCATCCCTCGACTTCTCAGAGGAGCGAGGGCCGCGTCCATGCACTTCGTAAATGTACGGGGTGCTAGTGACAGGCCGAACGGAAGGACGGTGTATTGATAAGCCTGGCCGTCGAAGGCGAATCGTAAGAATGGCCTGTGACGCGGCGTTATCTTGATTTGAAAATATGCATCTTTCAAATCTAGGGAGATTAGCCAGTCTCTCGGGCGAATATGCGCGAGGATCTGCTTGGTCGTGAGCATCTTGAACGATCTTCTCATAAGAGCTTTGTTCAGACGCCTCAGATCCAGAATCGGTCTGAGCGACCCATCCCTTTTTGGCACGAGAAAATACCGGCTGTAAAAGCCTGACTCGCTCATAGAATGGGGAACCGGTTCTATAGCCCCTTTGCACAGCAGCGTGGCTATTTCTGCTCGAAGTAGATGTGCTACTTCCTCGCTCACTCTCGTCTCTGTACGCGCACAGAAGTGCGGAGGGCGGCGAGCGAACTGCAGAGTGTAGCCGTGCTTCACTGTTTTCAGCACCCATTCTGATACACCTGGAATGGCTTCCCACGCTCTCGCGTGTGCCACACGGGATAGAACGGCCTCCGGGCTCGAAACGCTTCGCGGGTTTGACGGCCTGTATAGGAGGGGCGGGCGCAGTGCGCGCGCTCTCTGTGCTGTGGGCCAGCCGATCGCTCGCGATGGCTGGCCGCCCTACACACTGTATCTCTGCCGCTTCGAGCGGGGAGTGGCTTGTGTGTGGCCCTACACTCATCGCTCCGGCCACCCTGGGCGGAGAACAAATGGTGTGTGGCGCGGCGCGTAGCGCCTGAGGCATAATGTTCGCGAAAATGTGTGAGCGCATTTGAGCGGGCACAACTCTTACGCGTGGAACATGACCGGTTAAGAGTGGCTGTGTGACAGCGCGTGTGGTGGTTAGTCGTGGACGCAAACAAGCGGACACGTGACCTAACTCTAGCACTCGAGCGGCCGGTGGCCGCTTTATGTGAGTGGGGGACACGGGGTTTATAGTGCTTGTGTGCAGGGGTGAACACAGAAAAGTGGGCACATTTACTGCATTTGAAACACATACGGCGTGAGCCGTGCAACCAGAAATAATGCAACTTTTGTGATTTCTCTGGTTCGCCGTAAAAACGGCGGTTATTGACAGGCGAGAAGGCATTTTTGCCGGCTCGTTGGCTGCGTGAAATCCATCTGCAGCAGCCACAGTGGTGGGGGCTGACAGGAAAGAGAGTTTTGACGGTGGTCTGGCCGCGGCGGGACTTAACCGTCGTTTCTTGCCTCTGGCTAGGAGGACTTTGGAGGCTCGGACTTCAGCGCGATCCTAGGCCGGGGGCCCCGAGGTGGAGGCGGCTTACCACGGCTGGAAGAGCGCGATCTGGGGCGGCCGCTCGGTCTTCGCTGAGACGAAGGGGGCCGCGCTGGGCGCTGTGCGGAGCTCGGTGCTGGCTGGTCGCGAGGACGGCGAGCAACGGAGCTATTGCTAGCGCCGGGGCGTCTAGGCAGGAAGAGGCTCATGGCCTGAGTCGTTTTCTGCACTTCAGAGAAACGATCGACGATCCCCTTGACCGCTGGTCCGAAGAGCCCAGACGGGGAGAGCGGGGCGTTCAGAAAGGCCGCGCGCTCTGTTTCTCGCATGTCCGCGAGTGTGAGCCAGAGGTGGCGCTCAGCTACCGTGAGGGAGGCCATAGAGCGTCCGAGGGCCTGTGCTGCGGTCTTGGTAGCGCGAAGGGAGAGATCCGCCGCGCTTCACAAATCCGTGATCAACTCAGCGTCGGAGCTTTTCTCGTCCAAGTCGCGGAGGAGATTGGCTTGGAGGATTTGCAGCACGGCCATAGAGTGCAGAGCAGATGCAGCTTGACCGGAGGCAGCGAAAGCACGGCCGATCAGCGATGACGTAACTCTGCAGGCCTTAGACGGGAGGGCAGCCTTTGAGCGCCAACCAGAAGGAGGGCAAAGGTGCGCTACGACGCCTCTTCCACCGGAGGGATAGCATTGTAGCCTTTCTCAGCCGCGCCGTCAACTTGTGAGAGCGTCGAAGAAGCCTGAGACGAGACCCTCGCGGAGAATGGCGCATTCCAGGACTTCGCGAGCTCCTCGTGAAGCTCTGGCAGAAAGGGTGCAGTCCTGGAGGTGGGCGCACGGCGGCGACTGTTTAGGAAGCATCCGTCAAGTCGATTCGGCGCTGCCACCTTGGGCGGGGCCCATTCGAGGCCTAGCTGCTCGACAGCCCGGGTGAGAAGGCGTAACAGTTCGGCGTCCTCACCCGCTCGAGAGCGTCCGGAGGCCCGGACTGAAGAGGTCGCGGAAGACCATTCCTCGCTGTCGGAAGCCATGATGGAGCAGCTGTTGGCGCGTTCCGCGGCCGCATCCGCCTCATCCCCGGAGGCAGCAACAGAAATGGCGGCCTGGGGTGGGGGCGGGGAAGGCGAGAGTGAAGCGGGCGGGAAGGGTTCCGGCGAGCTTCTCTCAGCGAACTCCGGAGTCCGCTGCGAGCGGCGCTGCGAGCGGCGCTTCTTTCTGCGCGGCTTAGCAGGGACTGGAGGGATGTCGTCATCGAACTGATCGAGTCGAGCCCGCAGGGTCGACATCGTCAAGTCCTCCGGCATCCACCGGCGAGAAGTGCGGCGGCAGCGTGATCACGGCCCAGGCAGAGAGCGCAGATCACATGGCGGTCCCCGGAACTGAGCTGCGCGTGACACGAGCCGCAGGTGGAACGAGACATTTTGGAACAAACGCTCGGCTCTTTTTGAGAAAGTGTGACGCAGCGGCGACAACACTTGAGCGTGAAAAAGATATGGGCTGCCGGATAGCAGAGCAGGCACGGATGGCTGAAGGTGGCGCGATGCTGCCGGCTTCTTCAGGTGCTGTCCTCTGCTTGCTCGTCTGCACGATCACGGCGGCGGGTTCCAGATCCAGCGATGCGAAGGGCTTCGCTGAAGAAAAGAAAATCAAATATGCAGCCCGTGAGCCCTGCTTATATACACGTGGCCACGCCCCACCTGTAGGCAAATGAAGCCAGGTGTGCGCGAAGTGCCCTCATTGGTCGCCACGTCACGCGGGCTCACCGATAGGCTGCTGCAGTTGCCAGCAGAGCAGCCAATAGCACGCTGGAATAGCCTGCTATGGTCTGCCAGGCTGCCACACTGCGTTGACAATGTTACAAAATTAAGGATAATTTTGGGTTTTTCAGAAATCTCGAAGAAAGAATACTTTCCCGATGCGTAAGGAAACTTTGACAGAACCTCTCGTAAGAGAACTAAAGAACTTTAACAGTAAGATGTAATGTGAAACATTATACGTTTGATTTTTAACCACCTTTCTTTGATATGTTTAATGCATATACTTGTTTGAAAACAGTGTTTTCTCTATCTTTTACAAACCGTACATCAAAGATATTCTCTAACTTGTCTTTATATTTCTGAAATACATTTTAAATGACTGAACATTTACTTTTTTACAAAGTATTATATGAAAGAAAAAGAAAAACTTGTTTTTGCATGTTTCTGATAACGTCTTGAAACCATAGACTGTAAAAAAATATGGACTTAGTGTCCGTGATGTCACCCATAGGATTCTGATGAACCGTTCTGAAGCTCAAAGTATGGACGAGATGGCCGTTGCCATCTTGGCAGCGCGTCATCGCGCGTCACTCCCGGATAACAGAAAATGGGCAAAAAGGCGGGACGTGGGCGGAGCTTAAGTGACGCGATGACTAACAGACAGCAGATAAATGGCTCTCCACCTGTCACTCGAAGTGGCCACGCCCTTAATTAAGCAGAACTTTAATGCTTTAAATAATGTAAACGAATGAGTTATAAAAAAAATCACCTCCCTCATAGTTGTCACGAAGGGCAAGATTAGCCCTATAGACCAAAACCACAATTTGTACCAGGCTGTAAATATGTTTTAATCCGGTGTAAGGTTGGCCATTTTAACAAGGGGCTCAATGAGATTCTGCTCCCTTCTGGAGCCTGTCCCTTGCGGCCAGTCGACGAATTGCAGTTTAAGTCACTTCCGTATTGGCTTCAAGAGAAACTGCGGGAGGTTGCCGCTTGCTTGAAGCAAGCTCCCCTTGATCACGAATGAATGCCAAGCAGGAGGGATGGGAGGGAGGGGGGAGGTTGGTGTTGAATGTTAATTAGGGGTAAGAAATCAATCAAATTTGACACATAGTTGCCTAATATATCTCTCTAACCTATACTTGTCCTCTGTGTTGTGTCCAGAGTGTGTGCACAAAAAGCTGCCTTCGCGGCTCAATACGCTTTTACCTCTTTTTTAGTATCGAATATGTCTGGCAGGAGACTGTATATTTCAACAGTCAAGTTACATGATTTGATTGATTTGGATGTTATGTAGGAAGAGCGACAGCACACCGCTTTAAAGGAAATGAACAGAATGCAGCAATATGTTTTCATAATCATTGAAAGCCAAATTCAAAAACGACAGCAAAATTCTATTAATCACAGCCCTAGTCATCTAAATCTTTGAGAGCAAGAGGGCCCTACTTAACTTGCGTAATTTGCATGTGGAGAGGACCAGCACTGCCCCCAGTAATAAAGTGCTTTTCCCCTGTCTGCTCTTTGTGTCATCAGTGAAAGATCAGACTTGGATGATATCAGCTCTGTGTCTGTGAAGAGTGACCATTCAAAAGGTGGTGTACCAAACTTCAGTGAAGAAACACCATCAGCCACCAAAAGGTATTTAATGTGTTTATAACATTATAGTGTTGCATTTAGTATTTCTCAACTGGAATGAAAAATCACAGAAGACAATGTCTTGTAAGCTGATTCGGTTGCTGTCTCCCCTCTTTCATACTTTTTTTCAAACTTTTTTACATGGCCATTTCTTGAGTATTTTGCTATTCTGAGGTGTGAGTGATGAGGATTTCATGACATTGAAGCTTCCTGTCAACAATACAATTACACAGGAAGCCACTAGGGGGCATAATTTCACCATGGAAAGATCAGGCCACCAAAACATAAATAAAACATTTAAGTGTTGATAAAATAAGAAAACATAAAGCTAAAACTTTTGTTTAAAAGAAGATGCTCTGTTCTTTCTTTTGAATACATTGCATGCTCAAATATTCATACAACAAAATATTCCGGGGCCATGTAATTTTTGTAAAAATGGTCAAAAACGCTGGCGGTGGCTGGCAACTAAAAAAAATAAATAAAAAAAATGCACGCGGGGAAAGAGTTAATTGAGAATCAAATAAGCACAACAAATATACATTTTACAATTAACATTTTAATAGACCTTTAAAAACAACTTACGTATAACACTGGCTATTTTAGGACATCTTGGCTGAGTAAAGAACCTACAAGACTTAAGGGTTCACCCATAAATGAAAATTCTGTCATTAATTACTCATCCTCGTGTTGTTACAAACCTGTAAGATTTTTGTTCATCTTCGGAACACAAATTAAGACATTTTTCATGAAATTCGAGAACTACGCACACTTTGATGTCACATGCATACATCGTGGTGCTCATGTGAACAGCATTGGCCAATGGTGAGTCGCCGTTCGAAGAACTCGAAAGCACTGCACTGTATTTACAACGTAAACTGCATGGGAGACTGGCACAGACGAGAAGAAATTGTTGAATAAAGTTGTCTTCTTTGTTTGGTTTTTGCACAAACTTATTGTCTCTTCAAAAAAAATAAGGCTGAACTGAACCACTGTAGTCACATGGACTATTTTAATTATGTCTTTACTGCCTTTCTGGACCTTGAAAGTATTATTTACATTGCTGTCTATGGAGGGGATCAGAGAGCTCTTGGATTTCATCAAAAATGTTGTCATTTGTGTTCAGAAGATCAGACTTGGATGATATCAGCTCTGTGTCTGTGAAGAGTGACCATTCAAAAGGTGGCGTACCGAACTTCAGTGAAGAAACACCATCAGCTACCAAAAGGTATTTCATGTGTTTTTCCAACATTAGTAGTTAGTCAAAGGTAGGTAACTATGGGCTAAAACTTGTTCCCAATGGGCTAGTTGCATATGGCCGTCATGTTGGATTTCTGATCAGTTGGATTTCTCAATGAGTGTAGTGCAGTCATAGTATGTGGTGCTAATAGACACCAGGCAGATCCTGATTTATGCAACAGATGCTCTTTACTCATTCCACTTGCACAAAAATAAATGCAGTAATTAATAGAAACGCACAGGGGAAATACAAACTCTAAACATTATATGCAAACCTATAATAATTTAATTAAACATGTAATAATACAAACAATTAGCCATAATAATGTGACAAAATAAAGTGACTAAACCGCACACTGAGTCCACATCATATTACCATGCATATTAGTGGTGGAACGATACACGTGTCACGATTCGATACTAATCACAATACTGAACTCCCGATACAGTATATGAATCGCATGAATCTCACAAGACTTTCTCTGTTCTGGATGTTTAAATTCTAGACGTGACAGTACTGAACCTCAGCACTGATTATGTTGGTATATTGAAAAGTATTCAAGAATGACTTAAACACAATCTATGGTTTTTAAATCAGAAATGTTTTGAGAGACTTTAGAAATCGCCTAAAGACAATAATTGAATTGAAGTAGGCTTACAGAACTGTGTAGCAGCAACCTCTCTGCTCTTCATTTTAGTCAGCAAACAAAAAAAACAAAAAATATTTAAATATAACAAAAGGTCAAATATGTTACGCCATCAACATATGTGTGTGATTTTTCACTACTTTCGAGATTGTGCAAGCGCACATTTCTGAGGAGGACTAGAGAGCGTGCAGATACACACAGTCACATGAACATCCTGAAGTAAAGCATATTTTCTCTCTGCTCTTTGTGTCATCAGTGAAAGATCAGACTCTGATGTTTTAAGCTCTGTGTCTGTGAAGAGTGACCATTCAAAAGGTGGTGTACCGAACTTCAGTGAAGAAACACCATCAGCTACCAAAAGGTATTTCACGTGTTTTACAGCATTATAGTGTTGCATTAGTTAATTTCTCAACTGCGGTATGTGATGGAACTTCACCAAAATGAAAAAAAAATCACAGAAGACAATGTCTTGTAAGTTGCTTTTGTTGGTTGCTGTCTCCCCTCTTTCACTCTCTACACTCCCACTTTTCCACAACTTTTTTTACATGGGCATTTCTTGAGTCTTTTGCTATTCTGAGGTGTGAGCAACGAGGGTTTCATGACATTGAAGCTTCTTGTCAACAATACAATTACACAGGAAGCCACTAGGGGGCATAATTTCACCATGGAAAGATCAGGCCACCAAAACAAAAATAAAACATTTAAGTGTTGATAAAATAAGTATACATGAAGCTAAAATAAACAGTTTAAAAAAAAAAGCAGATGCTATGTTCTTTCTTTTGATTACATTGCATGTTCAGATATTCATACAAAAAAATATTCCGGGGGCCATGCAATTTTTGTGAAAATGATCATAAACGCTAGCAGTGGCTGGAATTTTTTTTTTTTTTTAAATGCTGGTGGGGAAAGAGTTATTTGAGGATCAAATAAATAAGCACAACAAATATTAATATTACAATTAACATTTTAAAGGTCCCGTTCTTCGTGATCCCACTGTTCAAACTTTAGTTAGTGTGTAATGTTGCTGTTAGAGCATAAATAATACCTGTAAAATTATAAAGCTCAAAGTTCAATGCCAAGCGAGATATTTTATTTAACAGAAGTTCCCTTTCAAAGCCTACAGCGAACGGCTGGCTTGGACTACATCCCGGTACTTCCTTCTTTAATTACGTCAGTCAGTAGAACAGACTAAACTCCGCCCACAAGAATACACGAAAAAGGGGGCGTGGTCTTGTTGCTGTCCCACGTGGAGAAGAGGACGGTTGCGTGGAGAAAAGGAAGTGTTGCGTTTGACTGTGTTTGTCGCCATGTCCTCGAGACGCTGTTATTTTCATCCCGGAGTCAAATCACCTTTGTTTGGCTTTCCCAGGGACGCTGTTGAGATCATTGAGCGCATACATCTCCCGTTAAGAGGCGTGACCTTTCCGTGCAAGTTAAGCGCGCTAAGCTGCTGTCGAATCACAACACAGGAACCGGGCCACGTGCGCTAAGCTGCGGTCAAATCACAACACGGGAACCGCTGGCACAATCAGAACTCGTTACGTATTTCTGAAGGAGGGACTTCATAGAACAAGGAGGAACTCATCAGCCGTTTTTAGGACAATGAAAACAGCGGTACACAGATAAGTAAATTGTGTGAAAAATACTGTTTTTTTTACATGCGAAACATGAACACGTTATATTGCACACTGTAAACATAATCAAAGCTTCAAAAAAACACGAAGAATGGGACCTTTAATAGACCTTTTAAAAACAGCTTGGGCAAAATACTGACCATTTTAGGACACCTTGGTTGAGTAAAGAGCCTACAAGACTTAAGGGGTTAGTTTACCCATAAATGAAAATTCTGTCATTAATTACTCATCTGCGTGTCGTTACAAAATATATATTTCCTATGTCCTGTTTCTTAGCTCCCTCTCACATAGCCTACACCTGACTCAAAGGTGGCTCATTATGCATTCTTTTGTCTCTCAGGTGTAAATCACAGCATTATTCTTGATTGTCACACCCCTTCGCATACAGCCATTGTAAAGAAAAAGTGTCTTACAAAATTTAAATCAATGTATTGTTTAATGTGAATGAGCAGGCACAATGAGTTTGAAGCAAACAACTCTAGGTAACAACACCCATTAGTCAAAAGTCTTGTGGACACATCTACTGGTTTGTGGCCTTAATTCAGTGACTTTTTAGTTAAAAAACACGCATGAACGTTATTCTCTCAAAAATACAAGCATGTACAAACTAACTGTCAAATTGCCTTTTTGCAAAAAACTCATCTGTCGGTCTCAGAACATGAGAAATTAAAGAGATCTTGGGCAGATAAAGTGTACTTTTCCTCTCACCCGTCAGGGAGAAAGAAAGGAGTGTCTATCCTAATACATAGGCAGGTACATTTTTGCTCAGCAACGACTCAACAGGACACACAGGGAAGATTCATTTTAGTAAACAGCTCCATAGATGGCATTAATGTTTCACTTATGAACGTATATGCACCAAATGATGACAGGCCTGCTTTTATTAAAAAAAGTTTTCAATAAAATAACACAGTATAGTAATGGGAGGAGATTTCAATTGTATTATGTCACAACATTTAGAGAGAGAGAGAGAGAGAGAGAGAGAGAGAGAGAGAGAGAGAGAGAGAGAGAGAGAGAGAGAGAGAGAGAGAGAGAGAGAGAGAGAGAGAGAGAGAGAGATCTTGAGAAATAACATAAACAAACCTCAAACCCACAACTACTAAATAAAATAAAGGATGTGTGAAAAGAATATAATAGCTTAATCGCTGATAAGATTGAAGGTAATCTAAGATTTATTAACCAAAGATATTATGATCATGGCAATAGGTCTAGTAGATTGTTAGCAATTAGAATAAGAAGGCAAAGACCTTCAAACTTTGTTCAAAAAATAAAATTTTGTAGCTCTATTAATCCCTGTACCAAACCTGATGAAATTGCAGAATCCTTTGCAGATTTATACAAATCCCTCTACAAAAATTCAGATACTTGCTCTTATGATAATATTCTGGCATCATTCCTAAATAATTTAAAACTGACTGAGTTAACGGAGTCAATGGCAAAGGATCTGGCTGAACCCATTAAAGAAAGTGAAATAATTGAGACAATCTCTACATTGAAGAATAATAAAAGCCCAGGTCCCAGTGCCGACACTCCAACCACGCGCATCAAGCTCTGCACATAGGGTACCAAGTGCTGAGGGGGGCACCACAAGAAAAAATGCGCACCCCCCCATAATATGCTCACATATTATGGTAGTCCAGTTTGTGATGATTAGAGTGTAATGCCTCTTTTGCCATTAATATGTTTATAAGCAACTGAAAAAAGCACAAATGTCAAAGCATGTCAAAACTTCTAAAGAGCCTCAAAACTGGCTCAGAAGAGTTAATGTAAAACTTAACATTATTGCAACCCATAAGGTATCAGTCATCATTAAACCATTCATTTAACTAATAAGCTTAAAAACACTGATTCACTCATGAATGAAACACGATATTGAAATTAATTTAACTAAGCACTACTTTACAAGGCTCAATTGAAGAGCATTGTAACACCTGGGTAATGCTGATCTCTCACTGAGATCTATGGCATTGATTAATTTCGGATGGAAAGACATTCTGACATGTTTTTGTGTATTTATCCATTTAAGCACACACCCGAAGGACAAAGTAACCTATTCTTGTCCTCTGTGTTTCACAGAGTGTGTGCGCCTTCGCGGCTCAATCTTTTTACATCTTTTTTTAGTATCAAGCATGTCTGGCAGGAGACTTATGTAGGAAGATGTTATGTAGGAAGAGCGACAGCACACCGCTTTAAAGGAAATGAACAGGACGCAGCAATGTGTTTTCATAATCATTGAAAGCCAAATTCAAAAACGACAGCAAAATTCTATTAATCACAGCCCTAGTCATCTAAATCTTTGAGAGCAAGGGGGCCCTACTTAACTTGCGTAATTTGCGTGTGGAGAGGACCAGCACTGCCCCCAGTAATAAAGTGCTTTTCCCCTGTCTGCTCTTTGTGTCATCAGTGAAAGATCAGACTTGGATGATATCAGCTCTGTGTCTGTGAAGAGTGACCATTCAAAAGGTGGCGTACCGAACTTCAGTGAAGAAACACCATCAGCTACCAAAAGGTATTTCATGTGTTTATAACATTATAGTGTTGCATTAGTTAAAGGGATACTTCACCGCTGGGAAGATGAATGTGTATTTAAATTGGGTTATTTATGTAGTAGAAAAGTGAAATTATTTTAGAAGTTGGTGCCTTCTAGACTGAGAAAAGCCAGAAAAGATATTTTTGGCTCATGTGGATGAAAAACAACAATTCCCAGAATGCACTTGCTTCGCTGCCCTACAATGCCACTCCCAAGCCACGCCTACCTGTTACATCACTTGCCCACCGCGGCACTGTCCCCACTGCACTGTCGTTTTCATTTTTATAGTAATAAAATAATTTAGTTCAGTTCAAGAACAGACACTATAATTAAAAACTGAACGTGTCTGACTAATACAGCATGAGCCGAATGAGAGTTGCAGCACAAACGCAGCTGAAGTCAGATTTCATTCATTATGAGAGCAAACATCTGACAGACGTTGAACGAGGAAGATTTGGTTTCAAAGCAAAATACGCCTATTTAAGTGAGTTTGACATTGTACTGTTTTGTTGTAGTGTTTTTCATTAAGAATAATAGGCTAATGAACCCACAATTCAAGCAACCTACCCCAAATTGGTGCTAATTCTAAACAGAAACTAAAATGAGCACGGCCACCCGGCATTCATTCATGGCTTCACAGTCATTCACGGCGAGTGTCCAGTCTGGCGCATTTTCCGTTTATGCCTCATGGAAGCTTAACTTTCATAGGAATTTATTGAAAACACTCGTTATGACTGCCTGAGTGGGCGTTGTGGTGGCTGGCAACTTTATTTTAAAAACGCTACATTTTATAGCCTAGCAGTTTTTAATAGGGTGGACAGTTGAATAGGTACCCAACCCCCTTAATACTTAATAAATATATGTGCTTCTTAGTGTTCCCTGCAACGGTGTATTCTCTGTCTAGAGCGCAAAACTGCACAAGCTTATATGGAAGAAGCACATATTGGGTTAAGCTGCGTTGGGTTGACATTGTGGAAAATAGAATAATAGAATCAAAATGTATTCATCAAATTAATCAAATGTATTTTTACCTGTTAGGTCGGTCGAAAGTTTACTAGATAAAGTTTTAAATATGAATATTTTTCTTACACAAACGCGTCGATTCGCTTCAGAAGGCCTTTATTGACACCCCGGAGACGCGGGGAGCACGTTATTTGACAGACAGATGCACTTTTTATGGACTTCAAAAACAGAGCAACTATGAATCAAATTCTAATGCTTGGATTAGCCTGGATTTTTGTAATATAAATAATTTTATTCGTCTGAAAGAAGAATGTCATATACACCTAGGATGACTTGGGGGTAAGTAAATTATGGGCTAATTTTCATTTTGGGTGAACTATCCCTTTAAGTTTGAGAGGAATGGATTTTAGAAAGGGAGAAACAGAAATCCCTCAGGTTTCATTGAGAATATCTTCATTTGTGTTTGGAAGTTAAACAAAAACGACATGATGGTGAGTACATGATGACAGAATTTACATTTGTGGTACATTTGTTAATTTGTGTTTGGGTGAATTATACCTTATAAATAGGCCTACTACAGCAAGTTGAGCCTTGGATAAAACAACTATATATCGAATCATATTAGGGGTGGCACGGTTCACAAAACCCACGGTTCGGTTCGTATCACGGTTTTAGGGTCACGGTTTTCGGTTCTGTACGGTTCTTGTTGTTGTTGTTTTTAAATCGTTAACACTGCAGAAATTTACTTCAGCATATGGTATATATAGCTTAATCATCCACAATTTAGGATATAGTATTAAAAATTGTTATATCAAGTTGTTTCCTAACTGGCTGTCTACCGAGTCCGACACATTGGCATAACATTTTTCATGTTAATCATATCAATTTTGATCAGAACAATGCACTGTGGCTTTAATTCAGCTGACCTGATTAACAAATTTCACCATGAAGTGTTCAGTGTGTTTCACAATCCCCATATGACATCCAGCGCTGTGATAAAATAACATAAAATACACGAAAACACAACACTGCCAGAAGTTTTTGCCCAAACTTCAAAGGCATGTTTAAATTATTAGAACTAGAAGCATATCTTAACTTTTAAATGTTACATTTATCATGTGAACTACTTATATACAACATATGCATGTGTGTATGAGACAGAGGGGAACACGGTCGCATTTGCAGCAGATAGGCTATATGTTGCCCATCATAAATCAAAGCACGAGACAGACAGGGATCGGAGGAGAACACTGGAAAATGTGACAGAATGGACTATATTTGCCTGTATTTGCAATCCACGAGCCGCGGTTCAGCTGCGCGACTCTTGAGACAAACACTGCCAGTGTGTGTATGCGCAACAGGCATGCGCGGCGCGGCTCCCACTCTCCGCACTGCATCTGCCCTGCTATACGATGCTAGAGCATCCTCCAACTCCGGGCAGCCTTCCTTATCTCTCCCACTTTCATTTCTACACGTGACGTGACCTGCAGCACTCCACTTTTACTTTACTGTATGTCCACACACACCTCTTATTTTCGCGCGAAAAGGACACCCACTGTCTGAGGTAACATACGGGCACGAGGATACATTGCGCATGCGCGAACCGTGCAACGCACACACTCCGAACCGAGACAAGCGAACCGAACGGTTCAGTTTTTTTCCATGTACCGTGAATCATATCGTTTCCATCAACGACACATTTTTATATCGCAATATATCATAATGATATATCGTTACACCCCTAACATTTAACACAACAAAAAGAGAACACGAAACAACCAAAACACTCTGTGACAGATCCCATCCTCAATAGGCGGCTCCTGACGCCCAACGAAACACAATAAAACAAACAAAAGTCTAGGAGGCCGGTCTTGGGGGAGGAATGGCAGGCCAGGACAGGACCCTGGCAAGGCAGAGATGGGCCTGGGAGCATGGGTGGACCTGGGTCGTGGAGCGTGGGCGGACTTTGGCCGTGGAGTTCAGGAAGCCATAGCGGTGCAGGAAGTTCAAGGGACCATGGCGGTACAGGCAGTTCAAAGGACCATGGCGGTACAGGTAGTTCAGGGGACCATGCCAGTACAGGCAGTTCAGGGGAACAGACAGGCACAGCCTCCATGGCCTGAGCTAGGTACCTACCTACTAGGTACCTAAATTTTCTTGGGTGGAGCTATGGGGTCATGGCCTGGAGCTGTCTCTGGACGCTGGTCAATGGCTAGAGCTGTCTCTGGATGCTAGTCACAGGCTGGAGCCATCCCTGGACGCTGTTCACGGGCTGGAGCCATCTCTGGATGCTACTCACATGCTGGAGCGATCTCTCAACGCTAGTCACAGGCTGGAGCCATCTCTGGATGCTACTCACATGCTGGAGCGATCTCTCAACGCTAGTCACAGGCTGGAGCCATCTCTGGATGCTGGTCACGGGCATAAGCCATCTCTGGACGCTGGTCACGGGCATGAGCCATCTCTGGATGCTGGTCACGGGCTGGAGCCATCTCTGGATGCTAGTCACAGGCTGGAGCCATCTCTGGATGCTGGTCACAGGCTGGAGCCATCTCTGGACGGGGACAGGAGACGCCGCTGGACTCTGGATGTTGACAGGAAATGCCGCTGGACTGTGGACAGGGACTGGCACTGTGGGGCTCCTCGTCCACCAAACCCACCATAAATGAGGAACCATTCAACAGCAGGGCATGGTGCATATACTGGGTCAGAGTCCACGGCAAAGTGCTCTCAGGCATTAAATAAGCTAGGTGCTCATTAAGTCCAAAATGCTCATTATAAAGCTTGGAAGAGCCAGGGTATTTTTTTTATTATAACTCAATTGTGTTTGGCTGAAAGAAGAAAGTCATATAGCTACACCTAGGATGGCTTGAGGGCGAGTAAATTATGGGATAATTTTCATTGTAGTTTTTTTTCTCTTTGTATTTTGTGTCATTATTGGCTTAGTCCAGCTCAGTGTATGTAAAGAATAAATCAGAATGAGCTTTAAGGTCATATGTGTGTGTCTGTGTCCTCACAGAGGTAATTTAATTCAGTAGTTTGTGCTTTGTTGTTAAATTTAACTTTTAAAGGGGGGGGGCACACTCAGTTTCAGTCAGTCTCATGTCAATCTTGAGTACCTATAGAGTAGCATTGCATCCTGCATATCTCCGAAAAGTCTTTATTTTTATTATAATTATAAAAGGAAGATGCGCTGTTCCGAGTCTTTCCGAAAAAAGCTGTGCGGCTGGGGGCGTATCGTGTGGGCGGAGCTAAAGAATGTCGAGCGCGCGGCGCTGTTACTGTGTTGAGTGCGTCTGAAAGCTGCGTCATCCCTAAAAGCAGGAAAAAACTTTATTCAACATAAAAAATGGCTTTTAATCAGATACAGCCATACATCTATGATCCGGAATCAGACCCAGAGGCTGAAGTTGAACAGGAGCAGCAGCAAAAACGACTAGAGCAGGACATCTCTATGTGGTATAAGTTACACTAACTATATAATATGCTTAGCGGCTTGTGTTATTTACACATTTATACTTTAATTATATCGTGTGTGTGTGTGTGTGTGTGTGTGTGTGTGTGTGTGTGTGTGTGTGTGTGTGTGTGTGTGTGTGTGTGTGTGTGTGTGTGTGTGTGTTTACGCGTGGTTTGTGTAGACATGATTTGTAGTAAGCGGACTGGTTTTGCGCGTCAGGCTAGTGTTTACATAGAAAGACATGGAATAGTAGCGCATTTGAATGAAGAAGCGCGTTTATTTAGTTCAACATATTTCCCCATTCTTTGTGTATTGTTGTTTGGAGTGCTTTTACAATACACAAACATACACATATAGTGGCCAGCTAAACAAATGTACACACTATACATCGCATGCTCCATTGATCAATACGTGGTCATGTTTGGGCTACTTGATGGGCATAGGCAAAAACAGACATTTGAAGCAGTCTTACTCACTGCCTGCGGTTCCAACGTTGAGACCTTTATCGTTGGGACCGCTCCATCCTTCAGTATGTATTAGGCGATTTGAAAATCCGGAAAAGCAAATTCCATCCACTTTTGCCTTAACGCGGGGTTATTTGGCTACGAGCCAGTGCTTTGATGGGCGTAGCCTATTGCTTTCACGCGCTCTCTCTCTCGCGCGCGCGCGCTCTTCCGGTAGAATTGTCCGTACGGCCCATACAAGGAAATTCCGCCCTGTTGACGTCAAGCGGACCCATGATCGAAAAAAAACTTTCCGAAACGTATGACTAACAGGAAGTACTAATTTTGGCAAAGAAATACTCCCATCAAACATCCACCTTAGCTTTTGAAACTGTGTCCATGTTTAGCATGGGAATCCAAGTCTTTAACAGTGCAAAAAGATCAATATGCATGAAACAGCATTTCACCCCCCCTTTAATGACAAAACCGTCGGTGTGTGAATGAGTGTATGAATGGGTGAATGTGAGGCAAATGTAAAGCGCTTTGGATGGCCGTAGGGCTGTTAAAAGTGCTACATAAAATGCAGTCCATTTACCATTTAATTATGATCCTAGACCTTTTTTTACATCAACCACTTCATTCTGAGAAAATCTTGATATTTTTTTAACCCAATCTAAGCTCTAGTCTGGTGGTGTCAGAAATAATGGCAGTGATGTGATGGCATAATGAATCAGCAAAACAAACAAAAATGTATCCTTTAACTGTAATTACGCAACATATTTTTAGACCTCTTCATATGAGACTGAAATATTTGTTTATTTGTTTATTTAAAAGGATCCCCATTAGCTGACGCCAAGACGACAGCTAGTCTTCCTGGGGTCCAAACAATACATACAAAATCCAATAATTACAATCACAATTACAATTACACAATTACTACTATCATATGTAACATAAAATAATGAAAAACAACATAGCACATAATACAACCTCACTCAACCAAGCCAGACAATATTATGATATTGAAACCAAATACAGTCTTAGTCTTTTTTTTAAAACCAATTTTTCCCTTGATTTCACGAACCCCAACTGGAAGATTGTTCCAAAACACAATTGACCTATAAAAAATGGTCCTCTTCATAGAGTCAGATTTAGGTAGGGGTAAAGAAATCTGACGACTATTCACCCCTCTTGTGTAATGTGAATGCATATCCGAATAGTAAATTATATTATCATAAAAAAATGTTGGATTCCGAGTATTAATAATTCTATGAAGGTATACTAACATATTAACAGATAGTCTATCCTTGACCATCAGCCAATCAAGACGTTCATGCATCACTGCAACACTAGTTCTCGAAGAACAACCAAGAACCAGTCTTGCAGCCTTGTTTTGAGCCACTTGTAATTTTTTTAAATGACTACTTGATGCAGCAGACCATACAACAGAACAGTAATCCAAATGACACAAAACCAATGTACAAACAACACGACTAAACAGATGTGAATTTAGAAACTGTGCACATTTACGAGTAACTGCAACAGCTCTACCCATTTTTGCAACAACTGTGTCAATGTGATCAGACCATGACAATGTGGAATCAAGCCAAAGTCCAAGAAGCTTCACCTTTTTTACCTGCTGTATATTTTGACCATTTACTTGTATATTCATTTTAGGATGATCAGATACTCTATACTTAGAACCAAATATTATACTCTTAGTTTTGCTAATATTTAGAACAAGTTTATTTGTTTTGATCCAGTTATACAATTTGCTAATCTCACAAGACAGAACCTGATTAAGCTCTGAACATGTAGAGGCTGCATAATAAAGAGTAGTATCATCAGCAAACATAGTCAATGTAGCCTAATTTTGTGTCTTTGGGTAAAGGAATTATCTTACCCTCCTTCCAAATTTTTGGACACTCACCACCAATCAGACATCTATTAAAAATCTGACAGATTGGTTAAGAAATATGTCCAGCCGATAACTTCAACAGCCGACTATCCAAGTTGTCTGTACCAGCAGACCCACCAACAGTCAAAGATCTCAACAACATTTCCACCTGCACAACATTAACCTGATGAAATTCAAAACTACACCGTTTATCTTTCATTATACACCTTTCAATTAGCTCATTTGAGTTAGAATCAACAGTGTATTTCATTGTCTCTCTAAAATTAGAAACCTTATTAACAAAATAATCATTAAAATAATTTGCAATCTGTATTGGCTTAGTCAAATAAACTCCATTCAATTCAACAAAAGAAGTACAAGTAGATTTTTTTCCCATAATTTCATTGAGTACATTCCACATTCTCTTACAATCTGTACTACTATCGTCAATTCTCCTCTGAAAATATTTTTTCTTTTCACTCTGTTCACCTTGGTCACCTGATTCCTTAAAATACAATACAAATTTCTATCCTCAAGAGATTCAGAAAGAACAGCAACCTTTTTAGCCTCTTCCCTTTGAGCCATTAATCTCCTTAACTCAACTCGTATCAACCCAAGGAGCGTTTTTGGCTTTAACTGTTAATTTCTTTAATGGGGCATGATTGTTAACAACTCTCATAAAACAATCCATAAATAAATTAAGAGATGCATCCACATCATCAATGTCACTTATCAAATTCCATTTAATATTATCCAATTCATTTAAAAAACTCTCCTCATTAAATCTCCTATAAGATCTTTTCATAATAATTTTAGGACAGGCTCTAGGTAGCTTAGTTCTCCTAGAGACAGCAATACAGTTGTGATCACTAAAACCAACTGTTACAGAAACGGGTGTTGAGCACATATCAGGATTATTAGTGTAAATATGATCAATACATTTTGATGTTAAAGATTCTGTGTTGTTACTAGAAATTCTTGTTGGCTGATCCATTAATTGAGATAAACCACAGGTGTCTGTCATAGTTTTAAGCTTCTTCTTCAGAGGACAAATTTCCGACAGCCAATCAATATTTAGATCGCCCAGCAAGTATAGCTCTCTGTTTTCTCCTGTAATAGTGTCCATTTTCTCTCTCTGCTCTTTGTGTCATTAGGAACAAATCATTCTCCTGCTCTGTGTCTGTGAAGAGTGGTCATTCAAAAGGCGGTGTACCAAATTTCAGCAAGAAAAAAATATCATCTACCAAAAGGTATTTTATGTCTGAAACCATTCTGGAATTGCATCTCTAGGCTTTCCCATGCTCTGTACTTTTGTCCACATACATCACAGGCATGTACAGTGCTCACGGAGAAGCCTCTCTCATATGCAGATGGCGAGTGGATCAGTTGCTGTATTACTCCGTCACAGAATTTATTATTTTCTTATTTGTCTCTATCTTTGGCTTTAGCTCTTGTTTTGGGATTAAAAATGGGAATGTTACTAAGAATTGATACTAAAATATTTGCATTAAAACAGAAGGCTCTTTGGCAGTTTTACAGAATCAGAGCCCAGTGTGCATCTGCCCATGTTGTTTCTTTGTCTTTTGGCTCTTTGTATCTTTAGTGAAAGATCAGGCTCAAATGTGTCCCGTTCTGTGAAGAGTGACCATTCAAAAGGTGGTGTACCAAACTTCAGTGTGAAAACACCATCATCTACTGAAAGGTATGTCTTGTGTTCCTCCAACATCAGAAGAAATCTGAGGCTATGTCCAAAACTATGAATTTTATTAAACATTTTCTATGTCAGGATTTTCTTTTTTTTTTAGAGAAGATGCTATCAAATATGTCGTTGGCCTGCAAACACCCAAAATAGACTAAGCTCCTGGTCCAACAGGTGCATTAGAGCTATAGTTAGCATCAAGCTATATAACACAAAATTACATGAAAAATCACACAAAAACTTTATGCCATAGTTATTGTGTGTTTATTAGTTTCTTAGTTCACGTGTAGAATTGGTGTAGAATTGGTTCGTTCTTCACTGAGACAGAATGAGGAAGTGAACACCAGTGTTGGGGCAAGCTACTTAGAAAATGTACCCCCGGTTTCACAGACAATGCTTAAGCTAATCCTAGACTAAAATGCATGTTTGAGCTATTTTAACTGAAAGAATCTTGCACTGACAAATCTTAAAATATGTCAGTGGCATTGCTTTTTCTCAAGATGCACACCAGTAATGTTTTTTTCATGGGGACGTTTATAAAAGTTACTTAAATGTCCTAATTGAACTAAGGCCTAATCCTGGCTTAGTCTAAGCCCTGTCTGTGAAACCGGGCCGTAGTGAGCTACGCTAGCAGTTACTCTACATTAAATTAAGCTTCGCTTCACTGAAGCTACACCCCTGGGAAAGGTAGCAAGCTAAGCTACAGCAACATGGCAAAAGTAGTTTACTACATCTAAGCTATTTTTTTTTTGGACCAACTTCATTCCAATCAATGCTATCTCAGTGATCAATAAAAGTCAGCAGATAGGCAGGCATACTTTTTCAGTAAAATTTTTTGATCAACAACTGTCCCAAACCAATAAAAAAAATACACATAATAACAAAGCCAAGTGTCGAGAGTGTGTACATATTCATCTGTATGTGTATGTATGCATATGCACGTGTTTGCATGTTTATGCTCAATTTAAACTTGGGCACATTTGCAGGACCAACTGTAAGTTAATTTAAAACTCAACTCAGCTCAAAGTACAGTAGCACAAGAATTAAGACCTGCCCCAAACAGTACCAACATGTCACAACCCCCCCCCCCCCCCCCCCCTCCCAAAAAAAAAAAACGTGTTTATATTTAATGACATAGTGAGTGAGTGAGTTAGTGCGTTCTTTCTTTTTTTTCTTTCATTCGTTCTTTCTTTTTTTTAATGGACTTTGCATGTACAACAGCGCATGCCATGCACGAGTGAATTGAGCTCTTGAAAACAAAAGTCCACTAGAGAGTGCGCCGAAACCGTCTTTCCGTGCTCACGGCCAAATTAATACTTTCAAAGGCTCGCACACAGACAGAGTGGAACGTATGAAGTGAAGTATACCCGCCACGTTAGCAGGTGTATTTCCAATTTGAGCTTGATCTTCAGAAATGCTTGGGAATATGTAGCTTGTGTGGATGCTACCGCACTACTTGATCAACAAAAGAGCTTTGCTACTGAAAGGTTATTTGATTCAGAAAACAGTAACGCTACCACCACGCTACTGAAAAATGTAGGTAAATTAGTAGCGTCACTACTTGTTGCGACGCTACTGCCCAACACTGGTAAACACAGAGAAGATCGTCACGCAGAGGGCAGGATTGAGTCACGCAAGATGATTGACAGCTTCAGAGGGCGAATGACTGAGTGATGACTCAAATCTGATGCAAATCAGGAAGAGGAGAGACAGAGCTGGCTCTGTACACTGTTTCAGCTCTTTCAGATTGGATAATTCAGTGAGAAATTAATAGAAATGGTATTCTGTATGACAAAATATTTTGCAAACGTGATTAATAAATCAATATTTCTCCAAATATGCACACTTTTTAACTAAGAGCTGAACTAAAATATGTTCCTTGCAAGCTGTGTGGACACAAATGAACCGCTGCAGACGAGAGAGAATTAATTTGTGTGTGATATTCCATTCAAAATATTCCTTATTTTTGTTCATTACAGATCGATTATTTTGCACTCCTGACATAAATTAAGAAATGAATGTCACTGCAACCCATAAAAAGTCTTCAAATATCGAAGCTGGAGTCTTTAATCTGTCTAATGAAACTGAGTTTGTCCAGATAAAGTAAGACTGATGTTTTAACAAGCAGTGAATGTTGAACAATAGTAATCTGGGCACAATCTTTAACACTCAAGGTGTTAAAGCCTGCTAACAAAATATCAAAGATGAAAGCCTAGATCAAAGATAATGCATTTAATAAGCTAACAGCCAAAAACAAGAAAAATGTGATTTCACTATCTAGAGCTTTGCTTATTTATCATTATAAATAACAGACAAGGTGATTATAGTCGTATTTAAAAATAATAATAATAATTTCAGAAACGCTGTTAAAAATTTGAAATCACCACCCAAACAGAATATTTGCTAGATGTCTGTTCTGTGTGTGCTGAATAGGGCCGTGTAATGCCAAGAATCTGGCAATACGATACGTATCACGATACAGGGGTTACGATACAATATATTATGTATTGCGATATTGTACAAAAGTCAATATATTGCAAGATATCTTTTAACATCTTTTTAGAAAGATCTAATTTAAAAGAATAAAGAATACAACCATATGCATAAACCCTGACAAGTAACCATTTTATTTAATTAATACAGTATCATTTATATCACTAAATCACTATTTTGTGCAATCTAAGTAAAGGGAAATAGTAAAGTGACTTCAGGATTCTTTATTTGTATATGTTTTAACGGTTCACAGTATAGCAGTTTTTAATTTCTAAACTATTTAATAACAGAAAGTGCATAGTCCATTCCATGACTGAATGACTGTTTGTTTTATATGTAATACTGTAAAGCTGTTTGCTTTAAAGCAGTCTATTGTATAAAGTGCTATTTAAAGTACTGAACTGCTGAGCTGGTACATCCATACCTACATCGCTATGATTAGATGCTTTAGTTCTGCTGCCAGCGCTGTAAATTTATTTGTGTTTATTTTGTTACTGAGAGGAAAACGTGCTGAAAATATTCTATAGAAACGCTTCTCAACAGCGAGGATAGCTTCGGGATGCTAAGTGAGCTCTCAGATTAAATACCTTTCCTTTAAATACTAGTATTGGATTTTAACGGCCTATTTTTCAAACAAAATGATTCTTGTCGATTTCCTTAGTGGCTTCTTTATAGCTGAAGCCAAAATGAGTCTACAATTCATCTCTGTATACCGTGGGAGTGGAATAATTCTATTGTCTTGTGAGCTGGGTTTGCTAATGCACACACTCGGGTGCACGCACCTTCACCATGTTGTTCTTCTCCGGCTGAGATAGGTAATGTTCAGTTACGTTCTGAGATAACACTGCCATCTAGCGGTTGGGTTTTATACAGTCTGTGGTTTAAACCGAACACAAAGCCATGAATCAGTTAGTGTTTTTGAGAATCGATACAGTATTGTCAAACATAATATTGCGATATTCACGTGTATCATCGATATTTTCTTACACCCCTAGTGCTGAAAGAAAAAAAGGTGTTTGTACATAGAAGGGGAAATATGGATCAAACTGTAATCAGCAGTAGGGGGTGTGTCACTCATGGTGGGGGAAGAGAGAGAGTGAGAGTGAGAAAGAGGGAGATTTGAAGAAAGACTGTAGAAAGAGAGATGGCTGAGATGTTATGGAGTATGGGGTCATGGCCTGGAGCCATCTCTGGACGCTGGTCAGGGGCTGGAGTCATCTCTGGATGTTGGTCATGTGCTGGAGCCATCTCTGGACGCTGCGGTCATGTGTTGGAGCCATCTCTGGACGCTGGTCAAGGGCTGGAGCCATCTCTGGGCTCTGGTCACGGGCTGGAGACATCGCTGGACTCTGGACGTGGACAAGAGACGTCACTTGACTCTGGACATAGACAGGAGATGTTGCTGAACTCTGGACATGGTCAGGAGACGTCGCTGGACGTGGACAGACTGTGGCTTGGCAGGTGACGTGAAAAAAAACCCAGACATGACAGTAGGGGC
Organism: Romanogobio albipinnatus; assembly: GCA_023566225.1. Lineage (NCBI taxonomy): Eukaryota > Metazoa > Chordata > Actinopteri > Cypriniformes > Gobionidae > Romanogobio > Romanogobio albipinnatus. Next base: position 29,842,958 of record CM042263.1, on the reverse strand, counting down.
ATGGAGACACTCTGGTGTGGTGGGTACTGTGGGATGGCAGGGCTCCTCATTCACAAAACACACAGTAAACGATGAGCCACATAACAGCAGGGCATGGTCCATGTGTTGTTCAATGGAGAAATGAATTCCCCCCCAGCCAGTTGCAAACACAAGGGTTTGTTTAAACCATTTCTAAAAATGTCCTTTAATGCCACGTCATTGAACTCCACTTGGCAACACAGTACACAAAATTACTCCACATAATTCTCTATCTCCCAGTTTCCTTGACGAAGGCGTAAGTGGCAAACTGCTGGGTTCATGGTTGAAGGTCTAGTATTCTGTAATGAGTCCACTGGAGGCAAATTGATAGAACCCAAGTGCAGCTTTATTTAATCCAGAATGTGAACACCAATCTAATAAACACAGGCTTGGCTTGGCATGAACAAGATACATGGAACTCACCAACAATTGTTACACGGACAATACTAGACAAGGGAACAAGGACTAATGACTAAACAAGACACACCTGTGAAGAATTAGGAAGCAGAAAGTGTCCGACTTCACGTCTCCGTTTGCAGCTCCTCCCCGCCTGCACGCGGCTACTCTCGCCGATCGGCTCCATCCAGCCGCAGCCGATGTCGAACACACCTAACATAACACATGAGGATAAGGGAATCACATGACAATGGAGCATATGGAAGAATCACATGACAAACAGGAACACACACAACAAAACCGTGCCAGTTATCAGTTATGATATCACAAAAGTCTTCAAAGATTGTGTACTAGGTGAAACCATAGACCGTAAATATGGATGACTATGACTACCTTACACTGAAGAAAAGTGAAGCCGCCAAGGTCCGAATATGGCACTGACATCTTGTGCAGATTTGGGACCTAGTCTGCGCAGTAGTGACCTCAGGACCGGTGTCTGCACAGGAAATATAGAAATTAAAGGGATAGTTCATCCAAAAACGAAAATGTTATGTTTTTCTGTTAACCCCCAGGGCATCCAAGATGTAGGCGTGTTTGTTTCTTCAGTAGAACACATTAAGATTTTTAACACCAACCATTGTTCTGTGTCAGTCGTATAGTTGATGTTACTGGGGTCCGTTTATAGTAAGAGAGCTATGAGAGAAAAAAAAACATAGACATACAAATCCATATTAAAGGAGTCATGAACTGGCTTTTTTTATACTGTTGTCTGAGGTCAACTTATTGCGTTATTGTGGTTTTTACATTCAAAAACATCATAATGAATAAGTAATAGGCATTTTTTTTAATAGGACATTTTTTGACCTGGTTTTGAGGCTCTCTGAAAAACACTCGGTTTTGATGGGTGTGTGCCACACTGAAGACTTGGAAGTAAACGCCCACGGCTAGGATTGGATAAGATTTGCATATTTAATGAGCTTCTGCTCCCACTGTCAGTGACAGCATGTGGCAAATAGCAACCGGAATGAATCGCCCAGCCCACAGCCAGGGCTCGCAAAATGTCTTTATCAAACAATCACAATATTTCATCTCTCATCCACCCACGATTGATTGGAATAATATTTTTTTATTAACGTTACGTGGCCCACCCGATCGATGAATATAACCACGAACCGCACACACGCACACACGCGCGCGCCCTTAAAATATCAAATCAAAAGAGTGAACAACACACATCAAGACCGCAATGAACCAAGAACACCACAAATAAAGTATTCTCCAGCCTGTGACAGCGTGCTAATGTATGTTGTTCTGTTAGACACGTACATGTAATCCATAGATATCAAATGATCTGTAACAATGAAATACTATCACATAAAAAAAAAAAAATTTTACTCACATTAGTGTGTTGCTTCATCCATTCATGTAATCTCATCCTGTCTGCAAATCCAGTCTCTTATTTACTAGTGGTGTAACGGATCACAAAACTCACGGTTCGGATCACATTATGGATCACGAGTCACGGATCGGATAATTTTTCGGATCAGAAAAAAAGGGGGAGGAGACTATTTTTATTTGCTTTCCATTTATTACATGAAAACTTTTGGTTTTAACATAAACTATATGGCTTATAGGTTAACAAGGGACTTTTGGCGTTAACAAAAATAACCTATATGGTTATGGCTTCAACAAAAATAAAATAAATAGCCAGCTGAAAATATCAAATTTTACTCAGTTGTTCAATTGTAACGTGAAAAACAACCTGAGACGTGAAAATGGGCCTGAGCTGAGGATGACAATTTTGACAAACTGATAATTTCTTTTCCCAAAAAGATTAGGACGTCAACATTCTCAGGGGAGAGAGCAGACCTATTGCGCTTGTTTCACACAACATGTATTCATTATTTGTATTAAAAATCCAAAAGTAGTTACTGAACATGGCTTGTCAGCATTGCAATTCTCTTTGTAGACCTATACACTCTTTTATAGATATCATGTTTAAACGCATTAGCCTACATTTAAACAATGTTTTATTCAATTCATTACTTTATTTTTATATAGCCTAGTACATACCTACTTTAGAAACATAGGCTATAGACTATGTTAAAATAAAAAAACATTTTAAATTAGAACTTACAATAGGCAAAAACAGCCAACTCTCGTCTTTTCTTTTGTTTTTTTAAAATCTTTTTACAAGAAATCCTGCAGGTCATAAAGAACTTTGTTTTTCCACCGCCAAGAAACAGGGCCAGCCCTGACCAATTTGCTGCCCTAGGCAAGATTTTACTTGGTGCCCCTTGTCTCAAGGTTTAGCACTACATGTTATCAGTCTCAGTTGTGGAAACACTGGTACTGTTTTTTTTTTTGTAATGCATTGATGTTTTTTTTTAATGTTTTTTTTTTTTTATTGTTGTTTTATATGATGTCCAGTCCATTCTACCCCATCATTATGTTCATGACATTATTATTATTAAAAAACATTTAAAGGCTGATGATAGTTAAACTATACAAAAATAGCATCTACACCACATTACAGCCTAAACAAAAATAGCAAGAGTGCATCTGGCATTCATGCACAAACTATTGAGAACTAGCAAAAGTGTTTGTTTTCCAGTAGATGCCAGCAATCTTCCACTAAACTATGCACATTCATGTTTTCACCATGAATTAAACTGAGAAATGTAGATATTTAATGTGAAATTTACATAAAATGTTGCTATTTAAAATAAATATCATTACTAATTTGGGCAAATACATTTTAAGATTGCCATATGTCCCCTTAAAACTGCACAACGGCAGAATAAAAACATTAGGCTATTAAAAAAGTGATATTACATGATTTTTTTAATTTTTATAAAACCACACTGTCTGTGGCCTCTGGAGAACCCAGAACGGCTGCTTGCATATATAAAACTGGAATTAATTAGCGAACATTAGTATTTTACTACTATGCATTTAGATAAACTGTTCATTCATTAGCCTACCTCTGTATTTACACTGCAAAAAATGCTCTTCTTATTTAGTATTTATTTCTTGTTTCCAGTCCAAATATCAAATATTAAATTCTTAAATCAAGATGTATTTACTAGTAAAATGACATTATATTTTCCCTTGTTTTCTGGGGGGAAAAAATCCAAATGAAGTGAGTTTTTGCTTAAAACAAGCAAAATTATCTGCCAAATGGGGTGAGAAGAATTATCTTATTTCTGTTTGGGATAGAAACAAGAAAAAAGCTTTCAATCAGAAACTAAATTATTTTTCTCACCCCATTGGCAGATCATTTAGCTTGTTTTAAGACAAAATATAATTTTACTTATCTAGTAAATGCATCTTGATTTAAGAATTGTTTGATATTTAGACTAGAAACAAGACAAACACACTAAGTAAGAAGATAATTTTTTGCAGTGTATCCCTTATCTTCCCTGCATCAGAGGGCTTCTGTCTTTTTTGACACTATAATTCGGCAATCTGTCATAAATAATCAGGCAACTTTAACCGTGTCTACACCTGGCGCGAGCGGCCAAGCACCCTAAAAAATGAAAGCAATCCTGTCTACGTTAGATGTGGCGAGAGGCGACGCGACACAACAAATTCCATGAGGCGGACCGGGAAGATGCGGGGACTTAGTTACGTTTTTTTGCACTTTATTTGGTAATATTTCAAATTAATATGAATAAAATAGTATCAGTAATACATTTTGGCGCCCCTATAGATGAGTGGCGCCCCTAGCATTTGCCTATTCCGCCTATGCCACGGGCCGGCCCTGCCAAGAAAGGACGAGTGCTCTCCATTATTTCTCTTGTTTACCTAAATGCCGTTTTCCTTACTTTACCCAAAGTAAAAAGCCATGTGTTGACTTTGAAACAGAGTAGACTTTACATTATATGCATCTGTGGTGGAATTACTAGATTTTCGCATCGATACATGTTAATGCAGACAATGCGCTGTCACTTTAAATCAGCACGTCCAGCACAGCAAAAAATAGACTCGGTGCGGAAACGATCACTGGCCTGCTGTATACCCACCGCTCCTGGAAAGCACTGAAACCGTGTGCAGTGTGAAAGCTGTAATACGTTAACATGGGTACGGAAAAAAATACGCACTGCAAATGGAGTAGCCTATGTGTGAAACGAGCATCAGCAGGTGTTGCTTCATGCGTGCATGCTCGATGTAGTATTGATAATTTCATACGGCTTTCTCGTGCCACAGTGCCTACATACTGTTACAGTTTTGTCCACCACCCTTCTTCCGTCATCATTATATTTTACGGGGAAGCCAAAATGCTCTCATACGTGATTTGAATGATGCGGGAGGCTTTTCAAGTTCTGATCTGCTCCTCGGCTAGCCAATGTTGACTGATTATGCCCTGTTCACGTGAACGCATAACTGCTGTGTGTAGTTTAGGGATGAAACGGTATGGAATTTCACATCACGATTATAGTGACCCAAATTATCACGGTTATCAATATTATAACGGTTTTCTTCAAATGAGATGAAATTGTTCAAAAAGAACAGATGCACACACTGAAAACATTTCAACAAGTTTTTTATTTGAAAATCAACAAACAACAAATAAATCAAGCAGATCTATGCACTTTTTTAAGCTAGATTCTGTGGGATTTCCTTCCTTATAATCCTTCCTTATAATGGCCGTTATCAATAGCAACGCATATCGCATAAATAATAATAATTTGGTGTAAATATAATCTCTAATATTATCTCTGTAAATATATTCTCACGCAATATTCTCATCAGTGTTCTATCAGCTATGACACATTTAAATTTAGCATATTTTGTGTAAGAGCCCAAACAGTATCCTAGTGAAATAATGCATATCCATATTTTCCTATGATTTGAGTTTATTTTATTAAATATCAAAATACCTGACCCCAGATGAATACTTTACAGCTGGTTTTATGACTGCAAGTCATTTTCTTAATGCTATAGAAGTTAGAAACGTGTATAATCTTGTATGTAACTTTGGAGACGGTCCCTGAATTCGCAATTCGCGAACATCAAACCAACTTTATACAAGTCATATCAGATGCACTGTGGTTCTACTGTGTTTGTTTGAAACTATTTTCGCTGCTGAAATAGAACAAAAACAGTCAGCCACTGTATGATGAATGAATCTCCTGCGTACATCGCACGTTTTCAGTGAGTGAGCGCGCTCTGAACAAAACTCTGGCTAATCTGAACGCCTCTGATTATTAGAAACACGTGTGGTTAGTTGTAATGCGCAACGCGATTATAACAGATGGCATTTGAGGAGACTATAATAAGTTTAACGCCAAAGTGGCTAGTGTGAGTGGTAGTAAGGTCAAACCTTACTTGACCTTTGGTATTGAGGTCAAAGTCCACTTGCCTTGCGTTCGCAAATGTGAAGTGTATCCCCCATTACAGTGACTTTCTCCTGGCATGTTCTGCAGACAGGGTGACCATTCGATTAAGTTTCCCTCAGGACTTTTGTAAAAGCCAAAATATGACCACACCTCAGATTTGGTCCTTTTAGAAGGCTGAACAATTCCCCGAGTGCTATCACTGCCTTCTGCCATTTCTTCTCATTCAAAAAACAGCGTTGGGCGCTACGCCAGACTGACGCTGACTGGACAGGATTTGCAGCGCGTTTTCAAAATCGTGATAATCACGAGCGGTTTTAATGATAATTCATTTTTAAACGATATTACTAACCGTCAGTACATTTTATCGTGGTTTATTGTGAAACTGGTAATCGTTCCATCCCTAGTGTAGTTTCACTGAAACTCGTCATCGAGTTTAAAGGAACAAATTTGATTAAAAAAGCAATATCGGCAGAAAAACGGTCTTTTACTCTGCGATCGCTAAACAATTAAGATTCATTCAATCGTATTATTTCGATTGAAAATAATAGACAGAGAATGCGATATTTCTATTTTTCAAATGTCAATGAAAAATATGATAAGAATGATATCGGTATGATAAGAACAAATAAAAATAACAATTTAATACAAGGCCTTGAAGTGAAACGTATTTCTCTGAAAGAAAACAAATAGGACATATATACAATATTTCGAATAGGTTTAAAACGAATTTAAACAGCACATAATAAAAAATAAAAACATGCAAAAAAACTTAGCCCATATCATGGCATTTCTGCATAAATACTTGAAAAGATGAAAGTGTTTTCATCCCTGAAAACCAAATGAATACGTTTTATTAATGAATAATTATTTAATATAAGACAAATAATATATTTTGACAAATGCAAAAAAGCTTTAATGATAAAACGTGAAAGACGTGAACAGATTCAATATTCGTTCACCACCACATGTATCATGACAGAAATATCGCACAACTCAACATATTCTCCTTCATGCTTCTGTTCACATCTCACTGGCTTAAATGCATGTGTCTCTTGTTCAAGGGTATGAATAGAAAAGTAACTTTATTTAAAAGTATTGTTGTTAAATATCGTAGACATCGATCTGATTTAAAATCCAAATGAAAACAACGTGTATGGGTAGCACCGCTTAGACTGGTCTTACCAGGCTCTCGTACATCTCATTTGTACATAGAGTCTGGCCACTCTCCATTGACAAGCGTTTACTTCCTTGAAGGCGGGTACTCTGTTGAAGTTTAAAACTATTGGATCTGCCGAGAGTCACTCTGGATCTGCCATAACCAATCGCTAACGTTTGATCGTGACGTATGTCATGCGCCGTTCTCACATTAACTGTGCACACCACCTCAGTGTCAGTGATAAAACCTCATGCATTCGGATTGTGATTTATTCACGGTGGAGAGGAGAGTTTTGTGATCGAAACGCGCTGCTCTCATGGTGCATATCTCGTGCAATCATAACATGAGTGTATATGCTGTAAATAAAATGTCATATGCTTGGTATGCTAAGAATAAATGCTGCCATAAATAACAGCCCAATTCAAATATTAACGTGCTTTTTTTCTTTTTTCTTTTTTGAGCAGTGATGAAATATTTTGCTCTTGTAAACACTTGCCAGCATTTAAAGAAATACAAGTCTAGAAATGCATCCAAATTATAGCGCATGCAACCGCAAGGTGCTCTGCAGGGGTCAAAAAAGGATATAAACAGTGAATTTTGAAGTGATATATTCTTGAAAACTCAGAGATGTGGATTCAGAGAGCAATTACATTACCACACGACCTTGGTGTTTGTCAAAAGCAGTCGGTAATTCAGCCTGGGTTTTTCTCTCGGGTAGTGGGAGACGGACGGCTTCAGCCAACTCCTTCACCACTAACGGAGCGAGCTGAAAAATACTTTTCCCGGACCACAACATCATGGCCACCAACAAAATTCAGCAGTGATTGTTCTTGCTCAGTGTAACGGAGTTCGTTTGTTCAGGGAAGAAGAAGGCGGGAACCGGCGAACGTTTAACAACTTTTAATCAAATAATAAACACAAAATGAAAGCAAAAGTGGCAGCCCCTCACAGACGACTGCCACGCACATACATAACAAAACGTAAACAAAACCCAATTTAAGATCCAGGCCTGGTCCTCTCTCGTCCTTGCTCGTCCTTATATGCCTCCGTGCTCCCTCATTAGATTAGATTAGATTAGATTCAACATGAGAGGACTCAAGACCGTGTGTGTCTCATTCTCAATCATGCACTCCGATCTCGCTCGCTCGTCCACCTCGCCACGCTCCGGCTTTAACTTCTGGACATTTGTCACCATTACTGCCGCCGCCATTACAGAACTACAACTCAAACTAGCACACGACATCAACGTCATCGCTCTCAGCCACTCCCTCTGTTCGCTGATTGGACCGGTAAAAAATTGTTCTGGAGAAAACCTAAGCATATACAGCAGTACCAGACGTAGTACTGAAGGAAAATGAAAATTGAGCGGAAGTACGTAGGAGGGCGGAGCCAGGCTAAGCGCTGCTCACTTCCGGTTCTGTGGATGGGGTTCTGAAACTGGTGTGCTGCAGGGCTGCATCGCTCGTGCAGATCAGTCGAATGAGGCATCTACGTGTGTGTATATGTATATGTATCGAGACGCTTTGGCTTTGACGAGTGCGGCAGGCTTGGGTGAAACAGGCGCACTTACCAGACAGTCTCATGCTGATGTTTCTTTGAAGCCAAATTAACTGGAAATACTACATTTGGATAATAATAAACAAGGTCGGAAATTAACAGGAAAATTAATAAAAAAACAACAAAAAAGCCTCTGTATAAGGTTACAGTCTGTAACTTTTTTTTTTTTGGTGCTCAAATTTCTATTAAATGTTTAAATTAGCGTTTGATTAAATTAGTGTAAAAAAACATTTTGTCTTATCTTGAATCACTATAGTACACATATAAGTATTTATATTCTGACTGTTTTAGTCCGGTTTGTGTCAGACCACTGCTTAGTAGAAATGTACCTGCGTGACTTGTCATAGACATAAACAGAGAGAAGTCACAAAGCCACACCAGAACTGTTGCACTTCTCCAAGCAACATTGATTCCTTTCCGTTCAATTGACCGTTCGCAAAGACCCGCCCCCTTTAGTTATTGTTGCTATGTCCGACAAGCCATGGCGCTCTCACACCACACACATCCTCACGTAGAGAAAATACATCGCGGAGCAAAGAGGACACTGACAACACGCCGACAGACAAGACAGAGCAGGTTACTTTTGATATGAAACAAAGTCTCACCTTTGAAATTGTCATTTTTTTAAAAATAAATTTTAATGTGTCGTCGTGATCGCTGTATCTCCTCAGTTAAAGCTGCTCGTGAACCGATTATCTCTTCCTTCTAGTTCTAGTTATGAATGAACACTAAAAGAAATGTTGTTTCAACTACGGAAAGATGTCAGTACACTGGTTACACCGGTCCAAGTCAGGGGCGGACTTACCATTAGGCAAAGGTAGTCGACCGCCTGGGGCCCCCGAAAGCCAAGGGCCCCCTAAAATGCTTGTTATATATGATACGCGTTCAGCCCAAGCAGTTGATGTGGTGTTCATTACCACGACAACCCCCTTTGCGTCCGCGTTGAACTGGACTGGACTTGCTTCTTGTAGAAAGTGTAGGGGTGTAGGGCCTTATGATTTCCGCGATTCCGAAAACGCATACAGGATCAAAAAATCCATTCATAAAAACAAACAGAATGTCATGGAATTAATTAATTTACTACTGCGCGACGCTCGCCTTCACAATTAGTTCACACAGAGACATAAAACATGCAGTTCATATTTAAATATTATTTTCGCCATTTAATATTCAGATACACTAGTAGGCCTTGTCCATATCGCGATTTGATTGAAGTGTGCTGACTTGCATTGGATTTATTGATCCAAAATTTGACACATTATGTGTTAAACAGTAAATTGAAAAATGTCTTCAAGGCAACCCGTCAAAATAAAAGTTTGGACAGTGTAGCGTAGCCTATGCCATAATGTAATAGTTTTAACAGGCCTAAACCTCTGTTGGGTAGCACTTTAAATGTACACAAATTAAAGGATTTGTTTAATTTTCATTGGAAAATAAGATAAGTGTTGTATGCCTTCATTTGATTACCAGAAAAATGTAAATACATAAAATAAATAAATATATATTTTGTTAAACATTTAATAAATTGCTGTTAAATAAATTAATGTTAAATAAGTTTCATGATAAATAAAATAATTAAATAAAATAATTAAAAAAAAAGGAATGAAATCCTTTTGAAAGGAATAATCACTTTTTTCAGCAGCACTTTGTTTGCCCAAAAATGCAAGGGTTTAATTAATTTTGAGTTTATTTTATGGAAGGGTTTATATACATTTTATTTAGATTTGTCACACGTGAAATTACCAACATAAAAGAAAAATAAATGACAATGACTGGAATGGAATGGAATAAACTGGAATTTTCTATTTTGAAAGTGCATATTTCTAAGGAGGACTAGAGAGAGCACACGGGGTATCAGACACAGGGAAACCTGCTGTAGTGAAGTGTTTTTTCCTCTCTGTTCTTTGTGTCATTAGAAAAAGGTCAGGCCCAGATGTGTTCAGTACCACTGTACCACTGGACGTCAATCAGAAAACAACATCTAACAAAAGGTATTTCTTGTTTTCTTCTTGATGGTCATATTTTAGAAAGTATCTCAGAGAATATCATGAAACTTTATTAACACTGAACCCTTTTTCTGAACCAATGAAAGTAGGGTAGTGGTATGGCTTGACTTGGCTTGATTGTTTGACCAAATGATAAAGACAACTGTGAAACCGTTAGGCCGTGTGTCCACCAAGCGTTTTTTTCACGCAGCTGGCTGGCGTATTCAATTGTTTTCAATGGGAGCGCAGCTTTTTTAGACCGTCATGAGCGTAACAAGGCGCTGATTTCACGCTCAAGCGCTGAGCGTTCAGCATTTTTTACTGGTCGCCAAGAGTTGAAGAATGTTCAATTTTGTGCAAAACGCAGCGCTTATCACTGTCGCTTTTCACCCAGCCATCCAATCACAGTGCAGGAGGGGCGGGACAAATACAACACCAACCAACCGCCACATTATGCGTGTACAACATAAAAAAATGAAAACAAGCAGTTTAATAACTGAACAAAATAATTTAAAACAAGAGCCAGAGCAAACACTTTACATTGCATCAGCATTTTTATATAGAATCAATACAGAAACAAACTATCTGTTAAATGAGATACTAGTAACACTTCCATGGATATTCCGTATCATACCAAGCAGAGTCTGAACTGAAAAAAAACGCTGTGCTGCCAAAACGCTCTCAAGCGCCCACAGCGAGACGTTTTCTGCAGAGCGCCTAGCATTTTCAGCCAGCTAAAACACTTTGGTGGACACGCGGCCTTATGCCGGTTTCACGCGCACGCACAAGCAACGTGCAAGCAGCGCAGAAGCTGTGCATATGGAGAGCGGGACCAGCACGCGCCCATTGTGCTTTCACACGGGCAGCGTTTGTTGCGCACAACTGAACCGTGGCTTGGGTTGTGCAAATACAGATGAGTAACGTCCATTCTGTCACCTTTTCCGGTGTTCTCCTCCGACCCCTGTCTGTCTGTGCTTTGATTTATGATGGGCAGCATCTACTGCGAATGCGACCATATTCCTCTATGTCCCGAACACACATGCATATAACATGCTGTATATAGGTAGTTTACATGATAAAAGTAACCTTACAGTTAGAGAGATATGTCTCTAGTTTTAATCATTTAAACAGGTCTTTGAAGTTTGATCAAAAACGTGTTGTGTTTTCGTGTATTTTTGTTTTTTTTTCCCACAGCACTAGGTGTCATTATGTTGATTGTGAAACACAGAACACTTCACTACTTGATTTCATGGTAAATTTTTTATTTTATTTTTTCCTGAAAATTAGGTCAATTTTGATCTAGAACAATGTACTGTGGCTTTAACTCAGCATGAGCAGCTCGTTAAATTAAACTGCGCCAAAACGATCGCAGCACTGCTGTTTCTGCTCTGCTCCAGCGATACAGCGTCTGTGAATGCTCTAATCCCGGGTCGCCAACTAGCGGACTCCGGTCTGAATCCGGACCGCGAAGCCTTTTGATGTAATGAAATAAATAAATGCCAAATGCCATTTAAAAAAATTACATTTATATCAGGCAGCTCAGTAGAACTGTTTGGGTTGCGCGTTAGCGGGTGTGTAAGCAGCGAGTATTTTTTTCGGCGCCCATGTTAACAGATTAGAGCATTCACACCGCACGCAGGAGCAGAGCAGAAGCAGCAGTGCCGCGATTGTTTTGGCGACGAGTCTATTTTTGCTGCGCTGCTCACGCTGAATTAAAGCCACAGTGGATTGTTCTTGATCAAAACTGACATGATTAACAAGAAAAAAAAAACACATTTCACATGAAATCATGTAGTGAAGTGTTCCGTGTGTTTCACAATCCCCATATGACATCCAGCGCTGTGAAAAAATAAAATACACGAAAACACAACACTGCCAGAAGTTTTTGCCCAATCTTCAAAGGCCCGTTTAAATGATTAAAACTAGAGGCATATCGTCTCGGTTACGTATGTAACCCTCGTTCCCTGAAGGAGGGAACAGAGACGTACGTCGGAACTGACCGACGAATCGGGATCTATTTTCAGAGACCAATCTTCTTCGAGTGTATAGAAACGAGCCAATAAACATTGGCATGCGGTTCACACACCGCTCCACAGCGCGGGTATAAAACACGGAAGTGAACAACGCATACCGCTTTTACAACTGAGGAGCCGAGATGTCACTCGGGCCTGCAGCTGAAGCACAGCACCTGGCGACGGGACGTACGTCTCCGTTCCCTCCTTCAGGGAACGAGGGTTAAATACGTAACCGAGACGTTCCCTTTCAGTCGGTCACGTTCGACGTACGTCGGAACTGACCGACGAATTGGGATCCCTAGAAAAACGCCAGGGTGCTGGCCCTTTCAGCGCCCTGCTTAAGCTCACTGGGTGCTCCCATTTGGAGCAGCAGACAGGGCTTAAGGCAGGGAGGTCCGACACTGCTGTTTCTGCAAGACGCTGGGAAAGCGTGCCTGTCTCGGGAGATGGTACGCTGCGGAGCCACGTCCTCCGGAGGAGGAGAGGTGGAAATACTCATACGGACTAACCTGTCTGGGTAGTAACTACATATGGCAGTCTCTGGGGTGGATCCAACCTGGTCCCAGGGGGGAAAGAACACACCCAGAGACTTTCAAGGGAAAGACACGGGGCTAGCCGAGTAGGGTAGCTGGTACCGTGGAGAATACACATATGGGGTCGCCGTGAGGGAACCGCTACATATGGACCCACACACAATCCACAAGCATACGGGTGCAGGCCTGTCGTCCACAGGGGTGACGGAGGAGCTCGACAGGGTTCACCATTTCTGGGGAACACAACTGGAGAAGATAAACGCACGTATCCGGCCATAGGCGGGAGTGGCGTAGCAAGCCGACACAGGAACGGGTTCTTCGCGTCTACCGGCCGTTGGAGGCGAGTACACGGGAAGAAAAAACGGTTCCACACGGAGGCTATAAAATCTAGCGAACGTGTTAGGTGTCGCCCAGCCCGCAGCTCTACAGATGTCTGTCAGCGAGGCGCCTTGAGCCAGCGCCCAGGAGGAAGCAACACTTTTTGTGGAGTGTGCTCGCAACCCGAACGGGCAAGGCACGTCTTGCGATTGGTACGCTAAGACGATAGCATCCACTATCCAGTGGGCTAACCTCTGCTTGGAGACAGCCTTTCCCTTCTGCTGGCCTCCGTAACAGACGAAAAGCTGCTCTGAGGTCCTAAATCTTTGTGTCCGGTCAACGTAAGTGCGAAGAGCGCGGACGGGACATAACAAAGCCAGGGCTGGGTCTGCCTCCTCCGGGGGCAGCGCTTGCAGGTTCACCACCTGGTCCCGAAAGGGAGTGGTAGGAACCTTGGGCACGTATCCGGGCCGGGGTCTCAGGATGACGTGAGAGTTACCGGGCCCGAATTCTAGGCACGATTCTGTGACCGAAAATGCATGCAGGTCCCCCACCCTCTTGATTGACGCCAATACAGTCAGAAGAACCGTCTTCATGGACAGGATTTTTAACTCAACGGACTGCAAAGGCTCAAAGGGAGGGCCCTGAAGTGCTCTGAGCACCAGGGCTAAGTCCCAAGAGGGTAGCGAGATAGAACAAGGAGGATTTAGTCTCCTCACACCTCTGAGGAACCTGACGATTAAGTCAGTGCTTCCCTACGGACTTACCTTCAACTACATCGTGATACGCCGCTATTGCAGCGACGTACACCTTTAGTGTGGAGGGAGACAGCCTTCGCTCCAACCCATCTTGTAGGAAAGAAAGCACGACATTAATCGAACACCTTCGGGGGTCTTCAGGGCGAGAAGAACACCAAACAACGAACAGGTTCCACTTCAAAGCATAGAGGTGCCTCGTAGAGGGGGCTCTAGCTGCAGCGATGGTGTCTACCACAGCTTGTGGCAGGCCACCTAGAACCTCCGCGTCCCGTCCAGGGACCAGACATGGAGTTTCCAGAGGTCTGGACGCGGGTGCCATAGAGTGCCCCCTCCCTGAGAAAGAAGGTCCTTCCTCAGGGGAATCGGCCAGGGTGGGGCTGTCGCGAGGAGTGAGAGTTCGGCGAACCAGGTCCGGTTGGGCCAGTAGGGCGCAACTAGCAAGACCTGCTCCTCGTCCTCCCTGACCTTGCACAGAGTCTGTGCTAGAAGGCTCACTGGGGGAAACGCATATTTGCGTAGGTCCCGGGGCCAGCTGTGCTCCAGTGCATCTGTGCCGAGGGTACCCCCGCTCAGGGAATAGTACCACTGGCAATGGAACAAGTCCGGAGAGGCAAACAGGTCCACCTGCGCGGCTCCGAAGAGGTCCCATATCAGCTGGACAGACCGGGGGTGGAGTCGCCACTCTCCCGGAAGTGGACACTGACGAGAGAGCTTGTCGGCTGTCTGGTTCAGCGCACCAGGGATATGAATGGCACGAAGCGACCTCAGATGCTTCTGACTCCACAGGAGGAGGTGGCGGGCGAGTTGGAGCATGCGACGGGAGCGTAGACCACCCTGACGGTTGATGTACTGCAAACCAATCTTGGGGATGGATGCATTCGAAGATGCGTTTCTGCGTTAACATTTTGAACGGAAGTCTGTGCAGGGCCCGATTCAAAATGCGCAGGTCCAAGATTGGCCGTAACCCACTCCCTTTCTTGGGTACAATGAAGTAGGGGCTGTAAAACCCCGACTTCATATCAGCTGGAGGAACCGGCTCGACCGCGTCCTTCGCCAGTAGGACATCGATCTCCGCCCGTAATACATGGGCATCGCTGCTCCGCACTGAGGTGAACAGGATGCCCCTGTATTTGGGGGGCCAGCGCACGAACTGAATCGCGTAACCGAGTCTGATGGTACGGATGAGGCGAGACAGCCCCGGGAGCTTTAACCAGGCTCCCAGAGACTGAGCAAGCGGGACCAATGGCACCACAGACGGACCCGGGGTGAGGCAGCGAGGTGGGATGTTCAGACCTGACTCGGACGGCCCGGAGGCGACCCGGAGAAGGGTCTGAACATCCCGAGGTGGGGAAGTGTGGGGGAGAGAAGGCCCGGGGGCGTTCTCTAGCCTCACACCTCCCCCTGGCGGGAAGAGGGAAAGACTGGAGTGGCAAGGCCCAGGGGCGTCGCGCACAATGATCTTGGCCCTCTTGGGGCCCAGGGACATAGGAAACTGCTCTTTTAATGAGAATGTGGGTACCACTGAGCTCATCAGTGGCAGACATGTTGAAATGAAGGTGTTGTTGGCCCCCTGGTCCTCCTCCGGGGTGGGGAGGGGTGCGGACACCATCTCCCTCAGAGAAGCTCCCTCCGTCCCTGGGCTGCCCGTCTCAGGGCCGTTTACCCTTACGCTTCCCTCCAGACTTAGCGGGGCCCTGAGCGGGTTGGGCGGCCCCCTTGCGTCCGGCGCCTGCTTGGAGGCTGCTGCTTGGGTTTAGCAGGGGCGGAGGCGGACACAGGAGGTCGCCCTCGGTGACGAGCAGGAGGAGGCGCTGCAACCGGCGGCTGGGTGAAGGCAGCAGCGGTCCGCCGGGGCAGGATGTTCTTAATCGCCTCCGTCTGCTTCTGTGCCACCGAGAACTGTTGGGCGAAGCTCTCGATGGCGTCGCCGAAGAGGCCGGCCTGACTGACAGGGGCGTCGAAGAACCGCACTTTGTCGGCCTCACCCATATCAGCCAGGTTCAGCCACAGGTGGCGTTCCTGGACCACCATAGTGGACATTGCCCGACCCAGGGAGCGGGCAGCGACTTTCGTCGCCCGGAGGGCGAGGTCCGTCGCTGTCCGCAGTTCCTGCATCATCCCTGGGTCGGCACTACCCTCATACATCTCCTTGAGCTCTTTGGCCTGGTAGATGTGCAGGAGCGCCATGGCATACAGCGATGATGCGGCTTCCCCACAGGCGGCGTAAGACTTGCCCAGTAACCCAGTAAGACTTGCCTGGGACACAGTTGCATCACCACGGCGCCCTCGACCGGAGGTATCCCCACGTAGCCCTTAGCCGCACCACCGTCGAGGGTAGTGAGGATGGGGGAGTCAGTCGATCGATGACGGGCACTGTAGGGTGCCGACCACGACTTTGTGAGCTCCTGATGCACCTTCGGGAAGAATGGCACTGGGGCGGGGCGCTGAGAACCAGCACGGGCCGCCCCAAGATACCAGTCATCCAACCGCAAGGGTTCAGGACACGGTGGAGGGTTCCACTCGAGCCCGACACTCGCGGCGGCCCGGGAGAGCATAGCCGTAAGTTCTGGATCCGGCTCGGACAACGCTACCACACCCGAAGGGGGCAACGCAGCCGGGTCGTCATCTCCAGAACCCATTAGCTCATCCTCCGATGCAAATGCAAACTAAATCATATCCTCAGCCGGAGCCCCAAAGGAAACGGCTGGCCCCCCCATGAGAAGGACCAGCGCACTCCTCCAAAAGCTCCACCGGGGCAGCAGAGGGTGGGAGGGGCCCAAGGGGTTTTTGGCCCGTCGGGGAAGCCCTGACCGTCATCCTCAGATCTCCACCAAAGGCATCAGCCAAAGTAGCAGCCCTCTGCTTTGCAGCGGGAGGACCACTAGATCGGGGGATGCTCAATGGGACTCCACCCCTTTTGAGGTATTGGAGCCTAGGCCTAAGCACTGCGATGGTCATGTTCCCGCAGTGGGAACATGAGTCATTCACGAACGCTGCCTCAGCGTGCTGAACGCCCAAACACGTGAGGCAACGATCATGACCGTCAACTGGGGACAGAAAACGCCGGCATCCAGAAACACACGGTTTGAATGACATCTTGAAAAAGACGCAGGGTCAAACCGTGTATGCTCTTTTAGGAGTGGAAAAACTGCTCTTTTAAAGTGCTGAAGCACTCAGGGAGATGGCCGCGGCTCCCCGCGGTCCGATAGTGCAAGCCCGCGGGTGAGCACTCAAAAGGAAACGCCCAACGAACCAACACAGGAACTCTTTTTGTTTCTGCAGCCACTCGCTGAATCGCGCTGTCACGCCAACACCAGAAGAACAGACTCGTCTCACGAACACTCTCTCGCAGAAAACAGTCTTGTGTGATGAACAACAAAACCATCGGCTCCGAACTTGAAAGCGGTATGCGTTGTTCACTTCCGTGTTTTATACCCGCGCTGCGGGGCGGTGCGTGAACCGCATGCCATTGTTTATTGGCTCGTTTCTATACACTCAAAGCAGATTGGTCTCTGAAAATAGATCCCAATTCGTCGGTCAGTTCCGACGTACGTCGAACGTGACCGACTGAAATGGAACTTAACTTTAATGTTACATCTATCATGTGAACTACTTATATACAACATGTTATATGCATGCGCGTTTGAGACATAGGGGAACAAGGTCGCATGTGCAGCGGATATATGCTGCCCATCATAAATCAAAGCATGAGACAGACAGGGGTCGGAGGAGAAGACCGGAAAATGCTACAGAATGGACAATATTCGTCTGTATTTCCAATACATGCTGTTTCACTAAACGAGGTTCGGGAGGAACATGTCAGATAATTGACACAGGTGGAGAGTACTCAGCTAATCAACAAAGGGGTATATATACGCAGCCGTCCTACCTCCATTTTGTTGACAGTTTTTTCAGCATCCCTCCACCACCCCTTCTCCACATCTTGCCCTATCTTTTAGTTCTAAACCACTTACATACGGGGGGTACTCTGGGTTCGGGCCGAAGTCCGAGCTCGAAGCCCTCCCCCCCGGACAGCACGCCAAATACGCAATTCAATTAACTCTCTACAAATTATATGTAAGTGTGAACTCGTGAAACGAGCCGCGGTTGTAACGAATGTCCACTGGAAGGCAAGTTGAAGAACCCAAGTGCAGTTTATTATAACTTAAAACTTAACATAAATCAAAACAAAGACTTGGCAAAACAAAACAAAGGCTCCCGCTCTCCATAAGCACTGCTTGTGCCCTGCCAACACTGCTTGCGCATGCGAATGGGTGGCAAAAAATGCATTTATTCTTCCTGCATCCTTGTATGAGGCCTGTGTGTGTCATTTGCTCTGAATCTCTTGAGGTTGTCAAAAGTGGAAACATTAAATAAAATGTTTCTTGCACTGTTTAATTTTTCCAAGACTGGTGGCACCTGTTTGTGTTTCTGGATGATATTGCTAATGATATTTTACCAGTGCAATTTGAAGCACAGAAGAGAGCAGTGTTCAATATTAGATACATTTAGTTAAGTAGAGACTATACATGTGAATGAACATAAAATGTGTTATGAGATTTCTGATTTTTTGTTTAAACCAGGGGGGTTTGTGTTCATTGATTTGTTTTTATTTATCTCAGTTCAGCAGAAAAAAAGCACTTTATTTGCTAGTAATGTTGAAATGAATGTATTTTCAGTGCAGATTTAGAGATGAAGGCATTTTTAGTTCATCATATTTTTGTCAGACATGGTTTACTGGTTGAATTTAGATATTTTGACCAAAGCAACTTAAAGGACATAACAGAACGACAACAAAATGAGATCAATTTTGTAAAGGATTACAGATATGAGCAGACATGTTTTGTCCATATGAGAACATATTAAATTTTGTTCAATAAAGAACAAATGTTATCTACACTTATTTCTTTTGTCCGGCAATAGACATAAATTATTGTTTTTAGGTATATAATTGTCCGGACCTCGGCCGGTGAGGAGGGTTAATTTACTGGACCTCAAGCAAATTTAGTTGAAGACCCCTGTTCTAATCTGTTAACTTGGACGCCCTAAAAAAAATATGCGCTGCTTATGCTCTGCTGATGCATGCAGTGTGAAACCGGCCTGAGGGAATGATCTCTACGTGGTTGGTGTCCACCTGACTTGACATTAATCACCACCATCGCTTTTTTGATGACGTATAATTTCACATTGATGTGAATATCCAATCTATCTGCTTTACAAGTCAGATGCAAATGCACATATCCAGATATATTTCCGCATATGAATGAGGCCTGAAACCGATCTGAGAATATCAGAATACATGTTCTTTTTACCTGCGTACATGTTTGTGGGTCATATCTGATCTGTGCCACATGGGATGAAACCATGAACCATGTAATGTAAATGTGGCCTCAGTTTCTATGTGATTTGCTGTTTTGTGTGATTTAGTTACAAAGAGCAGAAGACCACAGTAAATATCGGTGCAGAATTTACACGATGGAAAACTCTAATAGCACAGAAGGGAATGAAAAGTGATGTGGAACTGGCAACTTTTCTTCTCAACAGGTGGGGAAACAAACACATTATGATATTACAATTTACCCTTGATTTCAATTTTCAACATTAACAATCTACCTGGCCAAAATGCATAATTCATTTTTGCCAGAGAGTGAATAGGCCATAGCATGTAACCTGGCTTTAAAATGATGTACATTGTGAAGCAAATTCCACACCCTTGCATTAAGGGTGCTTAAATATTCTGAATCCCATCAGCCAAAATATTCAAGGGGTAGACGTAAACCTAAAAATACTTTGATTTGCCTCTTTGTATTTTCATGTGGGCTGTCATAACATTGTCTTGGTTATTGGGTTTTCTCAGAGATGAATGACTTTTGCATGTTTGCATGTGCCTTCATAAAATAAAAAATAAAAATTCACTGGTAATAGTCATCTTAAGAATGATCTGTTATACATTTGAAGCCTGTTATCAGCATACCATGGATTTGTTTGCAAAAAAAAAAAAGTTTTGTATCTGTAAATATAGTAATATAGTATGAAAAGTACTAATTTATTTTGCTAACAGGATTCAATATGAAAAGTCAGACTTCCAGAATTGCCGCTTCAGCAAGAATATCAGAGAAAATCTCGTCTGGATCTTCCAGGTAGGGAACAATGCTGTTTTATATTTATAGTTTATACTATGGAGCTGTTGAATACTTAATTCTGATTGGTTGATTTTCCAGTAAACACACAGCTAAAGTAGTTACATGCAGGTTTTGACTGCATTACAGTTCTAAATCACTTCGCTAAATTATTTCAGTTTTTTCAGATGTTCTTACTGCGCACAAAAGTAAATGAATCAAAACCCATAAAGACACAAACATTAGGATAAAAATTACAAACTATTTCCCAGTTTTTCCACACAAAATTATGTTTTGTGCACACATAAACATGTTAGTACTTTTATCATTGTACATTTAATTGCGGCGCTTGATGTTGGTATTAAGGGCACCACCTTGGACTGGTTTAAATCATTCTTGAAGGATCGATCATTTTCTGTTGGAAATTTGTGTTCTACATCTGCTAATTTAAAGGGGTACTTCAGTGCTGGGAAGATGAATGTGTATTTAAACTGGGTCATTTATGTAGTAGAAATGTGAAATTATTTGTGAATTTGGTGCCTTCTAGACTGAGAAAAGACAGAAAATGTATTTGTCTCATGTGGATGAAAGACAACTCTCAGAATGCACTTGCTTCACTGCTCAACGAGGCCACTCCCAAAGCCACGGCTACTGGTTATCACTTGCTCACCATGACACCGCCCCCACTGTTGTTTTTATTTTCATAGTAATAAAATAATTTTGTTCAGTTAGAGAATAGACACTACAATTAAAAACTGAACATATCTTTTCAATAAACTGCTCCATTATGAATGCCCGAGCTGAGCGGCCGTGCACATTTACATTCTGTGAGTGAGATCCCACCCCTATGGGCAGGTTGAAAACATGCAGAACTAGCTCCTTCTACTTGCTGTAGTCTCTGGCCAAAAAAACCTCAGATGACGCAAAATTATGATATTTGCGTTATCTGAGGATTTTTTCCAGAAATAAAATGCATAATTGCTTATCGCTGAAGTAACCCTTTAAATAGTGGTGTGCCACAGGGTTCTTTCCTTGGGCCAATTTTATTTTCATTGTATATGTGCCCTTTAGCAGTCCTTCCAGAAAAATGCGGCTTTTTTTTGTGATTGTTGCGGGCAAAAATCCTTGATTATGCGGCACGTTTTCTTAAAAAATGCGATGGGTAGCTATATAAAACATACATTTGAGTGCTTCCAATGCACAAAGTGCAATCTCTTAAAGGGTTAGTTCACCCAAAAATGAAAATTCTGTCATTAATGACTTCCCCTCATGTCGTTGGACACCCGTCAGACAGTTCATCTTCAGACACAAATGAAGATATTTAAGTTGAAATCTGATGGCTCAGAAAGGCCTCCATTGGCACAATGCACTGTGCACTCTCAAGACCCATAAAAGGTAGCCTACTAAAGACATCGTTACAAAGTCCATCTCACTACAGTGCAGGTTCTACAATAACTTTATGAAGTGACCAGAATAGTTTTTGTGCTAAAACCTAAATAACGAATTATATAGTGATGATCGATAAAAAAAAAAACCAGCATAATGAAGCTTCAAAGCGTTATGAATCAGCGAGTTGATTCATGATTCGGATCGCGTGTCAAACTGCTGAAATACGTGACTTTGGCGATCGAAACCGCTGAATCGACTCATTGATTCATAGGGAATTTGCGCTTCATCATGGTTTCACCGATATCTATGGTTTCATCTCGGGGTTTGCAGCTTTTCGATGATGTCACTTCAAAACGTTCCCATGGCAATAAGGGGAAATGGCGGCTCTTGTGTGAAGTAAACAAACATTTTTCAACTTTCTGCTAATATATATTACTTTTTTTGCAATGAAAATGCGGGGATTATGAAATCATGCTAGCCCCGCATATTTTGCATGCGGAAATAGGCAATTTACGCGGCAAAAGTGTGGTGTATTTGAAAAAATGCGGCCCCTGCATAAATATGCCGACTTTGGCTGATTATGCATTAAATCATGTGATCGCATAATCACGTTTTTCTGGAGGGACTGCTTTAGGCTCATTTTTTCGTAAATACAATATTATGTATCATCTATAAGCAGATGACACACAATTATATATTCCAATAGGTCCGAAAGGCCTCACAAACATGAACGATATGTCTTTACAAAGCTTAAAGTGTCTACTTTTATTTGTGTACACTCAAAATAAAAAACAAATGTTGTGCTTTTCGCTAAATAAAGAAAACAAACAGGATGCGCGTTTTCCCCGTCTGTCTCCCTGTGATGTCCATTCTGAAATGCGTTATAAAATTAGCTGTAACTCTGCGAAAAATTACTCCGCCACACAGACACGATGGATATCTCTTTATAAAGCTTGGAATGTCTACTTTTAAATTAAGTAATTATATTTAAAAAAATATATTCTGTTTATGTAATCCGTATGAAAACAGCGAGAGGCACAGTTCCTCCAGCTGAGCCTCATTATCTTTAATGTGACTACACCCACGTACGCGCAAAGAGATTCACATGGAAATCATCTGTGTGAAGGAACGCAAACATGTAAACGCCTCCCATCACCTCAAAACAAAGACTCGTCTTTGTCTTCGAGTTTGGAAGACACGCTGTGAGTTTACCTTGGATTTACCTGAGGAGAAAAAGAAGAACGCGATTTTAAGATGAGAATTATTAAGGTAAAACATTTCCTCTCACTTATATTAGTGTTATTGATGCATAAACTTCACATTGGCTACTAGTTGAACTATTGCTAGTCTAAAATGTGTGAAATCAACGGAAACATGCTGAAAATTAAATATAGACAGGTAGGCAACCTTTCAATGCTAAATAAAGATACACGTCCCAGATAGCAAATTGGCTTTGGGCCGGATCTGGCTAAATTTCAGCTGAGATTTTGGCCCACATACCGCATGGAATTAAGGTTGGCCCAAGTGTTGTTTGCCGAAAGTCAACCAGAGCAATGCTGGAAGCAGACCAAAACTCACCCAGAGCATTACAATGTACCCAGAAATAATCCAGAACTGGCCCACAACAACACCGTTGTAAAGGACTACTATTTTCTGAAGTTAGGTGGAGTGCCAGTCCACTACGGAACTCCGGTAAGAAGTGTGACAGGAGACAGAAGATCGTTTGACTGGTTTATATTTCGTCAGGATGACCATTTACATGTCAAACATACAGCCATTAGGCAACAGAAGTGATAAAATGTGGTTTAGTATTCATGCACGCACATTTACCACTGGCAGAAGACGGTGGCAGAAATGAAACTGAAAGTAAACAAAGACGCGATGACAGAACTGCCGTCAGCGCGCAGTACGTGCACAACTACGTAATACACATAGAAATGCTACCCATATGACGATATATATAAGGAATTAAGTACAGCCGCCCCCAGATTAGCATAGCTAATATGTAGAAGATTTAAATTTCTTAGTTCTTAACATCTGTATCATCATCGTCCGGGAGTGCTGGGAGTGGAACTAACTTAGCCACAGGTCGAAGATACAGGCGATCCTTTATCCTGACCTTTGCTGACCTAAAGTGGCCATCCTCGCTGGGCACCAGACTCTCAATCCTACCAATGGGCCAGTGAGCACGAGGCAGTTGTGAGTCCACCACCATCACCGCAGTACCCTCAGTCAGATCCTGAGTCTCACGCTGCCATTTAAGACGTGGTTGAAGGTTAGGGAGGTAATGTCTGGTATAGTACACCCAGAAGTGATCAGCTATAGTCTGAGCATGACGCCATCGACGCTTAGACAATGGTTCTGGAGTGTAGATCACTTGGGGTAACGTGGCATCCCGCCGCCCCATGAGGAGGAAATTGGGGGTGACTGGGTCTATATCAGCTACATCAGACGAAACGTAGCCTAGTGGCTTGCTATTCAGGATACCCTCTATCTCTACTAACACAGTTTGCAAGACGTCTTCAGGCAGGGATTGACTTCCTACAACCACCTGCAGGGCTGACTTCACAGATTTTATCTCACGCTCCCATGCGCCGCCGAAATGCGGTGCCGCAGGAGGATTCATCTTGAATGTAATCTGATGGTCAGCCAGCCGTTCCTGCAGTTGAGGTTCCATTCCTCTGAAGGCCTCTCTTAGCTCTGTTTCGGCACCTCTGAAATTGGTCCCTTGATCAGAGAGAATTTCTGAAGGAGTACCCCGCCGGGCTATGAAACGTCTCAGGGCAAGTAAGAAAGCATCGGCATCCAGACTGTTGAGGAGATCGAGATGTATGCAACGGGTAGTCAAGCATTTAAAGATCACACCCCATCGTTTTTCTGAACGACGGCCCACTTTGACAGCAAAGGGCCCGAAACAGTCGACACCTGTCGAAAAGAATGCAGGTTGATGAAGTCGTAGGCGAGCCAAGGGTAAGTCAGCCATAATGGGTACTGTTGGCTTAGCCCTCCACCTCTGGCATTGCACGCACCCCCTTTGGTGTTGCTTAACCGCTTGCCGACCTCTCAGGACCCAGTAGTAACGACGGAGCTCAGCAAAAACTCTGTCCGGCCCTGGATGAAGCAAGCGTTCATCAAAGTCCTGAATGAGGAGCTTAGTGATGGCATGATGAGGGTCTAGCACTACCGGGTGAGTCTCAGTTGAACTCAGGCCTTCCAACCTTCGGAGTCGTCCCCCAACTCGGATTAAACGCAATGCCTGATCAAACTCCGGGGCTAGGGTGTTCAAACGACTAGAAAGGGGAACTGGTTTACCTGCCTCCAAAGCCTTGAACTCCAGAGGGAAGGACTCAGATTGAGACTGACTCAGGATAGCTGCTTCAGAGCTTCGAAAATCAGGACTTGGTGTTCCTGCATCAAGGGTAGCCGCCCCGTGAAGGGACTGGTGAGTTGCTTTAACCAGGGCTTTCCAGGAGGTGAATCGAGCTGTGTCAGGCATTTGTGGATTCTGGCCATCAACAGTTAACCCACAGAATACGGCCTTCCTGGTTTCTGAGGAATCATCTCGATTCTCCATAGGAGGTATCGCCGGCCACTGATCTGGTGGTCCACGGAGGAAATGAGGTCCCTGATTCCACCGACTGGGACTTGCCAGCTCTACGAGTGTCTTCCCACGGGTGATGTCGTCTGCCGGGTTATTCGCTGAGTCCACATATCTCCATGAATGCAGGTCAGTCAACTCCTGGATCTCAGCCACTCTAGTGCCGACGAAGACTTTATACCTGCAGGACTCCGACTGTATCCAGGTCAAGACAGTAGTAGAATCGGTCCAGAGTGTCGTTGTCTCAATGTGGATGGTCAGCTCTTGCAATAGAAGCTTAGCGAGCTGCGCACCCGCCAGGGCTGCACAGAGTTCCAACCGTGGTATCGTCAGTTGCCGCTTGGGAGCTACCCTCGACCTGGCCATCATGAAGGAGGTGTGGATTTCACCCTGTTGCTCGATAAGCAGGTACGCTACAGCTCCGTACGCCACCTCAGCCGCATCACTGAAAATGTGCAAGCTGAATCTTGATGTCTCCTCCTTGAAATGTGAAGGGATGTAACAACGGGGAAACACTACCTTAGTGAGGTTAGGTAACTCATGTTCCCAAGCTCTCCATCTCTCAAGAAGATCTGTGGGAAGGTTGGGATCATCCCAACTTCTTTGTTTAGCCCAGAGCTTTTGGACTAGAACTTTAGCCCTGGTGGTGAAGGGGCTGATAAACCCCAAAGGGTCATATTGGGACGCCAGGACTTTGTAAATGTGCCTCATGGTTGGGAGACACTCTGACGTTGGGCGGTGTCTGTAACCCAGGCGATCATCTAGGCAGTGCCACATCAGACCTAGAGCTGGCTCCTGAGGGTCGGAATGATTCTTCTGCAGCCATAGTTCTATACTCTGTGCTTTCGCATTTGCGGGTAACTGCTCAACAACAGAGGGGGTGTTGCTGGCCCACTGCCGTATTTCAAACCCCCCAGAGGCGAGAAAGGATCTCATCTTGCTGACTAACTGTCTGGCTTGTTCCACAGTGGGGAGGCTCTGTAAGCAGTTGTCCACGTAGAAGCTCTTTTCTATGGACTGTCTCACTCCTTCATCACCGGCCTGCTGGTCTCTGACGTGCTTCTGCAGCGCAAAGGTCGCACAGCATGGGCTGCAGGTTGTTCCGAAGGGCAAGACTTCCCACTGATAGACTTCAGGCTGATCTCCTTCCGCATGTTTCGCCAAATGAACCTCAGAAGAGGTTTGTCCTCTGGCAGGAGTCTCACTTGATGAAACATTGCCCGTATGTCGCCGCTGATAGCGACTGGATACTGTCGGAATCGAATCAGGACTCCTAGTAATGAAGCACCAAGGCAAGGGCCAGGAATGAGCTGCTGGTTGAGGGAGAGACCTTGATGGACAAAGGAACAGTTGAAAACAAGTCTGTCTTTACCATTGTGGTGGACAAGATGATGTGGAATGAACCACGTTTCCTTATCTGCATGTAGAACCTCTAGCGGGACCTTGACTACATATCCTGCATCTAAGAGCTTCTGGATCTCAGCCTCATAAACCTTAGCTTTTCCTGGATCTCTGCTCAAGCGTTTCTCCGTGCCCCTGAGATTGGGTAAAACTGAATCCCTGGTACCCTTCAATTGTGGTGCATTTGGTGTGCGTATGAGGGGGGTAGCATAACGCCAGATTCCATCCACTTCCACTCGCTGAGTTCTGTTCTCCAGTAGCTCCATGGCTATTTGGTCCTGCCGGGAACGCACTACCAGCTTCTCGTTGCGGTAAGGAAGGATATCCAACTGCCACAACTGTTCGACCTGTTGGAGAATAGGATCTCGCACTGATGAAAGGGAAGTAAGCAAACATTGCTGAGGTGACACTTGGTCCCTGCAGAACCCAACCGAGCTGCGTATGTACAGCTGCTGGGCCGCCATCTGGGCCTAATCTGATGGGCTCCTTTGCAGTGATTAGGCTTGGGTAATCGGATCCAATTAAGAGAAGGGGCTGAATCTTACTGAATGATGGAAGAGGAATATCCTTTAGGTGACTGTAGCTCCGCTGAAGCCTCTTGGTAGGGTACGTCTGTTCAGTCAAGGTCAGGAGAGGTGCAGAGAATACACCAGCCAGGTTGTACCTCTCTTTCGGTCTGGACTGTGGTGAGAGCTGAAAGTGGACTGACTGTCCCTCCAACTGGGTAACATCATGGCGGATGGTGCGAAGGGCCATAACCTCCCTTTTGCCCTTTAGTCCTAGCTGCTGGACCGCCGCGGGGAGAATAATGCTGCGCTGTGCACCGTCATCAAGGATAGCGTAGGTTGGTATAGACTTTTCGCCTTTCCACAGCAGCACGGGGGTAACCTTGAGTAAAACACGTCCTGTATGGCTAGGTGGCGTCACGTAGATGCGGTCACTTGATGTTGTCACTAGCATGATGCTCGGGCCTTGTTGTGCTATGCGGTGCAGAACCCTGAGATGTACGTCCCCACATTCCCCACATGGTTTCTTCAAAGTGCACTCGTTACAATTGTGGCTGGTGCGTCCGCATTTCCAGCATCTCTTACCTTCCTTTATCCACTTGACAAGTCGCTCAAGAGGGCATTCAACAATCTTACTGCACTGAGAGAGGTAGTGCTCTTCGCTGTGACAGAATAAACACAGGCGCTTGGTTCCCTTAAGTGGCTGCTGGTGTGGAAGAATCTCGGTAATGACAGGGTGTACGTCTTTAACCTCCTTGGGCTGATTACTACCATGATAAACAGAGATGGCCCGGGTGTGCGGCTTAATAATAGATGGACGCTCCCTACGTGGCGCGGGAGCCTTCTCAGTGTGGTAGCGTTGAGCCATCTTCGATGAAAGCCGTTGAGCCTCGGCCTTGACTTTCAGCCACTCCGCAAGGTCATGCAAATTATATGGATTAAGACTGTCTGTACTCAGTCTTCCCTGTAACTGGAGGTGCTCTATGAAACCATCCCTGTAGTGTTTAGGGAGTTTACTAAGCAGCCTGTCAACATGACCAGTACAGGTAAGCTCTCTTCCTTGTGGTCCCTCCAGAGATGTAAGCATACCCACCAGAAGATCAACGTTTAGAGCAAAGTTCTGGAATGCTTTCGAATCTCCAGCCCTGATATCTGGTGAGTTCATTAGAGCCGCAACTTCACTTTGTGCTAGCTGGTGTGGTTGGCCATATTGGCGCTGCAGAGCTGCCATAGCTGCTGTGTAAGGTGCAGGATGGTGACGACACGCTTGGGCTATCAGTCTAGCTTCTTCCAGAACCAACTGCTCCATCAGCACACAATATTTGTAGTGTTCTGTGAGCTCAGTGTGGGGGTTCAGCAGATTGTCGAGGGCTATCTTCAGATCTGTGAACTCTCTTTCACTGTCATTTACAAGTTTTGGCAGCGATGGGACTGGGACTGGTTGAAGTGCAGGTGCCGCAGGTGCTGGCTGGCATACTGGATCGTTGAAGAAGGATACCAGTTCTGCACCGAATACTGACTAAGGGGCTGAGGTGCATAATATCCCATGGGTGAAGGCTGATACAGATCTGGCGCAGGTGTTGGTTGGTACTGTAACTGGCTATGTGCAGGGATCTGTAATTGGTAGACTGGTGGCACCGGAGTATTGCGTACGGTCGTGGATATAGGTAGCTTCACTGATGTGATGGTTTGCGGCAAAGATGCTATGAGGTTGTAGGAAGCAGAAGAGGACGTTGCACTGCATGCCACTGGTGTCTGCCTCACATAGGTCGCTGCTGGCAGCTGATTAAAGGGTTGAGATGTGGGTGTGCTGTACACCATATGAGCTGTAGTCGGAGATGTCTGCCACCATCCTGACCGCTGGGAGACGTCCCTGGGTACCCCAAGGCATGGAGTGAGTGGCTCCGAATCCAGTAACGGGATGGCTGGAACTGCAGTAGCCTTTGGCCTAACGACGGGTGGTGAGTAAGCTTGAACCTGTTCCATTCGCCCAGCGAAGGGAGAAACAGTGCCACTACTTAACGACTCACACTCTGACTGGCTGTTGTATCTGTGATGTGGTACTGGAGATGTGTAACGGGAAGAGGAAGGAGATCTCATAACATCTAGCTGCTCCACTAGACCACTGAGCCCAGCGTCTATACCGTCCCTACTGACTATGGCAGGACCTGGTCCATACTGCAAAGATGATAACTCGTGCCTAGTCGGCTGTACCCCAGTCGAGGCGGGCTCGGCCTGCCCACTGAGGGTCAACGATGCCGCTGCATGGTCCGTCTTTGGCTGCTGATATGGCTCGTAAGGCCCAGAAACTGGCAGAAGGGATTTGGGCAAGGCTACCTCATAAGCCTGCAAATATGAAGGTATCTGACGAGCCCTGGCTTGCAGTTGAGCAGGATGCGTGGTATCTGGTGAATAACGTGGTGTCTGTGGCTCCATGTCACCGTAGTGGCTATAGCATCCGGCTCGAAGGACCAAATGTAAAGGACTACTATTTTCTGAAGTTAGGTGGAGTGCCAGTCCACTACGGAACTCCGGTAAGAAGTGTGACAGGAGACAGAAGATCGTTTGACTGGTTTATATTTCGTCAGGATGGCCATTTACATGTCAAACATACAGCCATTAGGCAACAGAAGTGATAAAATGTGGTTTAGTATTCATGCACGCACATTTACCACTGGTAGAAGACGGCGGCAGAAATGAAACTGAAAGTAAACAAAGACGCGATGACAGAACTGCCGTCAGCGCGCAGTACGTGCACAACTACGTAATACACATAGAAATGCTACCCATATGACGATATATATAAGGAATTTAGTACAACCGTAATCCCCAGATGTCAGCCAGAATAGAGCCAAACTGCCACCACCTTTACCCCAGAACTCAGCCACAACTTACCCAGAAACTCCAGAAAACAGCCATAACTGAGTCAATATTATGCCCCCAAAAAGTCCCCAAAACTGAACCACAAATTATCCGTGTGTAATAATTATATATTGTACAAGGAATAATAAAAGAATGACACTACACACATGTAAAGTACAGCATTTTATTGAGAGGGGAAGAAAATCTCAGCCAGAAACAAGGAAAAATAAAAAATGTGAAAAAGATAAATCAATAGTAACTTTTTTAGTAACAAAAGCAACAA
Source organism: Romanogobio albipinnatus (assembly GCA_023566225.1). NCBI lineage: Eukaryota > Metazoa > Chordata > Actinopteri > Cypriniformes > Gobionidae > Romanogobio > Romanogobio albipinnatus. The sequence goes on along the minus strand of CM042263.1, from coordinate 29,812,722 downwards.
ATAGTCACAATACAAGAATAATAAAAAGAGCAATACATAAAAATGTATGTTACAAAAAAAATGCAATTTAAATACAGAAATACAGAAACGCACTGAAACAGAAGAAAACATGCAAACAGAAAAAAACACCAGCAAATTAAAAAAACATCTTCATCAGTTTGACAACACACATGCTGCAAATATTCACAAGTCACAACAACCAAATATAGAAACTCGCTGCAAACGGCAAGAGACTTCAACGTCCTGCAACAGAAGAAAACGCATGCAAATAGGAAAAACACCAGCAAGTGAAGAAAACATTAGTTTCACAACACACATGCTGCCAATACAATGCAACCAATAAACAATAATAATAATAATAAATACACCACTGTCGAGTAGATATTTTTGATATATTGTTCGTCTGCCATTTGCAGCGCATTTCTGTATTTGTTTTGCGTATTTGCAGCACGTGCTGTCAAACTGATGAAGATGTTTTCTTAATTTGCTGGTGTTTTTTCTATTTGCATGCCTTTTCTTTAGTTGCAGCGTGTTGAGCCCTCTCTACGGTGTGCACAACACAACACAATATAAAAAGCAAACATAAGTTCACAACACAACAAAAACAAGCCCCGACACAACAAAAACAAGCTACAACACAACAAAAAAGCTACAACACAAATAAATCAAGCCACAACACAACGAAATCAAGCCACAACACAACGAAATCAAGCCACAACACAACGGAAATGCTCCCAACAACTCGGGGGCACTCGGAGCATGGTAAAGTTGCCACTATTCTATAGAATCGGCAATCTTACAAAGATATCAATACCACAATTAGTTTTAACAGTATGTAGGCTAACCATTTTATCGACATTAAAAATTATTACAAAATCACCTACATGCATTATAGCTGCATATTTAAGCTTGAGAATGCTTTGATTTTTGAATTGATATTTCATATCGATATACAACTGCACACTTAAAACTGATCGTAATGTTTAAATATTTGTAAGACTGGCGATTCTATAGAACCATGCAAGGAAAACTAACTTTACCGCACTCCAAGAGTCCCCAAGTGGTCGGGAGCATTTCCGTTGTGCTGCGGCTTTTTCGTTGTGTTAAAATGTGCAAAAAAGCTCATGGTCACCAGCTAGATGAACCCACATTTTAATAATCTTTTCGACCTCCAGCTCAGTTGTCTATGCACACACAGGATTTCTTCTTACAGCCTCTAGAATAGGACGATACAAATACAGAGTTTAAAATACATTTAAATAAAATGAACAAGAGACATAAAGCATTTGTATTACAAGACACTTCCAGTCTAATAATTAAAACTTTCAACATTCATTCATGACATGAGGGAATAGTCATGAAGTTCCAGAAAGACTTAGACACAATAAAAATGCACTTACAAATCACAATTTGGTGTTTTTTAAGCTGCACGGTGCTTTCCCGTGGACACCAATCCAGTTCACCACTTTGGCAAAGTCATCTTTGATTGCTTGTCTCATAATTCACCAGAATGTGTCCTTTATGTCCACTCCCCCCAGCAATCCCAGTTCAAGTACCTGAAATATTTCTTAAGGCCCTTTCACACCGGACGCGTAACGAAAAAGCGAATATTTCGTGTGCGAATAGTTTGCGTCAAACCATTCACATCAGCCGCGACGAGTTTGCAACGTTTCAGAGCTCCAACATTACAAAACATTCGCGGCGACAGCTGAGAAAACACAGACTCTTCATCATTCACTGGAGACAAGCTTTTCATTTTCTTTTAAAGACCAAAAAGAAGGTATTGGGTGCAGTGATGTGCGGGTTGATCCAAAATGAGCGGGTGCCTGCGGTCACCCGCGGTTACGAGTCATCCAAAAATATTTTTAATGATATTCGGGTCACGGTCAGTCGGGTCGTCAATAAATCCTTATTTACCTTTTGAATGTTGATTGAATGCGTTATTAACTTTTGAATAAATGCTGACGCGGGACAAATTGCCCGCTTTCCCAAAACGTTGAACTGAGCAATGCCATTGTACCATTTTAATAGGCTGCTTTTAAACGCATATAGCTCCGAAAAGTCAGCTTTATGTATTTTCTGAGAGGGGGCGGGATTTTTGTTGGGAAAGTCGGGGGAGAGACGCACACTTCGATTAGACTGGATAAACACATGCAGCATCTTAATTGTTAAGAAAATTAAACAAAATAAATGAATAAATCAAGCCTGTATTACATAACACTAGACTATATCATACTATAATAATATGCATCTAGACAGCTGAAATGGAAGATGATGGGCCGCCACAAGAACTGCCTGCTCTCGCCGCTGCACCTCTGAGCGCACCATGTCAGGGCCTGAAACATTTTCTCAATGGCCCAAATGACGTTACGATGAGCATTTACTACTTTTAAAAAATGCGGGTCGGGTACAATATTTTCTTCTTTTTTTAAATTTGAATAAAATGAAAACTAAAAGACTTTCATATCACATGAGCCAATATGTTATTCACAATAGAACATAGATAATATATCACATGTTTAAACTCAGAAATTTTACACTTTTATCCACTTACTGAGCTCATTTCAAACTTGATGCCTGCTACAGGTCTCAAAAAAGTTGGGACGGGGGCATGTGTAGCATCTCTTCTTTTCAAAACAGTTTGGAGACGTCTGGGCATCAAGGTTATGAGTTTCTGGAGTTTTGGTATTGGAATTTGGTCCCATTCTTGCCTGATATAGGTTTCCAGCTACTGAAGAGTTTGTGGTCGTCTTTGATGTATTTTTTGTTTGATTATGCACCAAATGTTCTCTATAGGCCAATTCAGCACCAGGACTCTTTTATGACGAAGCCATGCTGTTGTAATAGCTGCAATATGTGGTTTTGCATTGTTCTGCTGAAATAAACAAGGCCTTCCCTGAAATAGACGTTGTCTGGAGGGGAGCATATGTTGCTCTAAAACCTTTTATATACCTTTTAGCATTCACAGTGCCTTCCAAAACATGCAAGCTGCCCATACCGTATGCACTTATGCACCCCCATACCATCAGAGCTTTTGAACTGAACGCTGATAACACGCTGGAAGGTCTCCCTCCTCTTTAGCCCGGAGGACACGGCCTCCATGATTTCCAACAAGAATGTCAAATTTGGACTGACCATAGAACACTTTTCTACTTTGAAACAGTCCTTTGAAACCTTGACCCACAGGACATGACAGCGCTTCTGGACCATGTTCACAAATGGCTTCCTTTTTGCATGATAGAGCTTTAGTTGGCATCTGCAGATGGCACGGCGGATTGTGTTTACCGACAGTGGTTTCTGGAAGTATTCCTGGGCCCCTTTAGTAATGTCATTGACACAATCAGGCTGATGAGTGATGCAGTGCCGTCTGAGGGCCCAAAGACCACGAGGATCCAATAAAGTCTTCGGCCTTGTCCCTTACGCACAGAGATTTCTCCTTTTGTCTTTTGATGATGGTATACACTGTAGATGATGAGATTTGCAAAGCTTTTGCAATTTTACGTTTAGGAACATTGTTTTAAAGTATTCCACAATCTTTTTACGCACTCTTTCACAGATTGGAGAGCCTCATTTCTGAGAGACTCTGCCTCTCTAAGACATACCTTTTATAGCTAAAAATGTTACAGACCTGATATCAATTAATTAGTTGCTAGATGTTCTCCCAGCTGAGTCAAAATTGTCTTGCTTTTTCAGCCATTTGTTGCCCCCGTCCCAACTTTTATGAGACCTGTAGCAGGCATCAAGTTTGAAATGAGCTCAATTAGTGGATAAAAGTGTAAAATTTCTACATTTAAACATTTGATATATTATCTATGTTCTATTGTGAATAACATATTGGCTTATGTGATTTGACAGTCTTTTAGTTTTCATTTTATTCCAATTTAAAAAACGTCCCAACTTTTCTGGAATTCAGGTTGTAATATCGTAATCTGTAGCATATGGGCAAACACAACTGCATCTGTACAGCTGTAAACACAACTACAGCTATAATCTTGTGAGAAATGCGATACCTGGCAACGGTTAATGTTGATTGAATGGCTAGTGACATCAACTGGACATTTCGTCACCTTTGTGGCCTTGTATGTGATTGGTTTAAGCCTTTTCTATCGCTTCGAGTGTTAAAAAAAAATCGGCATCGCCTCAGCACATTCGCGTTCGGTGTGGAAGCACTCATTACACAGACAGCTGATCAAAAAATAAAACCATTGCGCAAATTATTCATGCGTCAAAATCGCGTCCAGTGTGAAAGGACCTTTATACTAATTAAGTCAAAACACTAAAACAGTCAACACTAGAACTTGCTTCAACTTGGGTTGGCCTCTTTTCAGGTTGAGAATACATTTTATTCCCAAAGATTCAAATTCTTTTAATAGCCGTTTTTCTCATTACTTTGCTTACTGTCATTGTTTCCATTAAGCACTGTAAATGGGGGCTGAGAATTATTCTAGCACCTTTAACATTAAAACAAATATGCAACCACAGTAACTGCACATAAAAAAGGCTATTATTGGCTATTGCGCTGTAGATTACAGACTAAAATCTAGTTGAGATATTAAATAAAGTAGTATCAATTTACCTTGATCATGATGTATTAAAACTCCAAAAGATAATACATAATTTATATGTTAATACATAATTTTTAATAAATATGAACTAGATTATTCACATATTTTTCTGTGATTAATCATGATTAATCGCCATTAAAACACTTAAGATTTTTGTAATGTTATAATTTCATTTAATCTGCAAATTGATGTAGAAACAATTTTAAATGCTTGTTAAATGGAATATTTTTATGAATTAAGGCCAATATCACTGATACTAATACTGATGTCTCTATGAAATAAAATTTAATTGACATTTCAATGAAATAACACATTAACATTTATTAGGCTTCAAAAAATATAACTTTTAATTTAAGTGAATTTAAAAACATAAACCCATAACAAGTATATAACAAGTAGGAAATATACAGAAATTGAAGAGTTATCAAACAGTTTGCACTGCACAAATTATAAATTAATCCTTATTAAAGAGACATTGTTAGATTGTCATCATAAATGGTTACTGTCACTTTAAGATTTTCTGCTGTCGCACATGAAGCGGATCTCACGTGCGTCTCATTTCCTCACAACTCTTTACGTTCATTTAAGATGTTATTTAACTCATTTAAGACTGCTCTTATGAGGATACTCAACAAAACTGGCATTTTGGCATAATTGTGTGTGTTACTGTTAGTTAAAACGTGAAAGAGGCTGCTGCCTGTGCGCGCGATACTGGCGCGCGTCTTTCTGTGCGTCGTGTGTGTTTCACAGACTGCGCATTCTCTTGGCCTTGTCACTTTTGAATGGTTTAAAAGCATTTGCATGAATAAGAGCATGATCATATAATGTAACACTAGCCAAAGGATGACAGAAAAACGGATGCTGTTATTTACCACCTGTCTACTCCTCCCATTTCTATGATGCTTGATTTAACTTCCCGCGCCCCTGCGCAGAGATCAACAGTGCAACTGGGTTGTAGTTTGCCAGGTCGAGGTCACAAATGGGTTGAAATTAATCTGTGGATGTGTTGATCGTATGAGTAGGCGTTTCATAGAAGATCTGGCAACTGAACAACCTTGGAATAATATATTGACGTGATTATTCATGTAATGAGGTTTGGACCATACAAATTACGGGAGATTCCTGGGAGAAATAACAAAACGGGAGGGGGGCGGGAGATGGGTGTGAAATACAGGAGACTCCCGGCACAAACGGGAGTGTTGACAGGTATGTTGGGATAACCACAAAGTAGGCTACTCATTCAGTCCCATTCAATCGTTTCAAAACATCCTTAACTGCCCATTAAAATAATGTTGTCTTCTTTCCATTAAAACCTGCCTCCTTATGATTACTTTTGTATTATTAATTTTTAAATCACTTTTGATAAAAGTGTACTATTTGAATAACTGGGATAGCCTACAACACGAGGGTATTTTATGCTCTATAATATTAAACACAGCATGATATAAAAGTAGAGTTGCCAACTGTCCCATATTAGCCCATACGTCCCGTATATTGGGCCTAAATGTCCTCCACTGACCCGTTTATTGACTGCTATGCTCATCTAACCACTGATTAAGTGATTGTTCACATATTTTGCGTCTTTTGCGCGCTCAAGTTAGTTATTACATTTAGAATAACGCAATGCCGTCGTGATGCTCATGTGGTGCGGCACGCTCTTTTTTTCAAAATATTTAATATCTAAACGCGGGAGCATTTAGTTTGTTCTGCAAAGGTGTGTTCAAATAAAACGCCTTTAAACATGGCAGGAACATCTGTTTGTGTATGCATTTGTAGATTATATTGCAAACAAGTCATGATATTCAACTGTGATACTGTAATGGGAGATCCATGTTGAAAACAGTTGTGTTAATTTTTTTCAGGATTCCTTGATCAATAAAAAGTGAAGAAAAAAAAACAGCATTAATCTGAAATAGAAAGCTTTTGTTACATTAAATTGTCTTTACTGTCTCTCTTGACATGTTTGCTGCATTGTTGCTAAACAAAACTATTAATTTCTTTAAAAAATATTAATTATTAATAACCCCTTAAGCTTTATGAGGACGTGCACGGGTTGAAGCGCTATTTTTAGCACGAGTGTAATGTTTGTTAATAGATTTAACGTAAAAAAACATCATTAATCTTGACAAACTATATATCATTCTAAAGGTCTAAACCTCAAGCATCGAGGACAGACCACTGTTTTTCAATGAAAAGCTTATAACGGCTGTATTTTTGCATGAATGTAAGCAATACACATCAAAGATTGTATAAATAAAAACAGAGCACATACCACATAACGTCCTAATTACGAGCCATACACGCATCCACTGCTAAAAGTTCCAGAATGAATGGAAAGGTGAGGGTCCACTGAATAACATCCCATAGAGCATTTTTAATCCAACGAAACAATAATGGTGTAATATTGATGGTTAATCCTTTGTTTACATCGCATTTCTTCGGAGCGAAGTATCATACTAGACTGTTATGCAATAAAATAATGCACCAAAAACAGTTTCCCGGTAGCATAAAGTGGCATGGGTTTATAGCTTAGAATGTTACGAACATAATAAATCCATTTGAACTCAAAAACATGCAAAGATAGCCGGGATCTAGTCAAAAGTGTCCAACCACAGCACTCGGTTTAGTTGATGTAAAAATGTGCTCATCCAATGATATTGTCTGTTTATCTGGAGCCAATAAAAGCATTGAATCGTCATGACTGACAGAAAATGTAGCCAATGAGCACACGATTCCAACGAGACCTCTCATGTTTATATTTGTCACATGGGCGTGAATATTTATTCATTTGAATCTGGCGCGCTCTCCCCACGAGAAGCTGCGAGTTAGTTTGACACACCCCCTGTCAGCTGACAGCTAACGGGCTAACGGGCTAACTTAGTAAACAGACGGTCTCTTTGTAGTAACTGTTTGCTAATCTTACTAACTGGACGGAATTTATTATCCAATGGATCGTCAAAAGAAGTTTTTTTCTGCTGAGGAGTTTTATGTGAGCTCACTCGAAGCAGCTATGTGGAAAACATGGAGGGGAGTGAAGACAGCGATGACGGTGATATGCTTGTTGACAGAGCTGATCCAACAATATACCGGTGAGTTGCTATGTGTAGTTGTTTATGTATATTGAGAATGTGTGTGAGAATGTATTTATTTTATTGTTTCTGTGTGCTAGAAAAAATGCAATATACCAGTATGCATTATCCATATGCTGATATTTAGCATTTTTCCTAGCACACATGGGGAAAAAGTATATATAATTTTTCCCCATGTGTGTGTAAATAAAACACACATATATATATATATATATATATATATATATATATATATATATATATATATATATATATATATATAATGTTGAGACTGTATTTATTTTATGTTTTTCTGTGTGCTAGAAAAATTGCAATATACCAGTATAGATTATACATATACTGGTATTTAGCATTTTTTCTAGCACACACAGGAAAAAAAATATATATATATATATATATAATATAGGTATAAAATGCATTTTTTTCCCCTGTGCTACAAAAAAACTAATTGACGAAAAAAGAAAAGTTCTGGACGGCCGACCATCTGTGTGATTGTTGATTTTATGTCTGGCTATCAATATGAATGCTCACTGTATCACCGGCCATTAGATTGATTGTAGGACTGTGTGAGAATGTATGGGCCGCCGTCAATATGAATGCTCACTGTATAGCCGGCCGTTAGATTGATGTTTGGGCTGTGTGAGAATGTATAGGTGAGATCAATATGAATGCTGTCTAACCGACTGCCCATCAGTTTCATTGTTCATGGGATGGCCTGTAATTTAGAGTGAATGATGACAGTGTGATTGTTGATTGAATGGGCAAACTATACAGAAATATTACATGCAGTGCTAATTCTCATTCCTTTCCTTGCCATTCTACAGGCATCAGGTTGAGTCTTCAGATGAGCTATGGCATCCAAGCACCAGCCAACCAGCAGTAAAGAGAAGAACGCTTTCAGATTCTTCAAGATCTGCACTTGCTGTTGTAGACCTGAATCGGCCAGTAAAAGGCCAGTAAATGTTTTTTTTTTACATTTGCAAATTGTGTGTGTTTTTATAGCTATATATTTATATTATATTGTTATTTATATTACTAGTTATATTTATAGTTATTATACTTATATTACTTGTTGTATTTTCAGTTGCAAAGAAGTTTAGCTCTTTTTTATTAATATTTCATTTTTATTATATTTTTATAAGTTCTGTTGTACAAATAAATCACTTATACAAAGTCTTATGGTTCTGCCTATTATTTTATAGTTGAAAAAGCATTCAAGCATCATATATGATGGCTAAAACAGCTTGCAGTACCCTTCATAACATTAGGTTATCAAGTCTCCTGTAGGTTTCTTGGCACCTGGACATATTCTTAGAAAAAAGCATGCAGGAACCCCATTTTTCATGATATCTTCGTCAAATTTTAAATATAAACTGATGAGACTTGTGCCTTTCAATTCATTAACTAACTGGATTCCTCCAGGCTTATTTGCATATATTTTTACATCAAATAATAAAGTGTTCATTGTAGCACAAATCATCTTCAAGACACTTCAACTTCTATAACTGTTTGTCTTTCTAAGTTTTTTTCTACTTTAATGTTTGGGTAATAAACTCTAAAGTGTCTTCTTTTTAAAGATGTCTAAATTGTGCATGTAGTGCAAATTGTTCAGCAACTGCAATTGTTTTAGTTGGGAGATGTCATTTCTGGGGATGTGCCTCAAGCAGGGGGAGGGAGAAATGGAACAGACATAGTCTTGGAAAAAAGCTTGCAGGAACCACATTTTTCATTATATCTTCCTCAAACTTGAACTATAAACTGATAAGTCGTGTGGCTTTCAATCCATAACTGAACTGGATTCCTCCAGGTCTATTTTCATATATTTTTACATGAAATAATACAACATTCTGTGTAGTGCAAATAATTTTTGAGGCATTTCAACTATTATAATTTTTTATCTGTTTGAGAATTATCAACTCTGATTGCTTTTTAGTAGAGTCCCAAGTGTCTTCTTTCCAAAGATACCTTAATTGTGCCTGTAGCACACTGTTCTCAGGAGCTATAATTGTTTTAATTCAGGTAGGTCGTTTTCAGCTGTGAGCCCCAAAGTGGGGGTGCAGCTTAACAGGATAAAGCTATTAATTTAAATCAAATTCTTACTGACCCCAAACTTTTAAACGGTAGTGTATAAGGCTGCGTGTCCACCAAAGTGTTTTAGCTGGCTGAAAATGCTAGGCGCTCTGCTGAAAACGTCTCTGTATGGGCACTTGAGAGCGTTTTGGCAGCGCAGCGGGTTTTTTTCAGTTCAGACTCTGCTTGGTATGATACGGAATATCCATGGAAGTGTTACTAGTATCTCATTTAACAGATAGTTTGTTTCTGTATTGATTCTATATAAAAATGCTGATACAATGTAAAGCGTTTGCTCTGGCTCTTGTTTTAAATTATTTTGTTCAGTTATTAAACTGCCTGTTTTCATCTGTTGACATTGTACACGCAGAATGTGGCGGTTGGTCGGTTGTTGTATTTGTCCTGCCCCTCCTCCACTGTGATTGGACGGCTGGGTGAAAAGCGACAGTGATGAGTGCTGCGTTTTGCTCAAAGTTGAACATTCTTCAACTCTTGGCGACCAGTAAAAAATGCTGAACGCTCAGCGCTTGAGCATGAAATCCTCGCTCAGCGCCTCGGTACGCTCATGGTGTTCTAAAAACACGGCTCTCCCATTAAAAACAATTGAATATGCCAGCCAGCTGCATGAAAAAACGCTTTGGTGGACAGACGGCCTAATGCTACAAAAGCTTTAGATGGTTTGTATGTAACAATTGACATTCAATTCTATGATGTTAAAATTATTTTTAGGATTAAATTGTGCATTAATAGGTTGAGCAAATCAAATGTGTTTATATCTGTGTTACAAGCACGCCACAACGTTCCCAATCACCTGAATACTGAGCACACACACCTGCACGTCATCAGCACTGCAATCACCACCTGCACTTAAGCCCCACGCTCACACTCAGTCACTGTCTGGTATCGTTCGCACATGCACACCCTATTGCCTCTGTTTGTAACAGAATACCGGACCAACACCGCACCTGCACATCCACCAGCGAGCACTTCCGGGAACAACACCATCGCTTCTTCGCCCCCTGAGTACGTCAGTCCCATGGCCAGACCGGCGCCCTTTTCTGATTCGGCGGAGGATTGCAACGGATTCCTCCTACAATGTTCGCTGGTCCTGGAGATGCAGCCACGCCTGTACCCCGACGATAGCGCCAAGGTGGCGTTCATCACATCCCAGTTATCCGGTAAAGCGCTCCGGTGGGCGGAATCTCTGTGGTCCAACGACAGTCCGGTGATCCAGACCCTGTCCGGGTTTATGACTCACTTTAAGGAGGTCTTTGGAAAACCATTATGGAATTCGTCAATCGGAGAACAGCTTTATTATCTAAAACAAGGTACTTCCACAGTCAATGAGTATGCCCTCCAGTTCCGAACCCTCGCTGCTGCCAGTGGATGGAACGAGCAGTCTCTGCTCACGACCTACCGGCAGGGTCTGGATCCTCGGGTGCGGCTGCATCTCGCTGCATACGAGGACACCATCGGGCTAGAACGCTTCATACAACTCTCCATCCGCTTCGCCACTCATATGCAGTCGTGTATCGAAGAACACCAGGGCCAGCCAACATCTCCATCCTTCCTCCGCCAGCCAGATGGTGTCAGCCCTCCAGAACCCATGCAGCTGGAGAATTCCTGACTGACAGCGACTGAGCGGCAGAGGCGGCTGACCCAGAATCTCTGTTTATACTGTGGTTTATCTGGGCATTACATCTCCGAATGCCTAGTCCGTCCTCCTCGACCTAGGAACTTCATCTCGGGAACCCTCTGCCGCCAGATCAAGCTCCGCACGGCCGCCACTTCGACGATCTACCAGATCCAGTCGGTAACCGGAAGACCCCTCAGTCGGAGGCAGGTTAGTTCAGATATCCCCTTCCTCTCGTCCCAGCTGCCCTGGAACATCTCCGTGGTGCCACTGTGTTCACGAAGTTGGACCTCCGCAGCGCGTACAACCTCATCCGGATACGTGAGGGGGACGAGTGGAAGACCGCCTTTGTCACGCCCACAGGCCACTACAAGTACCTCGTGATGCCCTATGGACTCGCCAATGCCCCCTCCGTATTCCAGGACTTCATTCATGAGGTGCTCCGGGAGTGTCTCCACAGGTTCGTGCTAGTTTACATTGATGACATCTTGATCTACTCCCGGAGCCTGGCCGACCATCGCCGTCACGTTGCGGAGGTCCTTCAACGCCTGAGGAACTTCCAGCTCTACCTCAAGGCCGAGAAATGCTCTTTCCATCAGCCCTCCGTGCAGTTTCTCGGCTACATCATTGACCGCAGTGGCATCCGGATGGACGAGAGGAAGGTGGAAGCCATCCGGTCCTGACCAACCCCATCTTCAGTGAAGGAACTCCAAAGATTCCTGGGTTTTGCCAATTTCTACCGACATCCAGAACTACATCCAGAACTTCATCCAGAACTACAGCACCATCGCCAGCCCCCTCACTAGCCTTCTTCGAAACAAGCCCAAGTCTCTGTCCTGGACGCCATCCGCCACCGACGCCTTCCAAACCCTGAAGGATGCCTTCACAACCGCTCCCCTCCTGGTCCACCCTGATCCAGAACTTCCATTTGTCGTCGAGGTGGACGCCTCTACAACTGGGGTGGGTGGGGTCCTTTCTCAGCAGCAGGGGAACCCCAGTCATCTCCATCCATGTGCCTTCTTCTCCCGCAAGCTCAGCCCGGCGGAGATCAACTACGATATAGGAAACCGCGAACTCCTCGCTATCAAACTCGCACTGGAGGAGTGGAGGCACTGGTTAGAGGACGCTAAACATCCCTTCCTAGTGCTGACTGACCACAAAAACCTTGGTTATCGCCGCGAGGCAAGAAGACTCAATCCCCGGCAGGCCAGATGGGCTCTTTTCTTCGCGAGGTTCGACTTCCATATCTCATACCGACCTGGGGCCAAGAACATCAAGGCGAATGCCCTCTCCCGCATCCATGGTCCCGAGGAACGTTCTGAAGAGGAAGAGGAACCCATTCTCCCAACTCAACTCTTCCTAAGCCCCATCACCTGGTCGGAGGAGACCTTGCCCTCTGCCAATGCCTCCACCAACGCGCCGCCGGGCTGTCCTCCAGGCTTGCAGTACCTCCCACGAGCACAACGCATCCCACTCATCCACTTCTCTCACACATCACTAGGCACTGGTCACCCTGGGGTCAATGAGACCCTCTCTCTGCTACGCCAGCACTTCTGGTGGCCCCACATGTAAGCTGATGTCAGGAGGTACGTGCGGGGATGCAGGGAATGCGCCATGTCAAAGAGTCCTCGTCACCTGCCAGCCGGTAAACTCCTTCCTCTGCCCATTCCCAACCGTCCATGGTCACACCTAGGGGTAGATTTCATCACTGACCTTCCCCTCTCAGATAACTGTACCTGTGTCCTCGTAGTGGTCGATCGCTTCTCAAAGTCCTGCCGTCTGCTCCCACTACGAGGACTGCCCACAGCCCTGGAGACCGCTGAAACCATGTTCAATCATATATTCCGTTACTATGGCATCCCCGAAGACATCGTATCAGACCGAGGTCCCCAATTCATCTCCAAGGTATGGAAAGCCTTCTTCTCGCTCCTAGGTGTGACCGTGAGCCTCACGTCAGGATACCATCCCCAGACAAACGGGCAGACGGAGAGGAAGATCCAGGAGATTGGCCGTTTCCTCTGTACCTTCTGTCATGGCCACCAGAACTCTTGGAACCAGTTCCTTGGATGGGCCGAGTACGCACAGAACTCCCTCCGACAAACTACCACCGGCCTCACCCCGTTCCAGTGCGTACTCGGCTATCAACCTACCCTATTCCCATGGTCCAGGGAATCCTCTGACATCCCTGCAGTGGATTACTGGTTCCGGGAGAGTGAGAGGGTCTGGGTCCGCAGACGCAGAATGACAGCCGACCTTCGCCGCTCAGAAGCGCCAACATTCCAGGTGGGGCAGAAGGTCTGTCTGTCCACCTGGGACAACAGGCTGCGTCTGCAGAGTAAGAAGTTGAGTCCCAGATTCATTGGCCCTTTTACCATCATGCAGCAGATCAATCCGGTCACTTACAAACTCCAGTTACCACCACAGTACCGGATTCACCCCACTTTCCATGTTTCCCTCCTGAAACCTCACTACCCTTCTGTTCCTGTTTCCCCAGAGTCTGGCGTTACCCCGGAGCCCCCTCCTCCTCTCCTAGTTGACGACAGCACAGCTTACCAGGTCTAGGACATCTTGGACTCCCGGCGTCGTGGTGGTCAACTCCAGTACCTAATGGACTGGGAGGGGTATGGCCATGAGGAATGTTCCTGGGTACCCAGGCACGACATCCTAGATCCGAACCTACTGGAGACGTTCCACGCTTCCCGCCCTGACAGACCGGCACTTCGGGGTAGAGGTCGACCACCACGGCGTCGGGGTCCTCGGCCCTCAGGAGATGGCCGTGGAGGAGGGGGGGGGGGGGGGGGTAGTAATGTTACAAGCACGCCAGGCTCCACCCTCTCCCAGACACAACGTTCCCAATCACCTGAATACTGAGCACACACACCTGCACGTCATCAGCACTGCAATCACCACCTGCACTTAAGCCCCACGCTCACACTCAGTCACTGTCCGGTATCGTTCGCACATGCACACGCTATTGCCAGCTTCCACGGACTCACCTGCTACCTACCTGATCTCCTGTGTCTCCTGAGTGTCTCCTCGTCTTGTCCCGTCTCCTGGTTCCTTGTCTCCTTCGCTCCATCGTCTCTTCCTGATCTACAATCAACAAACGTATCGTATCACCCATTGTCCTCTCCATATACCTGAACTGCCATTCCTGATACTCCCCTCATCTGCTCACTCCTGGTTACCCCAATAAACTGTCAACTGCCATCGGTTCTCCGTGTCACCTCTGTTTGTAACAATCTGAGAGCCTTTTATACACACACTTAACTGCAGGCATTGAAACAACATACACTTTGAGTGTCCCTTATAAAGAACCACTATTGTCCCTTACTTTAGTCCCACTTTTTGTCCTTTGTGGTGTATGTTTGGATTATGTTGTGTTGTAAATAAATGCAAACAATTCAAAAAGACATTCTTTTAATCTCTTCAGATTCTTTGTTGTAGTTCCCTCACAGTCATTCAGCTGATATAGGGCCATTAGGATTAGGGGAGGGGTCTTTGTCTTTCTCAGTTGTGAAAAACATCTATATTCATGACATTCATGCCCTCCCCGCATAAGCCTTCCTGACACAAAAAGTTTATTTTTTGTGACGTTACAAATTTTAAACCAGTATATTGTTTTATGTGAATGAGTGGCCAGAGTGATTTTTACATCGTCGTGAAGCAAAAATTCTAGCCTGTGATCCAAGTCTTGTGAACAAATATTCAGTATGGGTTTTATAGCCTTTATAACAGCGACTTAATTTTTGTCTTTCCACAAACTACGCATAAACGCCACTTTCTCAAAACTACAACATTTTACACACATGTTGCTCACATATTATTGTAGCAGAGTTTGTGCTTAAAACAGTGTACTCAGACTTTAGCCATGAAAAAGATACAAGTAACAGAAATAAGCTCAAATATCAGGGCATGTCAAAACACCTCCAGGGCCCAGAAAAGAGCTCAGTGCTCAGAGGGTTAAAGTACTGAACTGCAGAGCTGGTGCAACCATATCCACATCGCTATGATCAGATGCTTTCTTTCTGCTGCCACATTTTGTTGTGTGTTTTTGTTACTGAGTGGAAAACGTGCAGTACATATTCTATCGAAACACTTCTCAGCAGTGTGGATGACGTTGGGATGTTAAGCGAGCTCTCAGATTCAATGCGTTTCCTGAGTATTGGATTTTAACTTGGCCTATTTGGCAAACAATATGACTCTTGTCGATTTCCTTAGAGGCTTCTTTATAGCTGAAGACAAAATGAGTCCACACTTCAGCTCTGTACACCACGGGAGCGGAATAATTCTATCGTCTTGCGGTGCATGCACCTTCACCTTGCACTTCTCCGGCTCTGCATCAGTTTACGGTCTGAGATAACACTTCCATCTATCGGTTGGGTTTTATATAGTCTGTTGTTTAAACCAAACACAAAGCCACAAATCTTGGATGTAAATAAATAAATATCTATAGTGTTTTTGAGAATTGAAACGGTATCGCCAAACATAATATTGTGATATTCACATGTATCGATATTATCTTACACCCCTAGTGATGTCGCAGGCTGTACGTAGGCCAATGTCATTGTCACATTTGATAAATACACTTCAGACATTGTCATTCTGGCATTTCTCAGTGTCTTTTTGACGCAATGTCTTGTTACTCTTCTTAGGGAACCATGGTTATATGTGTAACCAGAGACGTTTTGCAACGTTTTAAACTTACAGCTTCACTATTATTATAAATGCTGCTGCCAGACATTGTTGTCTAATAATTTAACGGCCTGTCGTTAATTAAAGGTCCCGTTCTTCGTGTTTTTTTGAAGCTTTGATTGTGTTTACAGTGTGCAATATAACATGTGTTCATGTTTCGTGTGTAAAAAAAAACAGTATTTTTAACACAATTTACTTATCTGTACACCGCTGTTTTCACTCTCCTAAAAACGGCTGATGAATTCCTTTATTCTATGAAGTCCCTCCTTCAGAAATACGTAACGAGTTCTGATTGTGCCAGCGGTTCCCGTGTTGTGATTTGACCGCAGCTTAGCGAACGTGGCACGGTTCCTGTGTTGTGATTCGACAGCAGCTTAGCGCACGTGGAAAGGTCACGCCTCTTAACGGGAGATATATATGCGCTCAATGATCTCTACAGCGTCCCTGGGAAAGCCAAACAAAGGTGATTTGACTCCGGGATGAAAATAACAGCGTCTCGACGACATGGCGACAAACACACTCAAACGCAACAATTCCTTTTCTCCACGCGACACGTCCTCTTCTCCACGTGGGACAGCAACAAGACCACGCCCCCTTTTTTCACGTATTCTTGTGGGCAGAGGTTAGTCTGTTCTACTGACGTCATTTATGAAGGAAGTACCAGGATGTAGTCCAAGCCAGCCGTTCGCTGTAGGCTTTGAAAGGGAACTTCTGTTAAATAAAATATCTCGCTTGGCATTGAACTTTGAGCTTTATAATTTTACAGGTATTATTTATGCTCTAACAGCAACATTACACACTAACTAAAGTTTGAACAATGGGATCACGGAGAACGGGACCTTTAAATAACAAACAAATGGGTTATTCAACAAAGTGTAAAATTGCGTATTTTTATTTCTTTAAAAAGTGACATCTTATTAATGTTTGCAGTGTTTTCCTAGAATTTTAATTGTGAACACGTCTAAATCCCCTAATTACTGGACTTTTCATGTTTTGTGTACACTATATTGCCAAAGTATTGAGACACCCCTCCAAATCATTGAACTGTGGAGTTCCAATCACTTCCATGTCCACAGGTGTATAAAATCAAGCACCTAGGCATGCAGACTGCTTCTACAAACATTTGTGAAAGAATGGGTCGTGCTCAGGAGTTCAGTGAATTCAAGCGTGGTACCTTGATAGGTTGCCACCTGTGCAATAAGTCCATTTGTGAAATTTCCTCACTACTAAATAGTCCTAGGTCAATTGTTAGTAGTATTATAACAAAGTGGAAGCAGTTTGGAACAATAGCAACTCAGCTACAAAGTAGTAGGCCACATAAAATCACAGAGCCGGATCAGCGCATGCTGAGGAGCACAGTGCACAGAAGTCGCCAACTTGAGTCAATAGCTACAGACCTCCAAATTTTGTGTGGTCTTCAGATTAGTTCAAGAACAGTGCGTAGAGAGCTTCATGAAATGGGTTTCCATGGCCAAGCAGTGCAATACAAAGCGTCGGATGCAGTGGTGTAAGGCATGCGGCCACTGGCCTGACTGCGTTGTGCCAAGTTTAAAGGAATCATTTTATTTTTAATATTTAAAAATGTTTGTGTGCTGCTGCTTACTAAATTACCTAATAAACTACTAAATAAAACCTCCTTTAAATGTAAAATGAAATGTAAACAATATTTAGCAACTGTGTGTGTAATAAGCAGAGTTTACATGCATTGTGCACCCGCCTATAGACGCGTATCACTAACACGCCCTTTAAATAACACAAAAAATAGTCGTTTTCAGTTGCCTCAAAATAGCAATGCGCCTACAAAGCGCCTGAACAATTAGCCTCGTTTTCAGACCAGCACGCCCATGAGCAAACAGATGGGCGCTAGTGCATCTGCTTTTTAAACAACTTGGCACTGGGCGTGAAAATGATAATTGCGTTGGGCTGAAACTAGCAAGAAAAACTTGCGTCGTGCCTGGTGTCACATTGAGCCGGGTGTATGATAGGGACCTTTGTCTCTGTTACATTTACTACCTTTTTCTAGGATATTAACTAACATTTAATGTTGCATCAAGATTATTAACCCTTAGGACCCTAAGGCTATTTAGTGGCCCTGAAGAAGTTTTGACATGCTCTGACATTTGTGTTTTTTTCAGTTGCTTTAAAGCATATTAATGGCTAAAGTCTAATTACACTGTATTCAGCACAGACAGGGCTACAGTAATATGTGAGCAACGTACATAAATGTTTGTAGTTTTGAGAAAATAATGTTTATGCACAGTTTTTGAAATAAGGTCATCTAACACACTTTAAACATTTGTTCACAAGGCTTTTCGGAACAGGATGTTGTTGCCTAGAGTTTTTTCTTCAAAACACTGTGAAAGCCATTTTGATCACTCATAAATACAAAACAATATAGTCATTTAACTTTTGTAGGACACTTATTGTCATAATGGCTGTATGCGGGGAGGGTGTGGATCAACATACAGTGAGGAAAATAAGTATTTGAACACCCTGCTATTTTGCAAGTTCTCCCACTTAGAAATCATGGAGGGGTCTGAAATTGTCATCGTAGGTGCATGTCCACTGTGAGAGACAGAGGGCCCTATCTTGCACCCAGCGCAATTGACTTTGTACACCGACGCATGTGTCATTCCTATTTTGCACCAGCGCAAAGCGCGCTTTTCCCTCCACAGAAGCACGTCGCTAAACTAGTGAATGAACTTGCGCTCCCTGGGCGGTTCAGCGCAAAAAAGGAGGCGTGTTCCGGCGCAAACAATCCCTGGTGCTATTTTGCTGTTCCATTAAACAATTGCGCCACTGACCAGAAAAAACCTAGTCTAAAGTCAGTGGCGCGTTGCGCGTTGTTCATTATGCTATTTTAAGGGCGCATGCTTGACCATAATGTATAGCGTGCACAACGCGCATACACTTTGCTCATGTAATCTACACAGATGCAACAGTTATTTTTGCAAATCATAAATTGTTACACTAAAAAAATATTAACACATGAGATGACGGAAATCATTGTGGTGTGCCACGAAGATGTGAAAAAATAGGCATAAATCTAGCTTACACATTATTCAGGCTAATTATTTATTTAACCGATGCTATTTTGGGTGGGTTTCTCCCATCCCCATACAACACAACTTCTCTGTCTTTCACTGCTCTTACAAGAACATCAGTCTCCTCGGCTGTGAACCGCTCCTGGTGTGCGCCTGGTAAATACGCCATAATAATAGCAATCCATAATGGAACTTGCGCACCTGCTTTTAAAGGGAATGTTGGATGACGCTCTGATTGGTTTATTCACGTTACGCCCAAACCACACCTATGAATAATGAAGCTACTTCAGACCAACCCATTTTAGATTTGCGCCGGGCGCAAGAGCCATTTATCCCGCCGGGAAAATAGCAACAGCGCCGAGACCCGCCCACAAAGTTACTTGCGCTTTGCGCTTTGACACTTGCGTTTCAGATCGTTAAAATAGGGCCCATAATCTAAAAAAAAAATCCAGAAATCACAATATATAATTTTTTAACTATTTATTTGTATGATACAGCTGCAAATAAGTATTTGAACACCTGAGAAAATCAATGTTAATATTTGGTACAGTAGCCTTTGTTTGCAATTACAGAGGTCAAACGATTCCTGTAGTTTTTCACCAGATTTGCACACACTGCAGGAGGGCTTTATCAAATACTTATTTTCCTCACTGTAAATAATTCAGTGATTCACAGCTGAGGCGTCAACGACTCCTCCCCTGAATATCAATGAGGAATGTGACAGAGGGAACTATAATGAATGTGAGGAGACTTATTGATTTATTGTATTGTTTGTAGCTTATTCATAAAATCACATTTAATTTAAAATAAGTAATCTGACTATACATTTTCTTTACATAAATACTTTAGACCTACAGTACCGTTCAAAAGTTTTAGATCTTTGTTTTTTTGTTTGTTTGTTTTTCTCTCTACTCTGCTCACCAAAGCTGGATTTATTTATCCAAAATTGTAAAAACAGTTATATTGTGAAATATTTTTACAATTTAAAATATTTTTTTCTATGTAAATGCATGGTAAAGTGTAATTTATTCCTGTGATCAAAGCTGAATTTATCATCATTACTCCAGTCTTCAGTGTCACATGATCCTTCACAAATCATACTAATCTGATGATTTGAGATATACAGTATGCTCAACAAACATTTCTTATCATTATAAATGTTGAAAACAGTTGTGTATTTTTTTTTTCAGGATTCTTTGATAGATCAAAGATTTAAGTTCAAAAGAATAACATTTATCTGAAATAAAAAAAACATTTTAAAAGTCTTTACTGTTTTACTTGCCTATATAAGGCTTCTTTGTGAATAAAAGTATTAATTTATAAAAAAAAAATAAAAAAAAACGTAACTCTTACTCAGCCCAAACTTTTGAATGGTAGTGTATAATGTTACAATAGATTTCAAGGTAAACTCGGCGTGTCTTCCAAACTCAACAAAAGGCTGAAAAATAAAGACGAGTCTTTGTTTTGAAGTGATGGGGGCATTTAGATTTGCATTCCTTCACGTGGACGATTTGCGATTACATAAACAGAGAATATTTGTTTTTTTATATAGATTACTTCATTTAAAAGTAGAAATTCCTATTTTTAATAAAGAGATATCTCTCATGTCTGTGTGGCATGTTTTCTCTGAGTTCTGAGTTCATTTTCAGATGCATTTCAGAGTGTACATCACAGGGAGACAGACGGGAGAGTGCACATCCTGTTTGTTTTCTTTATTTAGCGAAAAGCACAACATTTAGTTTTTATTTTGAGTGTACTTAAAAAAAGTAGACACTTTTAGCTTCGTAAAGACATATCGTTCATGTCTGTGAGGCCAAAAATGACAGAGTATTTTAAATTGTTTTACACTGCCATGTGGAAAAATCCAGCAAAACGCGCGGGCGCGTGTCTCGAGGCCAGGGGGTTAATGAATTGTGAAATTGTGGCAGTGACGCTTGTAATTCAGTTGCAGTGGTGCACATACTTAAATGCATATATGGGGAAACACTGCTTTGTCATTTAATTAGGGACTTTCAATAATTGAATTTGTTCATTCTAATTGGTGTTTAAAAATGTATTTTTTCATACCATTGATATGCTATGTAGTTAAATCACAGCTTCATTATAGCTTTTTAGTGCTACTTGTCTATTATGTGTTTTAATCATGTCATATGTGAATATAAGATTTGGATAATTTTAGTTATACCCATATTTGTTTTTATGCTTTGATTTTAGGACCTTCAGAACAACATAATTACATTTCTGAAGAATGAGCTCGAAAAGTTTAAGAAAATATTGAAAAAGGAGAACACACAATATTTTGTGCAGGATTTTATAGAGGGCCGGTGCAGTGTCAAAGAAGCAGCTCTTGATATCACACTCTATTTCCTAAAAAGTATGAAGCAAGATAAACTTGCAGATACTCTGAAAGGTAAGAGGCTCATGATCATCTGTCATATTATCTCTTATAAAATGTGAAGAGAAGTCGAATTAAGTTTTTTTTGTGTTTGTGTGTTTAGATGAGCTGGTCTTAATTCATCAACGACAACTTAAATTGAACCTGAAGAAAAAGTATCAGTGTGTTTTTGAAGGAATTGCAAAGCATGGTGATGCCACACTTCTGAATAACATCTACACAGATCTCTATATCACTCAGGGTAATAGTGAACAGGTCAATACTGAACATGAGGTCAGACAGATTGAAGTTGTTTCCAGGCGTCATGAATCAGAAGAGATACAGGTGGAATGCACACATTTGTTCGAAGCACCTGAACAAGATAAGGAGATCAGAACAGTACTGACAAAAGGAGTTGCTGGCATCGGAAAATCCATCTCTGCGCAAAAGTTTATTCTGGACTGGGCTGAAGGGAAAAAAAATCAAGATATCAACTTCATATTTCCTCTTCCATTCAGAGAGATGAACTTAATGGAGAAAGAAAGAAAAAGTTTGATGGGCATTGTAAGTCAGTTTTTCCCAGAAATAAAAGGTCTAAATCTCACAAGAAATGATAAATTCAAAGTCCTGTTCATTCTTGATGGATTGGATGAATATCGCCTTCCTCTAAACTTTGATGGTAATAAGACGTGGCATGATGTATCGTCACCAGCCTCTATGGATGTTCTCCTGACGAACCTCATCAAGGGAAATCTGCTTTCTTCTGCTCTCATCTGGATCACCACCAGACCAGCAGCTGCCAGTAAGATTCCTCCTGACTGTATTGACCGGGTGACAGAGGTCAGAGGATTCAATGATGCACAAAAGGAGGAGTACTTCAAAAAAAGATTCACAGATGAGAAAATGGCCAATGAAATCATTGAAAATGTTAAACAATCAAAGACTCTCTTTATCATGTGCCACATCCCAGTATTCTGCTGGATTTCAGCCACTGTTCTCCAGAACATTTTGGAGGAGAAAAGAAAAAATGATCTGAAAAACAATCAGTCTGATGACGCCTCTAAAACACTGAAGGAATCAACTACTGAAGAAACTCCCAAGACCCTGACACAAATGTACACACACTTTCTCCGCTTTCAGATCCAGCAGAGCAGCCGAAAGTATGATGGAAAATACACACCAGATGTTTCCTGGGATAAAGGCGCCATCCTTTCACTTGGGAAACTGGCATTTCATCAGCTGGAAAGAAACAACCTGATCTTCTATGAATCAGATCTGGAATCTTGTGGCATTGACGTATCTAAAGCATCAGTGTATTCAGGCATGTGTACCCAGATCTTTAAGGAGGAAACAGGGATCATTCTTGGTACCATGTACTGCTTTGTTCACATGAGCCTTCAAGAGTTTATTGCAGCCCTTTATGCACATCTGTTTCTAGACATCAACAAGAAAAATGCATTTTTTCAAGAGTCTCCAGAACAGGAAAACAAAAATGAGACCATGATTGATTTGCTCAAGACTGCAGTGGACAAGGCACTTGAGAGTGACAATGGACACCTGGACCTTTTTCTGCGATTCCTCCTCGGTCTGTCCCTCAAGTCAAAAACAACACTCTTACGAGGTCTGTTGACACCGCAAGACGACAATGACCAGAGCAAAACGGAAATAGTTCAGTACATCAAGCAGAAATTTGAAGATAATCTGTCTCCAGATAGATCCATCAATCTGTTCTACTGTCTGAATGAACTGAACGACCAAACTCTGGTGAAAGAAATTCAAAACCACCTTAGAGAAGGAAGTCTCTCATCTGCTGACCTTTCACCTGCCCAGTGGTCTGCTGTGGCCTTTGTGTTGTTGACATCAGAGGAAGAGATGGAGGAGTTTGAGCTTCAGAAATTCCAGAGATCAGACGAGTGTCTCATTAGACTGTCACCAGTCATAAAAACCTGCAAAAAGGCTTTGTTAGTAATTTGTCATTTTTTTGCAGTTTTTGCAATTTATTGATAACCCTTTATAAGTTCTTTTCTGTATCATATATCACCTGCAAGTAAAATCTAAGCATGATTTTTATCATTTCTATATAGTTGAACATATACGTTTTTTCTATTCTTTTACTTCTAACTAAATAAAAAAAAGATTTAAATTTGGTTAAATTATAGCAATAAGATTTAAGGCTACAACAACTAATCAAAATCAAAACTATTGACAAAAAAATTGACTATTGATTAATTACGTCTGCGCATTGAACACTGAAAACATCTGCTAGCCACTTTACAGTAGTGAATAACATATTTATATAAACAAAATGCGTCTGAAATATAGTTGAGAATACAAACTGAACTTCTGTGGGAAAAGAAACTCAAGAACCAAACATATTGATGCTTTATATTATGCACTTCAAACAAACTCGTAAGCTTATAGTTTAACATGGCTTGCCCTGTCAGGTGCTCTGGCAGATGTGTTTGCTGTTTGATGCATTTATAGATTTTTTTTCTAACTTTTATGGTTATATCCTTTTATGTAAATTTTAGAAAATACTGCAAGTATTTCACATGCAAATGAGTTTCTGTTAAACTTCACAGACTTCATTAAAGTTCACCCAAAAATGAAAATTCTGTCATCATTTATTCACCCTCAAGTTGTTCCAAACCTGTATGAGTTTCTTTGTTCTGCTGAACACAAAATAAGATATTTTGAATATTTTTTTGTAACAAAGCAGATAGAGCAACCATTGACTACCATAGTATTTTTCCCTACTATGGTAGTCAATGGTTGCTCTATCTGCTTGGTTACAAACATTCTTCAAAATATCATCTTGCAGAACAAAGAAACTCATACAGGTTTGGAACAACGTGAGGGTGAGTAAATGATGAATTTTCATTTTTGGGTGAACTATCCCTTTAATCCTGTGTCGAAATGAATATCCAACTGATGGAACACATTAGAAAGAGACCGCAATAATTCTGACTCAAATATATATGATACTCAAATATAAATGCTACATGTAACACAAATACTTTTATTATGTGAGAACTAAAGAGACTTTTGCAATAGGGTGTAAATTTATTTATTGTTGTTACATGGGGTATTTTTGTATTTACCAAATCTTATTCTGTGATGCATTTCCTTTGTAGACTAAATGCATGTAAATTAACATGCAGAAGTTGTCAAGCTCTGGCTAAAGTTCTTGGATCAGACACAAATCTGAAAGAGCTGAACATGAACAATAATAATCTGCAGAATACCGGAGTGAAGCTGCTCTGCACTGGACTGGAGAATAGAAAGAGTAAATTGGAAATACTGATGTAAGTTGTGACGACAGACAAAACACTGAGCTTAAAAATTTTCAGTTTAATTAGTTTTAGATAAAATTTTACAAGTTATGTGACTAAATAATATATATTTTTAATGTATTATTTATTTATTATGTATTATTATTTAATTATAACATTAAATAATTAATGATGATTCTTCAGAAATATGGACATTATAAAAATGCTTAATTATTTTTTTTTTAATGTTTTGCTTTTACAGTTATGCATTTGTAAACCTTTGTTAATAGCCTCTGTTGGTCAGACCTGTTTTTTATGCAAATACACAAGTCCGAGATCACTGAATTTTGGATACAAGACAAAACTTTCTTTATTCTTATGTTTATACTCTGCTCATTTTGATGTCAAGGAACGGAAATGAATGGCTTTTATAGCCACTATATATGATCAGATTACAAGGGGTTCTTATGACTAATACAATTAATTTGACACTTCAAGAACATACGTATATTGTGTATTGTGCAATTTAGAATTTTAATCAACTAACAAGCTGTTTATTTTCAGGTTCAGTGAGTGTGATATAACAGAGGAAAGCTGTTCAGCTCTGGCTTCAGTTCTCAATTCAGACTCCAGCAGTTTGAAGGATCTTGACCTGAGCAATAATAATCTACAGGATTCAGGAGTGAAGCATCTCTCTGATGGACTGAAAGGGAAATGTAAACTGGAAAAACTCCGGTGAGTTGATGTGTAACATATCAAAGGTCTCTGGGCCTTTTGCCTTCATCCATATTAAGTCATGCATTTTGTTTGACATTATGCATTTTTTAAAGGAACAGAATTCATGAACCATTTACTTTTTTATTGATTAATATATTCAGGACATTTCTAGAATGACAACTAAATGTTAAATTTTCATTTCTGTTCTAGACTGTCAAACTGCAGTATCACAGAAGAAGGTTATAAAGCTTTGGCTTCAGCTCTGAGATCAAACCCTTCATACCTGATAGAGCTGGATCTCACAGGAAATGATCCTGGACAATCAGGAGTGAAGGAGCTCAGTGATTTACTGCAGGATCCAAACTGTCAATTGAAAACACTGAGGTGAGACATGGTGAAATAATACAAAAATAAATTATATGCAGGTGATTTATTTATATAATTATTATTTCACTAATACAGTAAGATGCATAACCTGTTGTTGTTGTTGTTGTTGTTGTTGTTGTTGTTGTTGTTGTTGTTGTTGTTGTTGTAGTTAACATGAAATATTAAAAGTGAAATTAAATATTGAATTCATATTATCATAAATTCTAGATTTTTTAATTACACAAAGTTTAGATGAGAACTTCATCTTCCCTTCTGCAGGTTTTTGAGTCCTGCTGCAGATGAAGCCTGTCAGTATGTGATTAAAGTTGTGGGTAAAAACCCGTTACTCCTGAGAGAGCTGAATCTGAGTGGACGTGAACTAGGAGACACACGAGTGAATCAGATCTCTGCTCTACTGCAGGATAAACACTGCAAACTCAACACACTCCAGTGAGTATTTTAGGTGGCACAATACTTTATAAAGTATCTTTAAAATATAACATTATTTCATATTATATTTTCAACATACTGACATTGCTGTTCTTTGTTTTTTTTTTTTGAGGACTAAAATTATTGAACTATAATATTGAAGAATGTTTCCTGTCTTTGTTTTCTTTCTCTTCAGGCTGAATAATAACAGTATTACAGCAGAAGGTTGTGCTGCTCTGACTTCAGCGTTTAATTCAAACCCTTCAAACCTGATAGAGCTGGATCTGAGTGGAAATAAACTAGGAAACTCTGGAATTGAGAAGATCTGTCCTCTGTTGGAAAATACACAATGCAGATTGGAGAAACTGAAGTGTGTTTTTTTATTTATATATATATATATATATATATATATATATATATATATATATATATATATATATATATATATATATATATATATATATATATATATATATATATATATATAATGTGCGCAATGTATTCTGTATCTTTGTGCTTTTGTTTGATTTGTTGAACTTTAATAACAACTACCAAAATCAACAAAACATGAGTAACCAAGGTGACAAGGGAGTAGCGAGAGCATAATCAATATAATCATTATTGGACAACACCAGACAATGTAAACTCAAAACACAAAGTCTTAAATACACTGGGGTAATTAGAATAACAAGACATGGGTGAAAATAACCAGGGAATAATGAGAAACAAAGGAAGAAAACATTACAAAATGTCTATAGTTTTTTTTAAACTTATGACTTTAAATATTCTATGAAATATTTAGAAAAAAATATTTAAATGAAGCATGTTATCATAAAGCATTGGATGTCTTTTTTGACACTTTTTTGTCTATCTCTAGACTTTCAGACTGCAGTATCACAGAAGAAGGTTATAAAGCTCTGGCTTCAGCTCTGAGATCAAACCCTTCAAACCTGATAGAGCTGGATCTCAGAGGAAATTATCCTGGACAATCAGGAGTGAAGGAGCTCAATGATTTACTGCTGGGTGTATGCTTTACATTTAAGAACATCAGGTAATACAATTCTTCAAATATTTCAATGAAGCCACATAGACTCAGAGGTGTGCAACTATGTAGGAGAGACAAATGGGTCCATGCGGAATTAGAATGACAGGAAGAAGAATCTACTGAATTGCAATTTAAAAACAAAATTAGGACCCACTTTATATTAGGTGGCCTTAACTACTATGTACTAACATTTTAATTAATTATTTGATACAATGCACTCATTGTGTACATACATGTTTTTACATTGTACTTACATTTTAAAAAAATACCTGTATGTAATTACGTTTGTAATTAATTTCTGTAGTTACATTTGTAATTACACAGTTGACACTTCCCTTACACCAAACCCTACGCTTAAACCCACACCACCACACCTGTCCCTAACCCTACCTGTATCCCACCTCAATATCAGCAAAGGTGTTTTCCAATACAATTTGAACACAGTAAGTACATTGTACTTATTTTTTGATGTAAGTACATAATAGTTAAGGCCACCTAATATAAAGTGGAGCCCAAAATTATGCTGCTTAATTTCCTGATTTGTATAATTATATTTTTTTCTGCAGAATTGGAGGCAGCTGTATTTATACTGTCTTTAATATTACACTGCAACCATAAGTAGGATGGGTGCTGCAAAGAGATGAAATTATAAAATGTCCAAATCTAATCTAAATTATCTTCTACTTCCTGTAGGTTTTTGAAAAGTTCTGCTGCACAGGAAGCGTGTGACCATCTCACTGAAGTTCTGGGTAAAAGTCCATTATTACTGACAGAACTGGATCTGAGTAAAGATAAACTAGGAGATCTGGATGGAGAGAAGCTCTCTGCTCTTTTGATGGACTCTCATAGCAAACTGGAGAAAATCAAGTGAGTGATTTTAATCATTATTACATTATTCTGTATTAGAAAAGACTGGCAGCCTAATATGTGTGAGCAGATATAAAGACTTGTTGATCTGATGTGTGTTGAATATGTGTATAATAATAAATAATGCTGTTTTTTTATTTAGAATGAATAATTGTGAGCTGACAGAGAAAAGCTGTTCAGTTCTAGCTACCGTTCTCTCCTCCAAAACCATCCTGAAAGAGATGAACCTGAACAACAGCCGTCTGCTGGGCTCAGGAGTCAAAGTGATCTGTGAGGGACTGAAGCATCCTGTGTGTGAGCTGCAGATACTGAAGTGAGTACATTTCACCATCAGCTACACTCAACACCACTACAGTTACTGTAATAGGTCAATAATCTCTATGAAGTGGTGTTCCTGCATATAATGTTATCCGTTTATCTGCACATCTAATCATTTATTTAGCTGTAGTGTGATTTAATCATATTTGTGATTTGTGAAGTAATTAAATAATTTAAACCACATTGTGATTTGTGCAGTAATTAAATAATTTAAACCACATTGTTCATTTTAATTAATGTATTTATTTTTTGTAGACTTTCAAACTGCAGTATCACTGAAGAAGGTTATAAAGCTCTGGCTTCAGCTCTGAGATCAAACCCTTCTTCACACCTGATAGAGCTGGATCTCACAGGAAATGATCCTGGACAATCAGGAGTGAAGGAGCTCAATGATTTACTACAGGATCCAAACTGTCAACTGAAGACACTGAGGTGAGTTTTAAAATGTTCCTTTTCAATAGTCTTAAAAAAGGTTTTAACTGAAGGAGAATTGTCAAAAAGACACTTGTAAAAAGCTTTAAAATGACTAAAGGCCTTTTCACAAGCTTGTGAAAATAAATCATTATATGGCAAGGGCGAAGAATTTAGTAGGACATGTCCCTACCAATATCCAGTGACTACTGAATTGTCCCTAGCAATACATTTGCTCAAACACTTAAAATATATTTATATGCAACCACTGTTGTTGTAATTTTGGCTGCATCTAAAATAGGTCATACCACTGACATTACCTGATAACTTAATAAATATACTAGAAAATTGTCTATTTCAAGCATGTTCATGAGTCAGAACATAAGGTAAATGTTTGACATACATGCATAGTTTGTTGAATTATTAAGTTTAACTATGGAACCCTCTTTAACTTAATATTGTTAAATGTAATGCACAAAGTTAGGCTTAAAAACTGTTAGGCTTTTATGTCCTCACTAATATCAAAATCAAACCTACCCCCTTGACTTCTCCTGTGTCCAGGTTTTTGAGTCCTGCTGCAGATGAAGCCTGTCAGTATGTGACTGGAATTGTGGGTAAAAACCCATTACTTGTGAGAGAGCTGAATCTGAGTGATCTTAATCTAGGAGACACGCAAGTGAATCAGATTGCTGCTCTGCTGCAGGATAAACACTGTAAACTCAATGCTCTTTGGTGAGTATTGTGCTAATTTACTTTTGTAGATTGATCTTAAATTAGGTGACAAAAACAATGGCCTGGTTTCTCAGACAGGGCTTAGATTAAGCCAGTATTAGGCCTTAGTTCAATTAGGACATTTAAGTAGCTTTTAAAAAGGTGCCATAAACCCTATTCGCACGGGATTAGTATTATCTGGAGACCTCGTGTGATTTAGAAATTACTCCCCCATATCTGAATTTCGCGTGTCGCATTCGCACGGGATAAGCAAGCCTGTGATTTTACTCGAATTTTCTGACTTATCTCCCGGATATGATGTCAAGACTTGTAAATGTTTTTTTCGTTATAGATATAGTTTTATGAAATTATAAACAGTCGTATCGATATCAGATTGTTTGTTTTATAGCAATAAAAAATTATTTAGTTCAGTTAGAGAACAGACGCTACAATTAAAAACTGAACTGAGCAATATAATAACAAGTGTTACAAGCACGCCAGGCTCCCCCCTTTCCCAGACACAACGCTCCCAATCACCAGAGTACTGAGCACACACACCTGCACGTCATCTGCACTGCAATCACCACCTGCACTTAAGCCCCACACTCACACTCAGTCACCGTCCGGTATCGTTCGCACATGCTCACGCAACTGCTAGTTACTAAGAACTCACCTGATACCCTACCTGATCTCCTACGTTCCCTGAGTGTCCCCTTGTCTTGTACTGTCTCCTGGTTCCCTGTATCCTTCGCTCCATCGTCTCCCTCAGATCTGCAATCAAGAATACGTATCGTATCACCCATAGTCCATACCATTCTCCTGAACTGCCAATCCTGATACTCACCTCATCTGCTCACTCCTGGTTACCTAATAAAGTCTGTCAACTGCCATCTGTTCTCCGTGTCACCTCTGTTTGTAACAACAATATAAGGCGGAAGATTCAGTTTCAAAGCTAAATGTAAAAGCGCCCATTTAAGCGAGTTTGTCATTGTACTGTTCTGTTTTTGTTTTTCATTAAGAATAATATTAAACACACCATTCAAGCAAGTTACTTCCAAATTGGTGCTCATTCTAAAGTGAAAGTATAATCCGTGCGGCCGCACGGTGTCGTTGAAATTATTTTATTTTAAATGTAATTAGGATTCAGAGAAGTATTGAAAGGTTTAACAATTGTTTATTTCTTGCAAGAAAGGCATTCATCACTCTGAGCATTCAGAGAGCGAAGGCGAACTTCCCTCTGTGTCTGAAAGCTTTATACCCCCCACCCATGCGTGCACAAGCTCTCAACATCCTCTTTATTTTTGCAGCTTGCACACGGAGGGTTCACAAAAGTCACGTATCAAAATCACACTTATAGCAATACAAACATAGCATGTCATATTCCTTAATATAAATACACAGTATATCTGCCTGTTGCCGGGCAGAAGTTTCCTCTTTTACAGTTTCTCTGAACTAGGCCCTTTTCTTGTTATCTAGTTTCGGCGAAACCAAGCAGAACTTAATGTTCTCTGAAGTTTATTTTATTAAGGCTTCAAAACGAGCAGAACTTAATGTTCTCTGAAGTTTATTTTATTAAGGCTTCAAAACGAGCAGAACGTAATGTTCTCTGAAGCTTACTTAATAAGGCATGGGTTACTGAAAATTATATGTTAAAGCATGCATTAAAATTTCCATAAATTAAAATTTCCATAACACTGGGAATTCATAACGGTGCGCATTATATGCAGCCTAGCTCCATTCTTCATGAAAGATAAAGATGCGCACGAAATGCGCACAGGAAACAAATGTATATACGATTCTCCATAATCCTGGCCAAATCACAGAGATGCCGATTCGCACGGGACTAAATTTATCACAGGACCTCAGTGTTTGGTGAAATATGGTAGGTAATTTGCGGGGGAATTTTTACTTTTACTTTACTTTACAAACTACAGACATGGCCGATTCGCACGGGATTAAGATCACAGACATTCTCTGCAATTATTACAAAACACCAGAGGTCCCCAGATAATACTAATCCCGTGCGAATTGGGCTTTAGAAAAAAAAACATTACTGGTGTGAATCTTGAGACAAAACAATGGCACGGATATATTTTAAGATATGTAATTGAAAATTACTTTCATTTTAAACAGCTCAAACTTGCATTTTAATCTGGGACTAGTTTAAGCCTTGCCTGTGAAACTGGGGGAATATTTCTCAGTGATACATTTTTCAGAGACTGAATATTGGCATCTAGTTCTTTATGTTTATAAATTCTCCCTCTCATGTTCATCATTTTAGGCTACGTAGTTGTGATCTAACAGAGGAAAGCTGTTCAGCTCTCGCTACAGTCCTGAGATCAAACTCCAGTCTGAAAGAGCTTGACATCAGCAACAATAATCTGCAGGATTCAGGAGTGAAGAAACTCCAGAATGGATTAGAAGATACAAACTGCACACTGGAGAAACTCAGGTGAGTTCAATGAACCATTATTTGATTTTAATAACATTCTTTTTTTGTTTAAAGTTAACCCTCTGTTTTTTAAAATTATAACAGCACGTGCGATACTCAATAATTTATGGTCACGCAGATGAAAAGAAAATGCTATTGGAAACTTTACTTGTGTCCATTCAATAACAACAAAATGTTATGCTTTTGTAAAATACAGAAAACAAACAGGTGTGCGTTCAGCTGTATTGGTCTCTGTGACCTTCTTTCGGCAACAGGATGGTTTTTACAACATGTTGCAACAAAAACTCTGGCCTACATAAACCAGTACTCAAAATTCTTGTGAAATAATGTTCAATGTGTGTTTATGGCCTTTTCTTACTGTCCTTAAAAAATTTATCTTTACTCTCAAAGTTTAAAATTCTCAAATAGAGTGTACATGTAAGTTTCTCACATATATCTCAACTCAAATGCATTTTATTTCAATTCTCTTTTCTGTAGACTATCAAACTGCAGTATCACTGAAGAAGGTTATATAGCTCTGGCTTCAGCTCTGAGATCAAACCCTTCTTCACACCTGATAGAGCTGGATCTCACAGGAAATGATCCTGGACAATCAGGAGTGAAGAAACTCAATGATTTATTACAGGATCAGATCTGTCAACTCAAGACACTGAGGTAAGCCGTGATGAAGTAATACAAAATAAATGATATGCAGGCAAATTATAGAAAAAATATTTTATTAATGCAATGTGTTACATCAAAGTAAATTCAACCCTTTCACACATTTATCCACCAGAATTGGCTGTAGTTTATCATTACTTGACTTTAATTAAGAACTGAATTAAATCTGAATTAAAAATGAATTAAATTGATTGTCCCTTCAGGTTTTTGAGTCGTGCTGCAAATGATGCCTGTAAATATTTGACTGGAGTTGTGGGTAAAAACCTGTTACTCCTGAGAGAGCTGAATCTGAGTGGCTTTGAACTGGGACACCCAGGACTGAAGAAACTTGCTGTCGTACTGGAAGATAAACACTGTAAACTGAACATACTTACGTAAGTTTCATGTCTACACCAGAGGCGAGTGGGGCAACACTAAAAAAGCAAATACAAACCATTAAAATGATTGATACTGTCTACATTGGATGCAGTGTGGTGCGGTACAACACAACAAATTAATCGTTATACCAAAATAACAGTTAACCGATGCCCTGTTCTATTTCTGATGTACTTAAAGTGTTTGCGCTACTTCTGATATGAAGGACAATTGGATTTTAAACACTTGTCGTGTCCGGAGTGAACAGCTTCTAGCAGTTGCGACGTGACAATGGTTGAGTTTATGTAGACATGGTGTTAGCATTGTTATGATAATACGATGCTACTTTTTAATACTTGTGAGCTTGCTAGGGGTGTGTCATACCTCCAAAATCCAAACGTGCCAACTTTCTGCTATCAACCGTTTGACGACACACACATCCCTAGGCCAGACCCACAGTCACTCCTCAGAGACTAAATACTTTAGAAAACATATATGAAAAAACAAACAATCAGTGGTTCTCTTGATTAATCAAAATCATAACAGACCTTTTTTGGCATTCACTCAAACTAAACAATAAAAAATAAGTAAGATATATAATAATCCATCTTAGCACTTTAAACATCAACCTTTAAACTACATAAAACATCCTTCAGTTTACATTGTGTGCTTTGCCCACAGTTCAGATGACACCTCTGCCCATGCCGGGTGTATTTTCAAATCACAAATGTCTGCCATGCACTGATTCTCTTTTGTGTCTCTGTCAATGTGGTCACTGTCCTTTCTACCTCAACTACATGCTTACATTCAGATCTAAATGCCCACAGTTTCTCACTGTGCATCACATACTTATCAACCTTCCTTCAGTCAATCGTTTCAACAATTCTTCACAAACCACCCTACTTACTATTTCCAAAAGACCCATTTTCAATCATCATAGCCCACATCATATTTAAACAATTAACGAACATAAATCTAAATTTGTTAATGTTAAATACACTTCATCAAAATGACAGTTATCAATTCGTATTACGTTCAATCAGCTCGTTTTCTCATCTTTATCTCGTGACATCATACTTAATCATTCTCAATTCTTTATCAAAATCTTTTCAGTTCTTGTTCAAACCATTCAAAGTTAATTAATTAATTAATTAATTAATTAGGATTTCCTTTAAAGTACCATTTTCTCCATGCCCTGTCCATTAAAACTCCTCTTACATCATGTCATTTGGCAGTGATTCTTATCATCAACCTTGCCACATCAATTTCCTTAACGCTGGTTAAAACCAATCTGAATTAAAAACATTCATATTTCATTATCCATTTTAGCCTAATTTTACTTTGGATGTTCAAAATCCCTGTCAGAAATCCTGTTTTGTTTTTGTTTTTTTTAAATTGCGGTTTCCTTTATGCAAAATATCATGCCTATTTAATAAATGAAAAATAGAGTATAAAATAACTTTTCATTATAGAAGTTATCTTTTTGGTTCGCCCTCCGGCCTTTCATAAATATGAGGGAGTCTCTAGATCATTTGGATAGCGACTTCTGTTAAATTGTCATTTTTTCTCTTAATTAATCCAGAGATTAATTCAAATCATCTTCATCCATGACAAAATTGGTCATAATTACCAGTGACAGACAGAGCTGGATGTCCAATCCACTTAAAGCTCGTCCCATGTTCTGAGCATCTTTTCATCCGATTCACTCAGAATAATCAACTTCCTCTAAAGTTTTTTTTGTTTAACTTAACCCATCTGTGATGATAAAAACACATTCCAGAGGTTAATGGCACACTACACTCAATCAGGACACATAAATATGAACTGCTCATTCTCAAAATGTGCTTCTACATGGTTTCTTAACCAGTTTCAAATTATGTCTGTACATTAGTAATTTATTTTTAGAAAAGTCAGCTGGTTTGTTTTGTTCTGATATCATTGTTTTTGTGTTGTCTCAGCTTTAACAGAGCGATAACAGATAGAGTACAATCCCTGCTTCCAGCCTCCCTCTCTCTCTCTCACCCAGATAATCTTTTCAACAGTCTTCTAAGACTTTAACTATAATGTTAAATTCATTAACCCTTAACTATAAATGTTAAATTCATTAACTCTTCATTCATTAACCCTTCACAAAGTTTAGAAATTTCATAGTGTAACTTATTGTTTCACGTTATCTTTAGTTTAGATACCTTTGTTATTCAGACCTTCTCTTTAAGCTTCAAAAGCCGTCCTCATCTTAAAGCCATCACCATGTCTCTGAATTGTGCCTGCTGAAGTAAACTTATAATAACATTAGATCCTGATCACACAGTTTTCCTGATACAAATTAATACATTTTGTTCTGTTCTCCGCAAGGTTAAGGATGATCAGCATGGTCTCAGCTGGCTCTTGAATGCCAATCTCGTCATTGCTCTTTTCTTCAGGGTGTTTCCTGGCTCTCAATTTATGCGGTATTTGGTGAGCGGTATAGAGGGGCCAATATTAGGGCAGGGGCTGCTGTGTCCAGTCTTGACCTTGGCCCCTACGAAACACAGCTTCCCCCCCCAACAGAGATGCTGCTGGCTTCACAGACATCTGCCTCACCTCTCATACACACCTCACATAAAACCCCCTCCTCCTTTTTTTTGGTCCAAGGTGACTTATCGTGATTTCCCTGGCTTGGGTTGCTATCCTGTCAGGCCGTAGGAAGTCTTACCCGTCATCGGGAACAACCACGTCGTGCTCAACCTCTCATAGCTTCTTTGACCCTCAACAGGATCAGATATTTTCTGGAGCCTTTTGGAAAGTGCATTCAAGAGTCACCAGAGCCATCTGGTCTGCTTTCAAATTAGCAGAAACATGGAGACAGGTTAATTATAACAGAACTTAATCACTAAAATCCATCATACTTCTTCAAAGCTGCCCCATAGCAGTGCTTAGATTATTTTCAGTGAATTTAGCCAAAACACCTGTCCATTCAATTTAATGTTCTGCTACATCTGTGACCAAGGCCATCAGTTCTTTACATGGTGAAGGCTAAGAGCAGACAGAAGTTACTGGTCCTATCAAACATAAGTCAAACATTTCAGTTCATTAAAAGTCTGTATTTTTAAAACATGTCTTATTGCCCTCTTGATGGCACCTTTTTCTATCTTAACAAATAACTGTCTATTATGTTCACATGATACCCTGTGCCTTTACTCATCAATATCTTCTATCATCTGTGGCACAGGGTCAGATATCAGCTTTGAGCTGGTCTGGGATGAGAGAGAGACTCTGAGGCCTTCAGGGCTGGTACACTGCATTTTCATAAACTTCTCACTCCTCACACTAGCTCAGCGTAAGATCTGGCTTTGTTTTCAAATAAATGAGACATTTTCCTTTTAACTCTATCCTTAGACAGAAATCACATTTTCAAATGATCATAACTTTATATTTGTCTCTTGCCCCCAAAATGAATTCAGAAACTTTAATTTCCACTCAGATTGAGTCTCTGTTACTCAAATTAGGCCACGTGGTGGCCGGATTGAGATTACAAATTGTTTATTTCAGATCAGCACAATCTTATCTTTTGAAACCAAAACATCAATTTCTAGGGTTTTCAACATTTTAACACCTATAGTTATTTCAACAACCCAATATTCAGTCAAATCATCATTATCAGAGTTTTGCAAAGGTGAGAAGAGCAATAACATATTTATTATATCTTTTTCATTTAAAACTCGATTAATCAGGATTTATATATATTATATATCTTTTACAATATGTTTTATCATCTTTAACTTTAATTTTAACCTCATATTAAAATTATCTCAAATCCTTCGAAAATAATCACTTAAGACTTTATCAAGCTTATTATTTTCTCATTTTCTTAGTGTAAATCTCTGTTTTATTCTTTTTTACTGAGTTTCGTTTACAGAATTTAGTCTAGTGACCTGATTTGCCACACTTTTTACACCTTATGGGTGTTTAGACACAGTTACGTGCGAAATCAATGGCCCAGCTGAGCACAATTAAACGCTCTCATCTTAAGCTTATGGAGCAGCGTTCAGTAACCTGTGTGCTCCAACAGTAGCAGTCTGTCTGAGAACAGAGCTCGCTCGAGGTCCAATAAAACAGACAATGGCTTGCAATTTATGGTGCTATCTGCTTTTTCACCAACATTATGTTTAGTTACTCAATTGTATATCTCCCTTCGGGTATGGCACCTCACCCATTTTATAAATTAATGAATACGCACAAACATCTACAAATTTGAATTTTCTTGTTCTCTCTTTGTTTGTAGCCAGTCAACTTCCAATTACAATAAAAACATTTCTGCCCATTCCCTTCACCAGTCCAGCAAATTTCTTTGAAGTCAGGGCTTCAGAGCGGAGCTGCTTACAGCGTTTGCTCTTGTTCATCTTAAAATCTTTATACCGACTAATCAAATTACTGATCATATCACTCAAATTGTTAGCTAAAATTTAGTCAAAGTTCATACTCACCAGCGATCTTTAAACAGCTGTGGCATTTTAATTTCTCCGTTCTCCGTTTCATTTCTCCACAGTCAATGCCTCTCACACCCAGCATTTCGGTGTCTGCTCACATTTCTGACACGCGTGTTCTCACAACAGCCCATCGATTTATCCTTTTCCTTCAACTGACTCTTTCACAGTCCCAGTCCGGTCACTCAGCGGTGACACTCAAATCATGACATTTAATGAACTTCGTATACGTTGCATGCATTTCTGGCCATATAATTTTCTCATTTGATAAAATACCGGTGTCTCATATTCAGCTAGCTTGCTTTGGATTTCCCCATATTGGCAGTCTGATTCTGTGGCTTTTCGCGCGCGCGCTATTAATCTGTTGGACGTCTCCGTACAGATCTGATCTCTTCACCCAAGATCAGCCGGGTGGACACTCGCAATAGTGCCCTATTCGGGACTGCACACAACTCAGTCCCCGGACCGCACACAACTCAGTCCCCGGACCGCACACAACTCGGTCCCCCAATTCGCCCACGTGATTTCAGTTTCTATCCCATAAACAAATCAACCACGTTGCATTCGTCACAGAGTCAGACTCCCCCTATGGTTTATCCCTATCAATTCAATTTTCAATTTAACCAAATTCTAAAAAAATTAAATAAAAATTCCCCCTGAATTTTTTCAAGAGTTTGTCTCTTACCAGAAGCGCATCCAAGGAATCCCACTTCTGACACCAAACTGTAATGGCAAAAATTAATTTGTCGACATCACTAATAAGAGACAAACCATAATCCAATTGTCTTTATAAAGATTTATTTTCCTTGCAAGGAAGAGCCACGGTCAAACGCAGCCGCTCGAGGCTACCTTGAGTGTGAACTGCTAAAACAAAAGAAAGCACAAACTTTTATACCCACCAATGTTTAAACAACCCCCCTCAGTAATTTTCCATACATCTGTGGAAAACCACTGAAGGTTTTTTACTCAGAGTAAGAGGTGAGAAACAATACACAAATGGTCCCCTTTCTGTCTTGGAACTCATTTGAATTAAAAGCAACAAAACACAATGGTCCTTCCTCTGCTTTAGAACTAATTTAAATTATCCAACACCTTTGGTACGGGAAAGCTCTCAATTTACATATCCCACTGCTACCCCCCTGGGTCTCAACAGACGCTGTGTCTGAGCTTTAGTAAAGGTGTTTTACATGGCCAAGACAGATGTTGACTTCTTGTGTGAACTCAGACATAAATCTTCTATGATTAAATTTTTTCCACATCACAACTAACTCTTGATAAATATTTAGTTGAGATTCTAACTGTGTTTTTTTCTTTATGCAGTCTGAATAACAGAGATATCACAGAAGAAGATTGTCGTGTTCTGACTGCAGCTTTAAATTCAAACCCTTCAAATCTGAAAGAGCTGAATCTGAGTGGGACTAAACTCAGAAACTCAGGAATAAAGGTCTTCTCAACTCTGTTTGTGAATAAAGAGTGTAGACTGGAAAAGCTGAAGTAAGTGTTTTAGCCAGTGTATATGTGTAAAACAAATGCCAACTACTGCAAAATACACACGCGCGCACACACATATATTCATGCAGATCTCATATTGGTCAACTAAAGTAGTAATACCCAAAGCTACTAGTTGCATAATTGCATTTATAGTTTTTTCCCTCTATTCTACAGGTTTAAAATCATCAGTATTACAGATGAAGCTTGTGATGTTCTGGCTGCAGCGTTTAATTCAAACCCTTCAAACCTAATAGAGCTGGATCTGAGTGGAAATAAACTAGGAAACTCTGGAGTAACACAAATCTCCACTCTACTGGGAAATTCACACTGTACACTGCAGATACTCAGGTATGTATTTGATTAATTTGAAGATGTTAATTTAACAGTTATTACGTATTGTCTGAAACATTTATAGAAATATTGACCAAAATATTGCATTTTCTGGGCACTGAGAATCATAAATCTGAAAAATTTAAATCACATTTTTACTAAATGAGTAATTGATTACATTTGAGACTTTTTTTTTTTTGTCTATCTCTAGACTTTCAGACTGCAGTATCACAGAAGAAGGTTATAAAGCTCTGGCTTCAGCTCTGAGATCAAACCCTTCTTCACACCTGATAGAGCTGGATCTCACAGGAAATGATCCTGGACAATCAGGAGTGAAGGAGCTCGATGATTTACTACAGGATCCAAACTGTCAACTGAAGACACTGAGGTGAGATGTGATGAAGTAATACAAAATAAATATGCAGTTGAATTATATATAGAACTATTATTTTATGTCTCTTCCATCAAAGTAACCATAGTAACCACACTGTTTTGGATAGCAAATTGAATTGAATCCTCATTGAATCCTCCTTCCCTTCTGCAGGTTTTTGGGTCCTGCTGCAGATGAAGCCTGTCAGTATGTGACTGGAATTTTGGGTAAAAACCCGTTACTCCTGAGAGAGCTGAATCTGAGTGAACGTGAACTAGGAGACACACGAGTGAATCAGATCTCTGCTCTACTGCAGGATAAACACTGCAAACTCAACACACTCATGTGAGTATTTGACATTTTCAAAGTACTGTATTTGCTGTTCTTTAAAGTGTTTGCAGAATAAGAACCATCATATTGATTTATCCTTCTGTCACTAGATTTGTGTTCTGGATGAAATAAACTGAAGAAGGTTTCCTCTCTTTATTTTTTTCTCTTCAGGCTGAATAATAACAGTATTACAGCAGAAGGTTGTGCTGCTCTGACTTCAGCGTTTAATTCAAACCCTTCAAACCTGATAGAGCTGGATCTGAGTGGAAATAAACTAGGAAACTCAGGAATGGAGAACATCTGTCCTCTGTTGAAAAATACACTATGCAGATTTAAGAAACTGAAGTGCGTATTTCTATTAATATGCATTTCTACATATCTGAACATCTACATTTATAATATTAATTTGATTAAATTAACTGAAAAGGGCTAGAGGCTGTCATGTCAGTTTTACTTCACACCTTCACATCTTCGTTTGACTGAAGGAAGTGATGGTGAATGAACAATGACAGAATGTTAATTTTTGAGCAAGATTTTATCATTAAGGCATTGGTTAATGCATGTATTTATGGTATCTGGGCCATTTGTGCCAATATTAAAACAGCATACAACCAATATCAAAATAGCATACATTCACACTATATGGCAATAATTTGTCCAACTATATTTTAAATATAATTTTATAATATAATATAATTTTAAATAAACTATATAATTTATCATTTTAATGTTGGCCTGAACTTTATCCCTGTGTATTTTTGTTTATTTGGTGTAAAATATGCATTACTTAACAGCTTATTTCATATCCAGACTTTCAGACTGCAGTATCACAGAAGAAGGTTATAAAGCTCTGGCTTCAGCTCTGAGATCAAACCCTTCTTCACACCTGATAGAGCTGGATCTCACAGGAAATGATCCTGGACAATCAGGAGTGAAGGAGCTCAATGATTTACTACAGGATGGACACTGTAAATTAAAGACCATCAGGTGAATAAAACCTTCAAATACTTATTAAAATTCTACATTTAAAATAACCTTGCAGGAGGCAAAAAGTTACAAAAGAAACAATGCAATATTGTCACAGTTTATATAATATCTACTGTATCATATTTGATAAGCAAATTTAAAGCCTTTAAATTATGGCCATGATAAAAAGTTTACATGCATGTTGTTGTCCTTTTTTTAGCAAGTAAAAGCTAAAAACATCCCATATAAAACTATAAAACAATTATAAAACATCCCATATAAAAACAGCTTGTGATGTAAAATCTTTACATATTTTTGTAAAGTAAATGTAAGAATAACTTAGATATTGTTATTCATTTTTCAAGATGAACATTTACTTGACTTAAGCAACTTATGTTTGCTTGATGTAAGTATTAAATATGATTTTTGCCAAGTCTTGACCCCTGAATAAAATGTAGGTGTTTTTTTCCCTCAAATATGACTAACACCTTGTTCAGTCCAAATACGATTTTTGTGTGTATTCGATTGGAATCTGATCATATTTAGAAAGTGTGATAAAATCACATGGTACAGATCTATTTTAAACTACATGCATATGTAATTTGAAATCCTGTCGTGGAAATTTTCAATACCTACCAAACTGACTTCTCCACTGACGATTCGAGCAACCTCCAGTCATCAATATAATATAATACAATACTACAGTACCAGTACAATACTACAGTACCTATAGGTTAATTCCCATCCCTAATATAATATAATATAATATAATATAATATAATATAATATAATATAATATAATATAATATAATATAATATAATATAATATAATATAATACTACAGTATCTCAAGGAAATTCCCTTCTCAAAAACTTCTAATATAATTTAATAAAAAGAGGTAATTCCCCTCCCGATGGTGACGGCGTCCCATCGAGAAGCTACTATCACTACCTCAAACACACAAGGACACAGGACTTTAGCATCTATACACACTCATTGTCCTTCTCAGGTGTACGCTGGTCCAACACAGGATCATTAATACTAACTCTGAATATTGCAGCCTCTATTGCTCTATAGTAAACACTATCACTGTCTCTGCTGTGGTCTTTTGAGTGTAGAATCTTTAGTACTTCTATTCCTCAGCTGTGCAGCATATACCAGTCACGACTCTCAAGTTGCTTTTTGCAGGAATCAAGTTTTATTCACGGCTGAGGAGCTCTCTGGTCACAACAATCGAGAGAGACTTCATATACATTTAAACCTTACATTTGAGTGAAAATCGATGTCACTCAAATTTCCTTCACTGTGATTTGTTCTGGTGATTGGTTTGTAATGATCTAAGCTAATCATTTGACTGTTCTATTGTGTTAAGCTCTTTTTGGGTAAGTCTACATGGTCTTTGACCTGAACATCCTTTGTCTGGGTTTTTCTGTAGTTTCATGTTGAAAAACCCTTTGACCACTTCTGAGGCCATTATATAAAATATTTCTATTACACTGTTCATATCTCTTCTTCAATCTGTCTCTTCTTCAATCTGTCACTTCTTCAATCAATCAATCAATCATTTCTTGAAATCTGTTTCAGTCTGACCACTCTTATTGGATTTTACATGGCTCTTTTGCCTGTCACTTTCTCACATCATGTAAAACGTGAACACGTCAGATGTTGTTGCAAATTGCAAGTCACGTGAACATTACAATATACTGCACGTCTTCCTGATCTATACAGAGGTGGAGACAGCAGTGCGTAATAATGCTCTGTATGCCCATGCCAATGGGGCCCAAGTGTTTTTTTGCTAGTTTCAGTCTAATGCAGTTATCATGTCCAGTGCCACGTTGTTTAATTAGCAAATGTGCCCATCTGTACACCCATGGGTGTGCTGGTCTAAAAACAAGGTGTTTTCAGGCGCATTGTTGACGTGTTGCAATTTTGCGGCAACATGAAAACCACTGGGCCATTGACTTCAGATCAGGTTTTTGTTGGTCAATGGCGCAGTCGCAGTTATTATTTTTTTTAAAGGGTGCGTTAGTAATATGTGCCAGGTGGGTGCACAACGTGCATACACTCTGCTTATTTCACACACACAGGGAAATGCAGCAGCATACACACATGTTTAAAAGATTTAAATTTAAAGGATTGCAATGTAAAAGATTATTATTGTGCACATAACGATAAAATGCCTACATGTCATAATGGATAGTCATTGTATATATTAGAATTACATATT
Source organism: Romanogobio albipinnatus (assembly GCA_023566225.1). NCBI lineage: Eukaryota > Metazoa > Chordata > Actinopteri > Cypriniformes > Gobionidae > Romanogobio > Romanogobio albipinnatus. The sequence goes on along the minus strand of CM042263.1, from coordinate 29,769,470 downwards.
TGCAGTAATGACGAATGAAATTCACAAATTATTTGACCAATTGTGGCAATACACACATTTTAAACTATTTAAAGACTCATCAGGTTGAGGGTGTCTATTTTTTGCCATGTAAATAGCGAATCCAACATGGTACAAGTGCAACTGGCTTTTAAAGGGAATGGGAGATGAGACTCTGATTGTTTTTTTTGCACGATATGCCCAAAACACACCCATGACTCATTAAGACTAGGTACAACCCTTTTGGACCATTTTTCCTGTCGTTAAACTAGCAAAAGTGGAGATGGACACACCCTAAGTGCTCTTGCACCGTGCGCTTCAGACCACGCACTTTGATTGTTAAAATATGGCCCATAGTGTGGACAATCAATCATTTAGATCTGATTCCAAATGGATACACAAATAATCAGATCTGGACTGACAGTGGGAATGTAGCCTATATGTATCTAAAATAAAGATAAACAAAAAACATACATGCAAACTTTTGAAAAAGTAGATTTTTCGGAGTATTATTCATATGTCAGACTTTACAGGGATAATAAGTTACCACACTTTTACCACTCTAATTTTCATTGAACAATTAAAACTGAAAAACAAAAATAAAATAAAAATAAAAATAAAATTTATGATTTAATGAGAATGTTCTATTTTTCTTCTTATTAAGTTGTTATACACAAACACACACACACACACACACACACAAACACACACACACACACACACACACACACACACACACACACACACACACACACACACACACACACACACACACACACACACACACAACGTTTTGCAGCTTTCTGTAAGCATTAAGATTATGGTTATAAAACTAAAACCTAAAATGGAACAACTAAATGCCAAATCCTCAGACTAATTTGCTAATGTGCTAATGTGTATGAGCTGTGTTTGCTGAACCCCACCCATTAGCAGGGTGAGCAGCAAAAGGTATACAATTATAATAACTAGATTATCTAATCTAAAATTGTCTTCCATTTCTTATAGGTTTCTAAAAAGTCCTGCTGCAGAGGAAGTGTGTGAGTATCTCACTGGAGTTCTGGGTAAAAGTCCATTACTTCTGACAGAACTGGATCTGAGTGAAGATAAACTAGGAGATCTGGATTGGGATAAGCTCTCTGCTCTTTTGATGGATTCCCATTGCAAACTGGAGAAAATTAAGTGAGTGAACAAGATTTTATAGGCAAGGCAAGGTTATTCATAAACATTTCATACACAAATCTGTAAAGGGCTTTACACAAGGCAATACAGGATCATAAAAGGTGTATAAGATATTAAATGAAAGGAAAAGAAGAGAATTAAAATGTGTTAAAGAATACAGAAATAACATGATCCGTAAAATCAGTAAATGCAGCACAGTGCTCAGTGTTAACTGGAAGCCACTGTAAAGACCTGAGGACTGGTGTGATATGTTTAGTTTTTTTTATTCTGGTCAGAATTCTGTTGCAGCTGTCTAATGGTCTCTTTGGGAAGGCAGGTGAGGACTCCTTTGCAATAGTCCACGTTGAGATGATAGCAATATTTCCTATAATTTTTTTTGTCTTGCTGACCAAAACTTTTTTATTGGGCGGACAATTTGGCCACCTGACAAATTAATACCTTAACCCAGACCTCTACAGCGAACACCAAAATGTGGTTACATCGAACAGTAGCTTTGCGGCTTTTATTTCTATCATATTTGATCCTTAGTGAAATTAAATACTATTTCTAAAAATAAGCAGTTAATTGACAAATTACTAAATATGAAGCATATTTTAGGTTACCTAAAAAAAATATGTAAATGCTGAGCTAACTGAAATTCTATCAAAACTGATTTAAAAAGTGTTTCGTTAGTGTACTGTGTAAATGTACTGTGTAAATAGTGTACTTTATCAAGCCACTCTTCTTTAAAACATGTTTTTATTCTCATCTTTGCATTAGCATTGTCTCTCCCACTGAGCTCTTTCATTTCTATTGATAGTAGTCTATTCCAACAGTGACTGATCATTCTCATTCTATGACTCCTGTAAACCGCATTCACCAGTTTTCTATAGTGACACTAGTGCTGAGTTCACACTGCACAATTGTCAGAGTAGTCAGATCACAAATCTTTTCACACGGCATCTCTATCTGGGGTAGCATTCAGTTGCTGTTGTGTTCACACTGGATGATGGATCAGTGACAGGAGGTTTCACACCGCATGACTTTTCAATAGGAAGAATCACTGACAACTCTGACCGGTCCGCAAACTACGTTCCACAACCAAATACACGAGAGATGTGACAAGGAATCAACACAAAATTATGCATGCGACAGACCTGAGTTCTCGAGCGAGACTGGAATTATTTAAGTGATATCCCGCAAGAAGCTTGCGATCCAAATTGTCTGTGCGCGGATTTGCAGCGAAAAGGAGAAAAAGAGAAAAAAAATTTGTAGACGGAAATGATTGGGGAGAAACAGGGAGCAATCATTGTGTTCTGCAAAGAGAGTGCTGCTGTTGTGGCTGATCAAGCAAATTTTTGTGATTTGTTTCTGTTTGATAGAATTGTACATATATCTATTCAAATACTGATATTGTGGTCTATAACTCCTCCCCGAACTTCTCGCTGTCCTGTATCTTGCTTTCTCATTGGCTGTAGGTCATCGTCGATGGAGTTTTCAGTCAGACCACATATCACACAGCAGGATTTCACACGGTCCAGATATTTAGCATGCCAAATATCTCATGGGCGTCGGCGTCTGTCCTGTAATTCTCTCAGATCACTTCTTTGATAATTCACACTGCTTGATTGTCATTGTGAACAAGCACCGATTTGCCTATGATTTCGGGCATTTGGCGGCGATTGTGCAAAACCTGTCGGCAAGTCAAAATTGGGGCTAAAATCATGTAGTATGAACTCAGGTTCACCTGAACATTGCAATTATTTCTCATTCGCTAAATTTAATCAAATGTCTTTTCCCATGCATTTTATTCCTACCTTGTGTGGCATTTTTTCTGTGCAGCTTAGAGGGAACATTGGATGATAGTATGCTGATTTAGTTATTGCCTTGATACGACTACTGAAACTAAGGTCTGACTCAAAAAACTAAGGTCTGACTCAAAAATCAGACAAAGATTCCTGACTTGATGTTTTGTTCCCTTTCAGTCGGTCACGTTTGACTGACCGGGGGAACCTTCAGCGTGGACACACTGGCTCACAGCTGACCCTGTGGCCTACGCAAATAAGTGTTTCCCCCAGTGAGCCTTCTTGCACAGACACTGCGCAAAGTCAGGGAGGATGAGGAGCAGGTCTTGCTAGTTGCACCCTATTGGCCCAACCGGACCTGGTTCCCAGAACTGATGCTCCTTGCGACAGCCCTCCCTGGCCCATTCCTCTGAGGAAGGACCTCCTGACTCAGAGACAGGGCATCCTATGGCACCCACGTCCGGCCCTCTGGAAACTCCATGTTTGGTCCCTGCCAGGACGTGGAGGTTCTAAGTGGCCTACTACAGGCTCTACGAGGCGCCTCTATGCCTTGAAGTGGAACATATTCGTTGAATGGTGCTCTTCTCGCCAAGAAGACCCCTGAAGAAGTTAAATCGGTTGTGTGCTTTCCTTCCTACAAGGCGGGTTGGAGCGAAGGCTGTCTCCCTCCACCCTCAAGGTGTATGTTGCCGCTATCACAGCACATCACAATGTAGACGATGGTAAATCTTTGGGGAAGCACGATCTGACCATCAGGTTCTGGAGGGGAGCGAGGAGACTAAATCCGCCTCGCTCTCACTCTATACCCTCTTGGGACTTGTCTCTGGTGTTAACAGCTCTGCAGAGACCTCCCTTCGAGCCATTGCAGTCTGCATAGTTAAAGATCTTGTCTTGGAAGACACTGCTCCTGACTGCCTTGGACTCCATCAAGAGGGTAGGGGACCTGCAGGCATTTTCAGTCGACGAATCGTGCCTGGAATTCGGGCCAGCTAACTCTTACATCATCCTGAGACCCCGGCCTGGATACGTGCCCAAGGTTCCCGCCACTCCCTTCCGGGTCCAGGTGGTGAACCTGCAAGCGCTGCCCCTGGAGGAGGCAGACCCAGCACTGGCTTTTCTCTGTCCCGTCCGTGCTCTGCGGTTATACGTGGATAGAACGTAAAGCCTAAGGACCTCAGATCAGCATTACATCTGTTATGGAGGCCAACAGAAGGCTGTCTCCAAGCAGAGGATGGCCCACTGGATAGTGGATGCCATCGCCTTGGCATATGAGTCCCAAGGCGTGCCTTGCCCACTCGGGTTGAGGGCCCACTCCACTAGGAGTGTTGCCTCTTCCTGGGTGCTGGCGCACGGCGCCTCGCTGACAGATAAATGTAGAGCTGTGGGCTGGGTGTCACCTAACACATTCGCTAGATTCTTTAGCCTCCGTGTAGAACCGGTATCTTCCCGTGTGCTCGCTCCAAATAGCCAGTAACACCGAAGTGCCCGTTCTAGTGTCGGCTTGCTGCCATTCCCCTCCTCATGGACCAGATACGTGCACTTATATGCTCCAGTAGAGTTCCCCAGATTGGCTAACCCTGTCGAGTTACTCCGCTACCCGCGGCAGTCAGACGTGGCGGAGCATCCGACGCCAGGTCTAACACTCGTATGCATTGGTGGAACTTGTGTTAGGCTGAGTATCCATATGTTGTGACCCCTACGGCCACACGGTCCCATATGTGTTTTCTTCCACGCTACGGCGAGCCCGTGTCTTTCCCTTGGCAGAGCTTACTCTGCCGCCTCTGTGCGATGTAGTCCCCCGTCCCCCACGTGGTAGTCCCCCGCCGAGGCCACCCCTGGGACATTTTTGTATGTTGTACTGCCCACATGGCCAGTCCATATGTGTATCTTCCACATGATACCTCCCTACGGGTAGGATGTGGCTTCCGATGTGGCTTTCCCAGCGTTACTCTGCTGAATGGGTCTTGCGGAACAGCAGCAGTGACTCTCCCTGCGTGAGTTCCCCGTCCCAAACAGATGGGGTCTGAGGGGCTTGCGCTGGGCGCTGGAAGTGATAGTAACTGTGGGGTTTTCCATAGGGATCCCAATTTGTTGGTGACGTCCGACACACGTCAAACATGACGACTGAAAGGGAATGTCTCGGTTACATATGTAACCCTCATTCCCTGAAGGAGGAAATGGAGACGTATGTCCCGTCGCCACAGTTGCTGTACCATCACTGCATGGCCGAGTCACTAGTTCGGCTCCTCAGTGAAAAACAAATGTTTATACTCTTGTTTATACCCGCGGGGCGGAGCGCGAGATGCAAATATCGCACGCCAATGGCCATTGGTCCGTTCTCTACATCTCGAAGCTGATAGGGGCTCCCAGAAGTGATCCCCAATTCGTCTGTGAAGTCCGACATACGTCTCTGTTCCCTCCTTCAGGGAGGGACATATGTAACCGAGACGTTTTCTTTGAGCCCTGTAGTCAAGATATGACTTGTGTTCACCTTGAGAATATCATCTTTGTTGCCTAATACAATGACCTCTGAAGAAGCTTTTGGCACATTCAACTGTTCCATCCATCCATCTTCTTCCGCTTATCCGGGGCCGGGTCGCGGGGGCAGCAGTCTAAGCAGAGATGCCCAGACTTCCCTCTCCCTAGACACTTCCTCTAGCTCTTCCGGGGGGACACCGAGGCGTTCCAAGGCCAGCCGGGAGACATAGTCCCTCCAGCGTGTCCTTGGTCTTCCCCGGGGCCTCCTCCCGGTTGGACATGCCCGAAACACCTTCCCGGGAAGGCGTTCAGGAGGCATCCGGAACAGATGCCCGAGCCACCTCAGCTGTCCCCTCTCGATGTGGAGGAGCAGCGGCTCTACTCCGAGTTCCTCCCGAGTGACTGAGCTTCTCACCCTATCTCTAAGGGAGCGCCCAGCCACCCTGCGGAGAAAACTCATTTCGGCCGCCTGTATCCGGGATCCTGTCCTTTCGGTCATGACCCAAAGCTCATGACCATAGGTGAGAGTAGGAACGTAGATTGACCGGTAAATCGAGAGCTTCGCCTTACGGCTTAGCTCTTTCTTCACCACGACAGACCGGTACGTCGACCGCATTACTGCAGAAGCTGCACCGATCCGTCTGTCAATCTCCCGTTCCATCCTCCCCTCACTCGTGAACAAGACCCCTAGATACTTGAACTCCTCCACTTGGGGCAGGAACTCTCCACCAACCTGAAGTGGGCAAGCCACCCTTTTCCGACTGAGGACCATGGCCTCGGATTTGGAGGTGCTGATCCCCATCCCAGCCGCTTCACACTCGGCTGCAAACCGTCCCAGTGCATGCTGAAGGTCCTGGTTAGAAGGGGCCAACACGACAACATCATCCGCAAAGAGCAGAGACGAAACCGTGTGGTCCCCAAACCTGACACCCTCCGGCCCTTGGCTGCGCCTAGAAATTCTGTCCATAAAAATTATGAACAGAACCGGCGACAAAGGGCAGCCCTGCCGGAGTCCAACATGCACCGGGAACAAGTCTGACTTACTGCCGGCAATGCGGACCAAACTCCTGCTTCGGTCATACAGGGACCGGACAGCCCTCAGCAAAGGACCCCGGACCCCATATTCCCCCAGCACCCTCCACAGGACGCCGCGAGGGACACAGTCGAATGCCTTCTCCAAATCCACAAAACAAATGTGGACTGGTTGGGCAAACTCCCATGAACCCTCCAGCACCCTGTAGAGGGTATAGAGCTGGTCCAGTGTTCCACGACCAGCACGAAAACCACACTGTTCCTCCTGAATCCGAGGTTCCACTATCGGCCGAATTCTCCTCTCCAGTACCCTGGCATAGACTTTCCCGGGGAGGCTGAGAAGTGTGATCCCCCTATAGTTGGAGCACACCCTCCGGTCCCCCTTTTTAAAAAGAGGGACCACCACCCCGGTCTGCCATCCCAGAGGCACTGTCCCCGACCGCCACGCGATGCTGCAGAGGCGTGTCAGCCAAGACAGCCCCACAACATCCAGAGACTTGAGGTACTCAGGGCGGATCTCATCCACCCCCGGTGCCTTGCCACCGAGGAGTTTCTTGACCACCTCGGTGACTTCAGCTTGGGTGATGGACGAGTCCTCCTCTGAGCCCCCAGCCTCTGCTTCCTCAATGGAAGACGTGACGGCGGGATTGAGGAGATCCTCGAAGTATTCCTTCCACCGTCCGACAACATCCCCAGTCGAGGTCAACAGCCGCCCATCGCCACTGTAAACAGCGTTGGTAGGGCACTGCTTCCCCCTCCTGAGGCTCCGGACGGTTTGCCAGAATCTCTTCGAGGCCAGCCGATAGTCCTTTTCCATGGCCTCACCGAACTCCTCCCAGGCCCGAGTTTTTGCCTCCACAACCACCCGGACTGCAGTCCGTTTAGCCTGCCGGTACCTGTCAGCTGCCTCAGGAGTCCCACAAGCCAGCCAGGCCCGATAGGACTCCTTCTTCAGCTTGACGGCATCCCTTACTTCCGGTGTCCACCACCGGGTTCGGGGATTGCCGCCTCGACAGGCACCGGAGACCTTGCGTCCACAGCTCCGAGCAGCCGCTTTGACAATGGAGGTGGAGAACATGGTCCACTCGGACTCAATATCTCCAGCCTCCCTCGGGATCCGGTCGAAGCTCTGCCGGAGGCAGGAGTTGAAGATCTCTCTGACAGGAGACTCGGCCAAACGTTCCCAGCAGACCCTCACAGTACGTTTGGGTCTACCGAGTCTATCCAGCTTCCTCCCCCGCCATCGGATCCAACTCACCACCAGGTGGTGATCAGTTGACAGCTCCGCCCCTCTCTTCACCCGAGTGTCCAAGACATACGGCCGCAGGTCAGATGAAACGACCACGAAGTCGATCATTGACCTACGACCTAGGGTGTCCTGGTGCCATGTGCACTGATGGACACCCTTATGCTTGAACATGGTGTTCGTTATGGACAAACTGTAACTAGCACAGAAGTCCAATAACTGAACACCACTCGGGTTCAGATCAGGTGGGCCGTTCCTCCCAATCACGCCCCTCCAGGTTTCACTGTCATTGCCCACGTGGGCGTTGAAGTCCCCCAGTAGAACGACGGAGTCCCCAGTCGGAGCACTCTCCAGCACCCCTCCCAGGGACACCAAGAAGGTCGGGTACTCTGCACTGCTGTTTGGCCCGTAGGCACACACAACAGTGAGAGACCTATCCCCGAGCCGAAGCCGCAGGGAAACGACCCTCTCGTTCACCGGGGTAAACTCCAACACATGGCGGCAGAGCTGGGGGGCTATAAGCAAACCCACACCAGCCCGCCGCCTCTCACCATGGGCAACTCCAGAGTGATGAAGAGTCCATCCCCTCTCGAGAAGTGTGGTTCCAGAGCCCAAGCCGTGCGTGGAGGTGATTCCGACTATCTCTAGTCGGAACCTCTCAACCTCACGCACAAGCTCAGGCTCTTTCCCCGCCAGCGAGGTGACATTCCATGTCCCAAGAGCTAGTTTCCGTGTCCAGGGATCGGGTCGTCTAGGCCCCCGCCTTCGACTGCTGCCCGATTCGCTTTGCACCGGCCCCTTACGGTCCCTCCCGTGAGTGGTGGGCCCACGGGAAGGTGTCCCCACGTCGCTCCTTTGGGCTGAGCCCGGCCGGACCCCGTGGGAGAAGGCCCGGCCACCAGGCGCTCGCATACGAGCCCCAACCCCAGGCCTGGCTCCAGGGTGGGGCCCCGGCTGCGCCATACCGGGCGACGTCACGGTCCTCCTTTTTTTTGGCATCATACGGGGTTTTGAACTGCTCTTAGTCTGACCCGTCACCTAGGACCTGTTTTACATTCAACTGTTAATTTCATCAATTCACTGGCCCAGTCAATGGGACTGTAGACCCTGGGCAATAGGGCTAGGTAGATCTGGGTGTCATTTGCATGGCTATGATGAGCAATTTTTTTATATTATGTCTTAAAGCCCTGCATACTTTCATATATATATTATATATATATTATATATATATATATATATATATATATATATATATATATATATATATATAATCATATATAATTGTAATATATTATAAATTCTTTATTATAAAAGACTGTCAGGAACGTGTGATCATATATAACGAACTGTTGATTTGATGCGTGTTGAATAAATGCTGAGGTACAATCAGAATATTACACAATGCTGTTTTTGTGTTTAGGCTGAATAATTGTGAGCTGACAGAGAAGAGCTGTTCAGTTCTAGCTACTGTTCTCTCCTCCAAAACCATCCTGAAAGAGATGAACCTGAACAACAGCCATCTGCTGGACTCAGGAGTCAAAAAGATCTGTGAGGGACTGAAGAATCCTGTGTGTGAGCTGAAGATACTGAAGTGAGTACATTTCACCATCAGCTATTTCATGAATCTTTTATGAACCTTCCAGAAGTGGAAAACATGTGAAATTACAAATACTGGTCAGTTCGGGCACCTTTTTTATTTGCCGTTATCCATAAACATACAGTTAGAACCTTACAAAGGGAAACTATCTGACATTATTTGTTAAAGGCTAGAAAATAAATTAAACTATGATCAAATTCCAATGGTAATCTGCTGATTTCTCTGGTGCTGCTTCACTCCCAACACCTCAATAATGGTACACTCGTGTATCCTTATTATTGATGTTTTTTATTATTATTTTCAGGCTCAGTGAGTGTGATCTAACAAAGGAAAGCTGTTCAGCTCTTGCTTCAGTTCTGAGTTCAGATTCCAGCAGACTGGAGGCTCTTTACCTGAGCAATAATAATCTACAGGATTCAGGAGCGAAGCTACTCTCTGGTGGACTGAAGGAGAACTGTAATCTAGAGAAACTCAGGTGAGTTAATATCTAACAAATTAAAGTTAAAGCAAATTAAAGCTTCACCCTTACTTTTTTTATTATTGTTTTATGGATTAATATTGTTCAGGACATTTCTATAATGACAGCTAAATGTTACATTCTCATTTTTGTTCTAGACTCTCAAACTGCAGTATCACTGGAGAAGGTTATAAAGCTTTGGCTTCAGCTCTGAGATCAAACCCTTCACACCTGATAGAGCTGGATCTCACAGGAAATGATCCTGGACAATCAGGAGTGAAGGAGCTCAATGATTTACTACAGGATCCAAACGGTGAACTGAAAACACTGAGGTGAGACATGGTGAAATAATACAAAATAAATTATATGCAGGTGATTTATTTATAGAATTATTATTTCACTAATACAGTAAGATGCATAACCTGTTGTTGTTGTAGTTAACATGAAATATTAAAAGTGAAATTAAATATTGAATTCATATTATCATAAATTCTAGATTTTTTAATTACACAAAGTTTAGATAAGAACTTCATCTTCCCTTCTGCAGGTTTTTGAGTCCTGCTGCAGATGAAGCCTGTCAGTATGTGATTAAAGTTGTGGGTAAAAACCCGTTACTCCTGAGAGAGCTGAATCTGAGTGGACGTGAACTAGGAGACACACGAGTGAATCAGATCTCTGCTCTACTGCAGGATAAACACTGCAAACTCAACACACTCCAGTGAGTATTTTAGGTGGCGCAATACTTTATAAAGTATCTTTAAAATATAACATTATTTCATATTATATTTTCAACATACTGACATTGCTGTTCTTTGTTTTTTTTTTTGAGGACTAAAATTATTGAACTATAATATTGAAGAATGTTTCCTGTCTTTGTTTTCTTTCTCTTCAGGCTGAATAATAACAGTATTACAGCAGAAGGTTGTGCTGCTCTGACTTCAGCGTTTAATTCAAACCCTTCAAACCTGATAGAGCTGGATCTGAGTGGAAATAAACTAGGAAACTCTGGAATTGAGAAGATCTGTCCTCTGTTGGAAAATACACAATGCAGATTGGAGAAACTGAAGTGTGTTTTTTAATTTATATATATATATATATATATATATATATATATATATATATATATATATATATATAATGTGCGCAATGTATTCTGTATCTTTGTGCTTTTGTTTGATTGTTGAACTTTAATAACAACTACCAAAATCAACAAAACATGAGTAACCAAGGTGACAAGGGAGTAGCGAGAGCATAATCAATATAATCATTATTGGACAACACCAGACAATGTAAACTCAAAACACAAAGTCTTAAATACACTGGGGTAATTAGACTAACAAGACATGGGTGAAAATAACCAGGGAATAATGAGAAACAAAGGAAGAAAACATTACAAAATGTCTATAGTTTTTTTTAAACTTATGACTTTAAATATTCTATGAAAAATTTAGAAAAAAATATTTAAATGAAGCATGTTATCATAAAGCATTGGATGTCATACTTTTTTGTCTATCTCTAGACTTTCAGACTGCAGTATCACAGAAGAAGGTTATAAAGCTCTGGCTTCAGCTCTGAGATCAAACCCTTCTTCACACCTGATAGAGCTGGATCTCACAGGAAATGATCCTGGACAATCAGGAGTGAAGGAGCTCAATGATTTACTGCTGGGTGTATGCTTTACATTTAAGAACATCAGGTAATACAATTCTTCAAATATTTCAATGAAGCCACATAGACTCAGAGGTGTGCAACTATGTAGGAGAGACAAATGGGTCCATGCGGAATTAGAATGATAGGAAGAAGAATCTACTGAATTGCAATTTAAAAACAAAATTAGGACCCACTTTATATTAGGTAGCCTTAACTACTATGTACTAACATTTTAATTAATTATTTGATACAATGCACTCATTGTGTACATACATGTTTTTACATTGTACTTACATTTTAAAAAAAAATACCTGTATGTAATTACGTTTGTAATTAATTTATGTAGTTACATTTGTAATTACACAGTTGACACTTCCCTTACACCAAACCCTACGCTTAAACTTACCCACACCACCACACCTGTCCCTAACCCTACCCGTATCCCACCTCAATATCAGCAAAGGTGTTTTCCAATACAATTTGAACACAGTAAGTACATTGTACTTATTTTTTGATGTAAGTACATAATAGTTAAGGCCACCTAATATAAAGTTTAGCCCAAAATTATGCTGCTTAATTTCCTGATTTGAATAATTATATTTTTTTCTGCAGAATTGGAGGCAGCTGTATTTATACTGTCTTTAATATTACACTGCAACCATAAGGAGGATGGGATGCAAAGAGATGAAATTATAAAATGTCCAAATCTAATCTAAATTATCTTCTACTTCCTGTAGGTTTTTGAAAAGTTCTGCTGCACAGGAAGCGTGTGACTATCTCACTAAAGTTCTGGGTAAAAGTCCATTATTACTGACAGAACTGGATCTGAGTGAAGATAAACTAGGAGATCTGGATGGAGAGAAGCTCTCTGCTCTTTTGATGGACTCTCATAGCAAACTGGAGAAAATCAAGTGAGTGATTTTAATCATTATTACATTATTACAACCTTTGTTTGTTCTGTATTCTGTATTAGAAAAGACTGGCAGCCTAATATGTGTGAGCATATATAAAGACTTGTTGATCTGATGTGTGTTGAATATGTGTATAATAATAAATAATGCTGTTTTTTTTATTTAGAATGAATAATTGTGAGCTGACAGAGAAAAGCTGTTCAGTTCTAGCTACCGTTCTCTCCTCCAAAACCATCCTGAAAGAGATGAACCTGAACAACAGCCGTCTGATGGGCTCAGGAGTCAAAGTGATCTGTGAGGGACTGAAGAATCCTGTGTGTGAGCTGCAGATACTGAAGTGAGTACATTTCACCATCAGCTACACTCAACACCACTACAGTTACTGTAATAGGTCAATAATCTCTATGAAGTGGTGTTCCTGCATATAATGTTATCCGTTTATCTGCACATCTAATCATTTATTTAGCTGTAGTGTGATTTAATCATATTTGTGATTTGTGAAGTAATTAAATAATTTAAACCACATTGTGATTTGTGCAGTAATTAAATAATTTAAACCACATTGTTCATTTTAATTAATGTATTTATTTTTTGTAGACTTTCAAACTGCAGTATCACAGAAGAAGGTTATAAAGCTCTGGCTTCAGCTCTGAGATCAAACCCTTCACACCTGATAGAGCTGGATCTCACAGGAAATGATCCTGGACAGTCAGGAGTGAAGGAGCTCAATGATTTACTACAGGAAGGACACTGTAAATTAAAGACCATCAGGTGAATAAAACCTTCAAATACTTATTAAAATTCTACATTTAAAATAACCTTGCAGGAGGCAAAAAGTTACAAAAGAAACAATGCAATATTGTCACAGTTTATATAATATCTACTGTATCATATTTGATAAGCAAATTTAAAGCCTTTAAATTATGGCCATGATAAAAAGTTTACATGCATGTTGTTGTCCTTTTTTTAGCAAGTAAAAGTAAAAGCTAAAAAAACTAAATTTTTCAAGATGGACATTTACTTGACTTAAGCAACTTATGTTTGCTTGATGTAAATATTAAATATGATTTTTGCCAAGTCTTGACCCCTGAATAAAATGTAGGTGTTTTTTTTCCCCCTCAAATATGACTAACACCTTGTTCAGTCCAAATACGATTTTTGTGTGTATTCGATTGGAATCTGATCATACAGGGATTGCAGAATTATTAGGCAAATGAGTATTTTGACCACATCATCCTCGTTATGCATGTTGTCTTACTCCAAGCTGTATAGGCTGGAAAGCCTACTACCAATTAAGCATATTAGGTGATGTGCATCTCTGTAATGAGAAGGGGTGTGGTCTAATGACATCAACACCCTATATCAGGTGTGCATAATTATTAGGCAACTTCCTTTCCTTTGGCAAAATGGGTCAAAAGAAGGACTTGACAGGCTCAGAAAAGTCAAAAATAGTGAGATATATTGCAGAGGGATGCAGCAGTCTTAAAATAGCCAAGCTTCTGAAGCGTGATCATCGAACAATCAAGCGTTTCATTCAAAATAGTCAACAGGGTCGCAAGAAGCGTGTGGAAAAACCAAGGCGCAAAATAACTGCCCGTGAACTGAGAAAAGTCAAGCGTGCAGCTGCCAAGATGCCACTTGCCACCAGTTTGGCCATATTTCAGAGCTGCAACATCACTGGAGTGCCCAAAAGCACAAGGTGTGCAATACTCAGAGACATGGCCAAGGTAAGAAAGGCAGAAAGTCGACCACCACTGAACAAGACACACAAGCTGAAACGTCAAGACTGGGCCAAGAAATATCTCAAGACTGATTTTTCTAAGGTTTTATGGACTGATGAAATGAGAGTGAGTCTTGATGGGCCAGATGGATGGGCCCGTGGCTGGATTGGTAAAGGGCAGAGAGCTCCAGTCCGACTCAGACGCCAGCAAGGTGGAGGTGGAGTACTGGTTTGGGCTGGTATCATCAAAGATGAGCTTGTGGGGCCTTTTCGGGTTGAGGATGGAGTCAAGCTCAACTCCCAGTCCTACTGCCAGTTTCTGGAAGACACCTTCTTCAAGCAGTGGTACAGGAAGAAGTCTTCATCCTTCAAGAAAAACATGATTTTCATGCAGGACAATGCTCCATCACACGTGTCCAAGTACTCCACAGCGTGGCTGGCAAGAAAGGGTATAAAAGAAGAAAATCTAATGATATGGCCTCCTTGTTCACCTGATCTGAACCCCATTGAGAACCTGTGGTCCATCATCAAATGTGCGATTTACAAGGAGGGAAAACAGTACACCTCTCTGAACAGTGTCTGGGAGGCTGTGGTTGCTGCTGCACGCAATGTTGATGGTGAACAGATCAAAACACTGACAGAATCCATGGATGGCAGGCTTTTGAGTGTCCTTGCAAAGAAAGGTGGCTATATTGGTCACTGATTTGTTTTTGTTTGGTTTTTGAATGTCAGAAATGTATATTTGTGAATGTTGAGATGTTATATTGGTTTCACTGGTAAAAATAAATAATTGAAATGGGTATAAATTTGTTTTTTGTTAAGTTGCCTAATAATTATGCACAGTAATAGTCACCTGCACACACAGATATCCCCCTAAAATAGCTAAAACTAAAAACCACTTCCAAAAATATTCAGCTTTGATATTAATGAGTTTTTTGTGTTCATTGACAACATGGTTGTTGTTTAATTATTAATGTTGTAAAATTAATCCTCAAAAATACAACTTGCCTAATAATTCTGCACTCCCTGTACAATGAGGAAAATAAGTATTTGAACACCCTGTTATTTTGCAAGTTCTCCCACTTGGAAATCATGGAGGGGTCTGAAATTGTCATCGTATGTCCATGTCCACTGTGAGAGATATAATCTAAAAAAAAAAAGTCCAGAAATCACAATATATGATTGTTTAACTATTTATTTGTATGATACAGCTGCAAATAAGTATTTGAACACCTGTCTATCAGCTAGAATTCTGACCCTCAAAGACCTGTTAGTCTGCCTTTAAAATGTCCACCTCCACTCCATTTATTATCCTAAATTAGATGCACCTGTTTGAGGTCGTTAGCTGCATAAAGACACCTGTCCACCCCATACAATCAGTAATAATCCAACTACTAACATGGCCAAGACCAAAGAGCTGTCCAAAGACACTAGAGACAAAATTGTACACCTCCACAAGGCTGGAAAGGGATACGGGGAAATTGCCAAGCAGCTTGGTGAAAAAAGGTCCACTGTTGGAGCAATCATTAGAAAATGGAAGAAGCTAAACATGATTGTCAATCTCCCTCGGACTGGGGCTCCATGCAAGATCTCACCTCGTGGGGTCTCAATGATCCTAAGAAAGGTGAGAAATCAGCCCAGAACGCAACGGGAGGAGCTGGTCAATGACCTGAAAAGAGCTGGGACCACCGTTTCCAAGGTTACTGTTGGTAATACACTAAGACGTCATGGTTTGAAATCATGCATGGCACGGAAGGTTCCCCTGCTTAAACCAGCACATGTCAAGGCCCGTCTTAAGTTTGTCAATGACCATTTGGATTATCCAGAGGAGTCATGGGAGAAAGTAATGTGGTCAGATGAGACCAAAATAGAACTTTTTGGTCATAATTCCACTAAAAGTGTTTGGAGGAAGAAGAATGATGAGTACCATCCCAAGAACACCATCCCTACTGTGAAGCATGGGGGTGGTAGCATCATGCTTTGGGGGTGTTTTTTTGCACATGGGACAGGGCGACTGCACTGTATTAAGGAGAGGATGACTGGGGTCATGTATTGCGAGATTTTGTGGAACAACCTCCTTCCCTCAGTTAGAGCATTGAAGATGGGTCGAGGCTGAGTCTTCCAACATGACAATGACCCGAAGCACACAGCCAGGATAACCAAGGAGTGGCTCTGTAAGAAGCATATCAAGGTTCTGGCGTGGCCTAGCCAGTCTCTAGACCTAAACCCAATAGAGAATCTTTGGAGGGAGCTCAAACGACAGGCCAGGTTTCTCAGCGACAGGCCAGAAACCTGACTGATCTAGAGAAGATCTGTGTGGAGGAGTGGGCCAAAATCCCTCCTGCAGTGTGTGCAAACCTGGTGAAAAACTACAGGAAACGTTTGACCTCTGTAATTGCAAACAAAGGCTACTGTACCAAATATTAACATTGATTTTCTCAGGTGTTCAAATACTTATTTGCAGCTGTATCATACAAATAAATAGTTAAAAAATCATACATTGTGATTTCTGGATTTTTTAGATTATGTCTCTCACAGTGGACATGCACCTACGATGACAATTTCAGACCCCTCCATGATTTCTAAGTGGGAGAACTTGCAAAATAGCAGGGTGTTCAAATACTTATTTTCCTAATTTTCCAAAGTGCATGATACAATTTGTTTTAAACATGACACATGCTCTACATTAAGGGCCTGAAAATAACTGGTAAGATATAGTTAACACGTATAGTTTAAAGCAGCTTGCCCTGTCAGATGCCCTGAGACATACAGACAGCAAACAGATGGAGCACAATAGAATAGGAACGCAATAATTCTGACTAAAATATACATATTTCTAAAATATTTATTGTTGGGCAATAAATGTGCCATATGTGAAATTTTAAATCTACAAGTAAGTATATTTTTATGTTTTTTTTATTGTTCATTTTTTAGATTGAAATGTTGCTATGTTAGAATGTAATGTGATTTTAACCCACTTTTTGCACTTAATATATTGAATAGCCAACATTACATTCACTGTAGCCTATTTGTTTATAGCCTTCAATATCAACATTGTTTTTTGGACATCATTGGGCAGGATGTGAAATAAAATGATTATTATTAGAATAAATACAGATTTATCCAAATAGAAAAACATAGAAAATACCGGGATATATACTGTGTATCGCCATTCAACCAAAAAATACAGAGATATGGTTTTTTGGCCATATCGCCCAGCCTTATTCTAAAACATGATTGAAAATCATTAATTAAACTATTCTTGCATATATCCTGATAAATCTGTTTATACACAGTCTTTTCTAAAATTGTTGAAGCCACACTAAGAATGGAGACCGGGCGGATGGTCATTTCTAGGATCATATCTATTTCCTTTCTTGTATAATGGAATGACCTTGGCTATCTTCATGTCAGATGGGACTATACCCTTTTCTAAAGAAAAAATCACAATAAATGTAATAGTTGGAGCTATAATAACTGCAGCATCTCTTAAAATCTAGCTGGAATACCATCTAGCCCAGTTGAGACCTGAAGATCTTCTAACATTAGTAATTTCATCTACTGTCACTTTAGTAAAGACAAAAGAGTTAGCTATCACTTCTTCTTTTTTTTTCTCCTTTTTTTCAAATCTCTTAACAAAATCAATTCCATACATTCCCTTAGAAAAAGGGAGCTTTTCCTCTAAGCTCTTTGCAATTTGATGAAAAGAATAAATTACATTTGTTAGCAACTCTAATTTTATCAAATTCTTTTAGATTTACCAATTTATTGGAACCTGTTTAGCATCTTCAACAAAGATTGTTAGATAGCACATCCACACTATTTACTGTAGGCTAGTATAATTTTTGTTAAAGAATTTTCAAAATATGCATAATATTTATAAATAAATATAACCCATATCACAAAATGTTACCATTAAGTAATGAAAATGAACATTTAAAACATACAGCTTGTTAAATGTTTTACACTTCTTTTTTTCTTTATTTAAAAAAAATAATAATAATATTGAGGGAACATTCCATTTTATAATGTTGGGAATGTAAAATTCAAAATAAGATTATGGAAATGTTACATTTAAATGTTCTCTGAATATTCTGAAACAAGTAGGAACATTTAAAAGACGTTAAATGAACGTCCAATTAAAATGTCTAACAAAAGCATTCTATGAACAATGTACAAATAATGTTTTAAATGTGTGCTAATGTTTTGAGAACATTATTGAAGACCAGATAACTTTGAATGAATGTTACTGAATTAATTTTTGTTAAAGGGATAAAGGGATACCCAAAAATGAAAATTCTGTAATTTATTCACCTTCATGTTGTTCCAAGCCTGTATAAATTTCAAGGAGGATATCTGGAAGATTGTTTGTAAACAAGCAGATCTCAGCAGCCATTGACTACCATAGTGGGGTAAAAAAAATACTATGGTAGTCAGTTGCTGTCAAGATCTGCTTGGTTACAAATATTCGGTAACACTTTATTTTGATAGTCCACTTTAGACATTCTACTAACTATAAGTAACTTTGCAACTACATGTCAACTAACTGTCATTAGAGTATTTGTAGAATGTCTGATTAATATTTACTAAAACTTTATTTTGTTGGTCCCCAACAGACATTCTACTGACTATAAGTAACTTGGCAACTACAATTCAACTTATTATACTAACCCGAACCCTAACACCTAACCCTAACCTACCAGTCTACTGACAGTCAACTAATACTCTAATGACAGTTAGTTGACTTGTAGTTGCAAAGTTACTTATAGTTAGTAGAATGTTTAAAGTGGACTATCGAAATAAAGTGTAACCAAATAGGCTTCCAAATATCTTCCTTTGTGTTCAGCAGAAGAAATATATTCATACAGGTTTGGAACAACTTGAGGGTGAGTAAATGATGACAGAATTTTCACTTGGGTGAACTATCCCTTTAATGACTTTCAGAGAACCTTGCCAAAACATTAGCCAAAGTTCTGAGAACATTCAGTAGAAATCTGTTCCATACATGTGCAAAAGACTTGTGTGTATTGAATGATTAATGTTGCTTTAGTATTCAAGCCAATGATGATTTTGTTTTATTAAAGGTAAAACAGAGGAGGAAGCAGCTTGGATGAGTCTGTCTGCAGATATCTGGCTCTTCAAAGGCCTACAAATGTTAATGGAATGTTTGAATTAAACTCCTCCATAAAGGATTCAAATGTTTCTAATCATAAATGTGATTATCAAGTAAATTGATAAAAAGCACCAAAAAAAAGTCGGCACACCACAGCTCCAAATAAATTTGAAAATGACGAAGAGTCAATGGGTTCGAATTAACATTACCATTTGTGTGGGAGTCTACTATAAAAAATAAAATAAAAATTGGAGCCATGGTGTGCTGACTTTTTTTCTGCTTTTTTATACATTTACTTCACAATCTCATTTATGATTAGAAACAGCTTTTGTATTATTTCCCTTGTTGAGCCACCCAACGTCTGAATCTGGTTTTGCCAAGTAAATGTATCAAAACTGTGAAATTTCCATTGTACTTGCATTTTTGTGTCTGTCTGTTGTTAATGCACAGCTTCATGAAGCGTGTTTCAAAAGCAACCTAGTAAGAAGTTCCATTTTCTTTTTATTTGCTTTAATTTTTATTTCTTGTCTTTTTGTTCAAGTGTGTGCTAACCTGATATACCAGCACGAAGAATCAAGTCATCTAACCAGTGTGGTCTCACTTCTTTCACTTTAGTTTAGTTTCTGTTGAGTCTTGTTTCCTAAGTTACGTTAGTTTATGACTAGTTCAATTGATAGTTTGATTATTCCAATATTGATTCTGTTACAATTCCAATAAATTCAAGTATGAATCCCCTGTTATGGGAAAATTTAATCAAAGCTATACATTAAACATTGCGCATGAAATGTTTATTGATTTGCATATATTCATACAGAACCAGCTTACTAGGTAAAAGGTCATATACAGAATGTAGAGAACACGTTCTACACTTACATATGGAAAACATGTTTTGTACAGGAGACATGAAGACTGGGATTTGACACTCAGGGGTCAGGATGGCCTAAACGTATAGGGATCAGAGTTAAAATGAACAGCTCACTTGGGATTTGAGCAAGTGCTGCTTTTCTTGTCATGTGTGGAAATTTACAGGAGGAGTGACTTTGTTTGGGAAACTGATAAAAGCTGAGTGCTGTTATGTCTAGTTAGTGCACTTTTTGCTTAGAAATCTATACATTTATTTCTGAATTTGTACATTGCTATCTTCCTTTTTTAACGGTTAACGTTATCAAATCAAATCATGCATTTTCTAACGTTACCTACCGCGAGTCAGCGCTGCGCCAGTTTGAAAAAGGCGGGTACAGGACCCTTTTTAATGAACTCTGCAAACATTGAAGATGGCTGTATGACTGTGACTCATTTCTTGCAAGATATTAAATCTTTATAAAGACAATTGGGCAAGGTTTTGTCTCTTATTCAGTAATGCGGCGATAGTTGAAATTTTGCCACGACACCCCTTTGAAGCTTCCCTGTAACTGCAGTAGAAACTTATTTCCAAAATCCCTAAAAGGTCCACCTGAAAGTTCACACAAAGCAGAAGCCTCACATTCTCTGTGTGGAATGAGTGTTTCAAGTGTCATTTTCATGTTTCATTTATGATGTCCTCAGATTACCTGTAAACTGTCAAGCAAAGCTCATTTTATCACTGTCAGCCTAAACAAACTACACCATTACCATAAATCTATTAACAGTACTTAATTATTTATTCACTTGTCTGATAAACCATGTTTCATGTGGGAAAAAAATAAACAGTGAACAAAAACTAAATGACAAGTTAAATGAAGATGAACTCAATTGATACTTTTTGCTTAGAAATCTATACATTTATTTCTGAATTTGTACATTGCTATCTTCCTTTTTTAATTTGGATTATTTTAATTGTGGTATATTTATTTGTCTATATGTCCATACTGAAGATAAAATAAAAATGTTAAAACTAGACTCAGTGTCAACTAGCAACTCTGATATCAGTCCGTCAGAGAACGCTGCAGATTTTCTGTTCCGGGACGGACTTTCTGACACTGAGGCCAAACAAAAATACGCATTTGTCCATTTATTGTAACAAAAATCAATTACATTTTGATAGACAGGTATTTAAACAAAACATACATGCTTAAAATGCGTGAATGAGTGAAAACATCCTTTTTATATATGATTTATTTTTTTTGATTTTGGCAGATCTGCTCTTCTTACCACAAAGTAGCCTAATTCAACTCCAGTGAAGCATCTCCTACAACAATTCATCAATAAATGCTAGAATAATCCATCAATCTACAAGTAGTTATGCAAGAAGCTTTTTCGAGGATGAATCAACTGAACATTGATTCACAAAATGATTCACTCGAAACGTTACACGTTGGCGACACCTTCTGGTCAAAATGGGTTAAATTAAATTAAATCTCAGCTCTAAACATGCACAAAACAACCAATTGCAAATATTTGCTTGAATGTGTAATCTATCAAATGCAATCTACACACCATCAAACAGCATTAAATATGACGTTTTGGTATACGTTAAGTTAGTTTAGTAAGTTGTATGGTGTATTTTGCTTTTTTAAGCTGGTCTTGGCTAATCAGGCCAATAATAGATAAATAATGACTACTCTTTCTTAATACTGTTGTTATACAAAGGTGTCATTAAAATGTATAAACTTAACTGACGGTTTTTCCTGTGGAGGTATTGTCACATGCCTGTCCTGTCTTGTGTAGCACATGTGGTGGTTTGTTATTTTCCGTCCTTGTCTAGTTCCCACCCTCCTTGTTATCATCTTATTGGTTTAATTTTCCCCACCTGTGTTCCCTCGTTACCTGCTTTATTTGTCCCCTTTATAAGTTCCTTTGTGTTTGCAGTCCTTGTCGGTTCATTGTGATGTCTAGGGTGGGAACTAGACAAGGACGGAAAATAACAAACCACCACATGTGCTACACAAGACAGGACAGGCATGTGACAGGTATAGTGATGAAAAGATGGTGCGTTCTATTATGGTCAACGATCCGACTCGGCCCTCAGATATGACGTCACTTCCACACTTCAAGCGTTCTGGTATGTTTTAGCTGTGTCTCATTTCGGAAGGCTGCATCCTCCGGAGGTCGCATTTGAAGGCTGCATGCGTCTGAAGGCTGTCTCATTTCAAAAAAGTAAGTAGGACACTCCGAATGCGGCCTTCAAATGCGCCCTTCTTTTCAGGAATTCGGAGTGTGCATGAGGTGTATCTCGAGCAAGGACACCGACAAGGCACTTGAGTATAGCTTTCCTTCTACTTTGTCCACTTTTGTGTTTAGCTTGTTTTTTATCTGTTTATTTCTCCGACCCGTATTCACTATGTGCTTCCAAATCTCTACCATTATCACACACACCCGTAAGTCACGCTCAGTACATTCTAGACGCCGTAATCCTAATAATCTGCGTACTGTACCTATTTCCTCTGCTACATTAATGTCCATTCCAATTGGTCTCTGGAATTGCCAGTCTGCTGTAAACAAAGCAGACTTTATTTCATCTATTTCCGCTCATTCACATCTCGGTCTCATGGCTCTAACTGAAACCTGGATCAAACCAGAAGACACTGCCACTCCTGCAGCTCTCTCAAATAATTTCTCTTTTTCACACACCTCTCGCCCGATTGGGAGGGGCGGAGGTACTGGTTTGCTCATCTCAAAGGATTGGAAATTTGAACCCATTCCTTCTCTATCTGGCAACTGCTCGTTTAATCACACTCAATCACTATCACTCATCCTGCTAAAATCCATGTTGTAGTTATTTATCGCCCTCCAGGCCAACTGGGTAACTTCTTGGAGGAATTGGATATTTTACTCTCCCACTTCCCTGAAGATGGCACTCCTCTGGTACTGCTCGGTGACTTCAACATTCACCTTGATAAACCCCAAGCTACAGACTTCACCACTCTTCTGACCTCATTCGACCTTAAGCGAGTATCAACTACAGCTACTCACAAATCAGGTAACCATCTGGACCTTATCTACACACGCTACTGCTCCACAGACGACACTTTAGTTACTCCATTGCACACCTCAGATCACTCTCATCACTCTCAACCTCCTACTAACTCCTGACACAACACACACTCCTCCGCTGATCACCTTTCGGCGTAATCTACGCTCACTCTCTCCCTCCCGTCTATCCACTATGGTTTCCTCCTCACTCCCTCCACCTGCTCAGTTCTCAGCACTGGACACTAACAGTGCTACTGACACTCTTTGCTCCACTCTAACATCTTGCTTAGACAACCTCTGTCCCGTTTTAACCAGGCCAGCCCGCACCACTCCCTCTGCCCCCTGGCTGTCTGATGTTCTCCACGAACATCGCTCTGGGCTCCGGGCGGCAGAGAGGAAGTGGCGCAAAACTAAAAACGCTACTGACCTGACCCTGTATCAGGCTCTCCTCGCTTCTTTCTCTGCTAACGTCTCCACTGCTAAAACTACATACTACCACAACAAAATCAACAACTGCTCTGACTCCCGTGCACTTTTCAGAACGTTCTCTTCGCTCCTTTGTCCTCCTCCCCCCCCTCCTTCATCAACTCTTACGGCTGACGACTTTGCATCATTTTTCACACAAAAAACCTCCTCCATCAGCAGCCAATTCTTCACACCACAAACTGACACGCACATCTCAACAACCATCACACATACGCTCCCCTCTTTTTCGCTGCTCTCTGAAGCTAAAGTCTCCAAACTCATCCTTTCCAACCACCCCACTACCTGTCCGCTTGACCCTATCCCCACTCACCTCCTTCAGGCCATTTCTTCTTCTGTTACTCCTGCACTCACTCACATTGTCAACACCTCTCTTCACACCGGGACCTTCCCCACAAAATTCAAGCAGGCTCGGGTAACCCCACTGCTTAAGAAACCCTCTCTGAACCCAGCACTTTTAGAAAACTACAGACCGGTATCCCTTCTGCCTTTCATTGCAAAGACACTCGAGCGAGTTGTTTTTAACCAGCTCTCTACGTTTCTTGAACAGGACAACCTCCTGGATATCAACCAATCAGGCTTCAAAAGCGGCCACTCAACTGAGACTGCCCTACTCTCGGTTACGGAGGCACTGAGACAGGCAAGAGCGGCTTCCAAATCCACAGTACTTATCTTACTGGATTTGTCTGCTGCTTTTGACACCGTTAACCACCAGATCCTCCTGTCAACTCTCATGAAGATGGACATCTCAGGAACTGCTCTCCAGTGGCTCAAGTCCTACCTCTCAGGTAGGTCCTTCAGTGTGTCATGGAGAGGTGAAGTGTCTAAGTCACATCATCTAGCCACTGGAGTTCCACAGGGCTCAGTGCTTGGACCACTTCTCTTCTCCATCTACATGTCATCACTGGGATCTGTCATTCAGAAACATGGCTTTTCCTATCACTGCTATGCCGACGACACTCAACTCTACTTCTCATTTCTACCAGATGATCCCACGGTTGGTGTTCGTACCGCTGCCTGCCTAACAGACATTTCTGCCTGGATGAAGGAGCATCACCTGCAACTCAACCTTGCAAAGACAGAACTGCTCGTGGTCTCAGCCAACCCAGCACTTCATCATAATCTCTCCATTCAGCTAGGATCATCAACCATAACTCCGTCCAGGACAGCCAGGAACCTTGGAGTTGTGATTGATGATCAGCTAAAATTCACTGACCACATTACTGCAACAACCCGGTCCTGCAGATTTGCATTATATAACATCAGGAAGATTAGACCCTTCCTATCAGAGCAGGCCACTCAACTCTTGGTCCAAGCTCTTGTTCTCTCCAGACTGGACTACTGTAATGCTCTTCTAGCGGGCCTTCCGGCATGCACTATCAAACCCTTGCAGCTGATCCAGAATCCAGAGAGCACACGTCACGCCTCTCTTCATCAGTCTCCACTGGCTGCCAATAGCCGCTCGCATCAAATTCAAGACACTGGTGCTCGCCTACAAAGCAACCATTGGCTCTGCACCAATGTACCTAAACTCGCTTGTTCAGACTTACACACCCTCCAGGAGCTTACGTTCTGCCAGTGAACGACGCCTTGTGGTGCCATACCAAAGAGGCATGAAATCACTCTCACGGACCTTTTCCTGGACTGCCCCCACCTGGTGGAATGACCTACCTATCTCAATTCGAGCAGCCGAGTCTGTAGCCATTTTCAAAAAACAGCTAAAGACACGTCTTTTCCAGCAGCACCTGACCAATCAAGAATAGCACTTAACATTCTATTCATTTTTTTTGTCTGTCTAATTTATTTAAAAAAAAAAAAAAAAAAGTTCTGTGTTAGATTAACTGAGACGTGTTTCAGCACTTGCATACTGTAGCCTTTGACTGTTCTAGTTGCTTCTATTGCTCTCATTTGTAAGTCGCTTTGGATAAAAGCGTCTGCTAAATGACTAAATGTAAATGTGTATCCTTCGTTGCTGCAGATAACCCACAATTCTTTGCGTCGCCATTAACAACCGTCATGTTTTTAAATATTATTTGAAAAAATGGCGCCGCCGGCAGATATACATGCAAGTGAAGATGTGGTGTTTAAACTTAAGTAGTTTAAAGCTTGTTTTTGTTTTTAAGCTGTATATACCTCAAATAGATAGTTGTGGTAAACAGGATTACAAGTGTTGTGATATTATTTTATTTTTTAAACGTTTAGAACAGTAGTTTGCTGTCAAGGCAAAACATTTCATAGTCATTTTCAAGTTATAAATAATTTTCATTCATATAACTGGTGTGAGAGCGCAACTCCACGGTGAACGTGTTGGCATAGCAACGTGATACTTCCTGCCTGTGTGTCCTACGGAGGACGTCTCGTTTAATTCTGATTAAGGACACTCCGTCTACCGCATCCGTCACAGGATGTGTCCTCCAGAGGATGCAGCCTTCAAAATTAAATGAAATGAGACACAGCTTTTCTTAATACTGTTGTTATACAAAGGTGTCATTAAAATGTATAAACTTAACTGACGGTTTTTCCTGTGGAGGTATTGTCACATGCCTGTCCTGTCTTGTGTAGCACATGTGGTGGTTTGTTATTTTCCGTCCTTGTCTAGTTCCCACCCTCCTTGTTATCATCTTATTGGTTTAATTTTCCCCACCTGTGTTCCCTCGTTACCTGCTTTATTTGTCCCCTTTATAAGTTCCTTTGTGTTTGCAGTCCTGTGATGTCTAGGGTGGGAACTAGACAAGGACGGAAAATAACAAACCACCACATGTGCTACACAAGACAGGACAGGCATGTGACAGGTATAGTGATGAAAAGATGGTGCGTTCTATTATGGTCAACGATCCGACTCGGCCCTCAGATATGACGTCACTTCCACACTTCAAGCGTTCTGGTATGTTTTGCGTGTCCGAGTCGGAGAAAAACATGGACGCCACCCGGAAAGCTGTTGCTATGGTAGCACTGGCCGCTCCACACTCCGCACACACACTTGGTTATATAATAATAGCTAACAATAATCTAGGTTAACGTTATCAAATCAAATCATGCATTTTCTAACGTTACCTACCGCGAGTCAGCGCTGCGCCAGTTTGAAAAAGGCGGGTACAGGACCCTTTTTAATGAACGTTTGTTGTAGGTCTACTAGGCATAGAGATATCTGAACATCTTTGCCAAATGAACATTTAAACAACTAAATCGGTCCGAAAACAATTCGTTTTTTTTTTCAATTCGGTTTTGGGGATCTTTTGGTTTGGTTGTCGTGGGTTTTTTTTTTTTTTTTTTTTTCAGGTTTGTGTTTTTATTTTGAAGTCTTTGGTCTCCTGCCCTGTTTGAGATCATTGTTCTGTTTGATTATAGTCTTTTTTTCTATAAGTGTAAATGTTCTTTACCTTACTGGGGGAAAGAGTCCAGAAAGCAAATAAACTGAGAAATTGTTAAATCACAATTTATACACAATAGTAATTCGAATTGCTTTATATATAAATTGAAGGAAATTAAATAAAAATAAACTAGGACATATAAATAACAATAGGAATACAATTTTATAAAATATATTTAAAGAATAAAGAAGTGATGATACAGAGCAATAGTAAATGACAAACGGTTTGTGGAAAAGACTCCCTGCCAAAAATAAGAAAAGAGAGGTTGAAGTAATAAGCATGTTGCTGAAGACTTCAGGCTAATAAATATGATCAGTAGAGTTACGTATGAACTGATCTGTTGTGTCTTTAGACTGCGCCGTGTCCATGTACCAAACAAAGATGCTTTATTGCTTCTTTTTTTTAAAATAAAGAATCTAAATGGATATCAAAACGCCCATGTTAACCTTGTTAATCGAGAAAAGAAGTATTGCAGACGTGAAGTAGCCTAGTAGATGCTGCAGAATCTTTGTTTTTTTTCCCTTAAGATGTCTTTTTTCACAACCCGTCTCTTTGCTTAGTGGGGTTCCACAGGGCTCCATTCTTTGCCCAATTTTGTTTTCTTTGTATATGTTACCCCTTGGGTCAATTTTTAGCAAGCATGGAATCTCTTTTCACTTTTATGCAGATGATATGCAAGTCTATCTACCGCTGAAAAAGAACTGTAAGAAGCAAATAGTGTCGTTGTGGGACTGTACTGTATACATGATATAAAATCATGGCTATCTCTGAATTTTTCAAAGTTGAATGAAGAAAAAACAGAAGTCGTGTGGTTTGGAGTCCCAAACAACTTCGCTGATCTGGGCGATCTAGCCCCTTTTTGTAAGCCATTAGTGCACAATTTAGGAGTTATTTTTGACAGGGATCTTAAGTTTGAGAAGCAGATTTAAGTCTTTTTATCACTTGAGATTAATAGCCAAGGTGAAACCATTTTTGTCCAAGTGTGACCTCGAAAAAGTAATTCATGCTTTTGTATTTACGAGGTTAGATTACTGCAACTTGCTATATGTCGGCATAAATAAATCACTGCTTAAAGGTGCACTATGTAAAATTTAGTAAAATATCCAAAAACCACTAGGCCAGTGTTTATATATTTTGTTCTTTCCTGTAGCTCAAATAGTAGAGCATGGCGCTAGCAACGCCAAGGTCATGGGTTCGATTCCCAGGGAAAGCAAGAACTGACAAAATGTAAAATGTGTATCTTGAATGCAATGGAAGTCGCTTTGGATAAAAGCGTCTGCCAAATGCATAAATGTAAATGTTGTTCAGTTGAGTACTTACAATATCCCAAATGTTTCCAACTATTTGTAAATCGTGAGAAATTACTATTTTAACCGAGGAACCGGAACGTGTGAGGGAATCACTAAAAGTTTTGAATATATTTTGAAACAAAGGTCTTGTTAATGTTTCTCAGTTTTGTTCAATGTAATTAAAGCAAAAAATTTTCAATAAATGAAGAATATGTAAAAGTATGGTATTTGGGGTAAAAGGCACCCCTGCTATTGGGGCAAAAGGCACTATATTTAACATGATGATAAACAGCTGGCTGACTTTTCCATTTGTTGACATGACATGGTTCGATTCAGATTGTAAATATCATATTTTAAGCTGGGTGTCCACCTTAGAGATAATCACCATATTTATAATGAAACCATCATATTTAAAAATGTGATATTAATCATATCATATAATAAAATATAATGTATTGGTACTACTGTAAATGTATATTAAATTATTATGGGATCTCCATCAATGCTTTCAGAATCTTTACTTTTTTAAATGATTTTGTTTCTATATTTTTCAGCTATATTTCTCTATTAACATATTTTAATGACAGCATATTTATTGATAAAAAAATATTTTATTCATTAAAATAAACAGAAAATAGTTCAAACTTCGAACAAGTACTAACTTAGACATTATTAAAAACATATTATTTTAGCGAAATTATTTGTATCAATACTGTATGCCTTTTGCACCATCGTGGTGAGCCTTTTACCCCATGTGTGGGGTAAAAGGCCCCCCTTGACACCCCACACTTTTTTAAAGATTTTTAAATAAAATAACAACTTTTATGATTTATTTTCACACAAAATCTGTTGCTCCATAAATTTTCAATACAAACATATATGTTTTTCTGTGTATCATACACTATAGGAGTAGTGGAAAGCACATTTTTCTTAAGGTGTGCCTTTAGCCCAGTTATACCCTATACATAACAATATGACAAATATCAAATGACAAAGGTTAATATTATTTCCTGTCAGTGTTGTCATATAAATCTACAAAATAGAACCTTAGATGCATATGGCAATCTCTTTTGTCGGACAGAATTAAAATTTAGCCTATATTTCATCAACAACACAACCCAGGAGACTACGTTAGTTTAGTTGCTTACAGATAGCTCACTCAATCCTAACGTCACCTTCTCCACCACTTAAGTTGAAATGATACTCATTTGACAAGGCGTCTAGTCAATTTGTAAAAAAAAAAAATTACAGTACTGTACTGTACAAACACCATATTTACGTGCTACCCAGTTAACGTTAGCTGTTTAGAGTTTGTGATTCAAAGTGAAGCTATCATTGTAAAATCATACGGTGACACATTACAATAATTAAAATGTTTTTGCAATGCTAAAAACTATGTTATGAGTTAACGTGTAATGTAAAGTTAATGTTAACGTTATATGCTTAAAGGCTGAAGTTCTAGTATTGACGTTACGTTTTGCAGGTTCTTACTAAAAATAAAGACTAAACTTACCACTCAGAAGCGTCCATTTACAATCTCAAAACGATTTGTTGTTCCTCAAAATCTGCATCTTCGTCAGAAACAGGCTCAAACAAATAAGTTTGGATGCCTAATCTCTAGAGCAGTGGTTCTCAAACTTTTTATACCAAGAACCACTTCAGAAAATATTTGTCTCTCCAAGTACCACCATAATGACCAACATTAAAAGACAGTAGCGTAAAACCGTATCTGGACATTTTTGCCCTTAAATAAGTCACATGCCCTCTATGTAGATATCAGAGAACAATTAAAAAAATTGTTTCAACTCATTCTATGGCACCTTTAAATACTTTAGTACATACAGGTGTGCTTGTGCTTTTGTTAATTAATTTAGTTTGAAAATATTAAACATTTATAATGTAAATATTTATAAAATATAAATATATTACACTATATATTTCTCTATATGTTTATACTGCATGAGTAAATATATCTGCAATTTATTATACACATGCAGTACTAAATCTGATCACACACACACACACACACACACATATATATATAATGAAGTGTATTACTGAATATAAAATTACATTATGATATATTAGTAAATATAGTCACATTTTTCTCAATATATGAAAAGTGGCAATTCCTTATATATTGTAATATATTAATACAATATATTATTCTGTATATTTTCAAATATAAATCATTAATATATTGATCAAAATTGTCATATATAGGGAAATATTTATGTTGCGCAAGGGATGAAACTGGCAAAAGAGGACGTCAGAATGACCCCATCGATGCTGTTAACCGTTACCAAGAACATACAACAGTTGAATGGCACGGTTTTACCAGAGACTTGAACATGCTTTGGAAATGTACCACCTAACAAGAAAGTGTACAGGACAGGAAGAAATTTAAAATACCTCTAAATTCTCTATTTAGTGCACACTGCACAAGTCTGTATGTTAGTTTTAATTCACTTTCGATTACAGGTATTACTATTTAGGGAAATAAAATACTGTACGGAAGTGTGATTTAATTTTGAAGTTACAGAAGATCTGTTCCAGAAGGTGTTTAGGCGGCTATGAAAAGATGAAGAAATTTCTATCATGGCTGTAACCTACTTTTGGATAGTGTGTATTTTAAATCTTAAGAATATTTTTCTTCACTATTTACCTTAATTCTCAGGAACATTGTCATCTCCAGGTCAAACTGAACGACAGATGAGTGATATCATCTACTGATGACAGTAATTATTTTGTTCTGTGTGCCAGGAAATTGATTCTTTTTATTTGACTTGAGGTTAAACATTAACCGCTGAATGCAAATAAAACCCACCTGCTGACCACACAGATGTCCCCCAGTCCACTTGCTTCAGTTTTAAAACACTTTTTTTTTAAATCTCAGCTGAAGAATTGGAATAAACAGCATGGAGTGTGAGCATCGGTTGAACTGGTTAATGCTTGCAATGATGTGTCCTCTTATTGCAGGTAAACGTTTTTTGCTTAATCAAGAAAAATGCATTCTGACAAAACATTTGTTAGCATGAAAAGAATATATTAAAATGAAGGTAATTTTAAGGACAAAACAACACATTTATTAGACCACCTGTCATAATAAAGAGAAAACAATTTTTTAGGAATCTGTGAAAAACTTGTTTTAAACAAGGAAAAATAACAAATGAAAACAACTAAATAGTGTTTATTCACACATTATATATATAACTTAATATTTTGTATAACCGCTTGCATTCTTGCTGGCATTGTTTTTATGTCTTTTGTTATTGCCTTCCAAATAGTTTCTAGTTGTTCCAAAAATACTTGCTTTTGATTAAACTTTTGTGCGCTCGATCGATGAATCCACTAAATCCCAATTTTTTCCACTAGATTTCAAGTCCACACTTTGACATAATGAAAGAGCTTATACATGCTGGTGGACTAACCATTACAGAAAAATATAAATAAATATTTTGGTAATCACCAATACCGTTAGTTCAGGGCAGCTTTGGCACAAACCTCACATTGGGTGGTGATCTAATAAATTTGTTAAGCCCATATATATATTAATTGTTTTCTGGAAATGAAACGGCAACAACAGTTATTTTTTCTTGTGACCTCCTCCAATGATCTGGTTGTTTTTACTATAGGTGCTCCATCCTCCATGTCCAAAAGACATGAATCATGTCCTGAGGAGAATCTAAGCATTACTGGAGGGAGCTTTGTTCTTTCTAATGGCTATTCAAATGGGAGTTTTATAAGATACATCTGTCCGAATGGATATTACCCATCGGTTCAGTCACGTCGTTGTAAATATGGACTCTGGACCCCAAAGACTAGCACCAGAAAACCCAAAAGTGCAAAAGTAAGAAACAAGGCATTATCATGTGGGTGAACATGATGTCACCAAGTACAACGTTCGTGGATCCACAGCTTTGTTGATCCTGGAACAACATTCCAATCAACCAGTCAGATTTACAGTGACGAGTTTAGGCTTAAAACAAGGATTAGGTGCTTCTACATCAGTGTTATTCACCTATCGTTTCCCACTGATTTTAGGGATACGTTATAAATAGGGTTAGGATTAGGTGTAGGGATATAGTTAAGAGTAAAACTACTTTTTTGGACAGGAATGTTGTTCCACTTCCAGGATCAACAATAGGTTGATGCAGAAACATGTTGAAATTTCTTGGTGAAAATGTTCTTGGTGAAATCATGTTCACCCACATGGTTACCGTGATTGTGAGTCATTATATCGTGAATAAATGCTGGACGTACTTATTTTGAAGCAGAATTATGTACTTAAAAACATATCTTCAACAGTGTGTGTTTATTCATGCTTTTATTCTAGAGGTCACATGTCCCAATCCTCGTGTTTTGGAGAATGGAGAGGTTACCCCATATAAAGACAGGTACTATGTAAATGACACAACCTCCTACTCATGTCATTCCGCTTATAAGTTCTGTGGCTCTGCGGTTCGTGTTTGCAAGCCTAATGGGAAGTGGAATGGGAGAACACCAATTTGTGGACGTGACTGTGAGTAATTGCCATTTTTTTCCATGAACTAATTGGATATAAAAAAGCAAATTTAGTTCCTGCAATAATATCACCTGCAAGTTAAATCCATATCCTTGTCCTTGGGTTTATCTTAAAAAACTTTGTACTGGTGTGTGATGTGTATTCTCTTGCGTTTTTATCTGATGTCAATACAGTTTAGCTTAAAGCTACACTGTGTAACTTTTTGAGTCTTTTCTTATCTAAAAACACTTAGTTCTTTCAAAAATATGTGCTCATTAATGTATATTTACTTCTTTCAAGTAATAAAGTATTCTCGTAAGTTTATAATATGCCATTAAAAATACATAAGGTAATGGGATCTAACGGCGGTCGCCATGTTGCCCCTCCATCTTGAAAGTACATTAGCCAAAGAGGGACATACCCGTAAATTCAAGCTTCGCCCTTTGCGTTTTATAAATTGATGGCGCCGTGTTGAATGTGGACGAGGGGGATTGCTTGAGACTGCTATATGAAAACCGGAATACCTTTTTGAAAGTCTGTTGCTGATGGAGGATCACTCTTATTCTCGAGGATATGTAACAGAGTCGCCAAGGAAGCGAAAAAGAGAATTAAGATGGAAAATCAACAAGACAAAGGTGAATATTGGAGTGGCCTTTCCAAGATGGAAAGAGCTCATGAGGAGCAACAATTTTAAAAAGGACGCCGACGTTGCCTGCTTACTTCTCGACAGGTAACGTTAACGTTAATTCAGACTATTTGTGTATATTGGAAGTTTTATTGTTGATTGGCTAATTATATCATGGTGTGCTGTGCATAACACTAGAACGACATCTAGGATAGTTTTCCTCGCGTCAATGATGAAAAAGTATTGTTTACCTTGTAACATAAATCCGTGGTCTATGACGGACAACTGATCTCTGCTCACGGAGAAAATGATATAGCCTACAATGTCAACTTTGCCTTACGCTAGTGATGTCGTACAATATACAGAATAACGATAGCACTGATACAAGTTACTTTTAGCTTGCATTCGTCTGGGAACCTGATTGCTGATGTTAGCAATGAAAGGGTAAATACATTACGAAAACGTAAAACTATTATTCATTTTACATAGATGTCATAACCTACATGTTAACTGACAAATTAAATAACTACAAATTATAATAGTTTTCTAAAGTAACCTCATCACTTGAAGGAACACTAATGGACGAGGTCGAACTGGAAGCCATGTTAATTTTTGACTAAATCGGCCACCGTAGGAGTTAAAACGAAATCGGAATTGGGAGGAACAGAAACTAAAAATCACAGGATGGTCATATACCCTTTCACCGCTAGATGGGGGGAAAATTTCACACAGTGTAGCTTTAAATTTCATCAGAAATGTCTCTCCATGCATCAAATGGAGGTCCACAGATCTTCACTTCTATTTGTCTCTTTGTTACTTTCTCACAGCTGATCACTGTCCTGATCCTGGTGTTCCCCCTGGTAGCAGTCGAACAGGCCACATGTTTAATATTGACGACAAAGTCACATACGTCTGCGACAGTACATTGACCATGATTTGTTCCAAAGAGCGAGTGTGTCAGGACAATGGCCAGTGGTCAGGGACAGAGCCAGAATGTTACGGTGAGTTTTCTAATAGCTACATCGATGTTCTAAAATTGTGCCTTGTATGGACTTGTGTTCTCAAAAATAAGAGCTCTTGCTTATGAAATGTG
This sequence comes from Romanogobio albipinnatus, assembly GCA_023566225.1. Classification (NCBI taxonomy): domain Eukaryota; kingdom Metazoa; phylum Chordata; class Actinopteri; order Cypriniformes; family Gobionidae; genus Romanogobio; species Romanogobio albipinnatus. The sequence continues at coordinate 29,735,050 of CM042263.1, read as the reverse complement.
GCTTTTCTGGATAATGCACCTATAATGTTGTTGTGTAAATACTGTACAGCGCATTTCACATACGACACCCCTGAGGAAGCGTCAGAAGCATTCAGCAGTGCTCTAAAGTCAAAGCTAGAGCTTTCTCAACAGTATGAAGAGGAAGGTACCTTTGTGTGACTTAAGCCTTAATCATTAATATACGTTAAACATTTAAAATGAACATAAAAAATTGTCATGCTCAGAAAAGGAAAACAGTCATATCAACTAATTTAAACGTGAATGCATTGTTCCTTTTGTCTTCAGATCAACAGAGGAAGAAAATTACTCAGGGTGGAAAACTTGATATCTACATTGCTGTGGATTCATCTGACATTATCAATAAGGATGATTTTGACAAAGCAAAGAATACCATTAAAAAGCTTATAGAGACGGTATGTCCCCTAGAGGTTGCTGTAGTTTAGTTTAAGACCACTTATTTAGGCATTGTTTTTAGGCTACTGGTCTGGTGAAGTTTCTGAAGCTTTCTTAAATTGTTCTAAAAGCAGTCATTTAATTGCTGTACATTTTGATGTTAAAGATTCTGTAAAAATTCATCAGTAAAACTAAATGAAAAGGAAGCATTAACATTGTGATGCTCTCAATAGTGAACTTAACTTGTAACTTCCACATCCTTGCTAAAAACCTCCAATATATATCACCCAAAAATTAAAATTGTCAGGATTTACCCGACTTTTGTTCAACTTCGGAACACAAATGAAGATCTTTTTGAGGAAATCTGAGAGCTTTCTGTCCCTCCATTGACAGCTATGCAACTACCACTTTGACACTTCAAAAAGTTTATTAAGAGATCGTAAAACTAGTCCATATGAATTGAGTGGTTTAGTTTAAATATTCTGAAGAGACATGACCGCTTTTTATGGTGAACAGATTTCATTTAGGCTTTTATTAAACATTCAACAACTCACACATCGGTTGTGGTAAACGGAAGCTCAAACATGCTCATTCATTCTCGTCTCTTACACAGCACGTTTGAGCTTCCTCAAGAACCAATGAGGTTCATTCTCGTGTTACGCAGCACATTTGATCTTCCACGAGAACCAATGAGGTTCATTCTCATGTGTTACGCAGTTCACAGAGACTGTTGTGTAGACTGTAAGTATTTAAAATATTTAACTTTTTAAAATGTTTGATGTTTAATATGAATAAATAGGGCTCATAAACGGCCGTCGATGGCATTCTCAAGTGAATCGAGTTGAGGCTTGGACTCAGAAACAGCGTTCCTTATGTCACGACTTAACAAGCGGATAGGTTTGGAACAACATGAGGTTGAGTAGTAATGACAGAATTTTAATTTTTGGGTGAACTATCCCTTTAAGCTCAAAGTAAACTTCGGTTTACCGCATATTAACATAACTGCATTGAAATCCATCATTTTGATTTGATAACAGACAGATGTTGCTTCCAACTCTGAATAATGCTCTTTTCCAACAGATTAGTTATTACCAGGTCTCTCCAAACTGAGATCCTGATGTTTGATACGGATGTTCACCGGATAAGTTCGATAAGGGACTTTAAAAGTAAAAGAAACCTAACACAGGTTTTTGAAGAACTGGACAATTTTAATTTTGAATGTAAGTATGGCTTATTGTATACATTGATACAGTCAGATTTAGATTATTATTATTATTACAGAATAATGTGCTATGCCAAAATAGGACAATTAGGGGTACAGCAACTTGTTACAGGGGCAGTATCCTCAAAAAGTTCTCATAAGTACCTGTGACAAGAAGCTGATTTGTTTGTTGTGTTCTTTAAGCCACAGGCGATTCAGTATGTGCATGTGCAGTTCAGATGCAAAGCTAAAGTAAACGAAAGTGAAACCTAAAATGGTCTAAGTTATATGGCATGTTAAATATGAACAAAGAGGGCTGTGTAAATCTGCATGTTTCATTCAAAAAATTTGCAAAAATCTAAATTTTCATTGAAGTAAAATAATTGAAAGTGGGGGAAAATGCACATTATGAAATTAATGTTTTTCTCCAAAACACATTGGCCATAATTATTGGCATAGTTTGGGAGGGTTTCATGAAAAATCCTCGCCCAAAAACAAACTCCAGCATATTCAGTTGTCAGACACGACTGGAACTTCAAACAGGACCGGGTTCTATACCCCATGCCCACAGTTAAATATATACTGCTGGATCTGTTTTGGGCCTATTTTTTTTGCCAGAGGTACTGGACTTCTTTTTCACATATACATGGCATCATGGATTCTATCAAATACCAACAGATAAAAAAAAAAAAAAAAAAAAAAAACTTATGGCCTCTGCTAGAAATATTATAATGGTCTGTGGTTGGATCTTCTATTAGGACAATGATCCAAAACAAACATCAAAATCAACACACAAATGTGTCACTGAGAACAAAATGAAGCTTCTGCCATGGCCGTCCCAGTCCCTTGACATGAACCCTATAGAAGATGAGTGGGTTAAACTGAAGAGACAAAGCACCAACATGGATCTGGAGAGATTCTGTATGGAGGAATGGTATCTGATCCCTTGTCAGATGTTCTCCAAACTCACCTGGCATTATAGTAGAAGAATCAGTGCTGTTATCTTTGCAAAAGGAGGTTGTAATATCTCAATACAAAAAGAATTGAATAAAAGAGTGCCATTAATTGTGGCTAATGTGTTTTGGAGAAAAACATTTATTTCAAAAAGTGATTTTCCCCACATTTTCAATTCTTTTACTTCAATGAAAGGTAAGATTTTTGTGATGTTTAAAAAAAATATATATATATATATATCAAAAGGATTAACAATGCAGATTTAATTTTGCAGGCGTATATGTATGTGTATGTATACATACATATTTATTTAACAGTCTAGACTAATGTAGACTCTCCAAAAGAGTACAAATTTTATTCGTACATTTAAAAAAAATACCACTGTTCTAATTTAGATTTAATGTAGTCACTGGCTTTTAGAATTAGAAAATGTTTCTCATTAACCTGCTGATTGTACTATTTGTTTATGGTGTTTTTTGAACAGATTATACTGATGGAACAGGTACCAATATCGTTTATTCATAATAGAGTTTATGAAACTCTATTCAGCCATTTTAGGCAGCATGAAAATGGAGGAGCTCAACGATACAAAGGGCTTCCTTGAGACCCAAAACATCATCATTGTGTTCACTGATGGTTTTTACATGCATCTATTCCATTCATCATTTGCTTTTACTATTTTAACTGTCTACACATATGTATGTATGTATGTATATGTCCCCACAAGTAAGCATTTTTGATCTTGTGGGGACATTTTTTCAAATATCAAATATCAACTGTAATTGATCTTGTCTTACTACATAGGTCAAGCAAACATGGGGGGGAATCCCATACCTAAAGTGAACCAGATCAAATATCTTGTCACCAAAAATTATCCGAAGCGAGAGAAGAAACTTGGTGAGCAAGGAATTTTATCAATCATTATTATTAAATCAAATATTTTGTATTTTTCTATCATCAGGGACAGCAAAAACTGCACATAGTGATTTAGAAGACATTATTATTGTCTCTATTGATCTCTTTCCAGATCTGTATGTATTTGGAATTGGAGATGATGTAAATCAAGAAGACATGAATGGCTTTGTGTCACAAAGGGACCAAGAAAAATATTTCTTTAAGCTTTCAGACTTGGACGAGGTGCAGGAGACGTTTGACAGCATGATTGGTACGGTAGCGATAATTTATAGATTTAATATATACATTTTTAGATATAATATTTAGAGATATACATTTGCTTCCTGCTTCTGTTCAATTCAAGCATGATGCCTTTAGATGTGTCATAGCAGGTTTGACTCCATTGACGGAAAATGTCATTAATTCTTGGTATGTGAATGTGAGAGAATGCATTAGTTTGAATATGTGGAATGGACAAAGATATTTTGTCAATGAGATTTTTCAGTTCATCAGTTCAAAAGTTCATCTGACTTTTGTTGCACTTGAACCACAGATACACCAAAAAAATAGTCTAGATTCAAGGAGTTTATGTGGTTGTAATAAAACAAGTAACAAATACTTCGGAATAAATGGAATGCGAGGTATGCTTCAGTAAACATAGAAAAACCTAACAAATGCTCAAAATGAAAACTAAAAATGTTAAAACTTATAATTATTTTTTAATGTCTACATGTGTACCTGAATGCATACCGAAGAGAAATACCTTTAAGACCCAGCTGAACAGCTCATTTGCTCCATATAGAGCTATAAGGTCATCTAGAGGCAAAAGTCATGAAATATTATGTTATTTATTTATTTATTTATTTATTTATTTATTTATTTATTTATTTATTTATTTTATGTCAGCAGAGACAATTTGAACCAATGTGCGATATTTTGAGCTGGGTTATGCATGTATTGGGGAGTTATTTTGAATTTAAGTTGAAAGAATGCAAAAAATTTGCTTAACTTATATTATTTATTGATATAATCTAGTAATTTAAAGGTAAATTAAATTTAAAAAATAATACAAAATCTCCCAAAAAAATTGCATTATAAAATAGAAATAATATTATGAAAATGAAATGATATAAGCTTTCTCTACAAAAAATATATATATAATTTTAGGACTTCCGGTCATTTTGACCCAGGAGGGAAGGATTTGTCACAGGATGAGAGGGAGGAATGAGGGTAAAGCATTGACTTAAGGAGCCTCTAATTCGTATCATGTAATAATGAGTGATTTGTTCTTATGTGCCTGCTTCCTTGCACAGATGAGAGCACCAGTGTAGGGTTGTGTGGGATTTATCAAAACTATGACAAAGATAATAAACGCTGTACATATCCCTGGTTGGCACAGATTATTGTTGCTGTAAGCATTTCCTTTATACTGTGTGTATACATATAACCGAAATGCTGATTTGAGGGAATGTTTCTTTTAAACACATCAAGTGATGCATTAAACAGTTAATTTATTATTATATTTCACATTTTATAGCCTGTAATCTATAGTCCAAAGCAATAGTCCATAAATTAGTCTATAAATAATTTATTGTAATGTTTACACGCATACATTTCTTGAACTCTCAAAAGCGTCATCTTTTATAGCACAGAATGGTTGAATTTGTGCACCCTAAAAAAACATTTATTTGATAAAACATTGTAAAATAATATTCATTTGTATTTTACTTAGGCCCTGTCCACGTGAACACAGGTATTTTCAAAACCGCATCTTTTTCTATGCGGTTTGGCCATTCGTCCACATGCAAACAAACATGGTCACTGAAACCAAACATTTTTGAAAACTCCTGCCAGGGTGAAGATTTTTAGAAATGCTGGTTGCAGTGTTGTCGTGTAGATGGTGAAACCGGAGATTTTGGCTTGTGACTTCGGAGTGCACGCTGCTATCTCCTTTGTTTGACATCAGATTGTGCCTTGATATCTCCTTTGTTTACATGAAGCGAGTCTGTGTAATGGCGGATGTAGCCAAAATATTGCTGCTAATAACTGCGCTAACAGGGCTTATAACATGTATACAGATATATGCACAGTCCTCCCATTATATTGCAGAACAGAGGTGTCAGAATGCAATACTATGCAGGAAACTGCTTATGACAATAAAACATTTTCCAGGCTTCTGATTGGCCAACATCACTGTTAAAAAAGTCAGCTGGCAGCTGGTTTAAGCTGGTCCTTAGCTGGTCATGAGCTGGTCCTTAGTTGGTCCTGAGCTAGAGCTAGTTTCTTAGGACCAGTTTAGGACCAGCACTTAACCAGCTGAAACCAACCCATGACCAGATAAGGACCAGCTTAAACCAGCTGCCATGCTTCAAAACATACCTAACCAGCATATCGTTAGCCTCATAGCATAATTGCCCAGATCATATTTGGGCAAACAATTACTTAGGCAATTATGCTATGAGGCTAACGATATGCTGATTTTGTTTTTTTGTTTTTTTTTTCAACAGGGATGGCTTTATGGTTAGGGTTATATCGCCACCTGGTTGGTTTGGCATTTTCTTGACAGTGCTTCATTGCGTGTTTTTGCGTTTTCATGTGGACAGAGATTTTTTTTAAGCCAAGGAAGGAAAAGTTTATAAAAATACCTGTGTTCATGTAAAGAATGTTCAGAATCCAGAATTCTAAACTATACAGCCCTACCGAAGGGTCCGACTAATGTTTAATGTTCTCTTGCCCTTTTTTTTTTCATCTGGCCCTATGATATTCCCCATAGGTTCTCCATCCTCTAATTTGTGCTCTGATGAGAATCTCAGTATTAGTGGAGGCAGTTTCTCTCTCTCAAAAGATGGGAACCTTGTAAGATACAGCTGTTCAGAAGGCTATTACCCAACTGTTAAAATCCGTCACTGTAACAAGGGAAGATGGAACCCGATGCCCAAAATAAAACCCCCAGACTGCAAGAGTAAGCAACACATTATGAGACAAACATGATCTTACTCTTGTTCATTGAAAACACAACCACATTTTCCATTTCAAGGCTTCTCACAAAACGATTCCTTTTGTTTTAGAAGTCACATGTCCAAATCCTCATGGTTTTGAAAATGGAGAGGTGTATCCATATTCGCCTAAGTATTTCGTGAACAACACAACCCACTACTCATGTCATTCAAGCTACACATTCCGTGGCTCAGCGACTCGTGTTTGCCAGTTAAATGGGAAATGGAGTGGAAGCACACCGGTCTGTGGAAGAAACTGTGAGTGAGAAGTCTCTCTATGCTGTATAGTGCAGTAAAAAAGCAGTAAATTCAACAATTTCCTGGTTCATGCATATCCTACAGATTCAATGAGCAATTTAAGTCACAATTTTCCTCACTCTTGTCTTTTTAAACAGCTGATCACTGTCCTGATCCCGGCACTCCCGCTGGCTCTACAAGAACAGGCCACATTTTTAACATTGACGATAAAGTCACATACTACTGTGACAGTACATTGACTCTGATTGGTTCCAAAGAGCGAGTCTGTCAGGACGATGGCCAGTGGTCAGGAACAGAGCCAGAATGTTATGGTAAACCTTCCTCCTTCCTGTTCAAAGTACAATGCACTAATTTCACTGAAAGTATATTCAGCTTTGCTAATTTTGTTGCTGTGTAAATACAGCTGATTTTACATACGACACCCCAGAGGAAGCCTCAGAAGGTTTCAGCAGTTCTCTAAAGTCAAATCTAGAGATTTCTCAACAACATGAAGGAACAGGTAATCTTGTGCAACTCACACTGCCTTCTTCCTCTGCAAGACAGCATATACTTTTTTTATCACCACAACTTTTTTTGTATGAAACCTTTTCCTTGTGTCTTCAGATCAGTATGGGAAGAAAATACAAGTGCATAAGGGTGGAAAACTCGATATCTATATTGCCCTGGATGTATCGGACAGCATAGAAGAAGATACGTTTGAAATGGCAAAAGATGTCATCAAAACACTCATAGAAAAGGTATATTAAATAAATTGTTGATAGCCAATGTTGGGGAAATACTTTTTCTTACCTGGGCTGGACTTTTGTTTTTTTGTTTTGTTTTTATAACAAAAAACTTATATTTTTGGGCAAATTTAAAGATGCTTACACACCAAAATTGAAATAATAAGCCTCAGGCTATAGGAAATACAAATACATGTGTGAACAACAGTAGAAGGCACAGCTCAGGCAAACCTTTCAGCTGTGCTGCTATTCTGGATAACAGAAGAATAGGACGCAGGAGAAAATCAGTTTATCACTTACTTGACCAATAAAAAAAAATAAAAAAATGTTGCTTATGGTTTCAATGAATCATTGAAGGTCAGAAGCAAATACATTGGTCAATAAAGTGAGATTAAATGCATAAAAAATTGTTTTATTTAACTTTATTTTATTTTAGGAGGTTTGTTTAGTATTCTGATTTTGAATTTGACTGATTTTATTCATTTTGAGGAATACTGAATCTTTTTTGTGCAAGTGAGATTAGTAAATGCATGCTCACATTTAACTACAATAACCTTCATGTTTACACACAACACCTCTGCACTCATGATTTTTATGGGAGGTTGAACTCCCTCCTCTTACTGTAAATATAATTAGGTTTGGTATTTGTCTGGAAAACAAATTTGTAATTTTTTTGTTATGTCTTGGAAAGTTTTTAATTCATAAGTTTAAATCTAAACCTAACTTTAGCCAATTGATGAAGAAATGTAAACTCTTGTGCAAATCTTTAAAATTGGTTAAAAACAAGAATGCCCTCAAGTTGATTTCTTTGTTAGACATGTATAAATTAATTTAAAAGCCCCTTTTGTTTTATCCAATTTATTATTATTATTTATTAATGTATTATTATTATTATTTTTTTTTTGTCAGTTTGTTTTGTCATGATTTCTGGTTGGTATGGCTATGCTCAACTTATGGCTGATCATACGTTTTATTCAGTAATTTGATTATTTACCTTGCTTGTTGATATATATATATAACGTCTCGGTTACGTATGTAACCCTCGTTCCCTGAAGGAGGGAACGGAGACGCCACGTCGGAGTACCGACGAATAGGAATCTCGCTCGCGAGAGCCAATCTACTTCGAGTGAAACTAAACGAGCCAATGGACATTGGCATGCAATGATTGCACCAGGTGTTCATGCCACGCACCGCGGGTATAAATGAGACACAGGTGCTTGCATCAAATCAGCCTTTTGCTGAGGAGCCGAGTAGGTAGTCGGCACCCCAGCAGGGTACAGAGGACATGGCGACGGGACGTGGCGTCTCCGTTCCCTCCTTCAGGGAACGAGGGTTACATACATAACCGAGACGTTCCCATTCAGTCGGTCACTATCGACGCCACGTCGGAGTACCGACGAATAGGAATCCCTACCAAAGCGCCATGGCCTCTGCCCCCCTCCAGTGCCCTGTGTGAACCGCCTGAGCTCTTACCTGATGAGACGGGGCTCACACCGGGAAGACCTTCACTGCTGTTCCGCATGACCCGCTCAGTGATTATTGGATAACACTGGGAAAGCGTGCCCTAGTGAAGGGGAACGCTGCGGAGCCCACATCATACCCCGAAGGAGTTATGTAGGAGTACAGGCTGAGCCGTAGCCCGCGATTGAGAGAGAGGGGGCTCAATCCCATTGAAGGGAAGGCTCTCCCAAGGGAAAGACACGGGCTTCCCGTAGGAGCGACCGTGGACAGATATATGGGATCCCCGTAGGGTCACTCATATAACCCAAGCCCAATACCGGTTCTCAAGGATTCAGCGGCAAGGGGCCTGATGCCAGACGCTCCGCCACGTCCGGCACTGAGGGTGATGGAGGACTCACAGAGTTTGCTTCTGGAGAAAATAACGCCGTAGCGCAGCAAGCCGACAAGAGCCGGGGCCCCTCAGTGTTTCTACCCGTTTGAGGTGAGAACACAGGAGGAAACCGGCTCTACACGTAGGCTATAGAATCTAGCGAATGTGTTAGGTGTCGCCCAGCCCGCAGCTCTACAGATGTCTGACAGCGAGGCGCCACGTGCCAGCGCCCAGGAGGATGCAACACTTCTAGTAGAGTGTGCTCGCACCCTGAGCGGACAGGGCACACCTTGTGCTTGGTAAGCCAAGGTGATGGCATCCACTATCCAGTGGGCCATCCTCTGCTTGGAGACAGCCTTTCCCTTCTGCTGGCCTCCGTGACAGACAAAGAGCTGATCTGAGGTCCTAAAGCTTTGAGTTCTATCCACGTAGATCCGCAGGGCGCGGACGGGACAGAGCAAAGCTAGGGCTGGGTCTGCCTCCTCCGGGGGCAGCGCTTGCAGGTTCACCACCTGGTCCCTGAAGGGAGTGGTAGGAACCTTGGGCACATAGCCAGGCCGGGGTCTTAGTACCACGTGGGCATCGCCCGGCCCGAACTCTAGACACGAATCGTCGACCGAAAATGCCTGCAGGTCCCCTACCCTCTTGATGGAGGCCAATGCAGCCAACAGCAGTTTTCATAGAGAGAAGCTTTAGCTCTGCTGACCGCAAAGGCTCAAATGGGGCATTCTGAAGTGCTCGGAGCACCAGAGTAAGATCCCAAGAGGGTATGGAGGGGGGACGAGGAGGATTTAACCGTCTCGCCCCCCCTAAGGAACCTGACGACCAGGTCGTGCTTACCAACCGTCTTACCATCTACATGGTCATGATAGGCGGATATCGCAGCAACATAGACTTTGAGGGTGGAGGGGGACAGCCTACGCTCCAACCCGTGCTGCAGGAAGGAAAGCACAGACGCGATCAAGCATCTTCGGGGGTCTTCTCGGCGAGAAGAACACCACTCGACGAGCAGGTTCCACCTCAGGGCGTAGGCCTGTCTTGTAGGCGGTGCTCGCGCTGAAGTGATGGTGTTAACTACCGCTTGGGGTAAGTCACCTAGAACCTCCGCGTCCCGTCCAGGGGCCAAACATGAAGCTTCCACAGGTCTGGACGCGGGAGCCACAGGGTGCCCCGTCTCTGAGTTAGAAGATCCTTCCTCAGAGGAATCGGCCAAGGAGGTGCTGTCGCGAGGGTCATAAGTTCTGGGAACCAGGTCCGGGTGGGCCAGTACGGCGCCACTAGCAGGACCTGCTCCTCGTCCTCCCTGACCTTGCACAATGTCTGTGCAAGTAGGCTCACTGGGGGGAACGCATATTTGCGCAGCCCCTGGGGCCAGCTGTACGCCAGAGCATCCTTGCCGAGTGTGCCCTCGGTCAGCGAATAGAACCACTGGCAATGGGACGTTTCTGGAGAGGCAAACAGGTCGACCTGTGCCATCCAGAACTGTCTTCAAATCAGCTGGACCACCTGGGGGTGGAGTCGCCACTCCCCTGGGAGCACAGCTCGTGAAAGCTCGTCGGCCACACGGTTGTGCACACCAGGGACATGAATGGCCCGAAGCGACCTCAGACACTTCTGACTCCAGAGGAGGAGATGGCGGGCGAGTTGCGACATGCGACGGGAGCGCAGACCACCTTGTCGGTTGATATATGCAACGGTCGCAGTGTTGTCCGTGCGGACCAGTACATCTTTGCCCCGTAACCGACCTTTGAGGCGGCTCAGAGCAAGATGTACCGCTAGCAACTCGAGGCAGTTGATGTGCCAATGCAGGTGCGGGCCCGTCCAAACCCCTGACACTGCATGAACGTTGTACGTGGCTCCCCATATGGCATACGTGAAAACCACAGCATGCCTGGACACCTGTTCCAGGGGCAATCCGGCCCGCAGGAACGAGGGGTCTGACCATGGGCTGAAGGATTGGCGGCAGGCCGGTGTGATGCTCACCCGGTGAGTGCTGCGTTGCCACGCCCATCTCGGGACTCGGCCGTGTAGCCAATGCTGAAGCGGTCTCATATGAAGCAGGCCGAGCGGAGTTACTGCCGCAGCGGCTGCCATATGCCCCAGGAGCCTCTAAAAATGTTTCAGTGGAACCGCCATCCTGCCCTGAAACGTGTTCAGGCAGTTCAGCATCGACTGGACGCGCTCCTCTGTGAGACACGCAGTCCGTTCGACCGAATCCAACTCCATACCGAGAAAAGAGATCCTCTGCACGGGGGCGAGTTTGCTCTTCTCCCAGTTGACCCGAAGACCCAACTGGCTGAGGTGTCTGAGCACCAGGTCCCTGTGTTCGCACAACTGATCCCTGGACTGTGCTAGAATGAGCCAGTCGTCGAGATAGTTGAGGATGCGAACGCCCTGTTCTCTCATGGGCACAAGGGCCCCCTCCGTGACCTTCGTGAAGACACGGGGGGACAGGGCCAGCCCGAAGGGCAGGACTTTGTACTGATATGCTCGACCCTCGAACGCAAAGTGCAGGAACGGCCTGTGTCGAGGAAGAATCGAGACATGAAAGTACGCGTCCTTCAGGTCGATCGCTGCAAACCAATCTTGGGGACGGATGCACTCGAAAATGCGTTTCTGCGTGAGCATCTTGAACGGTAGCTTGTGGAGGCTCCGATTCAGGACTCGCAGGTCCAAGATTGGTCGTAACCCACCGGTTTTCTTGGGTACTATGAAGTACGGGCTGTAGAAGCCGGTCTTCATATCGGCTGGAGGGACCGGCTCTATCGCGTCCTTCGCCAGTAGGACTGATATTTCCGCACGCAGGACATGGGCATCTGCAGCTTTCACCGAAGTGAAGCGGACGCCATTGAACCTGGGGGGGCGCCGGGCGAACTGAATCACATAGCCGAGCCTGATGGTCCGAATGAGCCAACGAGACGGACTGCGTAGCTCTAGCCAGGCTCGCAGAGACCGTGCAAGCGGGACCATAGAGACCACTGGCGTACCCACTGTGGGGCAGCGAGGTGGAATGCAGGTACCAGGCTGGGGCGGCTGTCTCGTGGAGGCGGCCCACAGCGGGGTGTGAGTGTGCTGTGCAACACTTACCTGATTCCACCTGAGGGCAGGAGGGACGCGGGGAGGACGTCCACTTCTGCCTGCTGGCGAGGGGGGAGGATGAGTGTGGTCCGGCGTTTGACCGGCCATCACTCTCCGCACCCCCTTGGGACCCAGAGATGGAGGAAATTGCTCTTTTATTGAAAATTTGGGTACCGCTGGTGCTGGGACCGAAACAGAAACAAAACGGAACATAAGATTCTCCACCCGGCCCTCCTCCGGGGGATGGAGCGGTGCGGTCACGTCTCCTGAAGAGCAATCCTCCCCATCTCCGGGTCGCCCGTCTCAGGGCCGCTTGCCCTTACTCTTGCCACCCCTCTTCTTGGTAGGGGCCTGGACGGGCGGGGCGGCCTGCGTCCGGCTCCACGACGTCCCTTGGGTGGAGGCTGCTGCTGCGGCGCGGGAGCGGAGGCAGACGCAGGCGGCCGCCCTCGGCGACGAGCAGTCAGAGGCGCTGCCGGCGGCGGGGTGGAGACAGCAGCTGACCGCCGATGCAGGATGTGACTGATCGCCTCAGTCTGCTTCTGTGCGGCCGAGAACTGTTGGGCGAAGTTCTGGACCGCGTCGCCGAAGAGGCCAGTCTGGGACACGGGGGATTTAAGGAACCTGATCTTGTCGGTTTCCCGCATGTCAGCCAGACATAGCCAGAGATGGCGCTCCTGGACCACCATAGTGGACATCGCACGACCCACTGCCCGCGCCGTAACCTTCGTCGCATGAAGCGCGAGGTCCGTTGCGGTTCTCAGTTCTTGGAGAACTGCGGGATCGTGACCACCCTCGTGCAAGGTCTTCAGTGCCTGGGCCTGATGGACCTGCAACAACGCCATAGCGTGTAAGGCGGAGCCTGCCTCTCCACAAGCCTGGTAGGCTTTCCCGATCAGATCGGAAGAGTACCTAAAGGCCCTGGAGGGGAGACACGGGTTCCCCCTGGAAGTGGAGTTAGGGCACAGTTGCATAGCAACGGCCCGTTCCACGGGAGGAACCTGCGTGTATCCCTTTGCAGGTCCGCCATCGAGGGTGGTGAGGGAGGAGGATCCACTAGGCCGGTTTCGGGCAGTAAAAGGTGCCGTCCACGTCCTAGTGAGCTCCTCGTGCACTTCCGGGAAGAAAGGAACCGGGGTGGGGCGCTGAGAACCAGCACGGGCCACCCCGAGATACCAATCATCCAGCCTCGAGGGTTCGGGACACAGTGGAGGGTTCCACACGAGCCCGACTCTCTCGGCGGCCCGGGAAGCATGGCCATCATTTCCAGATCGTCATCGGGCACAGCGAATCTTCCCGAAGGAGCCCCCTGCGCCGACACATCATCTCCAGAAAATTCTGACTCTCCCTCCGATGCAGCGATGGACATCTGGTCGTCGGGGGGAGCCCCGAAGGATACAGTTGGTGCACACCTCGTGGATGGCCCAGCCCATTCCAACGGAAGCTCAACTGGCTGCAGAGTGCGTGAGGAGTGAGGGTTCCCCGGGGTTGGTTCCCTGGGGGAAGCGCGCTCACCGTAACCCTCAAATCACCCGCGCTACTGCCTGAAGTAACCCTTTGTGGGGGGTTAGATCGAGGCAGAGGCACGGGGACTCCGCCCCTTGCGAGACGGAGTCTAGACCGCAACTCTGAGATAGTCATGTTCCCGCAGTGAGAACATGAATCATCCACCAGCGCTGCCTCAGCGTGCTGAACGCCCAAACACGAGATACAGCGCTGGTGACCATCCCTCGGTGACAGATAACCACCGCATCCAGAAACGCACAGAAAGAATGTCATCTTGAAAAAGACGCAAGCTCTTTCTGTGTTGCTCTTTTAGAGGATCGCTCTCCTTGGTGCTGAAGCACGCAGGGGGGAGGGGTCGCGGCGACACAGTCAGGGAATAGTGCAGCCTAACGTGCGCGCTCTCTCTCACCGGACGCTCTCTACCAGCCGTGAGAACGGCTTTTTAGCGCTCTCCACCAGGCGCACCGAACCAGCTGTGAGAACAGCCCTTGTGTTTGCTCTCACGAGCAAAAAAGAGAGATGATCGTAGAACCACGCGACCCGCTGCTGTGCCGTCACACCAACACCGACTGAAGAGCGCTTCCAAAAGGGCAGGCTTCCAGTCAGGACTGCGAAGTAGGTGAGTGATGTCTAGCATAACCAGATACTACTCGGCTCCGAACAAAAGGATGATTTGATGCAAACACATGTTTCTCATTTATACCCGCGGTGCGTGGCATGAACACCTGGTGCAATCATTGCATGCCAATGTGCATTGGCTCGTTTAGTTTCACTCGAAGTAGATTGGCTTTCGCGAGCAAGATTCCTATTCGTCGGTACTCCGACGTGGCGTCGAGAGTGACCGACTGAATGGGAACTTATAATTTTCTCAACATTGGGACAGGAGAGCTGTCAGTCAATAAATGGGAAACGTCTCGGTTACGTATGGTAACCCTCGTTCCCTGAAGGAGGGAACAGAGATGTACGTCGGTTGTACAGACGAATTGGGATCACTTCAGGGAGCCCCTATCAGCTTCGAGATATAGAGAACAGGCCAATGGGCCATTGGCGTACGAGATTTGCATCTCGCGCTCCGCCCCGCGCCGCTGGTATAAACAGGAAGCGAGAGCAACGCACTGACGTTTTTCACTGAGGAGCCGAACTAGTGACTTGGCCATGCAGTGATGGAAAGGAACTGTGGTGACGGGACGTATGTCTCAGTTCCCTCCTTCAGTGAACAAGGGTTACCATACGTAACCGAGACGTTCCCTTTCAGTCGGTCACTTCAACGTACGTCAGTTGTACCAACGAATTGGGATCCCTTTGGAAAACGCCACAGTTACTACCACTTCCAGCGCCCAGCGAGAGCCCCTCAGACCCCGTTCTGATGCGGGCGGGGAAATTCACGCAGGGAGAGTCACACTGCTGTTCCGCAAGACCCACTTAGCAGACTTAATGGATAACACTGGGAAAGCGGGCCCGTAGGGACGCTGCGGAAGCCACATCATGCCCGGAGGGAGTTACCATGTGGAGAATACACGTATGGACTGGCCTTGGGCAGTGCAACATACAGAAGTCCCAGGGGTGGCCTCTATCGCGTCCCTCGCCAGTAGGACAGCGACCTCCGTCTGAAGCACAGGGGCGTCCTTCTTCGATACTGAAGTGAAGTGAACGCCCCTGAACTTGGGGGACCGCCGGGCGAACTGAATCGCATAGCCGAGTCTGATGGTACGGATGAGCCGGAGAGACGGGTTGGGAAGCACTAACGGGACCAACGGCACCGCAGACGTACCCGCAGCGGGGCAGCGTAGCGGCATGCAGGGACCCGACGGACGGCATGGTAGCGGCCTGCAGTGGGGTCTGAGTGTGCTGTGCAACACTACCTGCTTCCGCTGAGGGGGTGTGCGAGTGTGGGAAGGCCGCTTGTGTGTGTTCCCACAGCCAGCACCCCCTTCTGGCGATTTGGAGAGGCACCAGAGGCTGACAAGGCAAGGGCTTTGTACACCGCCCAGCGCGCTCTCCAAAGGAAAGAGGGGCTGAGCGTGGCAAGGCTTTGTGGCATTGCACACGGTCTGCCTCACCTCCTTCCTCAGCGGGGAACAAGAACGGCGAGGCATAGCGTCGCACACTGTCGTCCACGCACCGCTGAGAAGAGGGGAATGAGAGTGGTGAGGCTTTGTAGCGTCACACATTGCCATTCTCGCCCTCTTGTGGGGAGGGTAATGCCATTCCTGAACTCCCGAGACCCAGAGGTATTGGAACTGCTCTTGAGAATTTGGGTACCACTGGCTGTTTTTAACACCAGTGGCGGAACAGAATTACTAATGGTTTTCCACCCGGCCCTCCTCCGGGGGAAGAACAGTTCCAACCAAATCCAGGTCAATGGTGTTTCTGGACCAGGGTGGACATCGTCTGGCCAAGGGCCAGCACTGTGCGCAGCTCAACCTCGGCTCAGAACTACCCTCATGCACTAAGCAGGGCGGGGGTGGCCTGCCAGTGGCACTGCCACCCCACCGATGAGGGTAGTGAGAGAGAGGAAAACTTTATAGAGATTATGGCCCTATTGGTGTTCCATATTTTGGCACCAAATAGTTCCACAATGCCAAAGCCTTCCAATGCACATCCGGGAAAGGCAAGGGGCGGGCAAGGCGATTTATGCGTTGCACTATGCCTCAGCCACCCGGGAAAGCATGGCTGTCAAGTATGAATCTGATTCAGCACGAGTGCCCACTATTATAGTGGGAATCTCAGCATCATCTTCATTTTCAACACATAACAGCCCTCTCTCCGATGCAGCGATTGACATCTGTCCTCTGCTAGAGCCCCAAATGAAATGCTAGGTCCCCTTTTTTTAAGGACCAGCAATCCCAATCTGTAAGCTATCAGCAGACATGTAAGATAGTGAGCGTGGCCGTGAGACGGCACACGGCGGGCTGAACACTCAAGCCTTTATGAAAAGGCAAGACGAACAACGCGCCGACGTGGCTATGCTCTCGTGAGAGAACATAAACCACCCACAAACACAGTCTCAACATGCTTGCAATGCGATAGAGGAGTGGGGGGCCCACGGAGGTGTACTTGGCAGGGAAGCCTCACTGTAATCTTCAGGTCACCCAGGCTTATCAGCCAAAGTAGCCCCCTTTCTGGTGCACCAGAAAAGAGACTAGATCGGGGTATCGGTGAAGGGACTCAACCCCGTTTGAGGTATCATAGTCTCGGCCACGCATCGGAGGCGCCGAGTGACGCACGCTGGGTTGCCGTGGCAACCTGCGCTGTCACTCGGCAGCTATACAGCACAAGGCGCACTGAACACTCAAACCCTCACGTGGAAGGTGAGATGAACAGCGAGTCGACGTGATCCCGTTCCCCTGGGAGAACACGGATCACCCACGAACACAGTCTCAACATGTTTATGCAAGAGGGATCGTGGCTGTCAGGACAGGAAACAACCGCATCCAGAAACGCACGGGTGGAATGACGTCTTGAAAAAGTTACACCCGTGTTGCTCTTTTGTGAGGAAACGCTCTTTCAACAGTGCTGAAGCACCCAGGGGAAGACCGCAGCAGCACACAGAAGGTAAGTGCAGTCCTGTGTCTGCACTCACTGAAACAAATGCCCTCACCAACCGACAGTTGCTGTGAGAACAGCAGTTTGTTATGCTGATGCACGCAATCGCGCTGATTGTGCCTTTTCGTCAACACAAAGCGTCCTTCTCGTTCTCTTGTAGATAGGTATTTCTCTTGTAGATAGGCTCTCTTTTGGAAAAGCAGTCTTGCTTCATCAACGCCATTCGGCTCCGAAGTGAATGATGTCAGTGCGTTGCTCTCGCTTCCTGTTTATACCCGCGGCGGGGGGCGGAGCTCGAGATGCAAATCTCGCACGCCAATGGCCCATTGGCCTGTTCTCTATATCTCGAAGCTGATAGGGGCTCCCTGAAGTGATCCCAATTCGTCTGTACAACCGACATACGTCGAAGTGACCGACTGAAAGGGAAACAGAGTTCCTTATTTGAAAAAGTAACTTTTAATTTTAAAAGTAATGTGTTACTTTACTATTTACTTGAAAAAGTAATCTGATTATGTAACTGAAATTACTTTCTTTCTTTTATTAATTTATAATGCATCCCTTTTTATAAAGCACAATTTTAATACAACCAAGGTTGCCCAAAGTTCTGTACATCAATAGTAACCATAATAATAATAATAATAATAATAATAATAATAATAATAATAATAATAATAAAACAATACAGCAATGAACAGCATAAAACAACCACACACCTAAAAATGAATAACCCAGGGAATTAAAAGCAGTCATTAATAAATGCTCTTTTAGCGAGGATTTAAAGCTGGAAATGGTCTGAGCAGATCTAATATACATTTTACATTTACATTTATGCATTTGGCAGACGCTTTTATCCAAAGTGACTTACATTGCATTCAAGGTACACATTTAACATTTTTTTGTCAATTCTTGCTTTCCCTGGGAATCGAACCCATGACCTTGGCGTTGCTATCGCCATGCTCTAATTATCCTATTATGTCCTATTATATCTCACAAGAAAACATTTTTATACTTCAAACTTTCTTTCGAAGGTGTTCAAACAAGTTTTAGAGGCATTGGGTATTCAGCACAGAGTCTCTAGTGCCTATCACCCTGAGAGTCAGGGTGCACTGGAGCGTTGGCATCAGACGTTAAAGTCTATGTTGCGCAAATACTGTTTGGAAACAGAAAAATGCTGGGACGATGGACTTCCTTTTGTGCTTTTTGCTGTGCGGGAGGCTGTCAAGTCAAGTCAAGTCAACTTTATTTATATAGCGCCTTTAACAATGTAGATTGTTTCAAAGCAGCTTCACAGTGTTAAACAGCAAAATAATGCAGCCTAATTTTAATCAGCTGTATAGCCATTTGATGTCATCAGTTCATTTCAATTTCCATACGGTGACAGTGTGGGCTTTAGATCAATAATTAGATCAGTAATTTAGTTTACATGGTTAAATTAGTTTATTAATTAGATTTATTTCGATGTTTAGTTGAAAAATATAGTGTCCCCAACTGAGCACGCCAATCCCTGTGCAGGAATCCCTTGGGTTCAGCCCTGCAGAACTTGTCTTTGGACATACGCTTCGTGGGCCCTTGCGAGTTTTCAAAGATGAGCTGTTATCAGTTGATTCTGCTCCCATGACTAATGTATTAGACTATGTTAGTCAGTTGCGAGAGAATTTGCACCATGCTGTTGCTGTGGCAAAAGAAACATTGTCTTCCACACAAAGTGCCATGAAAAGTCGCTTTGACAATAAGGCAACTGCACGGTCATTTAAACCTGGTGCCAAAGTCTTGGTTTTATTACCTGTCCCTGGCTCTTCTTTGTCTGCTCGTTTTTCTGGTCCTTACATGGTTATGGAAAAACTCAGTGATACAGACTACGTAATTCATACTCCAGAAAGGAAACGTCAAACCCGTGTCTGTCACATCAACATGCTAAAAGAATACCATGTAAGGGTAAGTTCCGCAGCAGCTTCTGTTGAGTCCATTTCTGTTAATGAGGGTGTAAACCCCAAGCCTTTGGCTATAATTTCCGTATCTGCTGAGCCCGAAATTGAAGATCTGGTGCTCTCTAACTCCGTACAAAAGTCAGTTAGACTTTCCAACTCTGAAATTATTATTGATTTACCCTTCCGTCTTCAGCATTTGTCAGATATTGAGCAAGGGGATATTCTGCAACTAGTTGCAGATTTTCCTACTCTTTTTGGAGATGTCCCTTCTCAAACCACAGTTCTACAACATGACATCGTAGTTACGAATGTGACTCCTTTAAAGCAACATGCTTATCGTATTAATCCTGTAAAGAGAGACATTATGAAACGGGAGGTTGAATTTCTTCTCGACAATGGGTTGGCGAGACCAAGCTCTAGTCCCTGGAGTTCCCCCTGCCTGATTGTTCCGAAGTCAGATGGTACCTTCAGGTTTTGCACGGATTACAGAAGGGTGAATGCTGTTACTCTTCCAGACTTCTATCCATTGCCAAGAATCGAGGACTGTGTAGATAATGTTGGTGCAGCAAAGTATGTCACTAAATTGGATTTACTAAAGGGATATTGGCAGGTTCCTTTAACACCTAGAGCCTCTGAAATCTCAGCCTTTGTGACCCCTGATCACTTTCTACAGTACTCTGTAATGGCATTCGGGATGAGAAATGCTCCCGCTACGTTCCAGCGACTAGTGAATTTGGTCCTAGCTGATGTACAAAATTGTAATGCCTATCTAGATGATTTGGTAATTTACTCTCCTGATTGGTTACGTCACATTAGTACTCTTAGGGAAGTATTTACACGTTTGGCAAGAGCTACTCTGACATTGAACCTTGCAAAATGTGAGTTTGGGAAGGCCACGGTAACCTATTTGGGGAAACAGGTAGGCCAAGGGCAGGTACGGCCTGTTGAGCAAAAGGTTACTGCTATAACTGCCTTTCCAGCTCCCATTACGAAGAAAGAGCTCCGTAGATTCCTCGGGATGGTTGGATACTATCGAGGTTTCTGCAAGAACTTCTCAACTGTTGTCACCCCACTTACAAATCTACTGAGCCCTTCTAAAAACTTTGAGTGGACTCCTGAGTGCCAGCAGGCATTTGTCAATGTGAAGGCTTTACTGTGTACTGCCCCTGTTCTTGCTGCTCCTAACTTTAATGTACCCTTCAAGATTGAGGTAGATGCTAGTGCTTTTGGTGCAGGTGCGGTGCTGTTACAGGAGGATGAGGATGGAGTTGACCATCCTGTTTGTTACTACTCCCGTAAGTTTAACAAAAAACAGCTAAAGTATTCTACAATTGAGAAAGAGGCTTTGGCAATGTTACTCTCCCTTCAGCATTTTGAAGTTTATGTTGGTTCGTCTCCTGTACCAGTCATTGTTTTCACAGATCATAATCCACTGACATTCCTCTCTCGTATGTATAATCATAACCAGCGTCTCATGAGATGGTCTTTATTGGTCCAGGATTATAATTTGGAAATAAAGCATAAGAAGGGCATCAATAATATAGTTGCGGATGCATTGTCTCGTGTCTAGTTTAGTGAACGCAAACCTTTAAAGTTTGTTTTTGTGGAGGGAGGTGTTACGCCCTCTAGGCATATGTGTCTTGTTTTGTGTGTTCTGTTGCAGGAGCCTGCTTCCCCATTGGTTCATCCATTTGCATTTGCTCCAGCCAATCGCTGCCCGTCCTGTGATCAACCAATCGCACACGGGGACTTGAGATGATCCAGGGCTATACAAATTCAAGATGGCTGCTATACCAGGAGACCTCTTTTGTTTTGTACTGCTTGTGGTTTGGTTTTATGTAAAGCCTTTCAATTTGGTTTCCTTTTTCTTTTGTTTCCCGTTCTTTTGACTTTGTTAGGTCCCTGGACCTTTTTGTGTGTTTGTTGGATTTTGTTTTGAATTGGGAACAGGTTAGGGGCCCTGCACATTGCTGCTACACGTAGACTTTAACCCTGTATAGTAACATCAGGTAAGGAGTGTTGCCACCTGTTGTAAGTTTTGGTTTTAGTTAGCGTAGGTAGTTTTCTTTGTTTCTGTTTTGTTTCTAGTAAGCTTTTCCTACCTTTGATTAAGTGGACTTTTGGTTTTCCTTGTTTGTTTTTGTTGGCAACACTCTGGTTCCCTTTTCACCCTTTTATTTATTTTCATTTTTCTTTTCTGATGGACTGTAAATATGTAACTTAATTTACCGATCCTCAGTAAAGCTTTACTTATTACGCTTCAAGCTTGGTTGATGGTTTGCTTAAGTCTTTCGTTCTTTGTGTGTTATGAGTTGTTCTAGTTGATTCTAGATCTAGTTTATGTTGATGTCCCGTACATACCTCTAGATTAGTTGGGACGTAACACTCTTAATGTAATATGTAACTGTGCGTGAACATGGTGAAAATGTGTTGTTATGTTAATTACCGACAGATCAGTTATTACGAGGTCTCCCCAAACTATGAGATCATGATTTTTGCCACAGACGTTTACCGGATAGTCTCCATGAGGGACTTCAAGAGTGGGCAAGGAAATAACCTGTTACAAATTCTTAAAAGACTGGAGAATTATAAATATGAAAGTAAGTATTTTGTTTTAATATAGCACAAATTGATATGCATTTGTTCAGTGTTGGACAGTCTGAGAGTCTTTAAGGACATATCTTTTAAAATCCTTATGTTTTTGTGACTAACAGGTAAAGGTGATCGAACAGGAACTAATATTGCCCAGGCTTATAGGAAAATTTTAGAAAGTATGCAAATAGAACAGATGACCAATAGAGAAGACTTCATGCAGACCCAGCATATCGTCATCATGTTCACTGATGGTATTGATGACAATATTTATATTTGGTGGTTACCACTGAAACTGTTAAATTGTCTAAAGCTCTATATTTATTATACTTTAAAACTAATTTTGTATTTAGGCCAGGCCAACATGGGTGGTAATCCAAAACTGCCAGTGGACCAGATCAAAAATCTTGTGATACAAAATAATCCTTCACGAGAGGACAAACTTGGTGAGAAAGAACTTGAATGGTCTTTGAATTAAACTGTAAAGCATTAACAAAAAGGAGAGCAAATCTTCAAATACATCTCACTTATGTTGTACAGAACTGTATGTGTTTGGGATGGGAGATGATGTGAATGCTGAGGACATTAATGATTTGAAGACTGACCGGGGAAATGAGAAGTTTTTCTTCAAGCTTCTGAACTTTGAAGAATTGAAGGAGACATTTGACAACATGATTGGTACTTTATTATGTCTCTTTTCCCTTTAGGAAAATGATTCAGGTTGAGTAGAAATGTAATTTTAAGATGATTATTCACTGATTCTTGAGATAAGGGACGAAACATGTCCCAAACACAAAAGCCCTATTTATGTTAAAAAGCTAGAATATCAACACAATAAAAATTCGTAAAAAGTTGCATATAAGGGAGATTTGTATACTCAGGACATTCATTGCTTATGCTTTTAAAATAATTTCTTAGTATTATTTTAAAAGCACACTCTATACTTGAAAACACGTGTAATTTAACCTGTCCTCAGCATGAGGTCACAATGTAAAACTACCAAACAAAGTGTTTAAAAAAATGCAAAAAAAAAAAAAAAAAAAGTCTTTTTTTTGTGGTGCCCCCCTCAGCACTTGGTCCCCTACTCGCAGCGTGTGATGCACGTGGTGGGAGCGGCTGCACTGTCTATTTACATATACTGTATATTTGGCCCCAACTCGACCTTTGTCAACTCCATCAGTATTTGTCAAACCCTTCAGTATTTGTCAACTCCATCAGTATTTAACACTGTCGGGTGAAAGTTTTTGTTAATTTGAAAGAAATGTCTTGGTCTTTTTTCAATTTATTGTGTAAAAATGTTAAAACATCAATGGAACTACATGATAGTATGTCTTGATTACCTAAGAACATTGATGATATATGTTTAATATTAAAAGGAGAGAGGAGATTAAAGGAATTTAAAAACTGGGTTGTTCATAAAACAAACAAACAAAAAAACTTTTACTGAACTCCTTTACTGAACACAATATTACATAACTGAAGACTGTTTTTGGATAGATTCAATTAAATTATCATGCTTTTTGTCGGATAGTGCTAACAAATTAAGTTATAGAGTGAATAAATATTCATTTTTAGAAGAAAGGAAAAAAAACAATTAGAAATAAGAATCCCATTATTCAATATTTACTACTCCTTACATGATTCATTATCGGAGACCTCTGTCTACAAAAATACCCTTTTTTAATAATGTAGCGTTAGTTTTTATTTTTTTAATCTAAAACATGTTTTGTCCCTTATCTCAAGAATCAGTGTATTGTCCTCCATTTATTTTTCAAAGCACAGTCAATTCAGTAAATTAATTTCTCCTGTTCTCCTCGCTGCTTCTTGAACAGATGAGGGCACCAGTGTAGCATTATGTGGACTTTACAGAGATTACGATGATGGTTTTCCATCCCATGAACGTCGTCAATACCCCTGGTTGGCAAAGATCACTGTGGCTGTGGGTATCCCTATATCGTAGTTTCATTTCTTATTTAAAAACCCATTTAAATAAATGGATTAGCATCACCACACTAGTTCTACGTATGCTAAGTCTTTCTACCTTGTTGAATTATCCATTTTCTGATGATTTTGCAGCGCAACAATGGACAAATCTCTAACTGCATGGGGTCACTAGTCACCTCAACCTTTATCTTGACAGCGGCTCATTGCTTCAGGTTTGGTGACACACCTGATAGGATAATATTGGTTCAAATATTCGAGGTAATTTTATGTCTTCAACCTTATCATTTAGAATATGTATAATAATGTGTAAATCTTATCAGCGGTGTTTCCTTTTCTCCTCTTATAGGAATAAAAGTGAAGCAGTACATACCTCATCCTCACTTTAACCTCATCGCAAAACAGCACATGGGAATACCTGAATATTATGAATTTGACGTAGCTCTTATTCAGATGGAGAAACCTGTAATTATGGGCCTTGATCTTCGGTGAGGAATGCAGCTTGTGTGTCATTTTACGCTACTGAAAATATATTCAAATATTGTAATGAATGAATGCATATTGTGTATGGCTGTACAGGCCAATCTGCATCCCCTGCACCAAGGAAACCAGAGGAGCTCTGAGACTTTCAGAAAGAGAAGGAACGTGCAGAAAACATCGTGAGTTTCAACAGATATGTCTGTCAGAAATGCTGCATGCATATATAATAGTATCATTGCACTGGCACAATGTAGGCTATCGTTTAAAAACAGTGGCAGTGCAAAATGTGTGTAGCCTATTATTTATATCTTGTTCCATTGCTAAAATACAGCATATATTTGATTTACATTTGAACTGTTTTTACAGAGGACGTGCTAATGAGTGCAGAAACTGTGAATGCTGCTTTCATGACTGACAGGAAGAAACGCATTGAGAAGAAGTTTATCCAAATCAATCAGGGGAAATGGGTAATGATGTATTTATGCTTTTTATATTTGTATTCATTTGTGGTTTCATTAAGTTTAGGGCTTGATTGTTTTATTTAAATGGATCTCAAAAGGGAATGGACGTATTAGCAAATGTTTAAATGCATGCTTATGAATTTCTGCTGTCTAAATGAATTTGTCCTTTTTCTTCAGCGGGATGCTTGTGTTGAAGATGCCAAAAAAGCTGAAGGAATTACTGCGACAAATGCTGATGATATCGTTACAGATAATTTTCTGTGCAGCGGTGGTATTGAACCTACTAGAGATGATATTGCCTGCAAAGGTACATTAGATTTTTTATACTTGGCTCATACCATGCTATACACTCTAAAAAAAAAAAAAGGTTATATATGGCACCAAAAATGGTTCTTGGCTCGTAATCATAGGGGAACCTTTTTAAGTGCTATATAGCACCAATTTTGGTGCTTCGGTGGTTCTTCAGCGGTTCTTCAGAGGTTCTTCGCCAGTTCTTTGACTAAGGTGCTATATAGCACCGCTAACTATGGTGCTAAATAGCACCACTACCATATGCAGAACATGTTAAGATATGGTGCTATATAGCACCAAAAGTGGTTCCTCTATGATTACGACGAAGAACCATTTTTGGTGCCATATAGAACCTTTTTTTTTTAGAGTGTAGAATCATCAAAATACCAAATAACAGCTCCCTATCCTTAATTGAATTTGCTAAAAGATCTAAGCTCTTAATGCTGTGCATGTCGTCAACAGGAGACTCTGGAGGGGCCACATTTGTGATTCCTGGTAATCGAATGGTCCAGGTGAGATTGGTTCATGTTTGTTTTTTACAGAATACTGAGCTATTTCAAATCACCTGCATCACACTTCTGAAGACTAAAGTTATTAATGTCGCCTTATTGTTATTCAACATCTCTATTTGAGAGATGTTTGTTTGACTATCTGAATAATCTTGGACAGGTTGGTATCATAAGCTGGGGAGTGAAGGATCTGTGCGCGCGCAACCCGAGCGCGTCATCTGAAGCACAATCCAGAGATTACCATACAAGTCTGTTCAGTGCAGAAGTACGCGCATTCCTTAAAGGCTACCTAGGAAATGGCACACTGGGAACCCCTCTTACGTTCTTGTGAACATTGTGTTTAACAGTAGTCTATTTGCCCGTTCAGAAATGTTGTGCATGCCTCTCAGTTCAATGAACATTTCTATTGCTCTTTCCTGCTTTGAAACTTTGTGGCAATTTATAAGAAATGCGACACAATAAAAGCATAGTGGAAGATTAAAATGCAATATGTGTTGTTTTTGTCATTTTGAATTTTAACCTTGATTATCTTAACTTTTTTCATTTACATTTAAAGGGGCACTTCAGCGCTGGGAAGATGAATGTGTATTTAAACTGTGTCATTTATGTTGTAGAAATGTGGAATTACTTTTGAATTTGGTGCCTTCTAGAATGAGAAGACACAAAATGTATTTTTGTCTCATGTGGATGAAAGACAACAACTTCCAGAATGCACTTGCTTCGCTGCCCTACGAGGCCACTCCCCACACCACCCCTAGCGTCGTTTTGATCTTCATAATAATACAATAATTTTGTTCAGATATGCTGAGTTCAGACTGCCCGATTTTACCCCCGATTTTGACTCGCCCACAGGTTTTGCGAAATCGCCGACAAATGCCTGAAATCATAGGCAAATCGGTGCTCGTGCACGTGAGTGACAATCACGCAGTGTGAATGATCAAAGACGCAATCAGAGAGACTCGCCGATGAGTCGCCGACGCCCGCAAGATATTTGGCATGCTAAATATCTGGACCTGTCGGCAATTCAAACACCTGCTGTGTGAACTGTTTTCTGACTGAAAAATACATCGGCGATGACCGACAGCCAATGAGAGAGCAAGATACAGGGCAGCGGGAGGTTCGGGGAGTAGTTATAAACCAGAATATCAGTATTTTAATAGATATATTTACAATTATATCAAACAGAAACAAAGCTTGACCAGCCACAACAGTAGCACATTGCAAAACTATGTATGTACCTCCAACTCTCTTTGCAGAACACTATCATTGCTCCCTGTGTCTTCCCAACCATTTCCTCCGCCATAATCTTTTTTCTTTTTCTCCCTATTGATGCACATCAGCGCACAGACCATTTGGACCGCAAGTTTCTGCACTGCAGTCTATATTTGTAATAACAATTTCAGTCTCGTGCGAGAACTCCGGTCTGGTGTACGTGTGATCTCGCATTGTTTTCTTCTCACTTATCGCGTGTGTTTTGTTGTGAAACGTAATTTGTGAAAGGGACAGAGCTGTCTGTGATTCTTCCTCTTGTACAGTCATGCAGTGTGAAAACCCCTGTCGCCGATCCATTGTGCAGTGTGAACACAGCAGTGATTGAATGCTGGCCCAGATAGTCATGCAGTGTGAAAAGAGCAGTGATCGGACGAGTTTGAAAATCGTGCAGTCTGAACTCGGCATTAGAGAATAAACACTACAATTAAAAACTGAACGTGTCTTTTCAATAAAGTGTGAGTGAGTCAAACGAAAGTCACAGGACAAACGCAGCAGGAGTCAGATTTCATTCAGCACGACAGGGAAGTAAGAGCTGAGCAGAGCTGAGGTAAGCGCGGCTGTCATTCTCAGCGCGTGTGCAGTCTGGCGCGTTTTCAGATCGCATATGGAAGCTAAACTTTCATAGGAATTCATTGAAAAGTTGAAACACTCACTTTGCTCTGCAACGCTCCGTTATAAATGCTCGAGGCCGAGCCGAGCGCATTTACATTCTGTGCGTGAGATCTCTCCCCTGT
This sequence comes from Romanogobio albipinnatus, assembly GCA_023566225.1. Taxonomy (NCBI): domain Eukaryota; kingdom Metazoa; phylum Chordata; class Actinopteri; order Cypriniformes; family Gobionidae; genus Romanogobio; species Romanogobio albipinnatus. The sequence continues at coordinate 29,707,463 of CM042263.1, read as the reverse complement.
GGGCGGGTTGAAAACATGCGGAACAGCTCCTTCTACAGGCTGTAGTTTTTAGCCTCTGGCCAAAAAATCTTTGCGTCATCGGAGGATTTTTTTACAGAAATAAAATGCATAATTCTCTCGTCTCAAGGGGATAAGAGAGGGGAAGTAATTAAAATATACTACAGGGTTTCTACTGATACAAAGCTTAATGCTAAATCACTGAAGTTACCCTTTAAAACAATATATTAATGTATTAATATGTGGTTCAGGCAAGTGTGCATAAATGATTATCAATATCAATAAAATTAAATATGACATAATACATAATATAAAACAACCCAGTATATTTTTGTTAAATGTCAGTTTTTGTGTGATCAATAATAGCCATTATAAAAGTATCATCAGCGGGGTTAACGTTTGCTGAGCGCCCGCTGATCGACTGGATCTCACAACTCGGAAAAAGCCAGATAGAATTTTCAAATAAGCGCTCTCTTTATAAATAAAAGCTTTAAACAAGTACATTCTCGCCTGAAAAAGTCTTAAAACTACATTTCGTCACACATTAACAGTAGTATTTTTAAATTACGCTGGGTTTCTTGACTGTTTGCATTCGGACGTGCCTTAATCGATTAATTGAACACTTGACCTTGATTACGATTAATGAACGATTATTTAGCTTTTTCTTTTTTTTTTGCCCTCATAGTTCTGATAAGGTTTGTACTGTAAATATTTTCTACGATTAAAGGTGCAATATTTTTTTATAATGAAAAAGTGCATTTCTTTCTGATTTTAAAATTGAAGAAAACCGTTCACTTTCAGCAGTGATTGTCTATGGGGCAGATTTCTGTTTGTTGTACATCAGATACAGATAAATTTGCACAGTAGGCCTACATTACATGTATTTGAATGCATTAATGAGAGAGTGATTGTGTGTGTGAATTAGTTATACCATCTCTATTAATTATAAAGCTGCGGTTTATACTTACTTCAAAAGGTATTAAAATCTATATTATAACGGTTGAGTTTCTAAGCTACTTTAGTGATAAATCACAGGGCAGCATTGACAATGAGTTTCTGTGCGCCGCTCCTCTCTGCGCGTGATCTTCACATGATGTGCGAGCTACTGTCTGTGAGTGATCGTGTCACATTCCCACCGCTGGCCGTTTTGATAGCGCGATCACTTAATGATGCATTTTCTTGTGGTGCCCTACACACAGCGCGTGATGCGCGTGGTGGGAGCGGTGGCACTGACAATATATCAGGCATTAGTTCAACATAATACACATCTGATTGTCTAAAATCGCATCAATGTTCAAACTGGCAGGTTTTAAAACATACAAATGACAAAGCTTTGTGAGGACGCAAGTGAAAGTGATCTGGCTGCAGGGCGCGCATTGTCATTTCTGTAATACATCTTAATTTTGCAACTTATAAAATGTTAAACTATATGTTTAAATTTTATGTAAAAACTAGTGTAGGAAATAGCAAATGTAAATTTTAATCTGAATGATGATTTTGCTCCAAATGTTGCGCACATGGTATTGAAAATTTAAATTTAAATACTGAAATGCATTGCCCTTTTACATATTGCATTTTCTTTTGCATATTGCATCGGAAATTGAAATTTGCTACCCATAAGCTTCCATACTCAGGAAAATGTTATGGAGTTTCTAATCAAAATATGACTTTCTGTTACACATTCATGACCTGTGTAGAGGACACCAGGACTTACATCATGGCATATTGGACCAAATGTCCCCACAAGGATAGTGAAACCTGAGATCACCTACATTGTGGGGACCAGCCAGCAGTCCCCACAATGTAAATGGATTCATAAACATACTAAATGATGTTTTTTTGAAAATGTAAAAATGCAGAATGTCTCATGTGATGGGTAGGTTTAGGGGCAGGGGCAGTGTAGGGGGATAGAATGTACAGTATTAAAACCATTACGGCCTATGGAAAATCCCCACAAAGATAATGAACCAGACGTGTGTGCGTGTGCGCGTGCGCGTGCGCGTGTGCTGAAGTGGTTATGTTCCCTTGCCCCGCTTGACAGTACATCTCCAAACCCAGTTCAGGCTTTTGCCGATGACGTCCTTATAGTATCAAGAGAGGAGAATGTCATTACCAACATGCTGTCGTACACCGATCGCTTCCTGCGATGGTCTGGACTTGGAGTTAAGAACAACAAATGTGCTGTGTTCTATGAACGACGCAGCGGTGGCAATAATTGGTATAGGGCGAAGTATGATCAGCCTCCATCATTTACAATCGCCGGAAGCACAATTAGAGTTTATTCAAGACATGAATCATACAGTTATTTAGGACACATGTTTAATGTTGCAGGAGAATGGCAAGAGCAAGTGAGAGATATCTGTAAACTAGAATACTCCAGCAGACTAGACCTGATAGATCAGTGTCCTCTACCGATCTGCATGAAGCTCCAGGCCGTTCGGGATATAGCACTATCTAAGATCCAACATCTGTTTGCCAACGTCCACATTGCTAAAAAACATCTGACGGAGCTGAACAATAAGACCGTGCAACTGGTAAGAAAATGGTTAAGTCTTAATACACACACGACAAGAAGTATTCTCTTTAGGAACAAATCCGAAGGGGGACTGGGGATTCCCAACATTGAATGGATTTATACAGCTAGCCGAGTACAGCATCTACTGCATATGTTGAATAACGTCGACCTTACAGTTCGCGAAGTTGCCCGGCGCTCATTGGTGCTGGATCTGAGCAAACGTAAGGTCCCCTTTGCGGCAGACAGAGAACCGGGTTTCCTCGGCTTCTGAAAGAAACCTAGCGGAAAGCTGGACACCAGGGCTATGGGATTCGGAGTACGCTCAGATTGGCCCGATCTGAATGACTTGTGCAGCAACAATAATATACAGTTGAACTGGGCACATACTGGTGGGGAGCAGGTGAATATCAGCCAGGGGCAGATTATGGATCTAAACGTGCATGCTGAGGCGACTATTCATCACAGTAAGAAGCTGAACAGCCGGACGTGCAGGTATGAAATCCTTCAGTACTTTCAAGCACAACAGCGTGATTACTGGCTTAACCTGCGCCTTCGAGGAAAGCTTGCATGCTTGCAGAGCGCGGACCATGCAGTCTCTCACTCTGCGTTACAAAACTCAGCCGTAAACGACGGTATCCTAAAGTTTGTTATTAAAGCTAGGCTACAAACTCTCCCGACCAAATACAATCTCTCTCTGTGGTTCCCAAAACATCACAAACCATTCTGCTTACTACACCGCGATAAGATAATGGAATCTACAGCGCACATGTGAACAGATGAACAGATGCCCTGCGTTCAAAGGACTTTACATCACACGCCACGATCGCATCGTAAACACAATGGCTCAAGAACTGCGCAAAGTTTCTGGACAAAGTGCAATACACACAAACAAGACTGTTCAAACCAGCTGGTTCTCAAATCTGAATGATAATAATATAAACTGTCTTAAAAATTTTCTTAGGGAACACCCAAATACTCCAGACATTGTAGTCATCAATGAACTTTCTACAAACATTCTGATTCTAGAAGTGGGCTGTTGTTTTGATGCTTACATGGACTGTGTTAAAGTACCAGTCGTTAACAAACGCTATGGCAGTGTGTGGCTACAGGACCAAACTAATCGTTCTTATTTTGGGGAGCTTAGGACATGTGCACAGACTATGTGTCTTGCAGATTGCTGGACTGAGTAAAAAGAGCTCTAAGCAAATTGTTCTGTGTCAGCAATCATAGGCAGTCAGCATGTTTGGAGAAGACGATGTCACCTTTATCCATAGCCTATTGATTTATGTGGTTGTGACTGTTTGCATTGTCTGTATTGTCAGGTTAAACTTGATAAGCTCTTTGTGAATATTTGGATGCTGTGTTGTTTTAATCAGTATTTCATTCCGTGTGTGTGTCTGTGTGCGTGCGTGCGTGCGTGTGTGTGTTGCCCCAAGAATAACATACAGTGTATAGAATTGCACAACTCATTTATGGCCGTGTTTATGCCAGCGGACCCGGTTTTGAGCCCCACTTGGAGAGGGGCGGTTCGAACAGGAGGGGTTGCACAGGCCAAGATTAGAAGAGAAGCCAAGAACAGCAGGGATCCCACTGATGTCAGACACTAGATGGGGTAGCAAAGAAAACATATTGAGTGCTTTTGTGGAGAAGTTCACTGCTATATATTCTGTTTTGGAGGCCATGGAGGCAGAAGTAACTACCACCTCTGGAAAGGCCAGTACTCTCCGGCATAGTATTGGAACATTTGAAAACACCATTACAGCTGTAATGGCCACCAAAGTGCTGGGTTATATTCAACCTCTAACCAAACAGCTGCAGGTGACTTGGACATCATCACGGCATATGAGGAGGCAAGAAATGTACGGCAAGTAATAGCCAACGAAAGAAATGAGCAAGGATTCAGTCCATATTTTAAAAAAGCCACAGCACTGGCCAACTCAGTTGATGTGCCAGCAAAGCAATATCGGTTAAACAGAATTACAGACCAAAGAAATCAGAGTCAGTGGAAGACCACTACCGGGTGAATCTCTTACTTCCCTTCATAGATCACAAAACTAGTGAGCTGGATGAGAGATTCTCTGAAAGTAATGAGCCTGTATTACTAGCAGTTTACCTGGTACCAAAATATTTGAAGAAACTCACAGAAGAAAGGGAGCCAAACATCGTAGAGCAGGAAATAGAGGCACAAGTTTCACTCTGAAGATGTGATGCTGCCTGCATCAGCATTGGAAACTCTGCAAACAACTCCTATGACCTTCTTCCCCAACATCCAGTGTATGCTGAAAATCTTTCTAACATGTCCTATGATAATCTGTGAATGGTCATTCGCTTTAATGCAAAGGCTCAAAACATGGCTCACATCTTCCATGTCTAGTGAAAGGTCACAGGACTGGCGTTGATGTATGTTCATCAAAAAATTAAGCTGGACAAGGAGAGAGTCCTTAGACAGTGGGATGCCTCTGGCCACAGGAGGATACAGTTAGCCTTCAAAGGAAAGGTAATGCATGTTGTGAAGAGTATAGTCATCCAACATTCCTTTCCCTTTTGCTTTTGCACTGATTAAATACTATCTGTTTTATTATGGCACAATTCTTAACACTGCACCCAGGACCTCACTAATTTTCAAACTCTGGTTACGGCCTTATTACAGTTTTTTCTGAATGCTTAAGCGCTAATCGTGATTCTTGTAGCACAATTTCTAAAACTATTAATACGTATAGCAAAACCACTCACTGAGTTTGCAAAACTAAAAGCACAAACACTGCTTTGCACTCAATTTGCAATTTTGTAACACACACTTTGCAAAACTGTAGGCACAATTCACTGCACAACACTCAATTACCAAATTTCCAACACACTCCTAGCAAAATTATACACATGTATGGCTATCATTAACACTATTTTGCCAACTGTCTGGCACACTTTCACATGTGAAAACTGTTTTATATAATTAGTTCACATTGCAATCAGCCTAAGCATTCAAGGAGATATTTTCCCCGGTGCCTTGGACTGGAGGATATTGCATGCGATGTGGACGAAATTTTGTGGCCAGACCCAGAAAGACGACATGATGTAGGCTGATTGTTTTTTTTTTGGTTGTTGTTTTTTTTGTGAAATTACTATTTTGTGTTCTGACTTTGTCTTGGTTTTGATGATTGTGAATAAACACCAATACTTGAAGTTTGGATCCTTGTATGTTTACATGACACTATGAAAAAAAGTATGACCTCAAATTGACATCTGTACACAGAGAAAGCAAAAGCCAGATGTGTTTTGTATTCATACCATCAGTGTGTAGTTGGCACATTGTGTGCTTAGTAGATGATGGCTTGTGTTTACTGTTTGATACGAAAACACCATTTTTATGAAGGTGTGAAGAGTTAATCTAGCGGTGTTTGCTTTTGCAAGAGAACTACAATGTTTTGATAATTGGGTGAAAGGTTCCCTTTCGAGGGAACTCCCACTGCGTCTGGTTCAGACACTTTGGGGATACTCCCTAAGCACTAGCGAATCTGAAGTCCGTATAGCCACTAAACCAATCTGATTGGCGTGCGTGATGACGTCATCGTGACGGCGTACCCGGAAGTATAAAGCGGGAGCCGGCGCACTGAAACGGCAGTTATTGCTCTTCAGCATAGCGCTCTCTGTTGAAATTGTCTGTCTATTTACTGTTGTTTGTCACAGTTGCAAAAGTGTGTGAATGATGAAGATGAATGTGAGAGAGTTTAAGCAGTGTGTGCATCCGTGTCCCTATTACATTTCGGGCTCAGATACACACCTGCTTTGTGTGCAGTGTCTGGGTGTAGAACATGCTCGGGCAGCTCTCGAGGGAGCTGCCTGTCAACATTGTGAGCTGTTCACACTCAGACTGCGCCGCTCTCGGCTGGCCGTGTTCGATGAGGCCGGCCAGCTTTGTGAGCCCCAGGGTTCTGGACCCGCGATCGCTGAGGTGTCTCGGTGTCACAGACCATGGGTTTCACATAAGGATTTGTCAGTGGGATCTGGGACTGCTGCGGCACTTTCCCAATCCTTGTCTGACAGTTCTAAAGATCTTCCTCCCCGTGTGGAAGCCCGCGCTGCGGCTTCTTCCCCCGGGGTTGAGGATCTGATGCTTATTCTCTCCGGTTCCGAGGAGCCGGATGAGTGTTGCATCAGGGCAGGTGGAGAAGCAGGAAGTGTTTCATCGCTTCATCCACTCGCCCAAGAGGAGTTAATTGAGGTTTTGACTCGTGCGGTGGCCAAATTGAAGATCAATTGGCCACAGGAAGTGCCGGAAATTCAGCCACCTAGTAGGCTGGACGACCGGTTTCTTTCTCGCCGGGGTTTACCTTTCTTCCCGGACCTACACACCGAGGTGTGTAGGTCGTGGAGGAAGCCCTATTCCTCGCGCATTCCTCCAGTATTGGATTATTCCAATGTTCTGGGGGCGCGCGAGGCGGGCTATGGGACGATGCCTCGGGTGGAAGAGGCTCTCACGAGTTATCTTTTCCCCGATTCTGTGTCGTCCCTTAAAACCCCGGAGCTGCCCACCAAACCCCTTCGGGACACCTCATCGTTGGTGGGCAAAGCTTATATGGCGGCTGGGCGGGCTGGTAGTTCCCTGCACACATTAGCTGTCTTGCAGGCCTACCAGGCTGACCTCCTGAAAGAGCTCAATGAGGGCGACGGTCCCTCTTCGGAGGATGTGCTGGAACTACGGAGGGCTGCAGATTTGTCTCTCCGCATCACCAGGGAGATGGCCCGTGCTATCGGCCGGGCCATGGCCTCCGTGGTGATGGTGGAGAGGCATCTCTGGCTGAATCTATCGGGGATGAGGGAGAAGGATAAGTCCTTCCTCCTAGACTCCCCGATTTCGCCTTCTGGTCTATTTGGTGACGCGGTTGAGACCGTTGTCGCTGGGTACTAGGAGGCGAAGATGCAGTCAGCAGCCTTCCGCCAGTGCCTCCCTCGCCACTCAGAGCCTGGCAAGGTGGCCCCTAAGGGGCAGCCTCAGCCGTCTGCCAGCTCCTCGCACCGGCAGGTGCAGAAAGAGAGCGTCGCCTCTAGAGCCCCTCCTCCAGGAGCCTGGCAACAGAGGCGGCGTTCTCATCAACAGTCCCAGCAGCGGTCTTTCGCTCCTGGAGGCGATATGAGGAACGTACTCCAGGGCGGAAGGCTGCTGGGAAGAAGTCCTAGCTTCGGCTGGACTTCCAAGAGCGGTCCCCCCCGCGGGGGAGCAACCGAGGTTGCTTCCTCTGCAGCGCTCCGGGGAAATCGAGGTAATCCCGCCGTCTATGACGCTTCGGGCCCCATCAATTTCCCGCGAACGCATGCTGCTCCAGCCGCCTCCAGAGGGACTTGCGGCTGGGCAGCTAACGCGTCCGCACATAGAGAATCGTTCCCAACTACTTCCTGCCGGTCATCCGCTTCAGGGGGTTGGGAACGAGGCTCGTGTAACACCCGAAGCCAGCCTCGAGAGGCTGGTTCCCTTAGTAGAGTATCTCGGCGCATGAAAATGCCTTCCGAATATTTCTACATGGGTCCTGCGTACTGTAGACAAAGAGCGAGTCGGGTAAGGGAACTGGTAAAATCCTTGCTGGCAAAGGAAGCCTTAGGGTGCGTTCCTCCGCCAGAGAGGGAGTCCGGGTTCTACAGCCGGTACTTTATAGTTCTCGAAAGGGATGGAGAGTTGCGTCCGGTAGACCTGAGGTATTTGAATCGGTCTCTGAGGAGGCTCGGTTTCAAAATACTCATGGTCTCCATCATCGTGAGTTAGATCCAGTTCGAGGACTGGTTCGTCACGATAGATCTGAGGGACGCATACTTCCATATCTTCATCCTTCCATGTCACAGGAAGTTCTTGAGGTTCGCCTTCAGGGGCGAGGCGTACCAATATCGAGTGCTTCCCTTCGGTCTAGCTCTTTCCCCACGCACATTCGCAAGGTGCATGGATGCAGCTCTGGCTCCATTGAGACTCCAGGGCATCCGTGTGCTGAATTATCTCGACGACTGGCTCATATTGGCCCAGTCGTAGGGGATGGCAGTTCGGCATTGAGGTGTCGCTCTGGCCCATATAAGGTGCTTGGGGCTGAGACTCAGCACAACAAGAGGTGTGTTGGCGCCGTCCCGGAGGACTACGGTTCTAGGGATCGTATGGGACTCGACGACGATGCGGGCACAATTGTCTCCCGCGCGAGTCGAGACCATACTGGCGATGGTCTCAGAAATAAGGCTAGGCCACAGCATCACTGTAGAGCACTTTCAGGAAGTGCTGGGGCTCAGGGCAGCAGCGTCCAACGGGATACCCTTTGGCCTACTGTACATGAGACCTCCACAGTGGTGGCTGGAAACCAAGGGGTTTTCCCCCAGAGGGAATCCTTTCCGTATGATCAGGGTAACGCGTGGATGCCTTCGTTCCCTAGTCATATGGAAGAAACCTTGGTTTCGGTCCCAGGGGCCAGTGTTGGGAGCGTCTTGTTGCCGGGAATCCGCTTCAACAGACATCTCCCTCACTGGTTGGGGCCTGGAGCAGGGGAGTTTGAGATTGCGCCCTCTATACAGACTGGCGCATCAAATTCTCCTGTGGACCCTAGGGAAACTGTTGTCCATCAGGGCAATGTATGTCCCGGGGGTCCGGTATTAGGGAGCAGACATCCTGTCGAGGCAGGGGCTGAGGCCCGGGGAGTAGCGACTCCACCCAGGGGTGGTGGCGTCTCGAGGGACGTCCCACTGTCCACTGTGGTGTTCCTGCACACATCCAGCCCCGCTGGGGTTGGATGCCAGGGTTCAGACATGGCCGAGGCTGTGTCTGTACGCTTTTCCCCCGATTGCTCTGCTTCCGGGAGTCCTGGAGAGGGTCCGTCAACACGGGGTCAGTCTACTTCTAGTAGCACCCCGTTGGCCGACGCGAGTTTGGGTCTCGGATATCATAGCGCTGCTGGCAGGTCTTCCAGGGCAGATTCCTCTGAGGAGGGATCTCCTGTCTCAGGCGGGGGGGACGATATTCCTCCCCCGGCCAGAGGTTTGGAACCTTTGGGTCTGGCCCCTGAGGGGGTCAGGTACCTAGAGGCTGGCCTGTCGGCAGAGGTGATAGAGACATTACTCAGTTCCAGGGCTCCGTCCACAAGGAGACTGTACAGCCTCAAGTGGAATGTGTTTTCCACTTGGTGCAGGGAGCGTGAGGTGGACCCAGTTAACTGCCCGGTGGCTTCAGTGCTGGAGTTCCTCCAAGATTGTTTCTCTGCGGGTCTAACCCCGTCCACACTCAAGGTGTACGTGGCTGCCATTGGGGCTTTCCACACTCCTTTGGGTGAGGGGCCTTTGGGTAGGCACCAGTTGGTTGTGCAGTTCCTCCGTGGGGCTCGGAGGATGAGGCCTGCGGCTCGTTCCAGAGTCCCAACCTGGGATCTGGCAGTGGTTCTCGAAGGGTTGGCTGAGGCCCCCTTTGAGCCATTGGAGTCGGCGGAACCAAAGAACCTGACCTTGAAGGTGGCTTTTCTCCTGGCGATTACATCGCTGAAGAGAGTAGGGGACCTCCAGGCCTTGGCAGTAACGCCAACTTGCCTGGAGTTTGCCCCTGGAGGAGTAAAAGCCATCTTACACCCTAGGCCGGGCTACGTGCCCAAGGTTCCATCAAGGGTGGCCAGGTCTTTGGTTCTTCAGGCATTTCATCCTCCGCCTCACGTAACGGCGGAAGAAAGGAGGCTTCACTTGCTCTGCCCAGTTAGGGCTCTCAGAGTATATCTGGAGAAGTCTGCGCAGTGGAGGAGATCTCAACAGCTGTTAGTGTGCTTTGGTTCACCCAAGAAGGGGTTGCCTGCATCTACTCAGACAATCAGTAACTGGATTGTCCAGGCGATAACCGCGGCTTATCAGGTGCGCAATTTGCCTTCACCTATGGCCGTGAGGGCTCATTCCACCCGAGGCATGGCCTCTTCGGTGGCCCTCCTTTCTGGGGTCCCCATGCAGGATATCTGCGAGGCGGCTGGGTGGGCTACCCCGCACACTTTTATCAGGTTTTATAGCCTGCATCTCCCTACTGCGCCTGGCGCTAGGGTGCTTCAGTCCTAGTTGTTCCCGGTCTCCGGCTTCACACTAGGGCAGGCACTACCCTCGGTAGGGTCCCAAGGGCCAGTGCTGGGAACGTCCTGTTGCCGGGAAACCGTTTCAACAGACGTCTCCCTCATTGGCTGGGGCGCCGAAGGCGCTTGGGTTTCCCTAGTCCTAGTTGTGCCCGGTCTCCGGCTTCACACTAGGGCAGGCACTACCCTCGGTAGGTCCCAAGGGCCAGTGTTGGGAGCGTCTTGTTGCCGGGAAACCGTTTCAACAGACGCCTCCCTTCATCGGCTGGGGCACGGAAGGAAAAGGAGTGGAGAAGTTCTCCCTACGGTGCTGGCGCTAGGGTACTCAAGTCCTAGTTGTGCCCGGTCTCCGGTTTCACACTAGGGCAGGCGCTACCCTCGGTGTGGGCTAGTGGGTACTCGTTCCCCAAAGTGTCTGAACCAGACGCAGTGGGAGTTCCCTCGAAAGGGAACTGCTCGGGTTACGACTGTAACCCTTGTTCCCTGAGTAGGGAACGAGCACTGCGTCTCGTCACCCCACCTCGGCACGCCTGGAGTGCATGCTTCAGAGCAATAGCTGCCGTTTCAGTGCGCCGGCTCCCGCTTTATACTTCCGGGTACGCCGTCACGATGACGTCATCACGCACGCCAATCAGATTGGTTTAGTGGCTATACGGACTTCAGATTCGCTAGTGCTTAGGGAGTATCCCCAAAGTGTCTGAACCAGACGCAGTGCTCGTTCCCTACTCAGGGAACAAGGGTTACAGTCGTAACCCGAGCAGTTTTCTTATTTGTGTGTAGAGTTTTGCAAAAATAGCCAATAGTTACAAAAAATGTGCTAAACAATAACGACAAAAACAATACAACAAAACAAACAAAAATAACTGTTATGATATCACACTGAGCCAAGCTGATTTTATGTCATGAGATGTAGACAGAGTGCTGTATACTTGCAATCTCATTGTATAATTAGGGCTATTTTGTTTTATAATTTATTCTTACGTTTCTTTTTACCAATACACAGTATAGAGGTGAACTGGTTTCAGTTTCAGTGGTTGTATTCTTGGGTTAGGGTCTAACTCATTTTCACCAGCAGAGGTCAGTGTCCCCTTAACCCTCTGGGGGTCTTCGGTCATTTCTGACCCAATTTTTCTTTTTAATGTTAAAAATCATAGCTTCATCGGAATGGTACAAAACTTGGTGACTTTACTTGGTATATGAACACACAAAATTGGGGACAGGATTTGAAAAGTCTAAGTGGTCGTAAAAAAAAAATAGTCACACTCAGGGTCTTCGGGTCAAAAATGACCCCCATAGGAAATGAATGTGAAATTGGCAAAAATATGAAAATACAGAGTTTTTTGTTCGTACAATCTACAAATCAGCCCCGATGCAGAAAAAAAGCACACAACAGTGAAGGGGTGAATCTCTAAAACATCAAGAGTGCAAAACAGACAAATACACTCACACACACACACACACACTTATACACACAAAAACACACGCACACACAAAGGAACTTGTGTCATTGCAAAAGCTAATTTTGTGAAAAGTGTGAAACAAAAGCAATTATTCATCAATGTAAGAAATAAAGCGCACCGCAATGAAAGCATGTGACTGTTAGCCATCAAGGTTGCAAAATAGACACACACACAGGGGAAATATGAGATTGATGAAACTGTAAAAGAGAAATGTGAGAATATGTGAAATAAAATCGATGAATCAAATAAAGGGGAGACATTGGATCCAAAATGCAAAAGTCACATACCATGTCTCTCTCTTGAACACACACACACACACACACACACACACACACACACACACACACACACACACACACACACACACACACACACACACACACACACACACACACACACACACACACACACACACACACACACACACACACACACACACACACACACACACACACACACACACACACACACACACACACACACACACACACACACACACACACACACACACACACACACACACACACACACACACACACACACACACACACACACACACACACACACACACACACACACACACACACACACACACACACACACACACACACACACACACACACACACACACACACACACACACACACACACACACACACACACACACACACACACACACACACACACACACACACACACACACACACACACACACACACACACACACACACACACACACACACACACACACACACACACACACACACACACACACACACACACACACACACACACACACACACACACACACACACACACACACACACACACACACACACACACACACACACACACACACACACACACACACACACACACACACACACACACACACACACACACACACACACACACACACACACACACACACACACACACACACACACACACACACACACACACACACACACACACACACACACACACACACACACACACACACACACACACACACACACACACACACACACACACACACACACACACACACACACACACACACACACACACACACACACACACACACACACACACACACACACACACACACACACACACACACACACACACACACACACAGTGTAAGATTTCCATTTACTGTTTGATAATTATACTTTTGCTGTCATTTTAGTTTTTTGTTCATAATTGCTGTTGCCAATTTTAAAAAAGAGTTAGTGTTCATTGAATTGTACAAAAATTATTTTAATGAAAATGTTTATTATAAAAGGTTAATAAAAAAAAGGTTATGACTGAAAGAATTGCATTTTTATTCAGTTACAATTAAAACAATGGATAACAAAATGCTTTCCATTTGTTCTCTTTCTAATTCAATGCTCAGTTTTTGACTGTATTATAAAGTAAAACTGGCACTTCAAATTACCATTTAAACCAAGCAAAAAAAAAAAAACACTTGACAAAAATAGTCTTTGAGAATCTCTTATTATATATTACAGTTTTTTTGGATTGCTTAAGCACGATTTTCAAAACACTAAACACAATTAGCACAACCACACACCCAATTAGCAAAATACTACAGATCCTTTGCATAATTAAACACTCTTGTAAAAACTATACACTTCTGTTTAAAAACCACACTTTGTTACCATATGAAACACACGTTTCACATTACTATACTCTGTTTGCACGAGTTACACTCTGCTGTGATAAACCTAAAACACTTTTAGCACTTCTACTTCCCTTTGATTAGACTAGGCTACCATCAACAAAGTACAAATATAATGTAAATCCACCAAACACTACACAAGACCAATGTTGCAGACTGAAGAAACTTGCCCAAAATGTTGACATGGACATTCATAATACTGTAACAAAGTCACTTTACGTATTGTACTGTAAGTTTACTGTAAAAAAAAGAAGAAAAAAATTGTCTCTTCACCTAGCTGGATCTGGCCAGAGATTTTTCATCAACATTGCAGGCAATGTTGTCATTAGCAAGACAACTTGGAAAGAAACGTCTTGAATGATGACTCCATCCTTGCATTGCTGCTACCTCCATCTGGTCACAGGCCTCCTCCATGGCTTGGATGAGGGGTACCTCAGCCTGGAGACGGAGATCATATAACTTCCACCGCCATGCAGAGAAAAACTCTTCTATAGGGTTGAGGAATGGAGAGTATGGTGGAAGATATAGGACGGTGAAATGTGGATGTTGCTGAAACCAGAGCGGTGGAAAGACACATTGTCCCAGACAACAATGTATTGCATATGATCGATTTGATTTGCTGCTGTTATGTTGTGCAGTTGGTCCAAGAATGTAAGTATGAGTGCTGTGTTGTAAGGGCCCATATGGGCATGGCGGCGGAGGACCCCATTCTGTGTAATGGCTGCACAGAGTGTTATTTTACCCCCACGTTGCCCTGGGACATTGACTATAGCCTTGTGGCCAATGATGTTTCTTCCCCTCCTTCGTGTTCTCATCAGGTTGAACCCAGCCTCATCTACGTAAATTAACTCATGCTGGATCTCCTCTCCATCCATTTGTAAAACTCCCTGAAGAACAGTGTCAGGCAAAAGTGTGTAGTTCAGTGTAGATCTAGTATACATATTACAGTACAGTAAAAGATTATGACAGTATGCAAGATCACACTGCTAAAGTGAATACATACCTCTGCATAATCATGCCGCAGTCGTTGCACCCTTTCGGAATTGCGCTTGAAAGGCACTCGATTAATTTGCTTCATTTGAATATGTTTTTTTTTTTGGATGCATGCCAGTGTTGATGTTGATACCTGATGGATATCGTTGAAACTGGTGTGGTTATTGACAATGTTAGCTTGGAGCTGATTGAGTGTTATGCATTGTTGGCCAAAACCATGTTTACTATCTCCCTCTCTTGCGGTTCTGTGAACATAGGAGGCCTTCCCCTTGTCGTTCCTGACCCTCAATCCTATGTAGAAAAAAAACAGTATACAATAGTACAGTAATTTCACAGGAAAAGGTAACATAAGTGCTGATAGTGCATAGAATACAGTACTGTAAGCAGTTCTGGAGTAGATGAAACGGGCACCGCATATTCAGATCCACCAGTTACTGCTAATGCGGGAGCCAAAGCTGACCAGGTGGAGCAGCCAATGGACTATTCACTAGACAATCAGTTTTATTCCCACCAAATGTCTTCTTTTAGTTGGTTCTTCTGAATTTTTTGAAAATTGTATATACTTGCACTATAATAACTTTTTTATTATCCATCAAGGAGAGCCATGCTCTGTGGTCATCCACTCGACTTGCGAGTCAAAGAGGTCAGGGAGAGTACTCAGCCAGGACCATTTATCTAACTTTAGTAAAACTGAGAATCTCAGAATACAGGGAAAGTACTCAGCGACGACCAGCTACAATAACAATTAAATTCAAATTTATTTGTATAGCGCTTTTCACAATACACATTGTTTCAAAGCAGCTTTACAGAAAGTGCATTTCATAGATGTACAGTAAAAAATGTTAGAAAGACAATGTTAAAGAATAATGTTCGAAATGTTTAATCAATCGTGTATTAATTTAGGCCATAACAATGCTGGCGTTGAGTCGTCTCTTCACAGGCGTGGAGTCGTCTCATCACAGGTGTTGGGGCATCCGAAGTCTCCATGAGAGGCTGGATACAAACTGGAGCTGAAGAACTATTTACCTCGGGACTAGTGTCCCGAGATAACAACAGAAAAGCAGATGGGAAATGATTAGCGTAGCTGCTGTTCAGAATATTATATTAATGCTTTTGATCCGATTTAACTGTAGTATAAAAGGTAATTATAATGTGAATGCTTGGCTAAAGAGATGCGTCTTTAATCTAGTTTTAAACTGGGTCAGCGAGTCTGAACCTCGAACAATATCAGGATTATTTAGTGGACTTAGATATCCTAGGAATGACCAGAAGCCTAGAGTTTAGTGATCTTAAAGAGTGCGATGGATTGTAGGGCGATAGAAGATCCGTTAAATACACTGGAGCTAAACCATTTAGGGCTTTATAGGTCAGTAGCAATACTTTGTAATTGATACGGAACTTAATAGACAACCAGTGTAGAGATGATAAAATTGGTGTTATATGATCATATTTTCTTGTCCTAGTAAGAACTCTAGCAGCTGCGTTTTGGACTAACTGTAGTTTGTTTATTGAGGATGCAGGACAACCAGCTAATAAAGCATTACAGTAATCTAATCTCGAGGTCATGAATGCATGAACTAACTTTTCTGCATCAGGAATAGATAGCATGTTACGTAGCTTAGCAATGTTTCTAAGATGGAAAAATGCCGTTCTTGTAACATATGAAATATGATTTTCGAATGTCAGGTTGCGGTCTAATATAACACCCAGGTCTTTGTTACGTTTAACACAAAGGAAAACTGGTGCGAGGACTCAAGTGCAGGAGAAATGAATTTATTATAAAATTAAACATAAACACAAACAAAAACCCACAAGGGGGAAAACATAACAATTCTCAAAACAACATAAATAAACCAAACAACATACCAAAAACGGGTCAGGGAGCGGAACACAGGGAAGGGAGACATCGACATAACATATACAACGTAACCACAAAGACTATGAGCACATGGGAACTATATAAAGGGGAAGAAATCAGGAGGGAACAGGTGGAAGAAATCATACACTAATCAGATAACAAGGGGGAGGGATCAGACAAAGACACGAGCACAGCCCAAAACAACAACACACCACATGTGCTTCACAAGACAGGACAGACCTGTGACATTACCCCCTCCTTAAGGAGCGGCTACCAGACGCGCCACCAGAACAGGGCGGGACCGGGAGGACACACCAGGGCGGGGCGGGAGGGACAGACCAGGGCGGGGCGGGAGTGACAGACCAGGGCGGGACGGGAGGGACAGACCAGGGCGGGACGGGAGGGACAGACCAGGGCGGGAGTGGAGGGACAGACCAGAGAGGGACGGGGGAGACAGACCAGAGAGGGACGGGGGAGACAGACCAGAGAGGGACGGGGGAGACAGACCAGAGAGGGACGGGGAAGACAGACCAGAGAGGGAAGGGGGAAACAAAAAGTTCAGGCGGCCGGTGCGGCCCGCGGAGTTCAGGCGGCCGGGACGGTCCACGGAGTTCAGGCAACCGGGGCGGCCCGCAGAGTTCAGGCGGCCGGGGCGGCCCGCAGAGTTCAGGCGGCCCGCAGAGTTCAGGCAGCCAGCGCAGTTCAGGCGGCCAGGGCGGCCCGCGGAGTTCGGGCGGCCAGGGCGGCCTGCGGAGTTCGGGCGGCCGGGGCGGCCCGCAGAGTTCAGGCGGCCCGCAGAGTTCAGGCAGCCAGCGCAGTTCAGGCGGCCCAGGGGCGGCCCGCGGAGTTCAGGCGGCCAGGGCGGCCCGCGGAAATCAGGCGGCCACGGCACAGGAACCGACAACGGCTCAGGCACTGAAACAGACACCACTGGAACAGACACCACCGGCTCGGGCACTGGAACTGGCACCACCGGCTCGGGAACTGGCACCACCGGTTCAGGAACAGACACCACCGGTCCAAGTGTGTGCGTAGCCCACACACACCACATGGCTGTGGCCATAATGGCCAGTGTCTCGGTCACTGAGGCCTCAGGAACAGACGCCTCCGGCTCCGGCTCAGAAACAGACACAAGCACAGGCACAGACTCAGAAACAGACACTGGCTCCGGCTCAGGAACAGACACTGGCTCCGGCTCAGGAACCGACTCTGGCTCCGGCTCAGGAACCGACTCTGGCTCCGGCTCAGGAACCGACTCTGGCTCCGGCTCAGGAACCGACTCTGGCTCCGGCTCAGGACCGGCTCCGGCTCAGGAACCGACTCTGGCTCCGGCTCAGGAACCGACTCTGGCTCCGGCTCAGGAACCGACTCTGGCTCCGGCTCAGGAACCGACTCTGGCTCCGGCTCAGGAACCGACTCTGGCTCCGGCTCAGGAACCGACTCTGGCTCCGGCTCAGGTACCGACTCTGGCTCCGGCTCAGGAACCGACTCTGGCTCCGGCTCAGGAACCGCCTCTGGCTCCGGCTCAGGAACCGACTCTGGCTCCGGCTCTGGAACACGGACCACCGACACCGGGATGGAGGGAACCTTTCTCCTCCGTCGTTTCGGAACGACGGAACACCGGAACAGGGACCACCGGAAATGGAGCCACTTTGTTGAAAGCTGATGGCTGAGAAAGGCTTGAGAGCCTCCATTGACACTCAGTACATTTACACTCACAAGACCCATAAAAGGCACTAAAAACGTTGTTACAAAGTCCATCTCACTACAGTGGCTCTACAATAATTTTACGAAGCGATGACAATAGTTTTTGTGCGAAAAAAAATCAAAATAACGACTTTATTCCACAAGTTCTTGTATTCTGTGTAGGCCTCGGCCGTGAACTCACGAAGCACCACGACGCATGCGCGAGAATTTGACGCAAAACCGTCGTTCGGACACGTGACCCAGAAGCGAGGAGATTTGTTTACAACGAGCAGAGGAAGACGCGCTGTATCTAAGCTGTTGAATTCTACATTGATCGTGCTTTAGGTCTCGGCACAGGGCTCAAAATGGGACTAAAGTGTGTATTTCATGGATTCCCGAACGCCGGCGCTACGTCATATTCTCACGCATGCGTCGTGGTGCTTTGTGAGTTCTCGGCCGAAAACAACAAGGAAGACAAGAACTTGTGGAATAAAGTCGTTATTTTGATTTTTTTTTTCGCACAAAAACTATTGTCATCGCTTCATAAAATTATTGTAGAGCCACTGTAGTGAGATGGACTTTGTAACGACGTTTTTATGGGTGACTAATGACTATTTTTATGTGCCTTTTATGGGTCTTGTGAGTGTAAATGTACTGAGTGTCAATGGAGGCCTTTCTCAGCCATCAGCTTTCAACAAAAATATCTTCATTTGTGTTCCGAAGATGAACGAATGTCTTACGGGTGTCGAACGACATGAGGGTGAGTAATTAATGACATAATTTTCATTTTTGGGTGAACTAACCCTTTAAGCGCCAGTCTGGCACGTTTTCAGATTGCATATGGAAGCTAAACTATCACAGGAATTCATTGAAAAGTTGAAACACTCACTTTGCTCTGCATCGCCCTGTTATGAATGTCTGTGTGGCCGTCTGTGTCTTACATTCTGTGCGTGATATCTCTCCCCTATGGGCGGGTTGATAACATGCGGAACAGCTCCATCTAG
The DNA here is from genome assembly GCA_023566225.1 of Romanogobio albipinnatus. Lineage (NCBI taxonomy): Eukaryota > Metazoa > Chordata > Actinopteri > Cypriniformes > Gobionidae > Romanogobio > Romanogobio albipinnatus. Next base: position 29,688,206 of record CM042263.1, on the reverse strand, counting down.
TGGCTGTAGCCTTTAGCCTCTGGCCAAAAAATCCTACGATGACGCAAAATGACGATATTTGCGCCATCGGAAATAAAATGCATAATTCTCTCGTCTCAGGGGGATATGAGGGGGGAAAGTACCATAATTTGAATATATTACTGGGTTTCTACTGATACAAAGCCTAATGCTAAATCACTGAAGTTACCCTTTAAATCTTGTCCACAGAAATCCCTGCTCATTCACAGTACACTGACCTCGACTTAGGAGAGAAGGGCCGTAAAGTGCCAAGCAGGCATGGCACTGGTGGATTTGGTCCTAGATCTTGAGTCTAACTTCTGAGAAAAGATCAGCTCAGTTATCCACACAGTTGGGCTGGGGAGGAAGCTATTTACCAGTAGTATGGTGATTGGGAGTGAGTGCAGGGGAGTAGTGTGTGACACGGAGGAGCAAAAATTCACTCATCTACAGGGTTAGACTACGGATCAGAATCTATCACATCTTACGCACCCAAAATCAGTGAAGCTCACAGTCATCAGTGAATGTTATGACACCTGCAGTAAATGTTGTATTGTTTTATATATGTTTTATGTTATCATTTGTGGATTCTACAATTTCCTATTTACATTTCCTATTACTATTATTAGTCACTATTACTCCACTAGGTCTGAAATATGTATTGTACATTTTAATCCCCTGGATCACTTCCTCATTGTCAGGACACAGACGGAGGCATAGAGACAGGTAATGCAGATGGTGAGGTTTATTGACAGAGACACGGACACAGGTAAATAAGGGAATGAGGAATGATGATCACTAGCACTGAACAGTCACTTAGCTCTGAGAACACAAAGGTGGGGATCTGGTGAAGGTAAACACTTGGAGACTAGGAACGGGAGGAACCAGGGATACAGGGAAGGCTGATGAAGAGAGGTATTTGGAAGAAAAAAATTAATAAAAAAAATTCACCCTCCTCAGAGTTGTCATGAAGGGCAAAATGTAAAAATGATTTTTTTTTTTTTTTTTTTTTTGCTGTATGCATTTTAACACGGGGCTCAATGAGATTTTTCTCCCTTCTGGAGCCTGTCCCTAGTGGCCAGTCGATGGATGATGAGGAAAAGGTTAGGTTCACAGAGTACGTAACTGACTCTAAGTAAGTGAATCTGACTCACAATTAAAAGTATTTTGTGCAGAATGAGAATGCAGATGTAACTTAAGAGCGCTTACACGTGTGGCTTGCTTCTATTGTGTTTTTTCCTGTGAATTTTAAGGTGTCCTTTTTGTGTGAAACTCTTCCCACACTGATCACATGTGTACGGCTTCTCTCCAGTGTGGATCCTCTCATGTTTTTTCAGGTTTCCTGACACACTGAATCTCCTGCCACAGTGTGAACACTGGAAAGGTTTTTCTCCAGTGTGAATGCTCTGGTGCTGTTTCACTTCACTATCTGTCATAAAAAACAACCCACAATCAAAGCACACATGATTCTTCACACCGCTGTGTCTTTTCTGGTGTATTTTTAAAATGTTCAGCCGATTAAAACTTTTTCCACACAAAGGACACACGTGAGGCTTCTCTTGTTTATGAACTTCCAGGTGGACCTTCAGGGATGATGCTGAAAAGAATGTTTTCCCACACTGATCACATGCGTACGACCCCTCTCCAGTGTGGATTTTCATATGTCTCTTAAGGCTTTGTTTAAGTGTGAATCTCATTCCACACTGATCACATGCGTGTGGCTTCTCTCCATTGTGCATTATCATATGTCTCTTAAGGTTTTGTTTAAGTGTGAATCTCATCTCACACTGATCACATGTGTACGACCCCTCTCCAGTGTGGATTTTCATATGTCTCTTAAGACTTTGTTTAAGTGTGAAACTCATTCCACACTGATCACATGCGTGTGGCTTCTCTCCATTGTGCATTATCATATGTCTCTTAAGGTTTTGTTTAAGTGTGAATCTCATCTCACACTGATCACATGTGTACGGTTTCTCTCCAGTGTGGATTCTCATGTGTTCATTAAGGGTTTGTTTTTGTGTGAAACTCTTTCCACACTGATCACATGTGTATGGTTTCTCTCCAGTGTGGGTTATCATGTGTTCATTAAGGGTTCGGTTTCGTGTAAAACTCTTCCCACACTGATCACAGGTGAACGGCTTCTTTCCACTATGAACTGTCATGTGAATTTTAAGACTTTTTTTGTTTGGGAATCTCTTTCCACAATGAAGGCAAGAATCATTTGGTTCTTCACTCTCATTGATCTGTTCCATTAAGTCTGAAATATATAAAAAATTATATTAATTGTGTAATCGCTGTGTAAGTTTGTAATTATCATACACAAATAACCGCTCTGGCGCTCCACCGGATACATACATGGCATGTAACATTGAGCGAGCGCATTAATAACATGATTCACATATGTTCATTTTGGTTCACTTTCACAGGTTATTAATGTTTTAACTCATTCACAAATTATTCACGTGTTCACTTTACATTAAGGTTCACTTTTACAGGTTATTAATGTTTGTAACTCATTCATAAATGATTCACATGTGTTCACATTAAGGTTCACTTTCACAAGTTATTAATGTTTGTAACTCATTAATAAATGGATTGCATGCGTTCACTTTACATAAGGTTCACTTGCACTGGTTCACCCAAAAATGAATGTCATTAATTACTCACCCTCATGTCGTTCGACACCCGTAAGACATTCGTTCATCTTCGGAACACAAATGAAGATATTTTTGTTGAAAGCTGATGGCTGAGAAAGGCTTCAGACAGGCCTCCATAGGGATTCAGTTCATTTACACTCACAAGACCCATAAAAGGCACTAAAAACGTTGTTACAAAGTCCATCTCACTACAGTGACTCTACAACTCTTCAACTCTACAACACTTAAGTGTATAGTTAGCTGACATTAAAGTTTATTTTAGTTCACATTAATTGCTTCTCAAAAGAATGAGCAGTGCACTTTAACTATATTTTGAAGACATTAGAAGCAATTATGAAAGTACATATGCAGTTGTATTAAAGTCCCACTTAAGTTCCAAAAAATAACTCTTAATGGCAACTTATTACATTTTATTTCAACTTAATATGTGATACATTTGAAATCAATTACACATAATGTGCATTCAGTGCACCAAAAACATTGCATTTAATTCACATTTAAGTGTATACATTTAAAGTATATTATTTGTGCAATAAGTACACTTTAAAAAAAAAGTAGACTAAAGTGCACTTTTTTTCACAAGGGGAGGGTGAGTAAATGATGACAGAATTTTCATTTTTGGGTGAACGGCTAGTCAACGTTTAACTGTTTACAGGCATAAAGGTCAGTAAATGTAGCAGTAAAACAGTCTGGCTGTTACCAATGGTCTGTGGAATCGTACCACGTGATGAGCAGTAACTGGGAGAAAAAGAAACCATTCTGCACCTCGTTTGCTCCAGACCGCCGTACTGCTGCAAGTAAGTTTTAAAACGTCCTCGATTACAACTACGTTTTTGAGCTGGTAATGTTTTTCTCCAATGAATATATTGCGATCTTTTTTTCATTTCCTTCCTTTGATTTAAAGCTGATGTTTTGTGGTGATGCGAAACCTAAAAACCAAAAGCATTCTAACGAGAAATCAGACCCGTAGGCGGGTAAACCCACGATGTCTTTTGGTTTGTGTTAAACGAGAAATATCAACTATAATGAAATAAAATGTTTCAGTTCACTTAGCACGATAACCTATATTTATTGAAACATTCAACTATTGTGGGAGTATTTATAATAAATAGCCTACAATAAATTCTATGAATGACTTAATGGTCAAATGATGTGCAGAAGAACTATGTTTTTTTGCTGGATAAGTAAATATGAGTGTAAAATCAAATAAAACTGCAATACATATTCAGTTTTCCCTTCAATGTTTTAACTCTGAAACATTGTTTCATGTTGTAGTTATATATTTATATTTAAATGTAGGCCTATGTTTTGAAGAGTTATATGAAACTGTCAAATATGACACAGTTTGCTTACACTAAATGACAGCCCATGTTATATTTATGCAGCTTGTTTGTTAACTCACACGTGTTGAAACAGGACACAAAATGGACCCCTGTGGGTCATGTGACCAATTTTTTGCACTTTCATTGATTAGTATTTGAGTTCTTATTCCCTAAAATAGGTTTGACCAATAAATTGGTGTTTCATTGTATTAAAAACAAACTAAAATAGACGTTGCCTGGTAGCAACACCGTACCATAGAGGGTTAAGCTCTATTAAGGCATACAAAATGATGATGTTAAAACGGCCAGTCAATGTATAACTTTTTACAGGCATAAAGGTCAGTAAATGTAGCAGTAAAACAGTCTGGCTGTTACCAAAGGTCTGTGGAATCGTACCATGTGATGAGCAGTAACTGGGAGAAAAAGAAACCATTCTGCACCTCGTTTGCTCCAGACCGTCGAACTGCTGCAAGTACGTTTTAAAACATCCTCGATTACAAGTATGTTAATGAGCAGGTAATGTTTTTTCCAATGAATATATTACAATCTTTTTTAATTTCCTTCCTTTGATTTAAAGCTGATGTTCCCTTTCGAGGGAACTCTCACTGCGTCGGAACGACATTTTGGGGATACTCCCTAAGCATTAGCGAATCTGAAGTCCGTATAGAAACTAAACCAATCTGATTGGCATGTGTGATGACGTCACTGTGACGGCGTACCCGGAAGTATAAAAGGGGAGCCGGCGCATTGAAACGGCAGTTATTGCTCTTCAGCATAGTGCTCTCTGTTGAAATTGTCTGTCTATTTACTGTTGTTTGTCCAGTTGCAAAAGTGTGTGTGAATGATGGAGAATATGAGAGAGTTTAAGCAGTATGTGCATCCGTGTCCCTGTTACATTTCGGGCTCAGATACACACCTGCTTTGTGTGCAGTGTCTAGGTGTTGAGCATGAGCATTGTGAGCTGCTCACACTCGGCTGGCCGTGTTCGATGAGGCCGGCCAGCCTCGTGAGCCCCATGTTTCTGGACCCGCAGTCGCTGAGGCGGCGCGGCGTCGCAGATCATGGGGTTCACAGAAGGACTTGTCAGCGGGATTTGGGACTGCTGCGGCACTTTCCCAATCCTCGTCTGACAGTTCTGAGGATCTTCCTCCCCGTGTGGAAGCCCGCGCTGCGGCTTCTTCCCCCTGGTTGAGGATCCGATGCTTATTCTCTCCGGTTCCGAGGAGCCGGATGAGTTTGGCATCGGGGCGGGTGGAGAAGCAGAAAGTGTTTCACCGCTTCATCCACCTGCCCAAGAGGAGCTGATTGAGGTGTTGACTCGTGCGGTGGCCAAGTTGAACATCACTTGGCCACAGGAAGTGCCGGAAATTCAGCCACCCAGTAGGCTGGACGACTGGTTTCTTTCTCGCCGGGTCCAAACAACTCGCAGGGGTTTACCATTCTTCCCGTTTACCATTCTTCACCGAGGTGTGTAGATCGTGGAGGAAGCCCTATTCCTCGCGTGTTTCGCCAGTATTGGATTATTCCAGTGTTCTGGGGGCACGCGAGGCGGGCTATGGAACGATGCCTCGGGTAGAGGAGGCTCTCACAAGCTATCTTTCGCCCGATTCTGCGTCCTCCCTGAAGACCCCGGCGCTGCCCACCAAACCCTGTCGGGACACCTCATCATTGGTGGGCAAAGCTTATATGGCGGCTGGGCGGGCTGGTAGTTCCCTGCACACATTATCTATCTTGCAGGCCTACCAGGCTGACCTCCTGGAGGAGCTCGATGAGGGCGACGGTCCCTCTCCGGAGGATGTGCTGGAACTACGGAGGGCTGCAGATTTGTCTCTCCGCATCACCAAGGAGACGGGCCGTGCCATCGGCCGGTCCATGGCTTCCATGGTGACTGTGGAGAGACATCTCTGGCTGAATCTGTCGGGGATGAGGGAGAAGGATAAGTCCTTCCTTCTAGACTCCCCGATTTCACCTTCTGGTCTATTTGGTAACGCGGTTGAGACCGTTGTCGCCAAGTACCAGGAGGCAAAGAGGCAGTCAGCAGCCTTCCGCCAGTACCTCCCTCGCCACTCAGAGCCTGGGAAGGTGGCCCCTAGGGGGCAGCCTCAGCCGTCTGCCAGCTCCTCGCACCGGCGGTTGCAGAAGGAGAGCGTCGCCTCTAGAGCCCCTCCTCCGGGAGCTTGGCAACAGAGGCGGCGTTCTCACCAGCAGTCTCACCAGCAGTCTTCCGCTCCTGGAGGCGATCTGAGGAGCGTACTCCAGGGCGGAAGGCTGCCGGGAAAAAGTCCTAGCTTTGGCTGGACTTCCAAGAGCGGTCCCCCCCGCAGAGGGGCAACCGAGGTTGCTTCCTCTGCGGCGCTCTGGGGAAATCTATGTGGAATCCCGCCGTCTATGACGCTTCGGGCCACATCGATTTCCCGCGAATGCATGCTGCTCCAGCTGCCTCTGGAAAGACCTGCGGCTGGGCAGCGCGCGCGTTCGCACACAGAGAATCGTTCTCAACTACTTCCTGCCGGTCATCCGCTTCAGGGGGTTGGGGACGAGGTTAGTGTAACACCCGACGCCAGCCTCGAGAGGCTGGTTCCCTTAGTAGATTATCTCGGCGCATGGAAATGCCTTCCGAATATTTCTACATGGGTCCTGCGTACTGTAGAAAAGGGTTACAGACTGAAGTTCGGTAACCCTCCTCCAAGTTTCAGGGGGTTGAACTGGACTGCAGTGGTACCAGAGCGGGTTCGGGTAATGGAACTAGAAGTAAAATCCTTGCTGGCGAAGGAAGCCATAGAGCGTGTTCCTCCGCCGGAGAGAGAATCCGGGTTCTACAGCCGGTACTTTATAGTTCAAACAGGGGGGTTTGAGGTCGCACCCTCTATGCAGACTGGCGCATCAAATTCTCCTGTGGTCCCAAGGGAAACTGTTGTCCATTAGGGCAATGTATGTCCCGGGGGTCCAAAATCAGGGAGCAGACATCCTGTCGAGGCAGGGGCTGAGGCCCGGGGAGTGGCGACTCCACCCGGAGGTGGTGGAGGCCATGTGTGAGAGGTTCGGCCCAGTGGAAGTGGACCGGTTTGCGTCTCGCGAGACGTCCCACTGTCCATTGTGGTTTTCCCTCACGCATCCAGCCCCGCTGGGGTTGGATGCCATGGTTCAGACGTGGCTGAGGCTGCGTCTGTATGCATTTCCCCCGATTGCTCTGCTCCCGGGAGTCCTGGAGAGGGTCCGCCAACAGGGGGTCAGCCTACTTCTGGTAGCACCCCGTTGGCCGACGCGAGTTTGGTTCTCGGATATCATAGCTCTGCTGGCAGGTCCTCCATGGCAGATTCCTCTGAGGAGGGATCTCCTATCTCAGGCGGGGGGCACAATATTTCACCCCCGGCCGGAGGTTTGGAACATTTGGGTCTGGCCCTTGAGGGGGTCAGGTACCTAGAGGCTGGCCTGTCGGCAGAGGTGATAGCGACCTTACTCAGTTCCAGGGCTCCGTCTTCAAGGAGACTGTACAGCCCCAAGTGGTGAGCCACTTGGTGCAGGGAGCGTGAGGTGGACCCAGTTAACTGGCCGGTGGCTTCAGTGCTGGAGTTCCTCCAAGATCGCTTCTCTGCGGGTCTAACCCCGTCCACACTCAGGGTGTCAGTGGCTGCCGTGGGGCTTTCCACACTCCTTTGGGTGATGGTCTTGGGTAGGCACCAGCTGGTTGTACAGTTCCTCCATGGGGCTCGGAGGATGAGGCCTGTGGCTCGTTCCAGACTCCCAACCTGGGATCTGGCAGTGGTTTTCGAAGGCTGGCTGAGGCCCCCTTTGAGCCATTGGAGTCGGATGAACCAAAGAACTTGACCCTAAGGTGGCTTTTCTCCTAGCGATTACATCGCTAAAGGAAAAAGAGTGGGGGATCTCCAGGCCTCGGCGGTAATGCCGACTTGCCTGGAGTTTTCCCCCGTGGGAGTTAAGGCTATCCTTCACCCTAGGCAGGGCTATGTGCCCGAAGTTTCATCAGGGGTGGTCAGGTCTTTGGTTCTGCAGGTTTTTCATCCTCCGCCTCACGTGACGGCAGAAGAAGGAACCTTCACTGGGAAGCACTTTCAGGGAGTGCTGGGGCACATGGCAGCAGCGTCCAACGTGAGACTTTTTGGCCTGCTGCACATGAGACCTCTACAGTGGTGGTTGGAAACCAGGGGGTTTTCCCCCAGAGGGAATCCTTTCCGTATGATCAGGGTAACGCGCAGATGCCTTCGTTCCCTAGTTATATGGAAGAAACCATGGTTTCTGTCCCAAGGGCCAGTGTTAGGAGCGTCTCAACAGACGCCTCCCTCACCGGTTGGGGCACGGAAAAGGAAGGGGTGGAGAAGTATCTCCCTACGGCGCCTGGGGCTAGGGTACTCAAATCCTAGTTGTGCCTCGTTCCCCAAAATGTCGTTCCGACGCAGTGAGAGTTCCCTCGAAAGGGAATGGCTCGGGTTACGTCTGTAACCCTTGTTCCCTGAGAAGGGAACGAGCACTGCGTCGCGTCACCACACCTCGGCACGCCTGGAGCGCATGCTTCAGAGCAATAGCTGCCGTTTCAATGCGCCGGCTCCCCTTTTATACTTCCAGGTACGCCGTCACAGTGACGTCATCATGCACGCCAATCAGATTGGTTTAGTTTCTATACGGACTTCAGATTCGCTAATGCTTAGGGAGTATCCCCAAAATGTCGTTCCGATGCAGTGCTCGTTCCCTTCTCAGGGAACAAGGGTTACAGACGTAACCCGAGCCGTTTTGTGGTGATGCAAAACCAAAAGCATTCTAACGAGAAATCAGACCCGTAGGCGGGTAAACCTACGAATGTCTTTTGGTTTGTGTTAAACGAGAAATATCAACTATAATGAAATAAAATGTTTCAGTTCACTTAGCACAATAACCTATATTTATTGAAACATTCAACTATTGTGGGAGTATTTATGATAAATAGCCTGCAATAAATTCTATAAATGACTTAATGGTCAAATGATGTGCAGAAGAACTATGTTTTTTTGCTGGATAAGTAGGCTAAATATGAGTGTAAAATCAAATAAAACTGCAATACATATTCAGTTTTCCCTTCAATGTTTTAACTCTGAAACATTGTTTCACATTGTAGTTATGTATTTATATTTAAATGTAGGCCTATGTTTTGAAGAGTTATTTGAAACTGTCAAACATGACAAAGTTTGCTTACACTAAATGAAAAAAAAAAAATGTTTCACAGCCCATATATTTATGCAGCTTGTTTGTTACCAACTCACTCATAATTACATTCACCTCATAACATTATTGTCATGTCCAGGTCATGCTGAGCTGCTGAAATCTTTAACACAAAGATCCAGTGCTGATCTGTTTTCAATGGCTGTGTTCAATTAGCTGCAGTATGTCAGGGGAGCGAGGAAAGGACTCTCTCTCTGAGATGAGTCTCTCAGAGAAACAGAGGTAAGTCTGTTTTCACCATAGACTGTAAAAATAATCACAATCTTACTAAAGTGGCAAAATTGTAGTTGAGTATATCATAAAGTTTTATATATAAGAGTTCAGATGCAAAAGCCTCTTAAAGCCACTTTGGTCAAATATAAGATAACGATACTGAGTGAATGCAGGGGCGCCCCCAAGGGGTGGCAACGGCCACCACTGTATAAACTCTGGCCACCCCTAGTATGATTTTGCAGTGGGTAGGCCTACTATTAATTTGAATACATAATGTGAATCGCCGTTTTGAATCAAAATATGTCATTTTGACGCTCTAATGTGGCGTGACATTCACAGATCATTGTAGCGTCTCAGCTCAAACAAATGGCAGTGCAGCACACATGAACCGATCACCTCCGCTTTACAGCACGACTGAAATCATGAATGAGCATAGGGCTTGACCATAGATAGACTGCTACTGGAGTAAGGGCTCGACATTGATCCTTGTCCGGACAAGTATCTTAAAAGTTAATAAAATAACCAGAAATGCGAGAATGATTCAGATTTTATTACATTTCAATGTAAACAGTGATTGATAAGGGATATTTCTGGTAACAAAGTAACGAGTCTCGTGCTGCCTTTATCTGCCTGAGAGAGACATTCGTGGAGAAATCAAAGCAAATGAACATAACAGCACTATAAACTCACAGAAGAAACATACTGGGGTAAAAATGTAGTTTTATTTATAACTTATGACATTGTTAATAACACGAGTTGACTAAGGGAGCTGTTCTGCTGAATATTATCATGATTGCAAATGTTACATTGAATTTTGTGGTTCAATAAACAAGTAGCCTATTTAATAACTTACATTTTAGACACAAACAAGCTTGACTTTTTTGACGACTTTTTTCACTGACGAAAATAATTCCAAAGGAAAGCACTCAGCACGGTGTTTTACTGAATGATTCAGTGTTTGAATGAATCGGTTGAATGAACGACTCAGCGACTCAGCCACCTACTGCGGTTTAGTTTCATGTTTATAATATCATTGCATTTTACTTATTTGTATATTCAAATGTTTAAAACATTAATCTCATAACATTATTTAGTTGTAATTTTGCAGTGTAAATTATTTTATGTGATTGGTAACAACCTTATAGTGTCTTATTATAATAAATGAATTTATTGATCAAATGTGAGAATTTGACATGAAAGATGATGCATTTAATAAGGTAAAAAAATTGCCTTTGTAAAGCAAATATGCAGATTTAAGTATGTAAAAGGTGAAATAACACTGCTTTTAAATAACACTGCTAAATAATTTTGCTTCAGAATAAATATGTTTACACCACCACCCCCCCCCCCACACACACACATTGTACAGTACATACAATTTACTATGTACTGTACCTGATGTTAATCAATATCAAATCAAATTGTGAAATTTGTGTCAATGCCCAGTGCTATAGTTTTTATTTTTTATTTGAAAGCAAATTTTCAAATAGTCTTTTCCCTTTATTTTCTTGTCAGAGTGCACCAGAATGCTTCATTTACATGTTAAAACCACAAAACATTTCTACTGGCCCCCAAGTATTTAATTTGGAAACATGTTTTCACCACTTGTGAGTTTGCAGGTCTGGTTCATGAAGTGAAATAAAATAAAATGCGACACCCACTGCAGCCGCCCATCAAAAAAAGATTGTAGATTGATTGGTGCCACCAGAGTAGCTGCATCTTCACTCGCGACATATTGATTTTGGAATATTTTTAACCAAAAAAGTTATGGACTGCGGCTTTAAAGTCATATTGTTACATTAACCAGAAACATAAACAAGTATAACACACATAACACTGAATTTTGTGTTTGTTTTTGGTGCCACCCCAAGATTTTGCTGTGGCATCCTCTGGGGCGCCACTGAGTGAATGCTCTCTGCATATAGTAAACGTTCATTATATACTTTCACTTCAAAACCACTAAATCCCAACCTCAGCCCATTCAGAAATACTGGTACTAAGGTAGAAACCTATACATAGAAGCCTGACAAAATGCTTATTTTTAAAGCCGAGCTATTCTAAGCTTTAAAATGATACCTATTATGCGTTATTATATAATATATATAATATAATATAAACAATATTGTAATAATATAATGTCTTTTATCAGCAGTTTCTCAGCATTAGATTGTCCAAATGTAATAAAAATGTATATTTTCTAAAAATATTAAAAGCGTTTTAACAAATGATACATACTTTTTGACTCTCCTTGCTATAGTTTGAGTTATGAGTCTTTAAATTTGTGTATGTCACTCAGAAAACAGTTTTATAAATGTCAAGGACTGAACAAAAAGGCTACCTTTGTTCTAAATGCTTGATTACTTAATGATATCGCCACAAAATTTGAACCAGATGCAGACCACATATAGGGGAACATCACCAAAAAATAATTTTTCTGCTGCCCTATTTCCTTCCTAAGTTATTGAATGTTAAATAATAAATATTTGTAAAAATTGCCTTTTATTAGCAGTTTCGCAGCAATAGATTGTCCAAATAGAATACAATTTATATTTTCTAAAAATATAAAAAGTGTCTAACAAATGATACCTACCATTTGACTCTCCTTGCTATAGTTTTGGAGTTATGAGTCTCAGAATCACTCAGAAAACAACAGTTCTCTTACGAGAGGTTCTCTCGTATTGCGTAAGTTCCTTACGCATCGGGAAAGTATTCTTTCTTCGAGATTTCTGAAAAACCCAAAATTATCCTTAATTTTGTAACATTGTCAACGCAGTGCGGCAGCCTGGCAGACCATAGCAGGCTATTCCAGCGTGCTATTGGCTGCTCTGCTGGCAACTGCAGCAGCCTATCGGTGAGCCCGCGTGACGTGGCGACCAATGAGGGCGCTTCGCGCCCACCTGGCTTCATTTGCCTACAGGTGGGGCGTGGCCACGTGTATATAAGCAGGGCTCACGGGCTGCATATTCGATTTTCTTTTCTTCAGCAAAGCCCTTCGCATCGCTGGATCTGGAACCCGCCGCCGTGATCGCGCAGACAAGCAAGCAGAGGACAGCGCCTGAGGAAGCCGGCAGCATCGCGCCACCTTCAGCCATCCGTGCCTGCTCTGCTATCCGGCAGCCCATATCCTTTTTACGCTCAAGTGTTGTCGCCGCTGCGTCACACTTTCTCAAAAAGAGCCGAGCGTTTGATACAAAATGTCTCGTTCCACCTGCGGCTCGTGTCACGCGCAGCTCAGTTCCGGGGACCGCCATGTGATCTGCGCTCTCTGCCTGGGCCGTGATCACACCGCCGCCGCACTTCTCGCCGGCGGATGCCCGGAGTGCGAGGAACTGACGATGTCGACCCTGCGGGCTCGACTCGTCCTGTTCGGTGATGATATCCCTCCAGTCCCTGCTAAGCCGCGCAGAAAGAAGCGCCGCTCGCAGCGGACTCCGGAGTTCGCCGAGAGAAGCTGGCCGGAACCCTTCCCGCCCGCTTCACTCTCGCCTTCCCCGTCCCCACCCCAGGCCGCCATTTCTGTTGCCGCCTCCGGGGATGAGACGGATGCGGCCGCGGAACGTGCCGACAGCTGCTCCATCATGGCTTCCGACAGCGAGGACTGGTCTTCCGCGACCTCTTCACTCCGGGGCTCCGGACGCTCTCGAGCGGGTGAGGACGCCGAACTTTTGCGCCTTCTCACCCGGGCTGTCGAGCAGCTAGGCCTCGAATGGGCCCCGCCCAAGGTGGCAGCGCCGAACCGACTTGACGGATGCTTCCTAAACAGTCGCCGCCGTGCGCCCACCTCCAGGACTGCACCCTTTCTGCCAGAGCTTCACGAGGAGCTCGCGAAGTCCTGGAACGCGCCATTCTCCGCAAGGGTCTCATCTCAGGCTTCTTCGACGCTCTCACAAGTTGACGGCGTGGCTGAGAAAGGCTACAACGCTATCCCTCCGGTGGAAGAGGCGGTCGCAGCGCACCTTTGCCCGCCTTCCGGTTGGTGCTCAAAGGCTGCCCTCCCGTCTAAGGCCTGCAGAGTGACGTCATCGCTGATCGGCCGCGCTTTCGCTGCCTCCGGTCAAGCTGCGTCTGCTCTGCACTCTATGGCCGTGCTGCAAATCCTCCAAGCTAATCTCCTCCGCGACCTGGACGAGAAAAGCTGTGACGCTGAGTCGATCACGGATTTGCGAAGCGCGACGGATCTCTCCCTTCGCGCCACCAAGACCGCAGCACAGGCCCTCGGACGCTCTATGGCCTCCCTCACGGTAGCTGAGCGCCACCTCTGGCTCACGCTCGCGGACATGCGAGAAACAGAGCGCGCGGCCTTCCTAAACGCCCCGCTCTCTCCGTCTGGGCTCTTCGGACCAGCGGTCAAGGGGATCGTCGACCGTTTCAAAACGACGCAGGCCATGAACCTTTTCCTGCCTCGACGCCCCGGCGCTAGCAATAGCTCCGTTGCTCACCGTCCTCGCGACCAGCCAGCACCGAGCTCCGCGCAGCGCCCAGCGCGGCCCCCTTCGTCTCAGCGAAGACCGAGCGGCCGCCCCAGATCGCGCTCTTCCAGCCGTGGTAAGCCGCCTCCACCTCGGGGCCCCCGGCCTAGGATCGCGCTCAAGCCCGAGCCTCCTAAGTCCTCCTAGCCAGAGGCAAGAAACGACGGTTAAGTCCCGCCGCGGCCGGACCACCGTCAAAAACTCTCTTTCCTGTCAGCCCCCACCACTGTGGCTGCTGCAGATGGATTTCACGCAGCCAACGAGCCAGCAAAAATGCCTTCTCGCCTGTCAATAACCGCCGTTTTTACGGCGAACCAGAGAAATCACAAAAGTTGCATTATTTCTGGTTGCACGGCTCACGCCGTATGTGTTTCAAATGCAGTAAATGTGCCCACTTTTCTGTGTTCACCCCTGCACACAAGCACTATAAACCCCGTGTCCCCCACTCACATAAAGCGGCCACCGGCCGCTCGAGTGCTAGAGTTAGGTCACGTGTCCGCTTGTTTGCGTCCACGACTAACCACCACACGCGCTGTCACACAGCCACTCTTAACCGGTCATGTTCCACGCGTAAGAGTTGTGCCCGCTCAAACGCGTTCACACATTTTCGCGAACATTATGCCTCAGGCGCCACGCGCCGCGCCACACACCATTTGTTCTCCGCCCAGGGTGGCCGGAGCGATGAGTGTAGGGCCGCACACAAGCCACTCCCCGCTCGAAGCGGCAGAAATGCAGTGTGTAGGACGGCCAGCCATCGCGAGCGATCGGCTGGCCCACAGCACAGAGAGCGCGCGCACTGCGCCCGCCCCTCCTATACAGGCCGTCAAACCCGCGAAGTGCGGCGTTTCGAGCCCGGAGGCCGTTCTATCCCGTGTGGCACACGCGAGAGCGTGGGAAGCCATTCCAGGTGTATCAGAATGGGTGCTGAAAACAGTGAAGCACGGCTACACTCTGCAGTTCGCTCGCCGCCCTCCGCGCTTCTGTGCGCGTACAGAGACGAGAGTGAGCGAGGAAGTAGCACATCTACTTCGAGCAGAAATAGCCACGCTGCTGTGCAAAGGGGCTATAGAACCGGTTCCCCATTCTATGAGCGAGTCAGGCTTTTACAGCCGGTATTTTCTCGTGCCAAAAAGGGATGGGTCGCTCAGACCGATTCTGGATCTGAGGCGTCTGAACAAAGCTCTTATGAGAAGATCGTTCAAGATGCTCACGACCAAGCAGATCCTCACGCATATTCGCCCGAGAGACTGGCTAATCTCCCTGGATTTGAAAGATGCATATTTTCAAATCAAGATAACGCCGCGCCACAGGCCATTCTTACGATTCGCCTTCGACGGCCAGGCTTATCAATACACCGTCCTTCCGTTCGTTCTGTCACTAGCACCCCGTACATTTACGAAGTGCATGGACGCGGCCCTCGCTCCTCTGAGAAATCGAGGGATGCGAGTATTGAACTATCTGGACGATTGGCTCATCCTGGCGCAGTCAGAGGCCGAGCTCCTCGCCCACAGGGCAATGCTGCTCAGCCATCTGGGACAGCCTGGGGCTCACGGTCAATTGGACCAAGAGCTCATTACTGCCCACGCAATCAACCTCATTTCTGGGTTTGAATCTGGACACTGTGGCAATGTCAGCCCGCCTGTCACCCCAACGCGCGCGCCAAGTTCGGCGCATGGCTGCGTATTTCCGGCCGGGCAAAATCGCACCTCTCAAGCTTTTTCAGAGGATGCTGGGACGTATGGCCTCAGCTGCAGCTGTGCTCCAGCTGGGCTTAATGCGCCCGCTGCAATGCTGGTTAAACGCCCGAGTGCCTCACAGAGCCTGGGCGTCCGGAGGCTTCAGGATCAGAGTGACTCAGGGCTGCGTGTCAGCCCTAGAGCCCTGGCTAGTAGCCGACTGGTACCAGAGGGGAGTGACGATGGGAGCCATCTCACACCGCAAGGTCATCTCGACGGACGCCTCCACCACGGGTTGGGGCGCTGTTTTCGAGGGCAGATCAGCCTCGGGCCTCTGGTCGAGCGAGGAAAAACTCCTACACATAAACTGTTTGGAGATGATAGCGGTAGAGAACGCGCTCAAGCAGTTTCTCCCGCTTATACGAGGACACCACGTGTTAGTCCGGTCGGACAATACCACAGTGGTGTCCTACGTGAACCGGCAGGGCGGTGTCAGGTCCAGATGTCTGGGCAATCTGACAGAACGCCTGCTCGTATGGGCACGCTGCGCTCGCTGAGAGCTGCGCACGTGCCGGGCCAACTCAATGTAGGCCCGGACAAGCTGTCCAGGGGTCTCATTCTCCCAGGAGAATGGTCCTTGCACCCCCAGACAGTCCAGCTGGTATGGAGCCTGTTCGGCAGAGCGGAGCTCGACCTCTTTGCAACAAAAGAGAACGCCCGCTGCCCGAGGTTTCTGTCCAAAAGCGAGGATGCGCTGTCCCAACCTTGGCCCAGCCTCCCGCTGTATGCTTTCCCGCCGATTTCCCTATTGCCCCAGGTCATAGCGAAAATCAGGGAGACGCGCCGCCCGGTGCTCCTTATAGCACCGCGCTGGGAGAACCAGATTTGGTACCCAGAGCTGGTGAAGCTGTCGCACTCACCCCCCTGGCCAGTTCCGCTGAGAGCAGACCTCCTCTCTCAAGCAGGAGGGTCAGTTTGGCATCCCCATCCAGAGCGATGGTCTCTGGATGTATGGGTGACCAACGGATACCCGTTGACCTGCCCGAAGGGGTTATGAACACGATTTCACACTCTAGAGCCCCCTCGACGAGGCGGTTATATAGTTCTAAGTGGTCGGTGTTCACTGAGTGGTGTGTTTCCAAGGGATTGGACCCACAGCAATGTGGGGTCCAGCGGGTGCTCTCCTTCCTCCAAGAGCTTTTGGAACTGGGCAGGTCCCCTTCCACGCTCAAAGTGTATGTTGCGGCTATAGCAGCGTTCGCTCAGACGGCGCTAGGTAGCACGCTAGGAAGGAACGAGCTCATCATCCGTTTCCTCAGAGGAGCCAGACGGATGAATCCCCCGCGGCCCCCGTCGGTTCCTATATGGGATCTGGCCTTGGTCCTAGAGGCCCTGAAGGCTCATCCCTTTGAACCGCTCGAGACTGTGGAACCAAGGTTCCTTTCGCTAAAAAACGCGTTTCTGATAGCTCTGGCTTCAGTGAAACGCGTGGGGGATCTACACGCGCTCTCAGTGAGCCCGACGTGTATGGAGTTCGGTCCTAATGACTCTAAGGTCATTCTCAGACCGAGGCATGGTTATGTCCCCAAAGCAATCGGCACTCCCTTCAGGGCGCAGATTATCTCCCTCTCGGCTCTGCCAGCATCCGATGAGGGGGACGGTGGCAATATCCTCTGCCCTGTCAGGGCATTGAGGGTTTATGTCACACGCTCCGCCGCCTTCAGGCGTTCTGAGCAGCTATTTGTTTCGTTTGGTGGGCGCACTAAAGGTCTCGCCTCCTCGAAACAGACCCTGTCCAGGTGGATAGTGGACGCGATTGCAACTGCATACGCTTCCAAACACCTGCAGTGCCCGCTAGGTGTCAGAGCACACTCCACAAGAGGCATGGCCTCGTTGTGGGCTTGGGCCAGAGGGATTTCCATCCACGATATCTGTATGGCGGCAGGCTGGGCCTCCCCGTCTACGTTCGTGAGATTTTACAATCTGGAAGTTCCTGCCTTACAGGCGAAAGTGTTATCAGTTCAATAGGGCTGTTGGTTCTGCCCAGTGATTCTGCGCAGACATAGCTCACATACTGGTAGTAAGTTCGGTTCTAGGCTCATGTGAATTTGAAGGAGACCGGCGGTGCCGTTCCCTCATTTACGAGACGAGCTGTTGTGAGTTTGAAGGTGACCGGCGGTGCCGTTACCTCACTCATATAACAAAATATTGTGAATTTGAAGGCGACCGGCGTGGCCGTTCCCTCATTCATGAGACAAGGTGTGGTGAATTTGAAGGAGACCGGCACGTGCCGTTCCCTCATTCATGGGACAGGGTGTTGTAACCACCCGTCGTAACCACCCGTCAGTTCGAATGAAGTGTCCGTATATGTGGTGGCCCGTTCTCCTTACCGGCCACCCTGCTCGAGCAGTGTTATGGTCCCCGGTTCCCTGGGATACATATGCTTTACGCGAGGCGCGCACGGCGTTGACAATGTGTTCCCGATGCGTAAGGAACTTACGCAATACGAGAGAACCTCTCGTAAGAGAACGATACTCGGTTACTTAACGTAACCTCGGTTCTCTCTAGAAGAGGGAACGAGTATTGCGTTCCTTGCCGTGCGCCCCGCGGGCTTTTACGCTTCAGAACTACGAAAACTGAATATGCAGCCCGTGAGCCCTGCTTATATACACGTGGCCACGCCCCACCTGTAGGCAAATGAAGCCAGGTGGGCGCGAAGCGCCCTCATTGGTCGCCACGTCACGCGGGCTCACCGATAGGCTGCTGCAGTTGCCAGCAGAGCAGCCAATAGCACGCTGGAATAGTCTGCTATGGTCTGCCAGGCTGCCGCACTGCGTTGACAATGTTACAAAATTAAGGATAATTTTGGGTTTTTCAGAAATCTCGAAGAAAGAATACTTTCCCGATGCGCAAGGAACTTACGCAATACTCGTTCCCTCTTCTAGAGAGAACCGAGGTTACGTTAAGTAACCGAGTATCGTTTTATAAATTCTTTCTGGGTGTCAAGGACTGAACAAAAAGGCTACGTTTGTTCTAAATTCTGTAACTTTTGATTACTTTATGCAATCACCACAAAATGTATATATCTGAGGGTTGTCCCCCCTTAAAAATATCATTAAAAAACACATTGTCGATTATAAATAATATAATGATATATATACTTAAAATAATTGTGTAAATAGTAAAACAATAAAAACGCAAACGTGGCAAAAAATGTGTTTTAAGTTTAGAAACATTTTGAGTCCCTCCTCTCTTGCCTCACAGTGGTTTGGTCCACCACACACCTCACTTACAAGTCCGGTGGGAGAGTACAAAGTTCAGTAGTTGTGGAACTAGTTTGTCAAGGCTATTTTATTCACAAAATTAGTAAATGATGACAGAATATTTTTTTTGTGTGTGAACTATCCCTTTAAGAAGCTCAGTAAGATGGAGGATAAGATAGTGAGATAATGATTCTATAGAATGCAACAAACATTCAGGAATAAAGTAAAATGAAGAAATTGTTGTGTTCAGAGTCCAGTAAAGTTGTAGGGTTGAAAATTAACAAAGTGTCTAGCATCTCAGTTACAATTAGATTAGATTAGATTCAACTAGAGACAGGTTCAACATTAGATTCAAGATTAGATTCAACAAGAGACAGGTTGAAAATACCTGTAAAAACCCCAGCGAGCTGCTCCGCACATGCCCTGAGAATACGACCAGGGATGTTGTCTGGTCCAGCAGCCTTGTGCGCGCTGATCCAGCTCAGTGCCTTGCAGACATCTGTGGAGGAGAGTGTGATTGGTGGGTGGTAAGCTGAGGGTTTGAGCTTGGTGGCAGTTTCTCTGTTTTCTCTTTTAAAGCGAGCATAAAAGAAGTTTAGCTCGTTTAGGAAGTTGACATCAGTGGCTGCGGGGGTGGAGTGGGTGGGTTTATAATCACTGATGGCCTGAATGCCCTGCCAGATGCGTCAAGGGTCAGAGTTGGAATAGTGTCCCTCAATTAGTTTCTCTGTCAAAACAAACAAAACAACATTTTACATCCATAAGGTCACAGAAATGACATGATCAAGGTTTATTGGCTGAGGTGTCAGCCAATCTGCCAGGTGTCACAACTTTGTTCCTGTTTTAATGTTGCTATAACTCAAAGGCTGAATCTGAAATCGCCTCCTAAACTCTCAATCACTATTCCCTAATTTAGTCCACTAATACAGTTCACTTGAAGGAGTGAATGAAAACAAGTGAGTGACAGCTGCTGTGTGTACATCGGCTGTACACTTTTTACATTTATTTTTATTTTTTATTAGTATTATTATTGCTTGAACAACAGTTACAGAACAGGAACAAATAAAACAAGACAAAAAAAATCCCAGGTTTAAGGATACAAAAATATAAAATACTAGAAAGTGAATAAAAACATAATAGACCAAACAAACAATAAAAGGCTTTGACATTTCACAAAATCTTAAATCTTAAATCTATCAAATAAATGGGACCATTTAACAGGTTCTTAAAGGGTTAGTTCACCCAAAATTGAAAATAAAGTCAGTAATTACTCACCCTCATGTTGTTCCAACCATGTAAGACCTTCGTTCATCTTCGGAACATAATTTAGTATATTTTTGATGAAATCTGAGAGCTGTCTCACTCCTCCATAGGCTTTCAGAGGGACTGAAACTTGATGGCCCAGAATAGTAAGTAAAAACGTCATTTAAGGAGTCCAAATGACTACAGTGGCTCTGTATTAAGTCTATCATGCGACGAAAATACTTTTTGAGCGGAAAAACAACAAAAATAACGACTTTATCCCTTTAGTTCTCGCGCATGCGTCGTGGCACTCCCGCGAACTCTCGTCAGAGGCTCAAATTGAACAATAATAGTGGGATAAAGTCGTTATTTTGTTGTTTTTCCGCTCAAAAAGTATTTTCGTCGCATGATAGACTTAATACAGAGCCACTGTAGTCATTTGGACTCCTTAAATTACGTTTTTACTTACTATTCTGGGCCATCAAGTTTCAGTCCCTCTGAAAGCCTATGGAGGAGTGAGACAGCTCTCAGATTTCATCAAAAATATACTAAATTATGTTCCGAAGATGAACGAAGGTCTTACATGGTTGGAACAACATGAGGGTGAGTAATTACTGACTTTATTTTCAATTTTGGGTGAACTAACCCTTTAAAGGTCCCATGGCATGACATTTTCATTTTATGAGGTTTTTCAACATTAATATGAGTTCCCCTAGCCTGAATATTGTCCCCAAGTGGATAGAAATGTTGATCGGTGTAAACCCGAGTTCTGGCTGTCTCTCTCTGCCTTTGAGAAAATGACAGGCCAGACGAGCCAATCCTGAAGTCTCCTGGTTTGACGTCCAAGCAGGAACGGTTACCTCCCTTTCCTCCGCCCAGAGAATCTGGCACGCCCATGCAAACGCTTGAGAGATCATTCCTTGTGAACGAGTGAATGCTGGCAGTTTCTCAGTGTTTGGATGTACAAATGAAAACAGAAGTCTTTTTTCAGTTCCTTCTGATCTGTGATCAGTAATTTCTGATGTGTAGCTAATTATTTATTATTCGTGCACACAATGCGGCTTTTCTCTCTTCCAGACAGAACGGTGTTTTCGTGTTTTCTATCTTGTGAGTCAGTGTTTTTGTACATCCTCGTCGCGTCTACCGGTTCTAAAATGTGCATACAGTCATGAGTTTCTGCTCAACATCGGCCTCACACACGCCGAAGCTCGGGCTGCACTGGCCGTTGGCCTTCAACATCCCCGACCCCCAGTACTGCATCTGGCCCACAGCGTAGGCACCAAACGCGGCGTGAGATTAAGCAGAAGGGGGGTAAGCGTGAGCATATTCGGGCTAGCCAGCCTAGCCCCACAATAAACTGGATTACATTCGATTACTGCTGTTGTGTCTTTGTTTGCGCTGTGTACTCAACGCGCGTCACTGACGCTTTTATTTTATTTAAAAAAATAATGCTATTATCAACACTTACTTTTAACTCGTTCATCTCGACAGCTGTAATGGTACTTTGCATGTGTTACAAAGTTGGTAATAATGATGAAGACGGACTCGGTGTGACTGGGACTCGTGTTTATTCAGAACTCTCAGATACAAACACAATAAACTCGCGCTGACTGACAGCGCTCTCATAACTCAGTAGGTACTATAAATAACTTTGTTAGCGATCGCTGAGCTCCGTCTCTGGTACGTTAGTGATGTCCGGTTCGCGAACGATCTTTCTTTTGAACCTGTTCTTTTTAGTGAACCGAATCAGTTCACCAAATCGGACTGAATCGTTCTAAACGGTTCGCGTCTCCAGTCAGCGCTGATCCATAATTTACTAAAGTTACTAACTTTCTGACATGAGTGACAGTCCCTCCGACTAGAAATAGACTAATAACCTGAAGTCTATGCTGTAACTACAACAGTTCAGACATGCTGAGAACTGATGTGAAGTGAACTCAGGTCCATCCGTCTCTCTGGCAGCAGCTCGTGCCTGCTCGTGCCTCGTAGACCAAGTTAAACCACGCCCCCTCCGCTCATTTAAAATACAAAGATGTCAGCCAATCACAACATTGGGCGTTTTTACTGAAGTCTCACAGCAGACACGCCTCTTGAAGCAGGGCATTCAGCCACAGGGCAAACAGCAGTTTTGAAAAAATGCCTTTTATTTCTAAATTATGACATTTTATGATGTAAAAGTCATACTAACAATATAAGTACACCTCAGGAAACATTATAAAATAATAGAAAAATGCCATGGGACCTTTAAGAGAAACCATATACTTTTCTAATTCTTTCAATACCACAGAAAAAAGAAGTTCCCTTTCAGGGATCTATTTTCAATGGGGAATTGGATCTATTTTCAGAAACCAATCTACTTAGAGTGTTTAGAAACGAGCCAATAAACATTGGCATGCGGTTCATGCATTCCACAATCCGCCCCGCAGTGCGGGTATAAATACGGAAGTGGAAGAACTGCATATCGCTTTCAACTTCGGAGCCGAACATTTGCTTTTACCAGCCTTATGAGTCTACTTCAGAGCCGCGCAGGTAGATCTGTGCTCGACCCATTGCCCTCAAAATGTATGTCGCAGCAATAGCGGCGTATCACGATGCAGTAGAAGGTAAATTCTTAGGTAAGCACGACTTAATCATCAGGTTCCTCAGAGGTGCGAGGAGACTAAATTCTCCTTGTTCAACCTCGTTACCCTCTTGGGACTTAGCCCTGGTGCTCAGAGAACTTCAGGGTCCTCCATTTGAGGCTTTACAGTCTGTTGAGTTAAAAATCATGTCCATGAAGACAGTGCTCCTGACTGCATTGGCCTCAATCAAGAGGGTATCAACGAATTGTGCCTAGAATTCGGGCCGGCCAACTCTCACGTTGTCCCGAAACCCCGGCCTGGATACGTGCCCAAGGTTCCTACCACTCCCTTTCGGGACCAGGTGGTGAACCTGCAAGCGCTGCCTTTGGAGGAGGCAGACCCAGCCCTAGCTTTGCTCTGTCCCGTCAGCGCTCTCCACGCCTACGTGGACCGAACCCAAAGCTTCAGAACCTCAGAGCAGCTCTTCGTCTGTTATGGAGGCCAGCAGTAGGGGAAGGTTGTCAAGCAGAGGTTATCCCACTAGATAGTGGATGCTATCCTCTTGGCTTACCAGTTTCAAGATGTGCCTTGCCCATTCGGGTTGCAAGCGCACTCCAAAGTAGTGTAGCTTCCTCCTGGGAGCGCTGGCTCAAGGCGCCTCGCTGACAGATATATGTAGAGCTGCGGGCTGGGTGACACCTCACACGTTTGCTAGATTCTATAGCCTCCGGGTTGTCCCCAGTGGTCAGTAGCGCTAAGTGCCCATTCTAGTGTTGGCTTGCAACGCCACTCCCGCCCTCCGGGCTGGATACGTGCATCTATTTTCTCCAGTTGTGTTCCCCTGAAACAGCTAACCCTGTGAGCTCCTCCGTCACCCCTTCAGTGTTAGAAGTTGTGGTTGTCTGACGCCAGGCCTGCACCCGTATGCTTATGGAACGTGTGTGTAGGCTGGGTTCCATATTTAGCGGTCCCCTCATGGCAACCCCATATGTGTATTCTTCCACGGTACCAGCTACCCTACTCAGCTAGTCCCGTGTCTTTCCCTTGACAGAGCCCGCTCTGTCGTCTCTGGATGTGTTCTTTCCCCCCTGGGACCAGGTTGGATCCACCCCAGAGACCGCCATAGGTAGGACCGCCTTATGTGTATTCGCCACCTCTCCTTCCATTGAAGGATGTGGCTCCGCAGCGTACCATCTCCCAGAGACGGGCAAAACTTTCCCAGCATTATTCAATAGTCACACTGAGTGGGTCTTGCAGGAACAAAACGATACGTCACCCATAGGGCTGTCAACGAATATTCTAAATTCGAATATGTATTCGAATAGTTTTAAAAAAACTAATTTTGAAGGTGAAAATTAATATTCAAATAAAAAAAATGTGGAGAAAAAACACCGGCGGTAGTAGAGGCGTGGCTGTCTGCTTTGCGAGTGGGCGCACTAGCGCCTATGGCTAGCGCACCTGAAGCCTTGTTTGTTTATACTTTTGCCTGGCTCCACAGCACGAGCCCTTGCTGACTGCGCGCGCTCCTCCCCAAATGGACAAGGCGTTTAGTTTATACTTGACGCGCTCGCCATTGTGCTATTCTTTGAAGCGACAGAGGGTGACTCGGAGTAATTGTTCTATAAAGGAGGAAAAATCAGGAAAAAGCGTAGAGAAGAAGTGGGCTATTTATTTTAGTACACTTCACCGAAAACCACACTACAAAAGAATCATGTAAAACAGATCAAAATAAACCTTGATATTACTTGTGACATGAGAACAAAATGTATGTAGAAATGTAACGTTAAATTATACAACTAAATTTATGATCTCTTAAATGTTTCCTAATTTCACTAAACACTTTCGTGAGTTTTTACTTAGTTTCGTAAAATTTTCTTTATTAAACAATCATTTTGTAAATATAAGCAACTAATTTGAATGTGCAAACTGGACCACCCTTACTTTGCATCGCCCGCCACAAGCTCTTTGTCTGCACGACAAGAGGCCATAACGGAAAAATTTATTTCATTCATTTGTAAGGACATGAGACCGATCAGTGTCGTGGATGGGGCAGGCTTCAGGGAGTTCTGTCAAGCAATGGAACCGAGGTACTGACTGAATAGTTATTGCATGAATAAAGGATAAATGCACTGCTTCCAGTGGTTTGATTATTTACCGTTTCATGTCAAGGAAAAGTTCCATGTTTACCACAGCACAGCTCACTCTGAGCGTTCAATATGCTGTAAAACTTCAATTAATATTTGTTTCAATCACTGAGTGAAGTCTGCTATATTTAGGGCAAGAGTCGCGACCTTAAATTGCTTGCACAAAACTCTTGATCAGCACTCAAAATGTGTTTGTTTATTTAAACCGTTATGCGCAGAGAGGGTGAGGTCGAGAGAGAGGTCTGCGGTCTTGGTCATTAGTTGATTTAATTGTTTGTGTGTTGGTAATACGTTGTCAAATATGTTTAAACTTAAATAGACTCCCTATACAAGTAGTTATGTCTCTTTGTATTAATTTGTCCTGTTATTGACGTAATGCGCGTCATTGACAAAATGCGCAACCAGATGTTCGAATAGTTCGAATATTCGTGTTTTTTTAGAGGGAGTATTCGAACGTCATTTTTGAGCAATTTTGACAGCCCTAGTCACCCATAGGATTCCGAAGAGCAGTTTTGAAGTGTAAAGTAGGGCCAAGCTGGCCGGTGCCATCTTGGCAGCGCGTCATCACGCGTCACTCCCGGATAACATAAAATGGACAAAAAGGCGTCATGGACACTACATCCACCGCAATAACAAGTGTACAGCGGGGCGTGACCAAGATGGCAGCCTGAGCGGACGTTATTTTGAGAGCTTGCACCAAGATCGTAATATAAATGTTGCTTATAAGCAGTAATTTAGTTATTCTGGTACTTTATTGAATTGTAACCTGTTGCCTGTTGCAGCTTTGACAACTACGTTTTGCTTAGAAATGGTTCATAAACGAGGGCTCTCGGCGTGGGTGGAGCTGAGGCGCCGTGATGACTAACAGACAGCAGATAAATGGCTATCCACCTGTCACTCAAATTGGCTTAATTATGCAGAACTTTAAGGCTTTATGTAATGTAAATTAATGAGTAATAAAAAAATTCACCAGCCTCAAAGTTGTCATGAAGAATAAAATTAGCCGTATAGACCAAAACCACAATTTGTACCATGCAGTAAACATTTTTATTTTGTTGCTGTAAAGTTGGGCATTTTAACACGGGGCTCAATGAAATTCTGCTTCCTTCTGGAGCAAGCCCTAGTGGCTTGTCGATGAATTGCAGTTTAAGTCACTTCCGTATTGGCTTCAAGAGAAACTGGAGGAGGTTGCTGCTTGGGATAGAATGAGTGCGCTCAGTAACGCCCACTATTCGGACACCACTACAAATGCCTGTCCCCTAAAATAGTGCCCTATTTAAGGGTATAGGGGGCGATTTCGGATTCAGCCAAAGAATATCACAAGATCACAGAAATTGATCAAATGTGTATCTTGAATTAAATATGTTGTTTTAGATAAAAGTCTCTTCCAAATTCTGATTCAATTTCCAGGATAGTTTGGTGGTAATGTAAAAAAAGTTTTTAAGAAGACTTTATTCCACCCAGTCAAGACCAAGACCAAGATGGGATAGGAGCACAATAGGAGCACAGAGGATGCCGTTTCCATGGCACTGCACTCTGTGCTCACTCATCTGGACAATAAGAACACGTATGCACGCATGCTGTTTGTTGACTTCAGCTCAGCATTCAACACTGTGATTCCAACCAAGTTAATAGCCAAACTTGGAGGCCTGGGCATCAACACTTCAATGTGTAACTGGATTTTGGACTTCCTAACTGACAGACCCCAGAATGTTCGATCAGGATCCACCTGCTCCACGTCCATCACACTCAACACTGGTGTACCACAGGGCTGTGTGCTAAGTCCATTTCTCTACTCCCTCTTCACCTCCGACTGCAAGCCTGTGTATGGATCTAATTCCATCGTCATGTTTGTGGATGACACTACGGTGATTGGTCTCATCAGCAACAACGATGAGACTGCCTACAGGGAGGAGATCCAGCACCTGGCCACATGGTGCGCTGATAATAACCTGCTCCTCAACACCACCAAAACGAAGGAGCTCATCATGGACTTCAGGAAGGAGTCAAGAGGCACACACGACACCATCTACATCAATGGAATGGCTGTTGAGCGTGTCTCCAGTTTCAAGTTCCTGGGGATCCACATCTCGGCGGACATGTCGTGGACAACCAACACCTCCAGCCTGGTCAAGAAGGCTCACCAGCGCCTCTTCTTCCTGAGGACACTGAGGAAGAATCAGCTCTCCTCGGCTATCCTGGTGAACTTCTATCGCTGTGCAATAGAAAGCATCCTGACCAACTGTGTCGCAGTATGGTATGGGAGCTGCTCTGTTGTGGAGCGCAAGGCACTGCAGCGGGTGGTGAAAACTGCCCAGCGCATCACAGGGACTCCACTACCTGCCATCGAGCACATCCAGAGGAAACGCTGTCTGCATCGAGCTCGCAGCATCCTCAAGTACTCCTCTCACCCAGCCCACAGACTGTTTTCTCTCCTGCCCTCCGGCAGGCGTTTCAGGATCCTCCGGACCAGGACCAGTAGACTAAAGAACAGTTTTTTCCCCAGAGCTGTCTCTTTGCTGAACTCAAACCCCCGTTGATCCACTTTCCTCATAAACTGCTAACTCTCCTACCTCACATCTGCCTTCACTACGTTATTTCAATTTCTTTATTGTGGTGGATGTGAATGATCTTGACTGACTGAATAGACAATCACACGTAAAGACATTCATCCAGCCGTGGTTGTAAGAAGGACAAATTCTATTCAAATCAGACTGAAGAGACTTCTTCAATAGTGTTTTTGTTCATCACCTTGTGTCTTTAGTGAAAGATCAGATTCACCTGTATTCAGTTCTTTGTCTATGAAGAGTGACAATTCAAATGGTGATGGACCGAACTTCAGTGAGAGAATACCATCTACCAAAAGGTTTTCAATGTTCTTGTTGTTGGTCACACAAACTGTCTCAAAAAATTTGAACGGTTACTTTATAATATAACATTTCAGACTTTTGTTTCTCAAATTTGAAGTAAAAAAATGAGACAGTTGGTTTGTCAAATATTTGTCCAAGTGTTCAGTTCATTGCAACGTATGTCACTAACAGAATTGACTGAGATCATAAATATGAAGTTATCAAGCCAAAAGCATGAGAAGAAACTCAGTCTGATGATGGACTGAGATTAAGAGAGTAACTCAGTCATACTGAGTCAATAGCAAACTAATACTCAGTGTTTGTAAGTATAAAGAAGGCAAAAATTAGATTTTCCAGAATCTAATGTCCATAAAGGGATGAAGGATATATTTCGCTTTTTAAAAAACACTTATAAGATAATAAGATGGATAAGACATGCCACTGCTGGTAGTTGCGGTGTTAAAGCACAAAAGGTTAATATTAAAAAGAAATTGTGGTTGATCAAACAAAGATGAGATGAGATGAGGCAAAGAAAAAAAATTATATATTTTACATCAATATACTTTAATAAACAAATCAAAATAAAAATACAAGTGAGGTTAAACTCAAAATATATGTAACAGTGTGCACTAAACACAAGCAATGCCAGACAAATAACAGAACAAACTGAGGGTTACATATACAGAGCAAGCTTATGATCAAAATAAGAAACAGGGGTGTGAAATCAATGAAACCATGTATATAACCCTTGTTCCCTGAGAAGGGAACGAGCACTGCGGCGGAACGACACTTTGGGGATACTCCCTAAGCACTAGCGAATCTGAAGTCCGTATAGAAACTAAACCAATCTGATTGGCGTGCGTGATGACGTCACTGTGACGGCATACCCGGAAGTATAAAAGGGAAGCCAGCGCATTGAAACGGCAGCTATTGCTCTGAAGCATGTGCTCCAGGCGTGCCGAGGTGTGGTGACGCGACGCAGTGCTCGTTCCCTTCTCAGGGAACAAGGGTTATATACATAACCCGAGCCGTTCCCTTTCGAGGGAACTCTCACTGCGTCGGAACGACACTTTGTGAACTGCCCTAGTGTGAAGCCGGAGACCGGGCACAACTAGGATTGGAGTACCCTAGCGCCAGGCGCCTTAGGGAGATACTTCTCCAGATACACTCTGAGAGCCCTAACTGGGCAGAGCAGGTGAAGTCTCCCTCCTTCCGCCGTCACGTGAGGCAGGGGATGAAATGCCTGAAGAACCAAAGACCTGGCCAACCCTGATGGAACATTGGGCACGTAGCCTGGCCTAGGGTGTAGGACGGCTTTAACTCCTCCGGAGGCAACCCCAGGCAAGTCGGCGTTACCGCCAAGGCCTGGAGGTCCCCCACTCTATTTCCAGCGATGTAATCGCCAGGAGAAAAGCCACCCTTAGGGTCAGGTTCTTTGGTTCAGTCGACTCCAATGGCTCAAAGGGGGGCCTCAGCCAACCCTTCGAGAACCACTGCCAGATCCCAGGTTGGGAGTCTGGAACGAGCCACAGGCCTCATCCTCCGAACCCCACGGAGGAACTGTACAACCAGCTGGTGCCTACCCAAGACCCATCACCCAAAGGAGTGTGGAAAGCCCCATGGCAGCCACGGACACCTTGAGTGTGGGCGGGGTTAGACCCGCAGAGAAGCGATCTTGGAGGAACTCCAGCACTGAAGCCACTGGCCAGTTAACTGGGTCCACCTCACGCTCCCTGCACCAAGTGGCTCACCACTTGGGGCTGTACAGTCTCCTTGAAGACAGAGCCCTGGAACTGAGTAAGGTCTCTATCACCTCTGCCGACAGGCCAGCCTCTAGGTACCTGACCCCCTCAGGGGCCAGACCCAAAGGTTCCAAACCTCCGGCCGGGGGTGAAATATTGTGCCCCCTGCCTGAGATAGGAGATACCTCCTCAGAGGAATCTGCCATGGAGGACCTGCCAGCAGAGCTATGATATCCGAGAACCAAACTCGCGTCGGCCAACGGGGTGCTACCAGAAGTAGGCTGACCCCCTGTTGACGGACCCTCTCCAGGAGCAGAGCAATCGGGGGAAATGCGTACAGACGCAGCCTCGGCCACGTCTGAACCATGGCATCCAACCCCAGCGGGGCTGGATGCGTGAGGGAACACCACAATGGACAGTGGGACGTCTCGCGAGACGCAAACAGGTCCACTTCCACTGGGCCGAACCTCTCACACATGGCCTCCACCACCTCCGGGTGGAGTCACCACTCCCCGGGCCTCAGCCCCTGCCTCGACAGGATGTCTGCTCCCTGATTTTGGACCCCCGGGACATACATTGCCCTAATGGACAACAGTTTCCCTTGGGTCCACAGGAGAATTTGATGCGCCAGTCTGCATAGAGGGCGCAACCTCAAACCCCCCTGATGATTGAGGTACGCTACAACAGACGTATTGTCTGTTTGTACCAGGACATGTTGGCCGCGGAGGTCCGGGAAAAAGCTCCTGAGAGCTTTGAAGGCCGCCATCATCTCTAGGCAATTTATGTGCCAGGGGGAATGACGGCCCTCCCACGGGCCCCTCGCAAAGCGGCCGTCCATGACCGCGCCCCAACCAGTGAGGGAGGCGTCTGTTGAAACGGATTTCCGGCAACAGGACGCTCCCAACACTGGCCCCTGGGACAGAAACCAAGGTTTCTTCCATATGACTAGGGAACGAAGGCATCAGCGCGTTACCCTGATCATACGAAAAGGATTCCCTCTGAGGGAAAACCCCTTGGTTTTCAGCCACCACTTTAGGGGTCTCGTGCAGCAGGCCAAAAGGTATCACGTTGGACGCTGCTGCCATGTGCCCCAGCACTCCATTCTCTACAGTACGCAGGACCCATGTAGAAATATTCGGAAGGCATTTCATGCACCGAGGTAATCTACTAAGGGAACCAGCCTCTCGAGGGTGGCGTCGGGTGCTACACGGGCCTCGTCCCCAACCCCCTGAAGCGGATGACCGGCAGGAAGTGGTTGGGAACGATTCTCTGTGTGCGGACGCGCAAGCTGCCCAGCCGCAGGCCTTTCCAGAGGTGGCAGGAGCAGCATGCGTTCGCGGGAAATCGATGTGGCCCGAAGCATCATAGACGGCGGGATTACCACATCGATTTCCCCCAGAGCGACGCAGAGGAAACAACCTCGTTGCTCCTCTGCGGGGAGAAACCAAGGTTTCTTCCATATGACTAGGGAACGAAGGCATCTGCGCGTTACCCTAATCATACGGAAAGGATTCCCTCTGGGGGAAAACCCCTTGGTTTTCAGCCACCACTGTAGGGGTCTCATGTGCAGCAGGCCAAAAGGTATCACGTTGGACGCTGCTGCCATGTGCCCCAGCAATCTCTGAAAGTGCTTCACAGTGATGCTGTGGCCTAGCTTTATCCCTGAGACCATCGCCAGTATGGTCTCGACTCGCGCGGGAGGCAATTGTGCCCGCATAGTCGTCGAGTCCCATACGATCCCTAGGAACTTAGTCCTCTGGGACGGCGTCAACACACTCTTTGTTGTGTTGAGTCTCAGCCCCAAGCACCTTATATGGGACAGAACGACCTCTCGATGCCGAACTGCCATATCGTACGACTGGGCCAACATGAGCCAGTCCTTGATATAATTCAGCACACGGATGCCCTGGAGTCTCAATGGAGCCAGAGCTGCATCCATGCACTTCGTGAATGTGCGTGGGGAAAGAGCTAGACCGAAGGGAAGCACTCGATATTGGTACGCCTCGCCCCCGAAAGCGAACCTCAAGAACTTCCTGTGACATGGAAGGATGGAGATATGGAAGTATGCGTCCTTTAGATCTATCGTGACAAACCAGTCCTCGGGCTGGATCTGACTCACGATGATGAGAACCGTGAGCATTTTGAATCTGAATCACCTCAGAGACCGATTCAAATACCTCAGGTCTTTAATCGGTCGCACAAAGCGGCCGTCCATGACCGCGCCCCAACCAGTGAGGGAGACGTCTGTTGAAACGGATCTCCGGCAACAGGATGCTCCCAACACTGGCCCCTGGGACAGAAACCAAGGTTTCTCCCATATGACTAGGGAACAAAGGCATCTGCGCGTTACCCTGATCATACGGAAACGATTCCCTCTGGGGGAAAACCCCTTGGTTTTCAGCCACTACTGTAGGGGTCTCATGTGCAGCAGGCCAAAAGGTATCACGTTGGACGCTGCTACCATGTGCCCCAGCACTCCATCCTCTACAGCAGTGGTTCCCAACCACGTTCCTGGAGGACCCCCAACAGTGCACATTTTGCATGTCTCCTCAATCAAACACAGCTGATTCAGGTCATCAGCTCATTAGTAGCTACTCCAAGACCTGATGTGGGTGTGTCAGACAAAGGACACATCCAAAATGTGTACTGTTGGGGGTCCTCCAGGAACGTGGTTGGGAACCACTGCTCTACAGTACGCAGGACCCATGTAGAAATATTCGGAAGGTATTTCCATGCGCCAAGATAATCTACTAAGGGAACCAGCCTCTCGAGGCTGGCGTCGGATGTTACACGAGCCTCGTCCCCAACCCCCTGAAGCGGATGACCGGCAGGAAGTGGTTGGGAACGATTCTCTGTGTGCGGACGCGCGAGCTGCCCAGCCGCAGGTCTTGGGGGGGGGCACTCTTGGAAGTCCAGCCGAAGCTAGGACTTCTTCCCAGCAGCCTTCCGCGCCTGGAGTACGTTCCTCAGATCGCCTCCAGGAGCGGAAGACTGCTGGTGAGACTGCTGGTGAGAACGCCGCCTCTGTTGCCAGTGCGAGGAGCTGGCAGACGGCTGAGGCTGCCCCCTAGGGGCCACCTTCCCAGGCTCTGAGCGGCGAGGGAGGTACTGGCGGAAGGCCGCTGACTGCCTCTTCGCCTCCTGGTATCTGGCGACGACGGTCTCAACCATGTCTCCAAATAGACCAGAAGGTGAAATCGGGGAGTCTAGGAGGAAGGACTTATCCTTCTCCTTCATCCCCGACAGATTCAGCTAGAGATGTCTCTCCACAGTCACCATAGAAGCCATGGCCTGGCCGATAGCACGGGCCATATCCCTGGTGATGCGGAGAGACAAATCTGCCGCCCTCCGTAGTTCCAGCACATCCTCCGGAGAGGGACCGTCGCCCGCATCAAGCTCTTTCAGGAGGTCAGCCTGGTAGGCCCCTGGTAGGCCTGGTAGGCACACTCACACAAAGCAGGTGTGCATCCGAGCCCGAAATAAAGCGGGGACACGGATGCACACACTGCTTAAACTCTCTCATATTCTTTTCCATCATTCACACACACTTTTGCAACTGTGACAAACAACAGTAAATAGACAGACAATTTCAACAGAGAGCGCTATGCTGAAGAGCAATAACTGCCATTTCAATGCGCTGGCTTCCCTTTTATACTTCCGGGTATGCCGTCACAGTGACGTCATCACGCACGCCAATCAGATTGGTTTAGTTTCTATACAGACTTCAGATTCGCTAGTGCTTAGGGAGTATCCCCAAAGTGTGAGCAGTGAGAGTTCCCTCGAAAGGGAACATACTTGGTAACCGGGATAACCAACCCTATCCACCCTGATGAGCGCAGCCTCGTCCCACTCTCACGGTCCCTCGGCCTCGCTGCTCGCCACAATACACAATACTGATCTTGCAATACAGTACAATACACCCACAATACTTTGAATAAATCCAAAATAGTTCAAATGGTAGGCTATAGTTTTTAATTATTACTTTTAACACTTTTAACACAGTTCATCAAAGTGCTAAATTTGATATTGCATCAGAGCTGAACTTAGGCTGGGCTTGGTCCTTCTCCCCCATGCACAGGGAAATGGTGACAGCAGAAAATAAATATTCATAATACAGAAAATAATATATATATATATATATATATATATATATATATATATATATATATATATATATATATATATATATATATATATATATAGCCTACTCTGCTTAAAATATATTTTATTTTTAATTTATTAAAAATATTTTATAAAAATGGAAGCTCAAATGTGTGCCCTTCAGGATTTACCATATTTGATGTGACATTAAAATATCTCATACAAAACTAAATCTGTCTAAACTTTAATCCACAATACATATTGTTGCATTTTTATATTGCAATATATTGTGACACGATACACCCTTACATTATTTTGAATGTTCTCTGCGACAAAAGTGTTATCATCATATGTACAAATTACATAAAAGTAAATTAATTTTCATATCCTGTTACACTACAGTGGATAAATGGTATGGAGGATGGATGGATGCATTTTAATGAGAAAAAAATAGCCCTATAGCTTAAATGCAGTGTTGGGCACGTTACTTTAAAAAAGTAATTAGTTATAGTTACTAGTTACTTCTTACAAATAGTAACTGAGTTAGTAACTGAGTTACATCATTATAAAAGTAACTAATTACCAAGGAAAGTAACTAATGCGTTACTTTTTTTTTTCTTCAAATGTTCAAATATTTCAAATAACTTGGATGCCCCCAATATTAAATATGTTAAATTAATGAATTGGACACTAAATAGAATAAATTATTATTATAAAACGTACATTAATGTAGGCTACACTACTGCTGTGGGACAATGTGAGAGACACCTATCAAATTCAATACATTATTGTAAATATTATCAGTAGACCTACTTTAGTGTAAATATTGTGTAAATATTATCAGTACTATACTACTTCTTTGGTAGTAGAGCTCATGTTATCACCTGGGTTTTTAGCCACTCATGTTGTGGTGGCATGTGAAGATGTGAGGAGCTTCATTAGATTAGAATGACTTGCCACCGTCGTGGAGAGAGTCTTTCCTCCTGGGCATAATTTGCACGTTACATAAACATTCTTACCTTTCACCTCAACGAGGGAAAAGTAGCGATTATACTTCCAGTTTGCAAAAGCTACATTTGAAGTCGTTGGATTTGCCATCGCTCTGACTCCTCCTGTCGTGTGTGACTTTGCATATGCGTGTGTGTGTGTGTGTGTGAACTCAACCTATCAACCTCAACCTTGTCTCCCACCCACCAATCATCATCAGTTATGTGTACCTTCCCACCCACCCCCAACACGCATGGCTGGCGCGCGCGCGCGCACACGGACACACACACACTTTGCAGGTCCGACTGACAGAGAGCCTGTTCAGATGAAAACCGCTTCAGTGAGCTCAATTAAAGTAACGCTGCATTTTTTTTCTCAGTAACGCTAACGACGTTGTAACGGGAGAAACAGTCATTCGTTTGATTACTCGTTACTGAAAAAAATAATTCCGTTAGTAACGCCGTTTATCTATAACGCCGTTATTCCCAACACTGCTTAAATGTTTTCAGCCATGTCACTAATTTTGCACTGATCGGTCATAATATCTTTAAATTATTGTGATTTTTTTATATATTGAAATAGGGTTGGCATAGTGAAAATCTCACACCACACACATGTTCTCACGCAGTGAAAAACACACTGCAGAGCAAAGAGGATACTGACAACCCACTGACAGACAGGACAGAGTAGGTTACTTTTAATATGAAACAAAGTCTCAACTATAAAATGTTGTAATTTTTTTAAAGAAATGTGAACAATAAATACCATTTTGTGGCTCTTTAATCTGTGGTAACAGGTCACTGTAGTGCCTCAGTTAAAGCTGCTTGTGAACCGATTATCTCTTCCTTCTAGTTAATTTATAGTATCAAATAAACATGAATGAATTTCAGAAGGAATGTTTCAACCGCAGAAAGACGTCAGTGCACACCGTTTTTCAAGTTCAAGTCCACCAACGTTAATCTACGAACTCTCTTGACTGCTTTGTCGGAGAAAAATGGCGGATTCGGCGAATGGCGGATTATGATTGGTCAGATCGCCTGTCAATCAAACTCCCGGCGAAGGGTGAATTCTGCATTCTCTATGGGAGTTTCTGTTATTTCACTCAAAGCTGCGTAAGCGTAACACAATCGTGAGTCATTTCTCCTTCATCCTCAACACAACTTCAGCCATTGCAGACATACATGAGGATGGGCTGTGATTGTTGTTAACCAATTTCCCCAACGAGAGAAGTTGACAGAAGTGACTTTTGCTTGATTCATTAGTGCGGACACTGCATGAGGGCATCTTACATTTACAGTCTGCCCTAACACCATTCCTGATGAAGCCTGAAGAGCTAGATGAACTGTCTGCACTTCTCCAAGACAAGGGCCCATCCCTATGTCAAGTTTACCAGAAAAGTAATGAATTGGGCCTAAACTTTCTCCATAATCTTGCATTAGACATGCAGTCATAAAGCCTAAATGTTCATGGACATAAAGCACAAAGGGCCTATCAGATTTTGCAATGCTGGTGCTTTACATAGTGCTCTCTTCAAATCATTGAAAGCTTTGAGCTGAAATTCTTCCATACAAACAGTATCAGAATCTTTAAATTGACCTTTCAACAAGTTATAGAGAGGCTTAGCAATCGAGGCATATTCTTCAATCCAAGGTCTACAGTAACCTGCTGTTCCTAAAAATGATCTGGGTGTTTTGATTGTATTAGGCGGAGGTATAGCTTTGACTGAAGTGGCTTGATACTGTGTAATAGATCTATTTCCTGCACCAATTGTTTGACCCAGAAATGTGAAATGCAGTTGTGTCCTATTTTCTGCAAATAGTCCAACAATGCTTCCAATTCAGTTTCATGTACCTTGTGATCTGTAGAGGCGATCGAAATATCATCGACATATTGAATCATAGTGGACTGTTTGACTGGACATTCTGGGTCACACAAATCACGTCTGACGGCCTGATGGTATATGGTTGGGGAATTCTGAAATCCCTGTGGCAATTTTACTACAATAGGTTTGATTCCCTGTATAGCTTTTTTCATTGTTTGGTAACGGAAGGTGGACTTCCTGTCAATTTGACTGGTTCTATGCCTGTCAAAAACCCACAATCATCCTTGTCTTTATCCCAAATTGGATGATTCTGTAAGAAAGCATACTCAGGAGTGGTTGCAATATTAGTAGAAACTTGTGCTGATAAAATGTTTATGCTAACAGATTTTGAGGACATGTCTAAAATTAGATATACATGCCTGAGTATATTCATGCCTAGAATTGCACCTGTATTTAACCCCTCGAGTCGGCGGTCGCTTTTTTTCTTATCAGTGCCAAAGACACTCAAATAACTGATGTTTTTTTATCATTCAGGCAAGTGTTATACATCATTATAATCTGTTTAGTTTCTATTTTTTTGTGTACAGTCACAATAAAAACAAATTGTTGTGCTTTTTGCCAAATAAAGAAAACAAACATGATGCGCGATCTTCAGCCTCTCTGTAAATGATGTCTAATCTTATTCTCTTCAGAAAATGACCTGTAGCTTAGTGAAAATTTATCACACAAACATGAGACATATGTCTAAAGAAACGTTGAAATGTCAGGTTTTAAATAATGTAAATAAAATTGAAAACAAATATTCTGTGTTTATGTAATCTGTTTGAAAAGAGAGAGCTGTCAGTCGTTCGCGAGCCTCTTCATTATCCGGTAATGCGACTGCGCCCACGGAGCGCGCGCTCTTTGAGATTCAAATACTGAGGCGATCCATGCGTCAACAGCCACACATCAACCCAAACAAACACTTCAAGTGAAGTGCTACACATCAGCTACATCACTTTGAGATGCGTTGAGGAATAATCCTGGAATTATTCTCCTCATAGAAAGCTGTTCATGTTCTGTTCAGAGCAACGGATTCAGCCACTGATTGTGGTAGGCTAAGTTTATTCTGTTAGCATCTGTGAATATTAAATGCAAAAAGACTGTTTAAATATGAATCCTGCTGCAAAATAAAATGTACATCATAGACGCAAAACTGTTTAGACAAGATTTATTTGGCCTGTTTTCGTTTTGTATAAATTGTATCTTAATTTTAATGAATGTTTTAAATAAATTTCATTCTTGTTTAATAAGAAGCCAATATAACGGACAATAGCGTTAACACTGGTGATCATGCATTGCATGCATGTCTCATAAATGAACTGAAGCTCGAAATGATATTTAAGTGTTAAGTGCTGTGTGTATGATAGTTTACAAAATCAAATGATTCAGAAAATGTTTGCCATTGAAATGACTGGGAAAAAGTGTCCCAATCAACCTGAATGAACCCTTTACTATTTATACTATTTGAAATCATAATTGCATTGCATTATGTTGTTTTAAATCCCAAATATTCGAACAATACTCTTATAACATTCATAATTACCAATTATTCAGTTAGTTGTATTTACTGAATACTTAATTGGGTTCAGTGTCACAATATTACTGCTTTTTTTGAGAATTCTTTTAAAAACATTTCTGATTGAAATATTGTTTCTTGTTTTGGCAGATACTTTAGCTTGTTTTAAACAAAAACTCACTTCATTTAGATTTTTCCCCCAGAAAATTGTACGTATCTAGTAAATGAATTGTCTCGGTTACGTATGTAACCCTCGTTCCCTGAAGGAGGGAAACGGAGACGTCCGTCGGAAATGACCGACGAATTAGGGATCTGATTTCAGAGACCAATCTACTTTGAGTGTTTAAAAACAAGCCAATGAAAATTAGCATGTG
Organism: Romanogobio albipinnatus; assembly: GCA_023566225.1. Taxonomy (NCBI): domain Eukaryota; kingdom Metazoa; phylum Chordata; class Actinopteri; order Cypriniformes; family Gobionidae; genus Romanogobio; species Romanogobio albipinnatus. Next base: position 29,650,012 of record CM042263.1, on the reverse strand, counting down.
ATTCATGCATTACATGACTGGTAAGACAGCCTTGCCCTTCTGCTGGCCTCCATAACAGACAAAGAGTTGCTCTGAACCTAAAGCTTTGAGTTCGGTCTATGTAAGCGTGGAGAGAGCAGACGGGACATAACAAAGCTAGGGCTGGGTCTGCCTCCTCCAAAGGCAGTGCTTGCAGGTTCACCACCTGGTCCCAGAAGAGAGTGGTAGGAACCTTGGGCACGTATCCAGGCCGGAATCTCAGGACAACGTGAGAGTTGGCCGGCCCAAATTCTAGGCACGATTCGTTGACCGAAAGTGCATGCAGGTTCCCTACCCTCTTGATAGATGCCAATGCGGTCAGGAGCACTGTCTTCATTACCCTTGGTGACTAACTGGCGGAGGCGCTGCGACCGATGACTGGGTGGAGGCAGCAGCATGTCGTCGGGTCAGGATGTTCTTGATCGCCTCCGTCTGCTTCTGGGCCACCGAGAACTGCTGGGCGAAGCTCTCAATGGTGTCGCCGAAGAGGCTGGCCTGACAGACAGGGGAGTACCTTGTCGGTATCACGCATGTCTACCAGGTTCAGCCACAGGTGGCGTTCCTGGACCACAAGTGTGGACATCACCCGACCGAGGGAGCATGTAGTGACTTTCGTCACCCTGAGAGCGAGATCCGTCGCCACATGTAATTCCTGCAAAAGGCCTGGGTCGGATCTACCCTCGTGCATTTCTTTGAGCGCTTTGGGCTGGTGGACCTGCAGGAGCGCCATGGTATGCAGGGACGATGCGGACGAGAACTTACATGCCCGAGAGGGGAGACACAGAGCACCCCGCCAGTCTGCAGCGGTCTTGGGACACAGTTGCATCACCACAGACTGCTCAACTGGGGGGATTTCCACATATCCCTTAGCCGCACCGCCATCGAGGGTAGTGAGGACTGAGGAGTCAGTCGATCGGTTTCTGGCGCTGTAGGGCAGGGGCACTTTGTGATCTCCTGATGCACTTCCGGGAAGAATGGAACCGGGGCAGGGCGCTGAGAACCAGCACGGGCCGTCCCGAGAAACCAATCATCCAACCGCAAGGGTTTGGAACATGGTGGAAGGTTTCACTCGAGCCCGACACTCATGGCGGCCCGGGAAAGCATTGCTCTGGGTCAGGCTCGGGCAATGCTACCACACCCGAAGGAGGCAATGCAGCCGAGTCTTCATCCCCAGAACCCAGTAGCTTGTCCCTCGATGCAGCAATCGACATCATGTCCTCAGCCGGAGCCCAAAAATAACGGCTGGCCCCCCATGGGAAGGACCAGTGCACTCTTCTGGAAGCTCCACCGTCACAGCGAAAAGGGGAGGGGCCGAGGAGCCATTTGACCTGTCGGGGAAGCCCTCACCATCAGCTATCAGCCAAAGTGGCAGCCCTCTGCTTTGCAGCGGGAGTACCACTAGATTGGTTGCCCAATGGGACTCCATCTGCCCTGAGGTATTGGAGCCTAGACTGTAGCACTGCGATGGTCATGTTCCCGCAGTGGGAACATGAGTCATTCATAAACGCTACCTCAGAGTGCTGAACGGCCAAACACATGAGACAACGATCATGACTGTCAACTGGGGACAGAAATCGACTGCATCCAGAAACACACGGTTTGAATGACATCTTGAAAAAGACGCAGGGTCAAACCGTGTTGCTCTTTTAGAAAAGGAAACTGCTCTTTTAATAGTGCTGAAGCAAGATGGCCGTGGCTCACACAGTTTGATGGTGCAAGCCTGTGTGAGCACTCAGAATGGAAACACCCAGCCAACCAACAGACTCTATCTCTCTCTGAAGCGACCACCCGCTGAAGCGTGCCGTCACATCCGCACTGGAAGCAGCAGTAGACCTTCTCATGAGACTCGCTTGACACTCTTTGTAGAAACAGGAAACACATTTGCTGTTCGGCTCCGAAGTAGAAAGCAATGATTCGGCATTCCACTTCCTTATTTATACCCGCGCCACGGGGCGGAGCATGGAATGTGTGAATCGCAGGCCAATCAAACACTTGAAGTAGATTGGTCTCTGAAATCAGATCCCCAATTCGTCGGTCAGTTCCGACGTACGTTGAACGTGACCGACTGAAAGGGAACTTGATTTAAGAATTTTAAATATTTGGACTGGAAACAAACAACAACAACAAAAAAATAAGAAGAGCATTTTTTGCAGTGTAGTCAAATATTTTGATAATTTAAAATATAATAGGCCTTTGCTGACTACATTTTAAATAAACTACAAAAAAAAATTATTTCCTTTGTCCTGTTGCACCCTCTCAGTCACATACCTGAAGCTCATTCATTATGCAATCTTTTGTTATCGCAGGTGTGATACCCAGCATTATTCATTAACTGTAACACAGACTCAGGTTGAGTAAGATCCATTCGCAGTTTATTAAAGTTAGACAAACTCAGTGCAAACAGACTTGGGTCGAATATCCAGGAATAACAGCAGTATCAGAGACAAGACGTGAATCGTGGTCATAACAGGCAGAGATCAGGGCAGGCAGCAAACAGTCGAGAAAACAAGGTCCAGGCAAACAATAATCAAACGGCAGGCAGAGAACAATCAGAGTCGATGAACAGGCAGGGTTGTACAGGCAGAATCAGATACAAGGAAAAACGCTCAGAAATGTCGCCGGGGCAAAACAAGACTTCGCAATGTGTGTGTGTGCGTGTGTGGCTTAAATAGTCTGTAATGAGAGTCAGGTGCAAGGTGATCAGGCCAGGTATGTGGGATTGTGGGAAATGAAGTCCGGGAACGAGAGTCAGTATTCAGGTGATAGCGACCTCTGATGGCTGACGGTGGGTTCTTCACCAGCGGTTGTGACAGAGCCCCCCCCCTGCGAGCGGCTCCTGACGCGGGCGCACCTCCGACGCCGGGGTCTTCCTCTGGGTCGTGGGGCCGGTTTCTCCGGGTGAGTCCTATGAAAGTCATTGATTAAGTTGGGGTCCAGAATGTCTTCTGAGTTTACCCAGGACCGTTCCTCCGGACCGTACCCCTCCCAATCGACCAGATATTGTATGAGGCGTCCCCGGCGTCTGGAATCTAGCAACTCCCGCACAGAGAACGCCTCCTCGCCTTCCACGATCATCGGTGGGGGACCTGCTTCGCTGGACTCCTGTTCCACCCTCGGACCATCAGCCGGTTTAAGCAGAGATACATGGAAAGTAGGAGAGATGCGGTAAGTGGCTGGTAATTCAAGACGATATGAAACTGGATTAATCTGCCTAATGACCTTGAATGGACCCACATACCTGGGGCTGAGTTTCTTGCAGGGTAGTCGAAGGCGCAGATCGCGTGTGGATAACCAAACCCACTGGCCCGGAACGTAATTGGGGTGTGGACGTCGATGACGATCTGCTTGTACTTTGGCCCGTTTGATGGCTCGCTGGAGGTGTACGTGAGCTTGGTTCCAGATGTCTTCACTGCGTTGCATCCAGTCGTTGACCACAGGGACTTCAGATGGTTCCCCGGACCAAGGAAACAGCGGCGGTTGATATCCTAAGGTGCACTGAAAAGGTGTGAGTTTGGTGGCTGGTTTAAGGATGGAGTTCTGTGCATATTCCGCCCAGGGAAGGAAGCGACTCCAGTCTGTCTGGTTCTGGTGACAGTACATTCTGAGAAACTTGGATATTTCTTGATTAAGTCTTTCTGTCTGTCCGTTAGACTGCGGATGATAACCAGAAGTGAGACTTATGTTTATGTTGAGCAATTTAAAGAAGGCTGACCATACCCTTGAGGTGAATTGTGGTCCCCGATCTGAGACGATGTCCTCCGGGAGTCCATAGTATCGGAATACGTAATGGAAGAGGTGTTCGGCAGTTTCGAAGGCTGTGGGAAGCTTGGGCAGAGGGATGAGACGACATCCTTTAGAAAAACGATCAATGACCGTCAGAATAGTAGTGTTACCTTGAGAGGCTGGGAGGTCTGTGACGAAATCAATGGCGATGTGTGACCATGGGCGATGTGGAATGGGTATCGGTTGCAGTAGACCAGCGGGAAGTTGCTTGGGTGTCTTGGCCATGGCGCAGACCTGAGAGGCGTTCGCAAAGGTGGTGACATCGGCTAGCAATGTATCCCACCAGAATCGGTTCCTCAGTAGTCTGACTGTGGTAGTGATTCCTGGATGGCCGGAGTTTGTGGTGGCGTGCACCCACTGAATTACTCTCTCTCTGAATTCCGGCGGAACAAATGTCCGATCCCTTGGGCATGCTAGGGGAGGTGGATTCTGTTGGTGGGTCTGGGCGATCTCTGCCATGATGTCCCACTGAACTGGAGCCACGATAAGAGTGGGAGAAATAATGGGGTCTTGCTGATTGTTTGTGGGCGTGTTGTCATATTGACGTGACAGAGCATCTGCCTTGGTATTCTTTGAGCCTGGAATATAAGTGATGGAAAAGTCAAATCGGGTGAAAAACAAAGCCCACCTGGCTTGCCTGGGGTTGAGGCGTTTAGCTGATCGAAGATACTCAAGGTTGCGATGATCGGTTAGAACTAGAAATGGATGTCTTGCTCCCTCGAGCCAATGCCTCCACTCCTCAAATGCTGCCTTCATCGCCAGCAGTTCCCGGTTGCCTACATCATAGTTGCGTTCTGTGGGAGACAGTTTTCTTGAGAAGTAAGCACACGGGAATAATTTAGGTGGGTTACCTTGTCTTTGCGAGAGGATGGCCCCGATGCCCGTATTGGATGCATCCACCTCCACCACGAACGGTAGTTGTGGGTCAGGATGGTGCAAGATGGGTGCTGACGTGAATCTCTCCTTTAAATCTTGGAACGCTTGTAGGGCTTCGGCGGACCACTTGAGTTTGCTACTCCCCCCTTTTGTCATGGATGTGAGTGGTGCTGCAACCAGACTAAAGTTCCTTATGAACCGCCGGTAGAAGTTGGAAAACCCCAGGAATCTCTGTAATTCTTTTAAGGTTGTTGGCTGTGGCCACTCAACGACTGCCCTCACCTTCTTCTCATCCATGGCCACGCCCTCAGCGCTAATGACATACCCAAGGAATGCAACGGTGGATTGATGGAATTCGCACTTCTCTGCCTTGGCGTATAACTGGTGGTCGATGAGGCGTTGCAGGACTAGGCGTATGTGTTGAACGTGTTCTTCCATGGAATTTGAATAGATGAGTATATCGTCAATGTAAACTATCAGGCATTGGTTGAGCAGGTCTCGGAAGATGTCATTAACAAATGATTGGAACACTGAAGGACTGTTGGACAGCCCGAAGGGCATGACGAGGTATTCGTAGTGCCCGTTGTTGGTGGAGAAAGCCGTCTTCCATTCGTCACCCTCCCTGATGCGGATGAGGTTGTAGGCTGAGCGAAGATCGAGCTTAGTGAAGATGCGGGCCGTTCGAAGTTGTTCTAGGGCTGCTGGTACCAGGGGAAGAGGATACCTGAATTTGACAGTGATATCGTTGAGACCTCGGTAATCAATGCAGGGACGAAGACCTCCATCTTTCTTCCCCACGAAGAAGAAACCAGCAGCGATGGGTGATGTGGATGATCGGATGAACCCTTTGGCCAGTTCTTCGCGGATGTAGGTTTTCATGGCTAAGTCCTCGGGCTCAGAGAGAGGGAAGATGCGCCCCCTAGGGGGCACTGTGCCTGGCATCAGGTCAATGGCGCAGTCGCTGCTGCGATGAGGAGGTAGCTGGGATGCCTTATCTTTGCTGAATGCCTCCATGAGGTCTGAATACTCTTAGGGAATACCGGGTGACTGATCCAGGGTGTGGTGCATGATGGTGGATCGGACAAGAAGCGGCTTGACGGGTCGGATGCAGTGGGAGAGACATGAGGGACTCCACTGCATAATCTGTTTGTCCTGCCAGGAGAGCTGTGGATTATGGTCTTGTAGCCACGGAAAGCCCAGGATGATCGGATTATGTGGTGAGTGAATGACAAAGAAACGGATGATTTCAGTGTGTAGAATGCCAACTTGGAGACGTAGGTCGGTGGTGGTGTGTCGTACATGACCGGTCCCCAGAGGGCGCCCGTCTAGCGCTGCCACTGCCAAAGGAGAGTTACATTGGATTAGTGGGATGCTGTGTTGTCGTATCAACTCCTCATCAATAAAATTGCCTGCCGCCCCGGAGTCTATTAATGCCTTGGATGTAATAATTTGTGCTTGAAACGTTAACGTAACTGGTAAGTCAAAGCAGTTGTTGTGGGAAGTGGCTGAAATCAATAAACTCACCCTGCGAGATGAAGGTGATGGACGGGTAGGACATTCACCTCTCAGATGACCAGACAGACCACAGTAGAGGCAGAGGTGATTCCTAAACCGGCGTTCTCGTTCCTCCGGAGACAGACGAGCTTGGCCAACTTGCATGGGTTCCTCGTGGTCGTTGATTGGTGCAAACTGAGCGCTGTGTGTGACTCGGGGAGGGGGGGGGGGGGGGTCTCCGTGAGCGAATGAGATTATCAATGCGGATAGTCAGGTCAATGAATTGGTCCAAAGTTTTATCCTCATCCCGGCAGGCTAGTTCCGACTGTAAATCGACGCTCAGACCTTGGCGAAACAGCACCTTCAAAGTATCCTCTACCCATACAGTCTGTGCAGCCAGCGTGCGGAACGTCAGGCAAATTCAGTGGCTGTGTTCCTTCCTTGTCGCAACGCTAGCAGCTGTTCCCCAGCGCTCTTTCCTCCTTCAGAGTGTTCAAAAACAGTGCGTAGTTGTTGAATGAAGCTGGTGTAAGTGATTTGCTCTAACCTTTGACTGTCCCAGACCGCCGTAGCCCATTCCTGAGCCTTCCCAGTGAGCAGTGAGCAGATTAATGAAACCTTGCTTGGATCCGACGTGTAGAGAGCAGGTTGTTGAGCCAGGAAGAGAGAGCATTGCATGAGGAAGCCCTTACATTTGGGCGGAGTGCCATCAAACTTTTCTGGAAACGCCAGTCGGGGATTGCTAATCGTGGGTTGAATGTTGACGGGCAAAGCAACCTGACTCGCAGGAATCTCTGGCATGTTAGATGCTGCTGTGGGCTGCTGGAGACTGTGAACCGCCTTTACCAGTTCCTCCGTCATGGAGGTTAATCGACTGAGCTGGTGCTGGTGGACCTCCAGTTGATTGGCCTGAGCTGACAGTTCATGGGAGATCTGCAGAAAAACCGCTGGATCTGTAGGTGGCGAAGTCTTCTGTAACACAGACTCAGGTTGAGTAAGATCCATTCGCAGTTTATTAAAGTTAGACAAACTCACAGTGCAAACAGGCTTGGGTCGAATATCCAGGAATAACAGCAGTATCAGAGACAAGACGTGAATCGTGGTCATAACAGGCAGAGATCAGGGCAGGCAGCAAACAGTCGAGAAAACAAGGTCCAGGCAAACAATAATCAAACGGGCAGGCAGAGAACAATCAGAGTCAATGAACAGGCAGGGTTGTACACAAGGCAGAATCAGATACAAGGAAAAACGCTCAGAAATGTCGCCGGGGCAAAACAAGACTTCGCAATGTGTGTGTGCGCGTATGTGGCTTAAATAGTCTGTAATGAGAGTCAGGTGCAAGGTGATCAGGCCAGGTATGTGGGATTGTGGGAAATGAAGTCCGGGACCGAGAGTCAGTATTCAGGTGATAGCGACCTCTGATGGCCGACGGTGGGTTCTTCACCAGCGGTTGTGACATTAACATTCACGCCTCCTCGCATACTGCCTTTGTAAAGAAAAATGTCTTACAAAATGTAAATTCATATATTGTTTTATGTGAATGAGTAGGCTCAATGATTCTCACATCAGTTTGAAGCAAAAACTCTAGGCAACAACACATATTAGTCAAAAGTCTTGTGGACAATTAAAAAAAAATGTGTTTGTTTTTTCAAAAACCACGCATAAACATTATTCTCTCAAAAATACAAGCATGTGCATATATGTTACTTAGATATTATGGTAGCCCAGTTTGTGCTGAATACAGTGTAATTACACTTTTGCCATTAATATGTTTATAAGCAACTGAAAAAAGCACATATGTCAGAGCATGTCAAAACTTCTAAAGGGCCCCAAAACAGTTTAGACTTCTAGGAGTTAATGGAGCACATAGCAAATATGGTAGTCAGAGTCTTTGGGCCTGACTGTATAACATACAAAACAGAATCTTCACCTATTACCAGTTAAACAAAGTTTAGTTCCCTTTCAGTCGGTCACGATCGACGTACGTCGGAACTGACCGACGAATTGGGATCTATTTTCAGAGACCAATCTACTTCGAGTGTATAGAAACGAGCCAATAAACATTGGCATGCGGTTCACGCACCGCCCTGCAGCGCGGGTATAAAACACGGAAGTGAACAACGCATACCGCTTTCAACTTCGGAGCCGATTGTTTTGTTGTTCTTTACACAAGACTACACAGACACAAGTTTTCTGCGAGTCGGAGAGGCTGTTCTTCAGGTGTTGGCGTGACAGCGCGATTCAGCGAGTGGCTGCAGAAACAAAAAGAGTTCCAGTGTTGGTTCGTTGAGTTTCCTTTTGAGTGCTCACCCGCGGACTTGCACTATCGGACCGCAGGGAGCCGCGGCAATCTCCCTGAGTGCTTCAGCACTAAAAGAGCAGTTTTTCCACTCCTAAAAGAGCTACACGGTTTGACCCTGCGTCTTTTTCAAGATGTCATTCAAACCGTGTGTTTCTGGATGCCGGCGTTTTCTGTCCCCAGTTGACGGTCATGATCGTTGCCTCACGTGTTTGGGCGTTCAGCACGCTGAGGCAGCGTTCATGAATGACTCATGTTCCCACTGCGGGAACATGACCATCGCAGTGCTTAGATCTAGGCTCCAATACCTCAAAAGGGGTGGGGTCCCATTGAGCATCCCCCGATCTAGTGGTCCTCCCGCTGCAAAGCAGAGGGCTACTACTTTGGCTGATGCCTTTGGTGGAGATCTGAGGGTGATGGTCAGGGCTTCCCCGACGGGCCAAAAGCCCCTTGGGCCCCTCCCACCCTCCGCTGCGCCGGTGGAGTTTTCGGAGGAGCGCGCTGGTCCTTCTCATGGGGGGCCAGCAGTTTCCTTCGGGGCTCCGGCTGAGGATATGATTTTGTTGGCTGCATCGGAGAATGAGCTAATGGGCTCCGGAGATGACGACCCGGCTGTGTTGCCCCCTTCGGGTGTGGTAGCGTTGTCCGAGCTGGATCCAGAGCTTACGGCTATGCTCTTCCGGGCCGCCGCGAGTGTCGGGCTCGAGTGGAACCCTACACCGTGTCCCGAACCCTCGCGGTTGGATGACTGGTATCTCGGGGCGGCCCGTGCTGGTTCTCAGCGCCCCGCCCCAGTGCCATTCTTCCCGGAGGTGCATCAGGAGCTCACAAAGTCATGGTCGGCACCCTACAGTGCCCGCCATCAATCGACTGACTCCTCCATCCTCACTACCCTCGATGATGGTGCGGCTAAGGGCTATGTGGGGATAGCTCTGGACGAGCGCGCCGTGGTGATGCAACTGTGTCCCAGGGCCGTGGTAGACTGGCGGAATGCCCCGCGTCTCCCCTCCCGGGCGTGTAAGTTCTCGTCCGGACTTCTGGGCAAGTCTTACACCGCCTGTGGAGAAGCCGCATCATCGTTGCATGCCATGGAGCTCCTGCAGGTCTACCAGGCCAAAGCGCTCAAGGAGATGCACAGGGGTGGTGCCGACCCAGGGGTAACGCTGGAACTGCGGACAGCGACGGACCTCGCCCTCCGGGCGACGAAAGTCGCTGCCCGCTCCCTGGGTCGGGCGATGTCCACCATGGTGGTCCAGGAACGCCACCTGTGGCTGAACCTGGCTGATATGCGCGAAGCCGACAAAGTGCGGTTCTTCGACACCCCTGTCAGTCAGGCCAGCCTCTTCGGCGACGCCATCGAGAGCTTCGCCCAACAGTTTTCGGTGGCACAGAAACAGACGGAGGCGATTTAGAACATCCTGCCCCGACGGACCGCTGCTGCCTTCACCCCTCCACCGGTTGCAGCACCTCTTGCGTCCGCCTCCACCCCTGCTAAACCCAAGCAGCAGCCTCCACCCGGGAAGCAGGGCGCCGGACGCAAGGGGGCCGCCCAACCCGCTCAGGGTTGAGACGGGCAGCCCAGGGACGGAGGGAGCTGCTCAGAGGGAGATGGTGTCCGCACCCCCCCCCCCCAACAAAATGGAAATTACATCTCTGCCACTGGCTCTTCGGAGCTCAGTGGTACCCACATTCTCATTAAAAGAGCAGTTTCCTGTTTCCCTGGGCCCCAAGAGGGCCAAGATCGTTGTGCGCGACGCCCCCAGGCCTTGCCACTCCAGTCTTCCCCTCTTCTCGCCAGGGGGAAGTGTGGAGCTAGAGGACGCCTCCGGGCCTTCTCTCCCCCACACTTCCTCACCTCGGAATGTTCAGATGTTCGCTTGCACAGTCTCTGGGAGCCTGGCTAGAGCTCCCGGGGCTGTCTCGCTGGCTCATCCGTACCATCAGACTCGGCTACGCGATTCAGTTCGCGCGCTGGCCCCCCAAATACAGGGGCATTCTGTTCACCTTAGTGCGGAACAGCGATGCCCATGTATTGCGGGCGGAGATCGATGTCCTACTGGCGAAGGGCGCGGTCGAGCCGGTTCCTCCAGCCGAAATGAAGTCGGGGTTCTACAGCCCCTACTTCATTGTACCCAAGAAAGGGGGTGGGTTACTTGGATCTGCGCATTTTGAATCGGGCCCTGCACAGACTTCCGTTCAAAATGTTAATGCAGAAACGCATCTTCGAATGCATCCGTCCCCAAGATTGGTTTGCAGCGATTGACCTGAAGGACGCGTACTTTCATGTCTCTATCCTTCCTCGACACAGACCGTTCCTGCGCTTTGCGTTCGAGGGGAAGGCATATCAGTACAAAGTCCTGCCCTTCGGGCTGTCCCTGTCGCCCCGCGTCTTCACGAAAGTCGCGGAGGCAGCCATTGTTCCACTCCGAGAACGAGAACGCGGCGCTCGTATTCTCAACTATCTCGACGACTGGCTTATTCTCGCCCAGTCTCGAGAGCAGTTGTGCGAACACAGGGACCTGGTGCTGGTCTGTGGACGGGGCCCCAGCTGCATTGGCATATCAATTGCCTGGAGTTAATGGCAGTACGTCTTGCGCTAAGTCACTTCAAGAAGCTGCTTCAGCACAAGCACGTACTGGTCCGCACGGACAGCACTGCGGCCGTTGCGTACATCAACCATCAGGGTGGTCTACGCTCCCGTCGCATGCTCCAACTCGCCCGCCACTTCCTCCTGTGGAGTCAGAAGCATCTGAGGTCGCTTCGTGACATTCATATCCCTGGTGCGCTGAACCAGACAGGGCCGCGCAGGTCGACTTGTTTGCCACTCCGGACTCGTCCCATTGCCAGTGGTACTATTCCCTGAACGGGGGTACCCTCGGCACAGATGCACTGTGCAGATGCACAGCTGGCCCCGGGACCTACGCAAGTATGCGTTTCCCCCAGTGAGCCTTCTAGCACAGACTCTGTGCAAGGTCAGGGAGGACGAGGAGCAGGTCTTGCTAGTTGCGCCCTACTGGCCCAACCGGACCTGGTTCGCCGAACTCTCACTCCTCGCGACAGCCCAACCCTGGCCGATTCCCCTGAGGAAGGACCTTCTTTCTCAGGGAGGGGGCACTCTATGGCACCCGCGTCCAGACCTCTGGAAACTCCATGTCTGGTCCCTGGACGGGACGCGGAGGTTCTAGGTGGCCTGCCACAAACTGTGGTAGACACCATCGCTTCAAATAGAGCCCCCTCTACAAGGCGCCTCTATGCTTTGAAGTGGAACCTGTTCGTTGAATGATGTTCTTCTTACCGAGAAGACCCCCGGAAGTGTTCGATTAATGTCGTGCTTTCTTTCCTACAAGATGGGTTGGAGCGAAGGCTGTCTCCCTCCACCCTGAAGGTGTACGTCGCAGCAATTGCGGTGTATCACGATGTAGTTGAAGGTAATTCCTTAGGGAAGCACGACTTAATCATCAGGTTCCTCAGAGGTGCGAGGAGACTAAATCCTCCTCGTTCTATCTCGTTACCCTCTTGGGACTTAGCCCTGGTGCTCAGAGCACTTCAGGGGCCTCCTTTTGAGCCTTTGCAGTCCGTTGAGTTAAAAATCCTGTCTATGAAGACGGTTCTCCTGACTGCATTGGCCTCAATCAAGAGGGTGGGGGACCTGCATGCATTTTCGGTCAACGAATCGTGCCTAGAATTCAGGCCCGGTAACTCTCACGTCATCCTGAGACCCCGGCCCGGATACGTGCCCAAGGTTCCTACCACTCCCTTTCGGGACCAGGTGGTGAACCTGCAAGCGCTGCCCTCGGAGGAGGCAGACCCAGCCCTGGCTTTGTTATGTCCCATCCGCGCTCTTCGCGCTTACGTTGACCGGACACAAAGCTTTAGGACCTCAGAGCAGCTCTTCTGGAGAGCTGCAGGCTGGGCGACACCTAACACGTTCGCTAGATTTTATAGCCTCCGTGTGGAACCGGTTTCTTCCCGTGTACTCGCCTCCAACGGCCGGTAGACGCGAAGTACCCGTTCCTGTGTCGGCTTGCTACGCCACTCCTGCCTATGGCCGGATACGTGCATTTATCTTCTCCAGTTGTGTTCCCCAGAAATGGTGAACCCTGTCGAGCTCCTCCGTCACCCCTGCGGTGTTAGACGTTGCGGTCGTCTGACGCCAGGCCTGCACCCGTATGCTTGTGGAACGTGTGTGTTACGCTGGGTCCATATGTAGCGGTTCCCTCACGGTGACCCCATATGTGTATTCTCCACGGTACCAGCTACCCTACTCGGCTAGCCCCGTGTCTTTCCCTTGACAGAGCCCGCTCTGTCGTCTCTGGGTGTGTTCTTTCCCCCCTGGGACCAGGTTGGATCCACCCCAGAGACTGCCATATGTAGTTACTACCCAGATAGGTTAGTCCGTATGAGTATTCTCCACCTCTCCTCCTCCGGAGGACGTGGCTCCGCAGCGTACCATCTCCCGAGACGGGCACGCTTTCCCAGCGTTATCCAATAGTCACGCTGAGTGGGTCTTGCAGAAAAAGCAGTGTCGGACCTCCCTGCCTTAAGCCCTGCCTGCTGCTCCAAGTGGGAGCACCAGTGTGCTTAAGCAGGGCGCTGGAAGGGCCAGCACCCTAACGTTTTTCTAGGGATCCCAATTCGTCGGTCAGTTCCGACGTACATCGAACATGACCGACTGAAAGGGAACGTCTCGGTTACGTATGTAACCCTCGTTCCCTGAAGGAGGGAACGGAGACGTACATCCCGTCGCCAGGTGCTGTGCTTCAGCTGCAGGCCCGAGTCACATCTTGAACCCAGGATAACCTCCTTCTCTAAAATAAAATTTTTAGAGGATAACTTAACTGAAAACTTCCATCCATTCCATTCATCCACTTGGTCAAAAGGAATTTACATGTACGCATTTGGCAGACGCTTTTATCCAAAGCGACTTACAGTGCCCTTATTACAGGGACAATCCCCCTAGAGCAACATGGAGTAAAGTGTCTTGCTCAAGGACACATTTTGGTGGTGACCACTGGGATCGAACCAGCAACCTTCTGCGTATCAGTTCCATGATTTAACCCACCGAACCACCATCTCACATTCTGCATGAAAGCCTTTTCAGCATTTCGGTGAAGTTCTATTAATTTATTGATATCTAATTTCATAAATAATTCATAAATACTCCATAAATAATTTTATCTGACTCCATAAAGTGTGATACGTTTAGAGTTTATCAGCTGATCTTAAGATTAGTTGCGATTTAATTTAGATCATTGTTTTTTTCTTAATGTAGCGTCTGGATCAATCAGACACACACATATTATTCATTTATATAATGAATAATCCAGGAAACTCACTCTCCCAAATAGGGCCTGTGAAACGTTCCCCAAATGAAGCTAAATCACTGGCAGGACGTAGTGTCTTGTTACAGGACACACACTGAGACTGGGTTTTACGACGGAAAAGAATGTCCTGAGAGCTGTGACTCTCACTTAAAACTCTTGCAGAGGAAGAGGAATAATCCTATATATAGTCTATATATAACCACTTGATAAATGTGTAAACATGCATCTAATTTTCCCATCTCATGATTTTCCCTTTTATGTGGCGTTTGTATTCTTGTAAACTCAATTGGGTTAATGTTTCAGACTTTGCATACTATGGTTAACCAACATTATATGTGCGGCATGTTTGGTCTCTAAAAAAAGCTAATCTTCGTCTCTGATTTGTTAATTTACATTACATGTTGCTAACTGTGTGATGCATTAGTATTATAAGAATCTTAAAGATTCTTTTCTTAAACACCCAATGAAAGTACATATTCAAATGCCCTGCTAGAACACAAAAGGTCGTAAAATTTCCCTCCAAAGGGAAATCTTCTCATTGGCTCTTGCACCTCCAGGGGGGGTGCCATCTTCACGCTTTAAAGTCACTGATCAGCTTTTAGCGGGGGCTTACTCTTTTTCTGAAATGCTGACGTGAAGATGATGCTGAACTAGAAGCCTCTAAGGACCCACCAAGCTTGTGCCAGGCTGCGGCCTTGTCTTTCCATTCACCAAAGATACTCTGACTACCACTGGTTCTTTCTCATCAAGACCACATCAGCAAGGATCAACTGGAGCCTCAACAAATTGCATCAGGACTGTTTAATTCAAATGGGCGAGACATACAAGTATCAAACTTAGTCTCATTATTTGATACATTAAGTATCCTTACCCTTTTAAAGAAGGGCATGTTAGAACTAAACTGATGGTTTGCTCAAGGCTGTTGATCTGCTGAATTTCAGACAATGCTGTAGCTTCTTGCTTTCCTGTATTCTGCTTCAGCTCTCTTTCCCTTGGTAAACTGTATGCATGCATGTGTGTGTATGTTAGAGTAGTTTAAGTGTTTAGACTAGTTAATAAAATCTTATTCATGTTACACGTAAAGTTGTCCGTGTCTCAAGCTCATAACTGGAGTCACTAATCATTTAGATCTTGGTTACTGCTCTTAGTAGTATCGTAAATTAAGAAAGACATTTCCCATGCCCCGGAAATGTACATTTCTTAGAGTTAATAAACAATTGATCCTGAGTGTTCATGGGACAAATAGGTTCATTGATTGTAATATTAATTTACGACAGTAACTATATATTAACTAATCCAAATATTCATAATAAATTATAACCAGTTATTATTTATTATTAAAAGGTCCCATTCTTCGTGATCCCACTGTTTAAACTTTAGTTAGTGTGTAATGTTGCTGTTAGAGCATAAATAATACCTGTAAAATTATAAAGCTCAAAGTTCAATGCCAAGCGAGATATTTTATTTAACAGAAGTTCCCTTTCAAAGCCTACAGCGAACGGCTGGCTTGGACTACATCCTGGTACTTCCTTCATAAATGACGTCGATAGAACAGTAGAACAGACTAACCTCCGCCCACAAAAATACGCACAAAAAGGGGGCGTGGTCTTGTTGCTGTCCCACGTGGAGAAGAGGACGTGTCGCGTGGAGAAAAGGAAGTGTTGCGTTTGAGTGCGTTTGTCGCCATGTCGTCGAGACGCTGTTATTTTCATCCCGGAGTCAAATCACCTTTGTTTGACCTTCACAGGGACACTGTACTTAGAGATCATTGAGCGCATACATCTCCCCGTTAAGAGGCGTGACCTTTCCACGTGCGCTAAGCTGTTGTCGAATCACAACACAGGAACCGTGACACGTTCGCTAAGGTGCGGTCAAATCCCAACACGGGAACCGCTGGTACAATCAGAACTCGTTACGTATTTCTGAAGGAGGGACTTCATAGAACAAGGAACTCATCAACCCGTTTTTAGGACAGTGAAAACAGCGGTATACAGATAAGTAAATTGTGTTAAAAATACTGGGTTTTTTTTACACACGAAACATGAACACATGTTATATTGCACACTGTAAACACAATCAAAGCTTCAAAAAACACGAAGAACGGGACCTTTAATATTTCATATAGAGCTAATTTGCTACATTAGTATCTCTTAATTTTCATTCATCAAGAGACCCGATATTGCACAGAAACCGACGCGTCCGCAGAGCTGGACAGTAACTAAGTACATTTACTTGAGTACTGTACTTAAGTACACTTTTTGAGTATCTGTACTTTCCTTGAGTAGTATTTTTTCTGGAAACTTATGACTTTTACTTCACTACATTTGAAAGCCAAATATCGTACTTTTTACTCCATTACATTTCTATCAAGGCCCTGGAAGTAGAAAGTCGTAGCCGCTTTGAAAGTCAGTGGATGATTTGTTTTCTTCTTTGAAATGTGATTCGGTTTTTTTTTTGCAGACAGCCTATCAGTAATCAGTCCCTCCAGAAAAATGCGGCTTTTTTTTGTGATTGTTGCGGGCCAAAATCCTTGATTATGCGGCATGTTTTCTTAAAAAATGCGATGAAAAATGCGGGAGAATGTGGGAAAATGCGGGATATTTATGCAATTTTATGCGATGAAATTGCGGGAACTTGCAAAAACTGCGGTTTGATGAAAAAGAGAAAAAAAGCACTACATCACAGAAAGTGCTGGGAATATTTAAGTTCTCATCTTGTTTTATTGAAGACCTTAATAAACACATGGCTCAAATTTACAAAACATTGAGTCAAACAAGTTCTGTAGCTTTACAAAAGGAATATGCTACAACTTCTGAAGAAATTAATAAATAACTTCCTGTTTTACAGACATTTGAGTGCTTCCAATGCACAAAGTGCAATCTCTTAAAGGGTTAGTTCATCCAAAAATTTTAATTCTGTCATGAATGACGTCCCCTCATGTTGTTGGACACAAATGAAGATATTTTAGTGTAAATCCAATGGCTCAGAAAGGCCTCCATTGGCACAATGTACACTCTCAAGACCCATAAAAGGTACTAAAGATGTCGTTACAAAATCCATCTCACTACAGTGCAGGTTCTACAATAACTTTATGAAGCAACGATAATAGTTATTGTGTGCAAAAAAAAAACTAAATAACGACTTATATAGTGATGACCGATTTCAAAACACAGCATCATGATGCTATGAATCAGTGAGTCGATTCTTGATTCGGATCGCGGGTCAAACTCCTGAAATACGTGACTTTGGCGATCCGAACCGCTGAATCCACTCATTGATTCATAACGCTTCAAACCGCTGAATCCACTCATTGATTCATAACGCTTCAAACCGCTGAATCGACTCATTGATTTAAACGCTTCAAACTGCTGAATCGACTCATTGATTCATAACGCTTCGAAGCTTCATGATGCTGTGTTTTGAAATCGGTCAGCACACGGGAAACTGCTTTGCGCGTCTTTTGCTGTTATTTTTGTTGGCAAATGGGAGTTTGCGCTTCATCATGGTTTCACCGATATCCATGTTTCACCACGGAGTTTGCAGCTTTTCGATGACTTTCACGTCAGGTAATTACGTCACTTCAAAGCGTTCCCATGGCAATATGGGGAAATGGCTGCTCTTGTGTGAAGTAAACAAACATTTTTCAACTTTCTGCTAATATATATATGACTTTTTTTGCAATGAAAATGCGGGGATTATGAAATCATGCTAGCCCCGCATATTTTGCACGTGGAAATAGGCAATTTATGCGGCGAAAGTGCGGCATATTTGAAAAAATGCGGCCCCCGCATGAATATGCGGACTTTGGCTGATTATGCGTTAAATCACGCGATCGCATAATCGCGTTTTTCTGGAGGGACTGAGTAATCACTCTTGTAGGATCACATGAAGTTCAATGATTTCCAAGTATTTTTTGAACACCAATCAATTGATGGCAAAATAGAAGGCGTCAATTCCCAGACTCAGTGTGCGACATCACGAAAGTGCACACAGAAAGCTGCCTCTCAGACGCCAGACCACGAGTACTGAATTTTAGTCTATTGAAAACTAAAATCTTATTATAGTCAATTAAAACTAGACTAAAACTTAAACAAATCAGATGCCTAAAATGTTATAGTCAAAAGACTGACTAAAACTAAATCCAAATTTGCTGTCAAAATTAACACTGGTATGAAGGTCGAATAATTTTAATAGATTTACCCGCCAAGTTGCCATTGCCTTGTGAATACAGCACTAACACATAGGTAACGTTCGACAATGATGTTAGTTAGCATGGAAAGCGTAGTTGGGCTAATAATGTTAACTGAAGTCCTTTCAGAAATATGTTTTTTACATAATCCTGTCAAATAAACACAATGTAGAAACTAGGGATGAGCGAGTACAGCATTATCTGTATCTGTATCTGTTAACCATATGAATTATTTGTATCTGTATCTGTACTCGGACTGGGCGGGGCCTAACCCGGAAGTGGGTGGGATTTAACCCAGAAGTGGTCGGGTTGTCTTGAAATGGGCGGGGCTTTAACCAGTATGTTATTTTTAATCATGCAATTGATATGGGTTGATCAGAAATTGTTATATTTATTGCTGATTAGAAAACTATTTAAATGACAGCATCAGCATTGAGCTTCAGATCAATGGTTTTGATCACGATAACAAACAAACTATATACAGAACAAGTTTTGCAACAATGAATACAGCACAGTGTGTGTGTTTTTGTGTGTAGCTTAATTTGTAATATTATTTATACCAAAACTACCTTTATTTTTTTAATAAAACACAGCAAGAAAGTGTCAGACACTGGTTAGAAAAAAACTGGTTAGAGCCAGCAGACGTTTAAAAAAAAAAGAAAAAACACTCAGATGACCAGCAGGGAGAGGGAGAGATAGAGTGTGTGTGTGTGTGTGTGTGTGTGTGTGTGTGTGTGTGTGTGTGTGTGTGTGTGTGTGTGTGACTTGAAACAATTAGGGTTGAAAGAGTTAAGAGTGAATAACTAATTGAACTATGATGAACTAAACAAAAATGTTAAAAACTTAAAACAACCATTATTTATAAAAGTCATATGTTTAATTATTTTACCGTTATTTAAATCTTCACCTATATGGACTGGGTGTATTCTTCTGCTGTGAGGGGAGTGTAAGGGGCGGAGTCTGACGGGTTTTAGGCACAGTCTCTCAGAGCTTATTGATGATTAGTCATCAGGGGAGAGAGGTTTGCTTGCTTCAGTATGCTTCTTAGTGCGTGAGAAACAACTATTTTTGCCTAAACTAAATAAAAATTTAACAGTAATTATAATGTGAAAAGCTTAATATTATTAATGTTTGCTTTTATTTGTTTATTTATTTTTAACCGCTGTTCTGCATTGAGGGCGAGTGTTAGGGGCGGGGACTGGGAGGTGGCTTCGCGCAAGCCCTCAGCCTTCAGCACTCATTCTTGTTTCGTCATTGAGAAGAGAAATGCATCACAGTAAGATAAATATTTTGGCTAAAAACTAAAGAACTTTAACAGTAAGATGTAATGTGAAACATTATACGTTTGATTTTTAACCACCTTTCTTTGATATGTTTAATGCATATACTTGTTTGAAAACAGTGTTTTCTCTATCTTTTACAAACCGTACATCAAAGATATTCTCTAACTTGTCTTTATATTTCTGAAATACATTTTAAATGACTGAACATTTACTTTTTTACAAAGTATTATATGAAAGAAAAAGAAAAACTTGTTTTTGCATGTTTCTGATAACGTCTTGAAACCATAGACTGTAAAAAAATATGGACGTAGTGTCCGTGACGTCACCCATAGGATTCTGATGAACCGTTCTGAAGCTCAAAGTATGGACGAGATGGCCGTTGCCATCTTGGCAGCGCGTCATCGCGCGTCACTCCCGGATAACAGAAAATGGGCAAAAAGTTCAGCCTAAGCTGAAAATTGATCTTTGGTCTCGCCACACAATCACAAAACAATTAATAGTACATAACATCCAATAAATACATCTAACAATACACTTCATCCACAATGACAAAATTAAAATATTCATATTTCCTACCTCTTATTCAAAAGACTTATTGCGTGTCACGATGACTAACAGACAGCAGATAAATGGCTCTCCACCTGTCACTCGAAGTGGCCACGCCCTTAATTAAGCAGAACTTTAATGCTTTAAATAATGTAAACGAATGAGTTATAAAAAAAATCACCTCCCTCATAGTTGTCATGAAGGGCAAGATTAGCCCTATAGACCAAAACCACAATTTGTACCAGGCTGTAAATATGTTTTAATCCGGTGTAAGGTTGGCCATTTTAACAAGGGGCTCAATGAGATTCTGCTCCCTTCTGGAGCCTGTCCCTTGCGGCCAGTCGATGAATTGCAGTTTAAGTCACTTCCGTATTGGCTTCAAGAGAAACTGCGGGAGGTTGCCGCTTGCTTGAAGCAAACTCCCCTTGATCACGAATGAATGCCAAGCAGGAGGGGTGGGAGGGAGGGGGGAGGTTGGTGTTGAATGTTAATTAGGGGTAAGAAATCAATCAAATTTGACACATAGTTGCCTAATATCTCTCTCTAACCTATACTTGTCCTCTGTGTTTCACAGAGTGTGTGCACAAAAAGCTGCCTTCGCGGCTCAATACGCTTTTACCTCTTTTTTAGTATCGAATATGTCTGGCAGGAGACTGTATATTTCAACAGTCAAGTTACATGATTTGATTGATTTGGATGTTATGTAGGAAGAGCGACAGCACACCGCTTTAAAGGAAATGAACAGAATGCAGCAATATGTTTTCATAATCATTGAAAGCCAAATTCAAAAACGACAGCAAAATTCTATTAATCACAGCCCTAGTCATCTAAATCTTTGAGAGCAAGGGGGCCCTACTTAACTTGCGTAATTTGCGTGTGGAGAGGACCAGCACTGCCCCCAGTAATAAAGTGCTTTTCCCCTGTCTGCTCTTTGTGTCATCAGTGAAAGATCAGACTTGGATGATATCAGCTCTGTGTCTGTGAAGAGTGACCATTCAAAAGGTGTGGGACAGGACTTCAGTGAAGAAACACCATCAGCCACCAAAAGGTATTTCATGTGTTTATAACATTATAGTGTTGCATTAGTTAAAGGGAGACTTCACCGTATTTAAATTGGGGAATTTATGTAGTAGAAAAGTGAAATTATTTTAGAAGTTGGTGCCTTCTAGACTGAGAAAAGCCAGAAAAGATATTTTTGGCTCATGTGGATGAAAAACAACAACTCCCAGAATGCACTTGCTTCGCTGCCCTACAATGCCACTCCCAAGCCACGCCTACCTGTTACATCACTTGCCCACCGCGGCACTGTCCCCACTGTCGTTTTCATTTTTATAGTAATACAATAATTTAGTTCAGTTCAAGAACAGACACTATAATTAAAAACTGAACGTGTCTGACTAATACAGCATGAGCCGAATGAGAGTTGCAGCACAAACGCAGCTGAAGTCAGATTTCATTCATCATGAGAGCAAACATCTGACAGACGTTGAACACGGGAGATTTGGTTTCAAAGCAAAATGCGCCTATTTAAGTGAGTTTGACATTGTACTGTTTTGTTGTAGTGTTTTTCATTAAGAATAATAGGCTAATGAACCCACAATTCAAGCAACCCACCCCGAATTGGTGCTAATTCTAAACAGAAACTAAAATGAGCACGGCCACCCGGCATTCATTCATGGCCTCACAGTCATTCACGATGAGTGTCCAGTCTGGCGCATTTTCCATTTATGCCTATGGAAGCTTAACTTTCATAGGAATTTATTGAAAACACTCGCTTTTCTCCGCACCGCTCCGTTATGAATGCCTGAGTGGGCATTGTGGTGGCTGGCAACTTTTTTTAAAAACGCTACATTTTATTTTATTGTTTTTAATAGGGTGGACAGTTGAATAGGTACCCAACCCCCTTAATACTTAATAAATATATGTGCTTCTTAGTGTTCCCTGCAACGGTGTATTCTCTGTCTAGAGCGCAAAACTGCACAAGCTTATATGGAAGAAGCGCGTGCCTGAGCTTGCATTTTGGGTTAAGCTGCGTTGGGTTGACATTGTGGAAAATAGAATAATAGAATCAAAATGTATTCATCAAATTAATCAAATGTATTTTTACCTGTTAGGTCGGTCGAAAGTTTAAGTAAGATAAGTAAGCTGAACTGAACCACTGTAACAGGGATGGAAATTAGCACCCGCCACCAGCCAAATGCGGGTGATTTTGTGTTGTGGCGGGTAGATTCGCTTCACCTACCGGCCACCGTGGCGGGTAAATAAAAATAGCATAGCCGACTGTTTCAGCTGGACGGCGGACACTTTTAGAGGAGTCACACCTTCAAAAAGAAATGTGCCGTTACAAATCAAATTCACAATATGCAGTAGAGAAGTTAATTTGCGCGTGGTTACGTTAAGACGGCTTTATTGCCATAGCAGCGGAGTCTCGAGAACATGCGCTGGAAACGTGCGCGGTTTTTTAAAGACATATCGAGCTTGCGTCGCATCCACCGTTTGAACGCAAGAGGATCTCCAGATATAGAGCTGAATAGAAAAAAATGTATCAATGGGTCTGTCCAGTAACTCGTGATGAACCTCAGGCGAACTGCACACTTTATGAGAAGCATTTCAGTGTCTCAGACTGACTGACTTAAAGCAGCAGCAGTGACAGAGAGAGAGACCGGATAGCTGGACCGAATGGCTTCAGCCAAGTGCAAGCAAAACTCACGTAGGCAGGCTATCTGACGTTTCACATGGGGTTTATTATCAGCGCCATTCCCATGCACTAATGGGGTAACGTTAGTTTGCAACACTTCACTCACAACAGCGTTATTGAATAGAAAAATAAACGATAAAGAGCAACAGAAATATATAAAGCATACATGCAGCTCACAGCTCGTGCTCCATCTAAGGACTGCCCACTCAGCGAGTGAGTAAAATAAGTGCCTTCCCCCTTAAAGGAGCAGCACCGAATTGTACTTGTTACAAGGTATAGGTCTATAGTTTTTTTAAATGGATAATATATTTATATAATATTCCATACATTATCAGAGCTTGGCAGACAGAATTATTATATATTTTTAGACAGGTTAATTAATAGATTATAGCCTAATTAATGTTATTATTAATGTATAATTTTAATCATACATAATAAATAATCCTGCCATATAAAGTTTGCCCTTTATTAAAATAATATTTAGATAAAAATTGGACAAATAATTACATAATAACAGTCAAAATTTAAGTAAATTAATACAAAATTTAACAATTTTGAATTTCAGAATTGTCAAAAAAGTGATTAGTGGTTCAGAATGACTGCTTAAAGGGACAGTTCACCCAAAAATGAAAATTCTGTCATCATTTACTCACCCTCAAGTTGTTCCAAACATGTACACATTTCTTTATGTTGAACACATTGGAAGATTCATTCCTACTATGGAAGTCATTGGTGCCCCCAAAGCAGCCTGGGTACAAACTTTCAGCAAAATATCTTCTTTTGTGTTCAGCAGAACAAAGAAACTCATACAGGTTTGGAACATCATGAGGGAGAGTAAATGATGACACAATGTTTTAGTTTTGGGTGAACTATCCCTTTAAAGTGCACCAAATAGGCTTTAGAAATAAATTAAATAATCAAATGTAAAATAATATAAAAATGTTACATTGTCGTGAATGGGTGTCCCTTATTTTGCCACACTGAAGGTGGCAACCCTAGTATGTCGTCAACACGCTTCAGAAGATGCCAAAACTAATAGTTTCATTGTTGGGACTAAAAACCTAAAACTGGAAGCCATAAAAGACCACAAATCATCCAAATGCCACATCCATTAATCTGCCCTACTCATTTAATGAAATGTATATCAGTTCATGGTTTGTGTGTGTATAAGAGAGAAAGAGAAAATGCCAGTATTTCATTGAGACTTGAGATTAAATAAACTGCTGAAGTATTGTAGAGCTTGTAGTATTAATTTTCACATGCAGTTACACATTGTCGGTTAAAAACAAGAAATGGCTGGTAAAAACATTGAGTGGCTGGTAGATTTTGAAATCCACCAGCCACAGTGGCCGGTGGACAAAAAATTAAATTTCCATCCCTGCACTGTAGTCACATGGACTATTTTAATTATGTCTTTACTGCCTTTCTGGACCTTGAAAGTATTAATTACATTGCTGTCTATGGAGGGGATCAGAGAGCTCTTGGATTTCATCAAAAATATTGTCATTTGTGTTCAGAAGATCAGACTTGGATGATATCAGCTCTGTGTCTGTGAAGAGTGACAATTCAAAAGGTGGCGTACCGAACTTCAGTGAAGAAACACCATCAGCTACCAAAAGGTATTTCATGTGTTTTTCCAACATTAGTAGTTAGTCAAAGGTAGGTAACTATGGGCTAAAACTTGTTCCCAATGGGCTAGTTGCATATGGCCGTCATGTTGGATTTCTGATCAGTTGGATTTCTTAAGTGTTGATAAAATAAGAGTACATGAAGCTAAAATAAACAGTTTAAAAAAAAAAGCAGATGCTATGTTCTTTCTTTTGATTACATTGCATGTTCAGATATTCATACTACAAAATATTCCGGGGGCCATGCATTTTTTGTGAAAATGATCAAAAACGCTAGCAGTGGCTGGAATCTTTTTTTTTTAAATGCTGGTGTGGAAAGAGTTAATTGAGGATCAAATAAATAAGCACAACAAATATTAATATTACAATTAACATTTTAATAGTCCTTTAAAAACAGCTTGCGCAAAACACTGTCCATTTTAGGACACCTTGGTTGAGTAAAGAGCCTACAAGACTTAAGGGGTTAGTTTACCCATAAATGAAAATTCTGTCATTAATTACTCATCCGCGTGTCGTTACAAAATATATATTTCCTATGTCCTGTTTCTTAGCTCCCTCTCACATAGCCTACACCTGACTCAAAGGTGGCTCATAATGCATTCTTTTGTCTCTCAGGTGTAAATCACAGCATTATTCATGATTGTCACACTCCTTCGCATACAGCCATTGTAAAGAAAAAGTGTCTTACAAAATTTAAATCAATGTATTGTTTAATGTGAATGAGCAGGCACAATGAGTTTGAAGCAAACAACTCTAGGTAACAACACCCATTAGTCAAAAGTCTTGTGGACACATCTACTGGTTTGTGGCCTTAATTCAGTGACTTTTTAGTTAAAAAACACGCATGAACGTTATTCTCTCAAAAATACAAGCATGTACAAACTAACTGTCAAATTGCCTTTTTGCAAAAAACTCATCTCTCGGATGCAGAACATGAAAAATTAAAGAGATCTTGGGCAGATAAAGTGTACTTTTCCTCTCACCCGTCAGGGAGAAAGAAAGGAGTGTCTATCCTAATACATAGGCAGGTACATTTTTGCTTAGCAACGACTCAACAGGACACACAGGGAAGATTCGTTTTAGTAAACAGCTCCATAGATTATATTAATGTTTCACTTATGAACGTATATGCACCAAATGATGACAGGCCTGCTTTTATTAAAAAAAGTTTTCAATATAATGACACAGTATAGTGCTGGAATATTATTAATGGGAGGAGATTTCAATTGTATTATGTCACAACATTTGGACAGACAACCCAGTTCTACTTCACTCTCCCGAATGAGTAACATGCTAAAACATCAGTATTCTGAATTTGGTCTTGTAGATGTATGGATGTATGGAGATTTTACATTTTATTCGTATAGACATGCGTCTTATTCTAGGATAGATTTTTTTTTTACTCCCAAAGAAGAGCTTTATAGAATAGAAGATATGAAGATATTTCCAATGACAATTTTGGACCATTCACCCATGGAACTCATATGGAGCATAGGACACAGACTTCCAAACAATTGAGATCTCTTGTCATAACAGAACTTAAATTATATCTAAGTATAAATGACTTTAACGAGGTATCACCACGCATAGTATGGGATTGTGCAAAAGTATATGTCAGAGGTCGGATCATCTCATATGCAAGCACCGAGAGAGAGAGAGAGAGAGAGAGAGAGAGAGAGAGAGAGAGAGAGAGAGAGAGAGAGAGAGAGAGAGAGAGAGAGAGAGAGAGAGAGAGAGAGAGAGAGAGAGAGAGAGAGAGAGGCTAAACAATGAGAATTAGAACAGGGTATTAAAAATCTTGAATTTTTTGAATTTTAACAAACCTTTATTACCAATAACCTAAACTAATACATTCAGTTCCTACCTACCAGAGTACAAAAATACACACATTCAATATATAAAATACCCAAATAAATACCAATAAAAATCATTCCAAAACATGTGCAAACTGTAAACTCTCATCAATAATTTCACACAGAGCCCCCTTGTAACACCAAATCAAATCAAAAGACAGAAGATCTCCCATAGCCTTATAATACCGAAAGTTAATTAAAACTCTAGATTTTACTAGGTTAATAAACACCAGTTGCAAATGAACACTTGAATTGCGTTCAATTATTATTTTTCTAGTGTCATATATCGCCTTCTTCGCTTGACCCAGTAAAAAACTCAGTAATTGACAACAAAATCGACGTCTCCGGATGTATTTAAATCCACAAATAAATATTTCCAGGGAAAAAATCTCATCAAAACGACCAAATAACCTCTTTAAAACCTGAAACAATGGAAAAAAAAGTCTGTTACAATACATAAAAGCATGAAATATGTTCTCCTTCTGAAAGCAAAAGGGACATTCATCGTTAACATCATGGTTTATGACTGAAACAAGTGCATTCACAGCAATCGCTCCATGGAGGATCCTCCATTGTAAGTCACCCACTTTTTTTTGCAACGGTGACTTATATAATGCTCGCCATTCTGGCTTGACGTCCTCCCCTAAATGGAGGGCAGAACGCCAAGGAGTGTCAACTCTTTTATGTAAAGCCATCTTATTCAGTGTTTTAACACAGTTTTTGTACAACATCTTTCCAGACACAGGATTAGGACCCATTAATGCCACCAAATTGGGCTGTAAAAAAACACCTTCACACTCTTTAAAATCAGTCAATAAAAACAAATCAGGAAAAGGGTCATTACAATCTGGAGTAATTAACCCTTGAGTGTAATCTTCCAGCAATTTGACTTCTTCCGACGTAAGTGCTGACTTCCATTTTTGAAGTAGTTTGGCTGTTATGCGTTTCGAATTTAACCCCAAATGTCTGGCGACCGCATCAACATTCTCAAAGTCCAGTCCAGCCAGTTTAAATAATTGTCCAAGCGTTAATACTCCAGCATTCAGAAGAAGATCACAAATAGCAGGGAGTGTTTTTTCCTTCGATAGGTCCAAACGCGATCCATAAACCAGAGGTTCTTGTAGCAACCAATGCAGAGAGGTCATAGAGCTGGGTCTCTGCACCTTGAACAATGACCAAACTTTAAATAAGTTCTGATAAAAAGTGGGCAGCTTAGACAAGTCCATCTTTTGCGGATTCAACCAAAACAAAGATCTCTCAAAGTCTAGACCTCTGAAATCTCGCAAAATAATACAAGCAGCATATTTCCAGCTTGAATCCACTGGTCCAGTCAACAGCCTTTGAGCAAACTGAAGCCTAAAGGCTGCTATTCTGCTCTGTATATGCATTAAGCCATGCCCTCCTTCTTCTTTGGGTAAATACAGAACAGCTTTCAACACCCAATGCACCCAAAAAAAGTCAACTAAAATAGATTGTAACCTTGGCAGTAAATCTCGTGGAGGATCCACACAATTAAGTCGATGCCATAAAGCAGATGAAACTAAATTGTTTATGATCAATACTCGACCTTTATACGACATTTTAGGGAGCAAAAACTTCCATTTATTAAGGTAACCTTTAAACTTCTCCACAATCCCTTCAAAATTCTTTTTCATAAACATTTCATCCCCTAAAAACACTCCCAAATAGTGTATGCCTTCCTTGGTCCAGGATAAACCTTCTGGAAGTTTTGGTTCCATATTGGCCCAGCTTCCAACCAATATTGCTTCACTCTTGGACCAGTTTACTTTTGTGGCAGATATTTTTTTGAAATGTTCCAGGATCTCCAACAGGATATTTACATCTCTCTGTCCATTAATTAAAATAACAACGTCGTCAGCATATGCTGATAACTTAAAAACATTCGTACAACATGGGACATGTAATCCAGACACTTGTGCTCTTAATTTATGTAAGAGGGGCTCTATAGCCAAAGTATACAGCATTCCAGACAAAGCACAGCCTTGTCTGATACCTCTAAAAACTTTAAAAGGGGCACACAAATTTCCATTAATTTTTAAAATACTTTCAACATCATTGTACAACACTTTTATCAAGGAAATAAAATCATTGCAAAAACCAAAAGCTGTTAAAACATTCCATAAATACATGTGTTCCACTCTGTCGAAAGCTTTTTCTTGGTCGATGGACATAAGGCCAAAGTCCAGTTTTAAGTTTTTACCTATATCTAAAATATCCCTAATAAAGGAAATATTATGAAAAATTTGTCTCCCTGGAACACAATACGTCTGATCGGGATGAATAATTTGACTTATAACTTCACTCAATCTACTAGCCAAAACTTTAGAGAGTAATTTGTAATCCGTACACAACAAGCTCACAGGTCTCCAATTTTTTATCTCATTTAGATCACCTTTCTTTGGCAATAATGTGAGAATGCTTCTTCTACAACTTAGAGGTAGTTGCCCATCGACCAAACTTTCATTTATTACCTGCAATAAATCAGGGCTCACTTCTGCCCAAAACGTCTTATAGAATTCAACTGGTAGCCCGTCTATTCCAGGTGCTTTACTACCTTCCATACTTTGAAGTGCCTTTTCTAATTCCTCTAAAGTGACAGCTGTACTAAGTTCAACATTTACTTCTTCAGGTACTTGAGGCAGATTTTCAAAAAAACTCTCATCCTGCATATCATCATGTATTAATTCACTCTCATATAATTTTCCATAAAAACTAACTGCCCTGTTTCTAATTTCAGAAGGATCTGACAACACATTTCCAGTCTCAGAACGTAAAGTGTGTATAAGTCTTTTTTGCCCATTCTTCTTCTCTAAATTAAAGAAGAATTTAGAAGTTGCATCAATCAACTCTATGTTCTGAAATCTTGACCTGACGAGAGCTCCTTGTGCAGTTACATCTAACAAGTCATTTAAAAAATTCTTTTTCTCTTTAAAACTCTTGAAAGCGGTCAAGTCTCCAGCGACATCAGCACGTTCTTGCAATTCTTTTAATTCTTTTTCTAACATTTCAATTGCACCTTTTCTTTCTCGTGTAGCATTAAAGGTATAATGTTGGCACAGCTGTCTAACTTGTGCTTTTGCAAAGTCCCACCACTGCTGTACAGACTGAAAGGAAGATTTTTTAGATCTAAAATCAATCCAAAACTTCTTTAAAAAATACCTTTAAAAGAAAGATCACATAACAGATTGTTATTCAAGTGCCAATAAGCACTCTTCGGCTTAATTGAACCCACGGTCACATTACATTTTACTAGACTATGGTCAGAAAAACCAACTGGGATAATAGAACATCCCCTAAAAAAATTAAGTTGATGTTTGTATCCATAAAACCTATCTAACCTCGCTAGAGATACCAACTTATCTTGAACATGCGTCCAATACTGCCTTTGCGTAAAATGAAAATTCTTCCACACATCAGCAATCTCATTAGAATTAATCACTTCAATGAGTCTCTTTCGTGATGGCATGTGGGGCTCAACATGATTTCTATCTGTTAAGTGTTCCGTACAATTAAAATCCCCCCCTAAAATTAAAACATCCTCTGTGTTACAATTTACTAATACATGATTTAAAGTATCTAAAAAACACATTCTTTCAATTGCTCTGGTAGGAACATACACAGAAATAAATACAAAAGAACTATTCTCAAACTGGGCTCTGACTTTTAACAGTCTGCCCTTTAAAATCTCATCCACTTGATATGAACAAGGAATGAAACTCTTGGAAAATAAAATAGCAACACCTCCACTGGTGGAACTCAAATGACTTAAAATAGACAATCCATCAAATTCTCTTGCCCAATCACACGCATTTATCTCATCACTATGAGTCTCTTGAGCAAATAAAACATGCATTTTTTTCTGTCTAATTGTTTCAAAAAGGTGAAACCGCTTTTTCCCTTCTCTTGCCCCATTCATATTCAAAGAAGCAATACATATTTCTCCCATAAATGAGGAAAGAAAAAAGCAAATTAGACTCAACAAACACAAACCCAAACACATGTGCTTTTCATTTTTCATTGCAACTATTGGACTCTGGTTGGGCATTAAGCTTGGCAAGTATTTTCTTTAGACGATATATTTCCTGATTGCTAAAACACCCTTCACTCCTATATACTCTTGCTTTATCAATAAACTGCATCACATCAGGAAAATGCTCTTCAATACGAACTTTTCTCGCATTCTTAGTTGCCTTCAAAAAGGATTTAATGTCATCTGAACTATAGTTCCTATTCGAAAAACCACTTAGTGGCAAACTGCACGCCACACTGCATTCCGAAAAATCACTTTCACTTTCTGTGTCCGTTTGACTTAAATCACAACCCGCACCTTTCTTTGCTTGCTGATCTGAAGGACGTTGTTCTAGCCTTCGCTTCAGTGGCGTTTTAAAAGCACAATCGTCTAACTCAGTCTCCATCACACTTTCAAGCTCAACAGAAGGTTTGTCTACAGTGTCAACAACACGGTCTCTATTCTCCACTTCATTATCTTCACCCACAGTAACAGTCATACCTCCATCTTCCACAGAGCGATCTGCCCGCTCTACATCCACTGTCACTGTGATAGCCGGCGCCGGCTCCGCTGTCGGCACTGAACTCGGTCCAGGCACCTCATCAACCGCAACTATCCCAGCAACATTCCGATTTATATCTACAATATTTCCATCCTCTAAAGCCTGTGGTCTCTCATTTGACTTGTCCTGTCTACCTGGACACGTACGGATCATATGCCCCATTTCGCCACAGTTAAAGCACTTCATGTTGTTTGTAGTGGCGAAAATTACATAATTAAACTCCTCATGCCGAAAATTTAAGGACAAATCCAGTTCATCAATGTTATCTTGCAGGATCATGTAAACATAACGCCTAAAAGACACTACATGTTTCAATAGAGGAGACTTAGTACCAATCGGAATCATCTTTATAGGTGAAACTGTTTTACCATAACGGGCAAGCAATCCAATCAACACTTCATTTGGGATGAATGGTGGCACATTTGATAACGTCACCTTTTTAGAAGGTGTAGACAATGGAAGCACTTGTGTAAAGATGTTGTTAATCACTATGCCGCTTTGTACTAACTGATTTGCTAAATCCACTGTTTTCACAAATACAACAACAGCGCTGTTCATGCGGGACGCTGATACAATATTCTCGTGTCCGACAGCTTCTCCCACCGCTAAACTGCATCCCTCCACACCAGCGACTGAATCTATTTTTACACCATGACGCCTTGTCAGAGAATTGAAACTCCCGCTGCCTGGGGTGGCCATGCTCCCAACACGGGAGCCGACACCCCGTCTGACACAACACTCACTTCCCTACTCCACAACTGAATTCTACAAAATAATAAAAAATACAAAACAATAAACAACTAACAAAAACTAAGCAAAAAGAAAAAAAGATAGAGAAGTATAGACCACTCGTACCTCACACAGCAGCCAAATGCTCGCTCACAATCACTCCACCCACTCACCCGCATATGCGCACAGAGAGAGAGAGAGAGAGAGAGAGAGAGAGAGAGAGAGAGAGATCATGAACAATATAACCACTACTATCAATACATCTGTACTCTTATTATTTTAAAACCTTCTTTAAAATGTTTTTTATTTTTATTTTTTTTTTTATTCAAAACAAACTGATCCTCATATAACATGCATAACACTTCATCAACACACCATATATCACAAAAACCAATTAAATTATTCGTCAACCTATAATATGCAAATTCAATCTTAAGCCTCCCCGCTACAAGCCGCTTGCACATCTCTTCAGGGTCTATAGTTGCCAATTGCAAACCTTTATTCTTCCGGGTTTTCCACACTGCCAATTTAGCAGTTCCAATTAGACAATTTAATAAACATTTTTTTCTCCTTTTTGAAAATGTATATTTGATTCCTCCAATAAACACCCTATCCGAAAACTCCTCATCAAATTTCCTAAACCAGCTGTCAAGCAAATTAAAAATGCCTTTTAATCTCTCACACTTTAAAAACAAATGCTCCAAATCCTCTTTTTCCCCACAAAATCGACAATCCCCCTTTACAGCTGTATTCAGGTGTGCCACATGTCCGTCTGTTGCTATCGCCCCATAAATAATCCTCCACTGCAGATCGCCCGAGCGCTTCTCCACAGGGGGCTTATATAGGGCTTATATAGGGCTCTCCCCCTGTCTCTTATCAGGAAGTCTGGCCTCAACAAATCTGGCCACTTTGAAGCTTTTTGTTTTCTCAAAGAGTCTTGATGGATTGCTTTTACTGTAATGTTGTACATCTCTTTCTTTGATGTGCTTTTGAAGGAATAAAACTGAGGATTTTTAAGAGATAAAATGGAATCCACCACTTCTTCTTCATCCTCCTTTAATGCTGGAGAAATTACCAGGTCTGGAAATTGCACATTATTCCCAATGTCCTGGATATTCTCATGTCTCTGTGCAATAAATGTTCTGTATCCACTTGGTAATGCGTTGTAAATTCCTTCTTTAAGTTTTGACACCAGCCGTGAAGATCTCAAGTAGAGCCCTGCGCGGGACTGTTTTTTTCATCCCGCTCCCGCCCCCGCCGAGTTTCTGACCATTACCGCCCGCTCCCGCAACGTATGTGTTACACTCCCGCCCACTCCCGCAATATGTATGTCCACTCCCGCCCGCACCCGCAAAACTCTCAGAATTTATTCCCGCACAATAATAGAGATGCATTGATGTCGTGTCTTCTCCCGTCTCGCAGGAAAAAACACGTATTTGTATTGCTATTATTAAAGAGATTCATGGGGTTGTTTGTTTCGTTTCCCTGGCCTGCATGTATTCTGACGCACTGGTCAGGAAGATGAATAGTAGCCTGGCTTGGCTATCGGGGACATCTAAAACGCTATAGGCTTTTTAGGCTTGATTGGTTCTGGTGTAAATGTGCAGAAGCATGTCTGAAAGCAGCCTATGAGAACACAAAGACAAAACACTACAAAAAAATAAATCTATTTGTTTTTTGTTTTTAAAAAAGACAAAACACACAATACATTAAAATATAATTTCGTTTTTATCAAAAACTTTGCACCGCACATAAAAATAGACTGCTTTGCAAAAAAAAAAAATATATATAATATGATAAACTAGGCTACATGAAAAACAGCTAAAGCCAGATGTCGCAGGTATTCTATTTGAAAAAATACAAATAAGAATAAAAACATTCAAACTTAGGCAGCCTGCTCAATAACACTGGCATCATTACACCTCTTGGCCTAATTAACAAATGGCAACGAGAGGCTGTGCTCAAAAAACAACACTAATAAATAACATAAAATAAACAAAGTTAACGAATGAATTTAACAAATTAATCACTTTGCAATATTGCTGTGGAGGAAGAGAATGTTGCTGATCGACTGCGGTCCCAATCCCGTGCGTCTCTCTTCCAAGATGCGCCCACAGACACTAAAGGCGCGCTCTGAAGGCGCACTGGATGCGGGGATACTAAAGATGAAACGTGCCAGCTTTGATAGCGCTGGGAAGCGCTCTTTGTTGAACTTCCACCATTGAAGCACGCTGTCTGGGTCTGGGTTATCAGAGAGCCGGGAGGTGAGATATTCAGCCATTTCATCATCGATCGGCTTTGGCACTGAAGCAACGGATGCATCGTCTTCCCAGTCTGCGAATCGGTCTGTGCTTTGCTTTTTGGCTGGTGGCTCATCGTCTGTTGTGGCTGGGCCCAGGTCAAACTGCATCTTCTGAATAATTTCCTTTGCGCCTTTGGATAGGATTTGATTTATATATAAATTAATATGTAGCCTATTTTTAAAATGGATTATGCTGTTATTCATTTATATTTTTTATTTATTCATTGGCTTTTATCTCCATTTCTATTACTTATTTATTTTTTTGACTGCATTTCACTTAGGCTATTCTATATTGTAATTGCACTGTGTTTTGTTTATGTCTGTAATAGGTTACATATAGCCTACCTTTAACCACTTCGTCTTTTTCATCTGGGGGCAGCATCCGTAGCATTCGCATTTTAGGAGTCAGGAGCGTTGCAATCCTGTACATCATGTGGAGAGGTAATGCAGATGTGTTACTGGTGCCCATCAGTTCTTCCAGACGTGAGGCACACACATTGGCGACTCCAGAGAGCAAGGGCTCGAGCATTGCTGCTTGGCAGTGTTCAATGAGTTTCACGGACCACGGCAGTGGAAGTGATGCGCTGGGAGTGGAGTTGTCGGACTCTAAGTCATTAGTAGCTTCCTTAAATAACTTAAGGAACGCAACTACTGTTTTTAAAGTGTTTGCATTGATCTGCGCAATTCTTTCATACTGGTTATTTCTAAGCAGTATTGTGGAGATCTCCTCATGCTGTTGCAGTATAGAATCCAGCATTTCATAATTTGAATTCCATCTTGTCTCGATGGATTGCTTGAGGGATTTTTTTAAGCTGTTTTGCAGACCTGAATGCTTGAAATATTTCACCAGTTTTTTAGCACTGGTCAACAGTTCAGTACTTTCAGCCAACACGTCTGGCGCAAAATGCACTTGATAGGGTGACGTTCAGAATGTGCGCGTTGCAGTTCAGCCTGGTGTATCCACGCAGGGCAGCGACTATGTTGGCGCCACGGTCAGTAACGAACACAACACGGCCTGATAGAAGTGACGCATCTATTCCAAATTCACGGAGTTTCTGGAACAGCAGGCTCCTGATATTCTCCCCTGTCTTTGATACACCACTCTCAAAGGGAGCTGCGAATAACACCCTGGAAACGAGGTTGAAGTTGTTATTGGTATAATGGATGGTGCCGGATATGAAGGAAGTTTTATGATAATCCTCCGTCCATATATCGGTTGTGATGGCACATCCATATGTATCAATGATAGGTTTTATCTCCGCTGCCACTGACGCCTGCAGTACTTGGGCTCGCCCCTCGACATGTCTGGATACAGTGGTTGGATGAGGTAAAACATCTTTAACATCAAATTTGCCATATTTAGCGGCGACATCAACCAAGTGTTGCGATATATCAACAAAGCCTTTCCCGGCGACAAAGTCATATGGCCTTAAGTCTAGACAGCACATTTCCACACATTTCTCTGTAGTTTCTTCTTTAATGTGTGTAGGGAGATGTTGTTTATCCTTGAAAACCAGCTTACTTTGACCGGGGAGAACAGAGCATGTGTGTCGCCTCAAGCCAGACGTGCCAGATTTGTGCCCATTGTAGATGAGTATTTTTGCACATTTGTCACAATGAACAAAATCCAATTCCTTTCCATCTTTATCACAAACAATTGAGAAACTTCTCCAAATGTCAGACTTGCCTTGCTTATGTTTAGTGCTGTAAATACCTCGTTTGAGGTTATTTTCTACATCGTGTATTGACATAGCCATCATGTCGCTAGGCAACCTCTCTATCCCGCGCATATCCCGCTGTGTTTTTTTTAGCCGCCCATTCCCGCCCGCAGCAAAGTTCAAACCGCCCGCTCCCGCGAGATTTGCGTTGGGTCCCGTGGGACCCGGCGGGACTCAATCCCAATGCAGCCCTCTAATCTCAAGCCCGTTGCTTCTTGAAGTTCCTCAATCGATTTCCATCCTTCAGCATTCCATAAGTGATCCAGTTTTACGATTCCATTGCTTAATAAGCATTGTCGTACAGTCAAAGAAGACAACAGTCTGGTTTGAATCAATGGATTAAAAAATAGTGGCTCCTCCGGTGCCCAGAGTTCTAGATTGTCCATATCCCGTTCTTTTTTTATAACAGTTTTCCAAGTTTGCAACATAGCTCTGTAAAAAACAGTGAGCTCAGACAAGTTAACATCTTCCAGCTTCATTAAAAAAAGTTGCTTATCCAGTCCAAAGCCACCAACTCTCCTCATGATCGCACTTGCTGTTTTTCCCCAAAGCACATCCTCATCATATAGAAATCTCTGTGCAGCTTGTATCCTGAAAGCACGAATTCTGTTCCTCACATCAACCAGTCCTTGACCACCTTCCTGCACAGGTAGGTACAATACTGCCGCACGAACCCAATGCTGTCCATCCCAGAAAAAGTTCACTATTGTCCTTTGTATACTGGAGATCAACTCCTCTGGTGGCTCCATGACTATAGTCCTATGCCACAGAATAGAAGCAGCCAGATTATTTACTACCAGAACCCTTCCTCGATATGACAATTGTGGTAATAGCCATCGCCACTTCGACAATCGGGCAGACACCTTTTCTATCAAACCCTCCCAGTTTCTTTTTTGAAATTGTTCATTTCCTAAAAAAACTCCCAATATCTTTAGTCCATCTTTTCTCCATTGCAACCCTCCTGGAAGTTGAGGACAATTTTTCAAATTACCAATCATAAACCCTTCACTTTTTGTCCAATTAACCTTAGCAGAGGAGGCTTTCTCATACAATTCAATAGTTTTTGTTAAAATTTCAATATCTTCTTTTTCTGTAATAAAAACGGTAATGTCGTCTGCATAAGCTGATGAAACCACCTTAGAATGACCATTAACATGAGGGATTAAAATTCCATTTAAATTCCTCCTCAACCTACATAATAAAGTCTCAATAATTAGGCTATATAGTTGTCCAGAAATTGGACAACCTTGCCTTATTCCTCTTGTCACAGGTATTGGAGCACTTAAACCACCCCCTACTTTCACCATCACATGAACATTAGAATACAACAACTTAATATATGAAATAAAAACATCACCAAATCCATAACCCTTTAACACTTTAAAAAGATAATCATGATCAACACGATCAAACGCTTTCTCTTGATCCAATGACAACACTCCTATATCATTCTTAGTATTCTGATTGAATTCAATGATATCTCTCACTAAGAACAGACTATCTATAATAGATCTCTTAGGAATGCAATATGTCTGATCATTTTTGATCAACAGATCTAGACAGTGCTTGAGTCTGTTTGCTAAACATTTCGAAACAATTTTATAGTCCAGACACAACAGAGAGACCGGTCTCCAGTTTTTTAGTAGTCCAAGGTCTCCTTTTTTTGGAAGCAATGACAAAACAGCTCGACGACAACTTATTGGAAGTGAATTATTCTTGATGCATTCTAAAATTACTTCATATAAATCTGGTCCTATTAGGTCCCAGAATCTTTGATAAAATTCCATCGGTAATCCATCAATCCTCGGCGATCTACCTTTAGATTGTTGCCGCATAGCCTCTGTGACTTCTTGAAATGTGATCACATCGTCCAATGCTTTCTTTTGTTTTTCTCTAAGCTGAGGTAACTCTTTAAGCAAGTCTTCAGTACAGTCAATGTCACAGCTCTCAGCTTTATATAATTGTTTATAAAAGTCTCCTGCCAGTCTCCTCATTTCTGTGGGATCTGATGTCACTGATCCGTCTGGGCGACGAAGATGGAACATCATCTTCTGTTGAACATGTTTTCTTTCAAGGTTAAAAAAGAAAGTACTTGGAGCATCCATTTCTTTTATGGAACAGTATCTGGATCTTATCAATGCTAGTAGTATTACAATGGTGCTTCTGTCAAAATGATTAATTGCTTTGACCTTTGGGGGCGGGACTTCCGGCCTTCCGGTATGTGTGTGTGGGGATTGACCTTTGACCTTTATGGCAGGTGTTATTCCGGTATGTATGTAAGGGTATTAATTTCTGACCTATCTATCATGGCTAATGTATTATTTTGACGTTTAGTTGAGCTATGGCTTAGCGTATGTTAAATCATGATGTGTGTGCGTGTGATTTTTGACGTTTAGTGTGTGTGTGTGTGTGTGTGTGTGTGTGTGTGTGTGTGTGTGTGTGTGTGTGTGTGTGTGTGTGTGTGTGTGTGTGTGTGTGTGTGTGTGTGTGTGTGTGTGTGTGTGTGTGTGTGTGTGTGTGTGTGTGGTTTTAGCCGTAGTGTTATAGGACCACGCACCTGTCTCTGTGTAAGCGCCCCTCACATTCCAGAAACTACACAAGCGTATATAAATGAAATACTTATAAAAATAGACATCTTACTAATTTAAGTAAAGTTGAAAAAATATTCTTTAAAGGTATATAAATGAAATGCTTATAAAATAATAATCTTACTAATTTAAGTAAAGTTGAAATAAAAATCATCTTACAATCTTTAAGTCTTGACGGTCTCTTGCCGTCCATATATACTATGATCTGTTTTTATTTTTTTATTTTCCTGAAGTTCCTCTCACTAGCGTTTGACGTCTTTGACCCAAAGGAGCATCCTAACTCACATCTCTATCTCTCTCAAAGCGAAAGAGTTACATGGCGCAGAGGGACCCCAGTGTGTGTGTGAGTGTGAGTGTGAGTGTGAGTGTGAGTGTGAGTGTGAGTGTGAGTGTGAGTGTGAGTGTGAGTGTGTGTGTGTGTGTGTGAGTGTGTGTGTGTGTGTGTGTGTGTGTGTGTGCATCTTCCCTAGCGATTCCAGTGACAGGTTCCGGTAATATTTCACATTATCTCTCATGCTGGGGCCGACACATGTGTAACCGTATATTGTATCCATTGAACCTATTTCTTCATTATATCCTATTTGTATGTAAAATGATAAAAAGCAAATATTTGAACCTGTATCAAACTAAACAACAAGAACGAAGTTAGCAAATGCCTTTCCAGAGCCAATGTTGTTCGCACTCATTTTATTTCCAAGCCTAATCTTAAAAGTTTAAATTAGATCTAAATTAAATATTTAAAGTTTTAATAAAATCGTATCTTCTTGATCTTCCTATAACAGTGATGTATCCAGCATCTGACGCACCAAACTGGATGATTTCTGCTTAAACTCATCATAAACC
Organism: Romanogobio albipinnatus; assembly: GCA_023566225.1. Lineage (NCBI taxonomy): Eukaryota > Metazoa > Chordata > Actinopteri > Cypriniformes > Gobionidae > Romanogobio > Romanogobio albipinnatus. Next base: position 29,611,249 of record CM042263.1, on the reverse strand, counting down.
ATCATTTTTATATATACCTCATTTATACAAATAGTCAAGCAGGTCTTGATTAATATAACATCCTATGATTTTTAAATCCAGCATAAAGGACTGTTTTTACTAAACAGAGAATGTTCCATTACTTTATAATGTTTTAGAGCTTATTTCTATAAAGATGCCATTAAAAAAAACCAATAGTTGTTTTTATGTTAGTGTGTTGTGTTTGGCATCGCCTCAGACATTGTAGGTGGAAATATATATTACACTCAATAATAATGATAATCTTGCTAAATTTACTGAAACAGTGGTAATCAAACATTGTAGTTTTAGGTAGATTAAATCTATATATTACATACAACAATGTAAATACATTGAATGATTAACTTACAAAAGGAAATGCACTGTATAAAATCTCTCTCACTGTCAGCATTGGGGCATGTTGGGTTTCCATGTTTTATGAAGAAAAGCAAATATTTGAACCTGTATCAAACTAAACAACAAGAACGAAGTTAGCAAATGCCTTTCCAGAGCCAATATTGTTCGTACTCATTTTATTTCCAAGCCTAATCTTAAAAGTTTAAATTAGATCTAAATTAAATATTATAATTTTAATGAAATCGTATCTTCTTAAATCCATCATAAACCATAATTTTTTACTAAACAGAGCCCAGTACAAAATTTTAAATATTAAAGATTCAAGCCGGTCTTGAGTAATAACGCTTAACCATGTATGAACCCCATGCAATGAAACATGTTAACAAAGTTTGTCACAAATAAACAGAATTTGTTTCAATACATTTCATTTGTTTTAAAAGATTATTAGTAAAAGAAATTTGAGAAGTATCTTTAAGAAAATCCCCACACAATCATTAGTGATAGCTTCAGGGTAGGGTGAAGGGTGATGGGATGATTTGAAGACCAGCTGGTCCTCTGTGGTCAATGACACAGTAGAAGTAAAGTTTGTCTTGAGTGAATATTTAATTTTACTCGTCTTATGTCTAAGCATGATCTTACTTTAAATATTAACTGGTCATATTTTACACTACTAATATTACACTACTAATATTTGACATTTTGTGGAAGCCATGATCTAGGATTGCATGTACAAGTTGTATATGATTTTACTTTTCTTGTGTCTTCCAAACTGGCCTTTATCATTGCGGAAACATACCCTTTACTGAAAATATGCTATCGGTTATCTACTCAAAAATACAGTGAATTTTACAAATGTAACCTTATGTTGATGAGACAGTTTGTCTGTTGCCCAGCATGAACAGACTACATGTTCTTTCTAGGAATTATGTGTGCACAAAAACTCTCTGTAAATTCAAGAGGCCTAGAGTAAGAAAACAGTGACATTGTTTAAGAAAAGATGTCATAGTGCATACAGAAAATCCAATTTATTGTGATAGGTATTTTACCCCTGCCATAGTCTATGCATAGTCATGCTCATATTATCAGGATCACTGATCGCATTTTATTTGTCGGACTGTATATGGTTTTAGGTGAAGATTCCAATCTTGTTGTTGTCAATGTAAGTACGTGCAAATCATCACTTGTGTGATGAATTCACTTTAAGCATATTTTTAATTGTATGACCAAACTTTTTTTGTTTTCTTTTGACAAACCTACATTTCAAACGATTGACCTCCTGTGTTTCACAACCATGGGGAAAACATTATGTAATACTCATTTAACCTAATCTTGGTAAAAAAAATTCTCACCTAGAACACAAAACTTGTACTGTTTTACACATTTTGACTATTTAACTATTTTTGTAGGTATCGTGTCATTTTAGAGGATTTACTAAAAGATTAAATGCACCAGAATCACAATGTTTGTAAATGATGTTTTTTACTACTATCATATTTAGTCAGATTTCAGATGACGATTTTTTTCCAAGCATAATCTTTATACAACAATTATCCGTGCACAATTTAATACAAATGTGTGCGGCGGGTAAGAAAAGAGACATTTAGCTATAATTAAAACATAAAACAGAAATCATCTCTTCTGCTCTATTGTAAAAGTTTGCCAAGTTGATTTTTCCCCCGCCAGTAGATGACAGTTTTACATTTTGTTTCTTTGTACAGTTTTTAGATGACGACTACTCTTTGAGCACGGTCAAACAAAATACAACATAAGACAATTAAACTATGATGTTCTTTCAGAACGTCTTTCTGCTCTATCTAGGAAGTGGTCACAAGCCAAGACATTTACAACTATTGTGGTTAAAACACACCCGTCTATTACAGTTAGTTACAACATTTGACAATGATGTGGTACCACTTTTTTATAATATGCAAACTTCAATAAAAAGTAACCTTGATAAGTAGTCATTCTAAGTAAAAAGATTCAGGCTGTTTTAGTTTCCCCACGATCCATGAAACGGGAACAAAAACAACATTACAATGTGTCGTCATGGTTGTCTCAATAATTATTCAATAACCGGTGGAATTGGTTTTTTTTACAATTTGAAATATATGTTCAACTTAAATATTAGTTTTTAGTCATTAAAACTGAAAATGATTCAAACTGAACGTGCTCCTCCCGAACTTTGTTCATAAAACATCATTTAAATTGGGGAATTTATGTAGTAGAAAAGTGAAATTATTTTAGAAGTTGGTGCCTTCTAGACTGAGAAAAGCCAGAAAAGATATTTTTGGCTCATGTGGATGAAAAACAACAACTCCCAGAATGCATCATTACATTCATCTTCCCCAGGGAGAATGGCTTAAACTGCTTTTGTTATCCTGTTTGTTTGTTTTGTTGGTTTGTTTCAGGATTTTAAATAATGTAAATACATTAAAGGTTCTTCTTTTTCACTGTTAATAAAATAATTAAAATCATTCTACATCGCTGTGTCTTTCTGAGTGCACAATGTAGACGCATGTATAAGTAGCAGTCGTTATCAATAGCAGTAAATGTGAGGGAACGTCTAAAATGTCTAATTAAAAACGACGTCTATGCTACATAAATCAGATGTCACACAGACGTAAGATTCTAATTGTTAACGTCTTTATTACGTCCACTAGATGTCATTTGAACGTCTGAAAAGAACGTCTATGCGACGTCTTCCAGATGAGCAAACGCCCTAAAAAATACGTCTCCCAGATGAAAACGCGCACGTCAAACAGACGTCTCCGCGACGTACGTGTGCTATCTGGGTACAGACACATCTACAGACTCATTCACAGGCTCAACGTCATCAGTGTGTCTAGCGGGTTCTTCGGCAGCTCGAGCTTTATGTGGGCATGCTAATCGCTTATGCCCAACATCTCCGCACTCGAAACATTTCATACTCCCGGTATTTGCGTAAACCATGTACGCTCTCCCTTCGTGCCAAACTTTAAACGACACATCTAGCTCATTTTCATTTAGGAACATAAACACCTGTCTCCTAAACGACATTACGTGCTAAAGCTCTTCACTTCTGCATCCAAGAGGAACAGTTTTAATCGCACTCGCTAACTTACCATATCGCAGAAGCTCTCGTTCTATCTCCTGACTCTGGATGAACGGCGGCACGTTTGAAACGGTTACCTTTATAGTTGGAGCAACCAGCGGCAAAACAGTAATAAAGTCTCCACTTACCACTATTCCGCTGCTTATGAGACGATTCACTTGGTTCTCTTCTTTAACAAACACAACTACCGCTTTGTTCATTCGCGAAGCAGATTAAATGTTTTGATAGCCGATCTCCTGTCCAACTGCAAGCAACACTTCCTCCACTTTCACCCCGTTCGCCGTCACACACCTGACTCCATGGCGTAAGGGAGAGAGAGAGAGAGAGAGAGAGAGAGAGAGAGAGAGAGAGAGAGAGAGAGAGAGAGAGAGAGAGAGAGAGAGAGAGAGAGAGAGAGAGAGAGAGAGAGAGAGAGAGATTTTTGATTTTATACATACTTTATTAAAACAATACTAAAAGACAACACTCAATCACATTAAATCAACACACTCTTGAAGATTAAATTATTCTCTACAACAGAGCAGAGCACATCCTTGTGACACCATACATTGGAAAATTTTCCTAGATCATTCATCAAACTGTAATAATTAAAATCTATTCTCAAACGAGCTTTCAACATTTTGACAAATACAAAAACAGCATCATCATCTGCAGAACCTTCAACCTTATTTCGTCTACTCATATACACAGCCATCTTTGCTGTTCCCAATATGAAATTAAAGAGTTGACACTGCTCCCTCTTTTTTTGGGAATACCTGTAACCCAAAATAAACAACTGTTTGGAAAAAACTACACCAAACAATTTAAAAAGATCTTCCAACATAGAGAACAGTGGCAAAAGGCGACAACAGTCCATATAACAGTGAAAAACTGTCTCACGAAGAGTACAAAAAGGGCAGTCATGATTAACATCAGAGTTTAAAACAGAGATAAAAGCATTAACAGCCACGGCTGTATGTAAAACCCTCCATTGCAAGTCAGCAACCTTCTTCACCAATGGAGGTTTATACAGCGCTCTCCATTCAGGTCCAACACCATCAATCAAACCTAAGCGAGCTCTCCATGGGGTGTCAATTCTACCATTTAATTTATCTTTATTCAGAGTTTTAACAATCAATCTGTATAACAATTTCTTGTCAACATCCTGTACCGACATAATGGAATTATCGGTTTCTAAAAGAAAACCTGAACAGTCCTTAAAATCTGGGAGAACCTTCACCAAAGGAAAAATGTCATCAACACTAGGTTGAACAGAGCCATCACAATAAAAATGCAACAGTGTGAGTTCAGAGTCTGTTAAAGTTTCTTTCCACTTTGAGCAACAAGGCAATGATTCGAACAGAATGCACCTTTAGATGAGAGGCAAGGATAGGAGCATTGTCCATGTTTGCACCTGTAAACTGAATAACATGTCCCAAAGTCACTACATTAGACATACAAAACTGTCTGAGTAAACTGGGACCTATTTGACAGGTTGCACTCAAACGAGTTCCATACACAACTGGCTCTTGGAGAAGCCAATACAGTGAACTGTGATGTTCTGTTCTCTCAGTCTTAAACAGATTCCAAACTTTGAATAGTCCACGGTAAAAACTTGGTAATCCACTGGTGTTGAGTTGCTTTAGATCCATCAGAAACAAAGCTCTATTTAGTCCAAGTCCACCAAGTTGATTCAAAATAGTACATGTCAGCGGTCTCCATACCAGATCTGTGGGACCACACAGAAACCTCTGCACAAACTGGAACCGAAAAGTTGCCCCTCTGCTGCTCAGATGAATTAAGCCCTGTCCTCCTTCATCTTTTGGCAAAAATAATACACTTTGAGGTGTCCAATGCAGACGATCCCAAAAGAAATCAACAAGAAGTGCCTGAATCTTTGACAGCAGATCTGGAGGAGGATCAACACATGATAGGCGATGCCATAAAGTGGATGAAATCAGATTATTAATAACAAGAACTCGACCTCTGTAAGACATTTTTGGTAAAATCCACTTCCATCTTGCAAAACGACCTTTAACCTTCTCAAGAACATTATCCCAGTTTTTAAGGACAAAGGTTTCATCACCCAGAAACACACCTAGGTATTTTAAACCCCCCCTCTGTCATCCAATTCAATCCCACAGGCAATTGCAACTTTCTTTTCATTACTCCCCCTGTACTGAGAGCTTCGCTTTTGCCCCAGTTTACTCTGGCTGAGGAAATTACGCCAAATTGAGTTAACACCTTTGTAAGCATTTCAATATCCTTCTGATTATCCACCATAATGACTAAATCATCTGCATACGCAGATAACTTTAGAGGCATATCACACCCTGGCAACATCACACCTTTTAAAACAGATCTAAGTTTGTGTAATAACGGTTCAAAAGCCAGAGAATATAACATGCCAGACAGGGCACAACCCTGTCTGATTCCCCGCTGGACCTGAAAAGGAGCGCTCAAAACACCATTAATCTTTAAAACACTCTGAACATCACAATACAAAGTCTTGATTTTATTGATAAAACCAGTAGTAAAACCAAAAGCAGTCATTGTTTGCCATAAATATTCGTGTTCCACGCGATCGAAAGCTTTTTCCTGATCAATAGAAATTATTCCCATTTCAAGGCCAAAAAGCTTAGAGATTTCTAACAAGTCTCGAATGAGAACAATATTGTCAGAAATCAACCTTCCAGGGATACAGTACGTCTGATCAGGATAAACAACTTGTTCCATCACTTTACTCAGTCTACTTGCCAACACTTTAGAGAGTATCTTATAATCCGTGCAAAGCAGGGACACAGGTCTCCAGTTTTTTATGAACTGAAGGTCACCTTTTTTTGGCAGCAGGGTAAGAACTGCCCTTCTGCAACTTAAAGACAGACGTTCATTGGCTAAACTATTGTTCAATACTGCCAAAAGATCTTCACCAATTAAAAACCAAAAAAATTTATAAAAATCAACAGGGAGGCCATCTAACCCAGGAGATTTTCTGCTTTGCATACACTGCAAAGCTTCATGAAGCTCATCCAGGGAAATATCTGTTTCCAAAACTGTATTGCTCTCTTGTTTAACCTGGGGAAGACCAGTGTAAAAACTCTGAACCATCACCTCTTCTTCTTGGTGCTCACGTTTGTACAAATCACTGTAAAAACTCACTGCATGTCTACGAATAGCAGCATGATCAGACATCACATGTCCAGAATCAGACTTTAAACTATGAATAAGTCTCTTTTGACCATTTTTACGCTCCAAACCAAAGAAAAAGTGTGATGGAACATCCAGTTCTACCACATTCTTAAAACGGGACCTAATCAGAGCCCCTTGTGCGGATACCCCAAGCAAGTTAGTTAACACAGACTTTTTAAACTCAAGAGCTTCAAAATAACATTGTTCTTTTGTGACCTCAGCTAAAGTCTGTAGTTCTTCCACTTCAGACTCCAGATCTTTCACTGACTTCATCAAGACTTTAGTGACGTTACAATGATATTGCTGACACAACTGCTTTGTTTGGACTTTTCCGAAGTCCCACCACTGTTGTAAAGACATAAACTCATTTTTTGTACTTTGATGATTTTTCCAAAAAGATACAAAAATATCTTTAAAATGTTTATCTTCTAGTAAAGCTGTATTAAAGTGCCAATAGGCACTACTTGGCTTTACACATGTCAAAAAAGACACAAACCACAACAAGTGAGTGATCAGAAAACCCAACAGGGCTAATAAAACAGTTTTTAACAGCGTTAACATGATATTTAAAACAATAAAAACGATCAAGTCTGGCCATGGACAATAAATTATCTTTACAATGAGTCCAGGTATACTGTCTTTGATTGCCATGCAACCCTCTCCACACATCATACAATTCATGAGTCTCTAACAATTGAATGAGACGGGTACGAGAGGCAGAATGAGGCTCTACATGATTTCGATCAAGCCTATTCTCTGTGCAATTCCAGTCCCCACCTATAAATAAAAACTCTTTATCATTACAATCTCTAATAACATCATTTACATTCTCCAAAAAAGTCAATCTCTCTTTTCCAACAGCAGGAGCATATACAGTAATAAACACAATTTGTACATTTTCATATTTTACTCTAACTTTTAACAAACGACCTTTAATAATTTCTTCACATTCAATAGATTGAGGATTAAAACTTTTGGAAAAAAGAACACCCACTCCACAACTATTACTTGTTTTATGACTTAGGAAAACGTCACCCTCCCATTCTCTCTTCCAGTCAACTTCATTATCAATTGTACTGTGTGTCTCTTGTACAAAGATAACGTCCAGTTTTTTAAGGGAGCATAGTTTGAAACATGAAGCTCTTTTTCTTTCGTCTCTAGCTCCATTTAAATTCAAACTGCCTATTTTTAACTCACTCATCAAACAAAAGAAAAAAAGAAAAACAAAAGAAAAAACAAAGAAAGACAAATGAAAAAAATTACTAAACATAATCACCATCTTCTAACTGCCTTTTAACCTTCAAAACAAGTTTCTTTAAACGATAAATCTCTTGGTCAGTAAAAACTTTCTCCCCTTCACTTTCAGAACTTCTTTGAAAATTCTTAACCGAATCAATGAAAAGTTGCAGATCAGGAAACACACTCTCAATCTTCACATTCCTAGCTCCTTTAGTACTCCTAAGAAACTTCTTAATGCTCAACATAGAGTATCCACTTCCTTCCAGGGGCAAAGACTGCGACTGCGAGGAAGCTAAAGAATCTACATCAGAGTCTACCTCAACATCCCTATCAAGAGACTGAGAACAATCATGAAGGGGAAACCTTTTCATCTTTTCAGAGGATTGAAAAACATCTCTATTTTTCCTTTTCTTAACATTATCTTTAACAGATTTGTCATCTACAAGCATCTCGCTTTCTTCATCTACAGAGCAATCCTCCTCTAAATCCTTCTGTGTGCTAGTGCTGGCCTCCTGCTCAATCTCAACAACAAGCTGTTGACTGTTCTCAACAAAATCATTTTGAACAACTGGAGAGGGAACCTGAAAAAACTCTCCATTTTCCTGTATTGAGCTTTTATTTTGTTCAAGCCTCTGAACTTTGTGTGATTGTTTCGATTCTTTTCCATTTGATTCGTTCGTTTTTTCCCCCTGAAACTCATTCAATTCATTCTGTTTTTGTCCCTGAAATTCGTTTTGTCCATTCTGTTTTTGTATTTGGAATGTATTTAAATCATCCAACCTTTTTTCTTGAGTTTCATTTGACTCACTCAGATTTTGCCCCTGAGATTCATTTTCACTCTGTTTTTGCCCCCGAGTTTCATTTATCTCATTTTGTCTGTTTGTTTTGTCTGTTTTTTTTCCCCTGAAATTCATTAGATTCTTTTTGCTTTTGTCTCTGAGCTTTACTTGACTCACCCTGCTCTACATTCTTATTATTAATCTCAGCATTGGATTTTTCTGGACAGGCTCGTATGATGTGACCCTCCACTCCACATCCGAAACATTTCATCTTTTCAGAGGTTACATAAACGTTATAATCATAATCATGCCACTCTGAACTTGAAAACTAAATTTAACTCTTCATTGTTGTTCTTTAGAATCATAAAAACTTGCCTTCTAAATGAAACAACATGTCTCAAATGCGGAGATTTACAGCCGAGAGAGATCGTTCTGATCGGTGACATCAGCTGTCCGTGTCTCGAGAGCTCTCGCTCTAACATTTCATTACTAATGAACGGAGGAACTTGCGACAAAATTATCTTTTTTGCCGGATTAACGAGTGGCACCGCATTAACCAAAACATCTCGAATCGTTACACCTTGCTCAACAATTGTTGCAACTTTATCAAAACTATCCACAAATATCACAACTCCATTGTTCATCCTAGACGCAGATTTAACGCCATCGTATCCAACAACCCCGCCGACTGCTAACGCGCAATCCTCCACAGAACACTCCACAGTCGGACAAAGCTTAAACGCATGCCGACGTGTGAGCGTCTCCAGCCCCACACCTGCAACTCCACGAACCGGCATGACTCCCGGTTACACCGGTTGTCGCCGTCACCACAATAAACTGACCACTTAAACTATAGGCTACCACTAAAATAAACAAATCCCCTAAACATAAACAAACACAAACACACTCCCACGCTCGCATCCACTCACTCAACTTCCGCTCAGAGAGAGAGAGAGAGAGAGAGAGAGAGAGAGAGAGAGAGAGAGAGAGCGAGAGCGAGAGAGCGAGAGAGCGAGAGAGCGAGAGAGCGAGAGAGAGAGAGAGAGAGAGAGAGCGCGAGAGAGAGAGAGAGAGAGAGAGAGAGAGAGAGAGAGAGAGAGAGAGAGAGAGAGAGAGAGAGCGAGAGCGAGAGAGAGAGAGAGAGAGAGAGAGAGAGAGAGAGAGAGAGAGAGAGAGAGAGAGAGAGAGAGAGAGAGAGAGAGAGAGAGAGAGAAGCTAAACAACGAGAATTAGAACAGGGTATTAAAAATCTTGAGAAACAACATAAACAAACCTCAAACCCACACTAAATAAAATAAAGGATGTGTGAAGAGAATATAATAGCTTAATCGCTGATAAGATTGAAGGCAATCTAAGATTTATTAACCAAAGATATTATGAACATGGCAATAGATCTAGTAGATTGTTAGCAAATTGAATAAGAAGGCAAAGACCTTCAAACTTTGTACAAAAAATAAAATTTTGTAGCTCTATTAATCCCTGTACCAAACATGATGAAATTGCAGAATCCTTTGCAGATTTATACAAATCCCTCTACAAAAATTAAGATACTTGCTCTTATGATAATATTCTGGCATCATTCCTAAATAATTTAAAACTGACTGAGTTAACGGAGTCAATGGCAAAGGATCTGGCTGAACCCATTAAAGAAAGTGAAATAATTTAGACAATCTCTACATTGAAGAATAATAAAAGCTTAGGTCCCAGTGCCGACACTCCAACCACGCGCATCAAGCTCTGCACATAAGGTACCAAGTGCTGAGGGGGGCACCACAAGAAAAAATGCTCAATACGCTTTTACATCTTTTTTTAGTATCAAGCATGTCTGGCAGGAGACTGTATATTTCAACATGTTACATGATTTGATTGATTTGGATGTTATGTAGGAAGAGCGACAGCACACCCGCTTTAAAGGAAATGAACAGAACGCAGCTTTGTGTTTTCATAATCATTGAAAGCCATATTCAAAAACGACAGCAAAATTCTATTAATCACAGCCCTAGTCATCTAAATCTTTGAGAGCAAGGGGGCACTACTTAACTTGCGTAATTTGCGTGTGGAGAGGACCAGCACTGCCCCCAGTAATAAAGTGCTTTTCCCCTGTCTGCTCTTTGTGTCATCAGTGAAAGATCAGACTTGGATGATATCAGCTCTGTGTCTGTGAAGAGTGACCATTCAAAAGGTGTGGGACAGGACTTCAGTGAAGAAACACCATCAGCCACCAAAAGGTATTTCATGTGTTTATAACATTAGTGTTGCATTAGTTAAAGGGAGACTTCACCATATTTCACGAGTTCACACTTACATATAATTTATGGAGAGTAGTTTAAATGCGTATTTGGCATGCTGTCCGGGGGGAGGGCTTCGAGCTCGGAATTTGGCCCGAACCCAGAGTACCCCCCGTGTATGTAAGTGGTTGATAAAAAAAAAAGTGTGGAGAAGGGGTGGTGGAGGGATGCTGGAAACTGTCAATGAATGGTGGTAAGACTGCTGCGTGTATATATACCTCTATTGTTGATTAGCTGAGTGCTCTCCACCTGTGTCAATTATCTGAACGTGCTCCTCCCGAACTTTGTTCATAAAACATCATTTCACGAGTTCACACTTACATATAATTTATGGAGAGTAGTTTAAATGCGTATTTGGCGTGCTGTCCGGGGGGAGGGCTTCGAGCTCGGAATTTGGCCCGAACCCAGAGTACCCCCCAAAAAATGCTAAAGCATAGGACAGCCGCCTGGCTAAATACCCCCCAAGAAGTGCAGAGCTTGGCGGGCTGGCATTCAAGAAAGGGCCTGGTTGCTTGACCGGTAAGCCCCTGAGGGCGGTTGTGGCGCATTGTGCCGGGGGATTGCCTGCAAGAGAAACGGGAAAAGAGAAACATGGGAGAGACAACAATATTAAAAATATTATTAAAACATTTCCTTGCTGCGTGGAAGCCTTCCACTCTGCGTGGAAACTTTCCACTCTTTCGTACTGCGTGGAAACTTTCTACTCTTTCGTACTGCGTGGAAACTCTTTCCACTCTTTCGTACTGCGTGGAAACTCTTTCCACTCTTTCGTACTGCGTGGACACTCTTTCCACTCTTTCGCACTGCGTGGACACTCTTTCCACTCTTTCGCGCTGCGTGGAAACTTTCCACTCTTTCGCGCTGCGTGGAAACTTTCCACTCTTTCGCGCTGCGTGGAAACTTTCCACTCTTTCGCGCTGCGTGGAAACTTTCCACTCTTTCGTACTTTCCACTCTTTCGCGCTGCGTGGAAACTTTACACTCTTTCGTACATTCCACTCTTTCGCGCTGCGTGGAAATTTTACACTCTTTCGTACATTCCACTCTTTCGCGCTGCGTGGAAACTTTACACTCTTTCGTACTTTCCACTCTTTTGCGCTGCGTGGAACTTCCACTCTTTCGCGCTGCGTGGAAACTTTACACTCTTTCGTACATTCCACTCTTTCGCGCTGCGTGGAAATTTTACACTCTTTCGTACATTCCACTCTTTCGCGCTGCGTGGAAACTTTACACTCTTTCGTACTTTCCACTCTTTTGCGCTGCGTGGAACTTCCACTCTTTCGCGCTGCGTGGAAACTTTACACTATTTCGTACATTCCACTCTTTCGGCTGCGTGGAAACTTTCCACTCTTTCGTGCTGCGTGGAAACTTTACACTCTTTCGCGCTGCGTGGAAACTTTACACTCTTTCACGCTGCGTGGAAACTTTACACTCTTTCGTACTTTCCACTCTTTCGCGCTGCGTGGAACTTCCACTCTTTCGCGCTGCGTGGAAACTTTCCACTCTTTCGTACTGCGTGGAAACTTTACACTCTTTCGTACTGCGTGGAAACTTTCCGCCCTTTCGTGCTACGTGGAACTTCCGCACTGCGTGGAACTTCCACTCTTTCATACTGCACGGAAACGTTCCACTCTTTCAAGCTGTAAGGAACTTCCCCTTGAGCTGCGTCCATGGAAACTTTCCATTTCTTATTGGAACCTGAGAACATAAAGGAGAAAGATAAGAGTGATTGGTCGGGAGATTCTTACTGTGTACTAGTCAATAAGGGTTTGGTGGGCTTTTTTGATGTGGAACCGATTGGTCCTGATATAGCTTTGGAAAGCGTCGGAGGACCATCTCCTGAGAGCTTGGATCTGCTGTTGGAAGAGGACTTTTTGAGCTGCTGAGGTTGCTGACCCAATACGGAAGGAGTGGCTTGAAAAGTTCTTTGCTGGGACCCCTGATGGTTGGAGAACAGATTTGAGGTGTTTCTGGAACCAAAAGCGTGTCACGGTTTTGTTAGATTCATCTGAAACTGGGGTTCCAGGGGAGAACTTCTCCATTTAAAATTAAGCCAGAACTGACTGGTCAGTCATCTCGCCTTCAGTTAAAGCGCTTTTTACGATGCCGATTGGTTCAAAGCAGCTTCACAGTGTTAAACAGAAAATAATGCAGAATTTGATTCTGACTGATATGATTAGATTGGCGATGAGAGGTTGAAAATGTAGATGAAATCCAAGCATCTAAGGAAACCAGAAAAGCTAGGAGGACATGGCGTTGAGTGTTCGGCGGTATTGAGGGGCTGGTAGTCTGTGCGGAGGGTGTCAATACCTTTGAGGATACCAGCGTTATAGGTTGTCTAGTGTCGGGACGGGTGGGCTGGGATCTTTGAATCCCTTTGATCAGAGAGAGGTTGGTGAATTGTTTATCTCGGGGGAGGAATCGCCGTACATCAATTGTGGAAAAACTGGATGCAGCTCAAGTAACCTTTGATGTATTAAGGTAGAAAATAAATGAGGTGATTGAAAGGAAAATGCTTTAAACATCTCCAGGCCGTCATGTAGGATTGAGGTTTCTGGGAAAGAACATCACTGCTTTGGCAGTGGAGAAAATTAGCCAGAGAAACTGAGCTCCTGTGAGAGCAGAGGGGACAGCACTGCTGTAGCAGTGGAGAAAATTAGCCGGAGAACCTGAGGGAGCAGAGAAAATGGCACTGCTGATGCAGTGGAGAAAATTAGCCGGGGAAACTCAGCTCCTGTGGGGAGCAGAGGGAACAGCACTGCTGTAGTAGGAGAAATTATCCAGAGAAACAAAGCTCCTGTGGGAGCCGAGGGAACAGCACTGCTGTAGTAGGAGAAAATTAGCCAGAGAAACAAAGCTCCTGTGGGAGCAGAGGGAACAGCACTGCTGTAGTAGGAGAAATTAGCTAGAGAAACGAAGCTCCTGTGGGAGCCGAGGGAACAGCACTGCTGTAGTAGGAGAAATTAGCCAGAGAAACGAAGCTCCTGTGGGAGCCGAGGGAACAGCACTGCTGTAGTAGGAGAAAATTAGACGGAGAAACGAAGCTCCTGTGGGAGCCGAGGGAACAGCACTGCTGAAGTAGGAGAAAATTAGCCGGAGAAACGAAGCTCCTGTGGGAGCCGAGGGAACAGCACTGCTGTAGTAGGAGAAAAATAGCCGGAGAAACGAAGCTCATGTGGAAGCCGAGGGAACAGCACTGCTGTAGTAGGAGAAAATTAGCCAGAGAAACGAAGCTCCTGTGGGAGTCGAGGGAACAGCACTGCTGTAGTAGGAGAAAATTAGCCAGAGAAACTCAGCTCCTGTGGGAGCCGAGGGAACAGCGCTGCTGTAGTAGGAGAAAATTAGACGGAGAAACGAAGCTCCTGTGGGAGATGAGGGAACAGCACTGCTGTAGTAGGAGAAAATTAGCCAGAGAAACTCAGCTCCTGTGGGAGCCGAGGGAACAGCACTGCTGTGGCAGTGGATAAAATTAGCCAGAGAAAACTGAGCTCCTGTGGGAGAAAAAATTAGACGGACAAATGGAGAAACACATTGTGTAACCGAATGGACTCTTATTTTGAAATGTTTATGTCTTATTATTGCAGATGCTCATTCAAATTCATATGAAAGAGATAAAACAACAACAACAACCTTTATTTCTATAGCACGTTAAAAAACAACATAAGTTGACCAAAGTGCTTTACTCTCTCAACAGTACTAATAAAACATTGACAAAACACCCCGATATAAACACACAAAACACAAACACGCATCTCAAACTCCCAGTCCTTATGGGCAGTTGTAAGCAAGAGAGAAGAGATGTGTTTTCGACACAGATTTAAAACATCCTAAGGATTCACAAGATCTGGTATGCCGAGGGAGGCTATTCCGGAGGCGTGGCGCAGCCACAGAGAAAATTCAGTCTTATAACAGTATACACCGTTTTCTTTCCTGTGATTTATATCGTAATATGTTGTCATTGTTGATACGAATTCGCTTTGCATAAATGTATGCTATTCATTGATTGTGAAATGCTCTGAACTGAAGCATTCTGAAGCATTGTTCAAGCCAGTAGAACGCACAACGGTGCCACATTCAGAAACGTGATCGCTCACATTAATTCAATGAAATCATAGCCTTTGAATTTTTTCTGTTTCATAAAAATATTTATATATATATATATATATATATATATATATATATATATATATATATATATATATATATATATATAGGATGGTATAATATATATATATAGGATGGTATAACAATCATTGATTCACTTGTTATACAATAGCCTGCCCTACTATAAGGTATTGATGTTACAGAAAGCGTGTGCTCCCAAACATTGTTCAGTTCGCACACGTCTATTTATAGTCACAAAAGCGAGTATGGTCGCACTGTGTTGAGCCCTGTGAGCTTATGTGAGCGTCAAGTTGAGAAGTATTGAATCAAGGCGGTGATTATCAGCTGATTCCAACTAGTAGCTGATTGTTTGGCGTAATATGCACTGTTGCATTGACAGCATTTTAGTGATTTAGCCTCACAATACGTTCGCTCGCTTTACCAGCAGCGAGTAAATTGATCGTTCATCACCACGGCGACCAAATGCGCGTACATGATGAACGCATTTCTCCTGTGTGAAAAGTATCTGCCTGTACTGTAGTACACAGAGGCGGAAAGAACGCAAGAAAAGAAAAGTAAAAGAGCTGTAATACATTATCTTAAGACTGGAACTGTTGTAGTTCTCCCTGTTGCAAGTCTGTGCTGTGTGCACTCCTTTACACTGTCCGAGCACTGCTCTCGCGGTTGGCTCGTGAATGCTGATGGAAGCGGCCGAAAGGGGTTTTTAGATAGCTTATAAATTTGTAAGGAAAAGATTTTAGTATTGTAGAGTTGCTTCGAGCCCTGCAGACAGCGTGGGCGGGCGGGGCGACCTGCCGGAAATGCCCTCCATGCTGGAAACTGTCAATGAATGGAGGTAAGACTGCTGCGTGTATATATACCTCTATTGTTGATTAGCTGAGTGCTCTCCACCTGTGTCAATTATCTGAACGTGCTCCTCCCGAACTTTGTTCATAAAACATCATTTAAATTGGGGAATTTATGTAGTAGAAAAGTGAAATTATTTTAGAAGTTGGTGCCTTCTAGACTGAGAAAAGCCAGAAAAGATATTTTTGGCTCATGTGGATGAAAAACAACAACTCCCAGAATGCACTTGCTTCGCTGCCCTACAATGCCACTCCCAAGCCACGCCTACCTGTTACATCACTTGCCCACCGCGGCACTGTCCCCACTGTCGTTTTCATTTTTATAGTAATACAATAATTTAGTTCAGTTCAAGAACAGACACTATAATTAAAAACTGAACGTGTCTGACTAATACAGCATGAGCCGAATGAGAGTTGCAGCACAAACGCAGCTGAAGTCAGATTTCATTCATCATGAGAGCAAACATCTTGAACACGGGAGATTTGGTTTCAAAGCAAAATGCGCCTATTTAAGTGAGTTTGGCATTGTACTGTTTTGTTGTAGTGTTTTTCATTAAGAATAATAGGCTAATGAACCCACAATTCAAGCAACCCACCCCGAATTGGTGCTAATTCTAAACAGAAACTAAAATGAGCACGGCCACCCGGCATTCATTCATGGCCTCACAGTCATTCACGATGAGTGTCCAGTCTGGCGCATTTTCCATTTATGCCTATGGAAGCTTAACTTTCATAGGAATTTATTGAAAACACTCGCTTTGCTCCACACCGCTCCGTTATGAATGCCTGAGTGGGCATTGTGGTGGCTGGCAACTTTTCTTTTTTTTAAACGCTACATTTTATAGCCTAGCAGTTTTTAATAGGGTGGACAGTTGAATAGGTACCCAACCCCCTTAATACTTAATAAATATATGTGCTTCTCAGTGTTCCCTGCAACGGTGTATTCTCTGTCTAGAGCGCAAAACTGCACAAGCTTATATGGACGAAGCGCGTGCCTGAGCTTGCATTTTGGGTTAAGCTGCGTTGGGTTGACATTGTGGAAAATAGAATAATAGAATCAAAATGTATTCATCACATTAATCAAATGTATTTTTACATGTTAGGTCGGTCGAAAGTTTATTATATACATTTTTAATATGAATATGTTTCTTACACAAACGTGTCGATTCGCTTCAGAAGGCCTTTATTGACACCCCGGAGCCGCGTGGAGCACTTTATTTGACAGACAGATGCACTTTTTATGGACTTCAAAAACAGAGCAACTATGAATCAAATTCTAATGCTTGGTTTAGCCTGGACTTTTGTAATATAACTCAGATTTTATTCGTCTGAAAGAAGAATGTCATATACACCTAGGATGACTTGGGGGTGAGTAAATTATGGGCTAATTTTCATTTTGGGTGAACTATCCCTTTAAGTTTGAGAGGAATGGATTTTAGAAAGGGAGGAACAGAAATCCCTCAGGTTTCATAGAGAATATCTTCATTTGTGTTTGGAAGTTAAACGAAAAACGACATGATGGTGAGTACATGATGACAGAATTTACATTTGTGGTACATTTGTTAATTTGTTTTTGGGTGAATTATACCTTATAAATAGGCCTACTACAGCAAGTTGAGCCTTGGATAAAACAACTATATATCAAATCATATCGTTTCCATCAACAATACATATTGTCACATTTTTATATCGCGATATATCATAATGATAAATCGTTACACCCCTAACATTTAACACAACAAAAAGAGAACATGAAACAACCAAAACACCCTGTGACAGATCCCTTCCTGAAGCCTGACGACCAACGAAACACAATAAAACAAACAAAAGTCTAGGAGGCCGGTCTTGGGGGAGGAATGGCAGGCCAGGACAGGACCCTGGCAAGGCAGAGATGGGCCTGGGAGCATGGGTGGACCTGGGTCGTGGAGCGTGGGCGGACCTTGGCCGTGGAGTTCAGAAAGCCATGGCGGTGCAGGAAGTTCAAGGGACCATTGCGGTGCAGGAAGTTCAAGGGACCATGGCGGTACAGGCAGTTCAAGGGAACCCCCCCCCCCCCCCCCAAATTTTCTTGAGTGGAGCTATGGGGTCATGGCCTGGAGCTGTCTCTGGACGCTGGTCAGTGGCTAGAGCTGTCTCTGGATGCTAGTCACGGGCTGGAGCCATCTCTGGATGCTGGTCACGGGCATAAGCCATCTCTGGATGCTGGTCACGGGCTGGAGCCATCTCTGGATGCTAGTCACAGGCTGGAGCCATCTCTCGACGCTTGTCTCAGGCTAGAGCCATCTCTGGATGCTGGTCACAGGCTGAAGCCATCTCTGGACGTGGACAGGAGACGCCGCTGGACTCTGGACATTGACAGGAAATGCCGCTGGACTGTGGACGTGGACAGGCACTGTGGGGCTCCTCGTCCACCAAACCCACCATAAATGAGGAACCATTCAACAGCAGGGCATGGTGCATATACTGGGAGCAAAGTGCTCTCAGGCATTAAATAAGCTAGGTGCTCATTAAGTCCAAAATGCTCATTATAAAGCTTGGAAGAGCCAGGGTATTTTTTTTATTATAACTCAATTGTGTTTGGCTGAAAGAAGAAAGTCATATAGCTACACCTAGGATGGCTTGAGGGCGAGTAAATTATGGGATCATTTTCATTTTAGTTTTTTTTCTCTTTGTATTTTGTGCCATTATTGGCTTAGTCCATCTCAGTGTATGTAAAGAATAAATCAGAATGAGCTTTAAGGTCATATTTGTGTGTCTGTGTCCTCACAGAGGTAATTTAATTTAGTAGTTTGTGCTTTGTTGTTAAATGTAACTTTTAATTCTATAGTAATGTACCAAGTGAGAGGGTTCACTGACACTGTGTAGTTTACAGAATACCCTAATGTGGGCGGCAGTGGCTCAGTGGTTCATGGAGGTTGTCTACAAACTGGAAGGTTGGTGGTTCGATCCCCAGTTCCACCTGACCAAGTGCTGAGGTGTCCATGAGCAAGACACCTAACCCCAGCTGTTCCCGACGAGCTGGATGGCGCCTTGCATGGCTGACACCGCCGTCGGTGTGTGAATGAGTGTATGAATGGGTGAATGTGAGGCAAAAATAAAGCGATTTGGGTGGCCGTACGGCTGTTAAAAGTGCTACATAAAATGCAGTCCATTTACCATTTAATTATGACCTGAGCCAGGTACCTACTGCCCCCCCAAAAAATTTTCTTGAGTGGAGCTATGGGGTCATGGCCTGGAGCTGTCTCTGGACACTGGTCAGTGGCTAGAGCTGTCTCTGGATGCTAGTCACGGGCTGGAGCCATCTCTGGATGCTGGTCACGGGCATAAGCCATCTCTGGACGCTGGTCAGGGGCTGGAGTCATCTCTGGATGTTGGTCATGTGCTGGAGCCATCTCTGGACGCTGCGGTCATGTGTTGGAGCCATCTCTGGACGCTGGTCAAGGGCTGGAGCCATCTCTGGACGCTGGTCAAGGGCTGGAGCCATCTCTGGGCTCTGGTCACGGGCTGGAGACATCGCTGGACTCTGGACGTGGACAAGAGACGTCACTTGACTCTGGACATAGACAGGAGATGTTGCTGAACTCTGGACATGGTCAGGAGACGTCGCTGGACGTGGACAGACTGTGGCTTGGCAGGTGACGTGAAAAAACCCAGACATGACAGTAGGGGCATGGAGACACTCTGGTGTGGTGGGTACTGTGGGATGGCAGGGCTCCTCATTCACAAAACACACAGTAAACGATGAGCCACATAACAGCAGGGCATGGTCCATGTGTTGTTCAATGGAGAAATGAATTCCCCCCCAGCCAGTTGCGAACACAAGGGTTTGTTTAAACCATTTCTAAAAATGTCCTTTAATGCCACGTCATTGAACTCCACTTGGCAACACAGTACACAAAATTACTCCACATAATTCTCTATCTCCCAGTTTCCTTGACGAAGGCGTAAGTGGCAAACTGCTGGGTTCATGGTTGAAGGTCTAGTATTCTGTAATGAGTCCACTGGAGGCAAATTGATAGAACCCAAGTGCAGCTTTATTTAATCCAGAATGTGAACACCAATCTAATAAACACAGGCTTGGCTTGGCATGAACAAGATACATGGAACTCACCAACAATTGTTACACGGACAATACTAGACAAGGGAACAAGGACTAATGACTAAACAAGACACACCTGTGAAGAATTAGGAAGCAGAAAGTGTCCGACTTCACGTCTCCGTTTGCAGCTCCTCCCCGCCTGCACGCGGCTACTCTCGCCGATCGGCTCCATCCAGCCGCAGCCGATGTCGAACACACCTAACATAACACATGAGGATAAGGGAATCACATGACAATGGAGCATATGGAAGAATCACATGACAAACAGGAACACACACAACAAAACCGTGCCAGTTATCAGTTATGATATCACAAAAGTCTTCAAAGATTGTGTACTAGGTGAAACCATAGACCGTAAATATGGATGACTATGACTACCTTACACTGAAGAAAAGTGAAGCCGCCAAGGTCCGAATATGGCACTGACATCTTGTGCAGATTTGGGACCTAGTCTGCGCAGTAGTGACCTCAGGACCGGTGTCTGCACAGGAAATATAGAAATTAAAGGGATAGTTCATCCAAAAACGAAAATGTTATGTTTTTCTGTTAACCCCCAGGGCATCCAAGATGTAGGCGTGTTTGTTTCTTCAGTAGATCACATTAAGATTTTTAACACCAACCATTGTTCTGTGTCAGTCGTATAGTTGATGTTACTGGGGTCCGTTTATAGTAAGAGAGCTATGAGAGAAAAAAAAACATAGACATACAAATCCATATTAAAGGAGTCATGAACTGGCTTTTTTATACTGTTGTCTGAGGTCAACTTATTGCGTTATTGTGGTTTTTACATTCAAAAACATCATAATGAATAAGTAATAGGCATTTTTTTTAATAGGAAATTTTTTGACCTGGTTTTGAGGCTCTCTGAAAAACACTCGGTTTTGATGGGTGTGTGCCACACTGAAGACTTGGAAGTAAACGCCCACGGCTAGGATTGGATAAGATTTGCATATTTAATGAGCTTCTGCTCCCACTGTCAGTGACAGCATGTGGCAAATAGCAACCGGAATGAATCGCCCAGCCCACAGCCAGGGCTCGCAAAATGTCTTTATCAAACAATCACAATATTTCATCTCTCATCCACCCACGATTGATTGGAATAATATTTTTTTTATTAACGTTACGTGGCCCACCCGATCGATGAATATAACCACGAACCGTACACACACACACACACGCTCGCGCCCTTAAAATATCAAATCAAAAGAGTGAACAACACACATCAAGACCGCAATGAACCAAGAACACCACAAATAAAGTATTCTCCAGCCTGTGACAGCGTGCTAATGTATGTTGTTCTGTTAGACACGTACATGTAATCCATAGATATCAAATGATCTGTAACAATGAAATACTATCACATAAAAAAATTTTTTTTACTCACATTAGTGTGTTGCTTCATCCATTCATGTAATCTCATCCTGTCTGCAAATCCAGTCTCTTATTTACTAGTGGTGTAACGGATCACAAAACTCACGGTTCGGATCACATTATGGATCACGAGTCACGGATCGGATAATTTTTCGGATCAGAAAAAAAGGGGGAGGAGACTATTTTTATTTGCTTTCCATTTATTACATGAAAACTTTTGGTTTTAACATAAACTATATGGCTTATAGGTTAACAAGGGACTTTTGGCGTTAACAAAAATAACCTATATGGTTATGGCTTCAACAAAAATAAAATAAATAGCCAGCTGAAAATATCAAATTTTACTCAGTTGTTCAATTGTAACGTGAAAAACAACCTGAGACGTGAAAATGGGCCTGAGCTGAGGATGACAATTTTGACAAACTGATAATTTCTTTTCCCAAAAAGATTAGGACGTCAACATTCTCAGGGGAGAGAGCAGACCTATCGCGCTTGTTTCACACAACATGTATTCATTATTTGTATTAAAAATCCAAAAGTAGTTACTGAACATGGCTTGTCAGTATTGCAATTCTCTTTGTAGACCTATACACTCTTTTATAGATATCATGTTTAAACGCAATAGCCTACATTTAAACAATGTTTTATTCAATTCATTACTTTATTTTTATATAGCCTAGTACATACCTACTTTAGAAACATAGGCTATAGACTATGTTAAAATAAAAAAAACATTTTAAATTAGAACTTACAATAGGCAAAAACAGCCAACTCTCGTCTTTTCTTTTTTTTTTAAATATTTTTACAAGAAATCCTGCAGGTCATAAAGAACTTTGTTTTTCCACCGCCAAGGAAGGACGAGTGCTCTCCATTATTTCTCTTGTTTACCTAAATGCCGTTTTCCTTACTTTACCCAAAGTAAAAAGCCATGTGTTGACTTTGAAACAGAGTAGACTTTACATTATATGCATCTGTGGTGGAATTACTAGATTTTCGCATCTATACATGTTAATGCAGACAATGCGCTGTCACTTTAAATCAGCACGTCCAGCACAGCAAAAAATAGACTCGGTGCGGAAACGATCACTGGCCTGCTGTATACACACCGCTCCTGGAAAGCACTGAAACCGTGTGCAGTGTGAAAGCTGTAATACGTTAACATGGGTACGGAAAAAAATACGCACTGCAAATGGAGTAGCCTATGTGTGAAACGAGCATCAGCAGGTGTTGCTTCATGCGTGCATGCTCGATGTAGTATTGATAATTTCATACGGCTTTCTCGTGCCACAGTGCCTACATACTGTTACAGTTTTGTCCACCACCCTTCTTCCGTCATCATTATATTTTACGGGGAAGCCAAAATGCTCTCATACGTGATTTGAATGATGCGGGAGGCTTTTCAAGTTCTGATCTGCTCCTCCGCTAGCCAATGTTGACTGATTATGCCCTGTTCACGTGAACGCATGACTGCTGTGTGTAGTTTAGGGATGAAACGGTATGGAATTTCACATCACGATTATAGTGACCCAAATTATCACGGTTATCAATATTATAACGGTTCCCTTTCGAGGGAACTCCCACTGCGTCTGGTTAGACACTTGGGGGATACTCCCTAAGCACTAGCGAATCTGAAGTCCGTATAGAAACTAGTCCAATCTGATTGGTCGTGCGTGATGACGTCATCGTGACGGCGTACCCGGAAGTATAAAGGGCGAGCCGGCGCATTGAAACGGCAGTTATTGCTCTTCAGCATAGCGCTCTGTGTGACAAGTCTGTCTATTTACTGTTGTCTGTCCAAGAAGTGTGTGTGTGAGAGAGTTCTTTTTAGAAAATAATTTAAAAAGAAAGAAAGAGAATGAGTGAGAACTACAGGCAGTGTGTGCATCCGTGTCCACGTTACATCTCTGGCTCGGATGCACACCTGCTTTGTGTGCAGTGTTTGGGTGTGGAGCATGCTCGGGTGGCTCTCGAGGGAGCCGCCTGTCAACATTGCGAGCTGCTCCCGCTCAGACTGCTGCGTTCTCGGCTGGCCGTTTTTGACGAGGGCGGCCAGCCTCGTGAACCGCATGGTTCTGGACCCGCGGCTGTTGAGGCAGCGCGGCGTCGCAGATCATGGGGTTCACAGCGGGACTTGTCAGAGGGTTTTGGGACTGCTGCGGCACTTTCCCAATCCTCCTCTGACAGTGCCGATGATCTTCCTCCCCGTGTGGAAGCCCGCGCTGCGGCTTCTTCCCCCGGGGTGGAGGATCAGATGCTGATCCTCTCTGGTTCTGAGGAACCGGATGAGGGTGGCATCGCGGCGGGTGGTGAAGTAGAAAGCATATTAGTGCTTCATCCACCCGCCCAGGAGGAGCTGATCGAGGTTTTGACCCGTGCGGTGGCCAAACTAAATATCAGTTGGCCACAAGAGGCGCCGGAGATCCAGTCAACCAGTAGGCTGGATGACCGGTTCCTCTCTCGCCGGGTGCAAACGCCTCGCCGGGGCTTGCCTTTCTTCCCGGATCTACACACCGAGGTGTGTAGATCGTGGAAGAGACCCTTCACCTCGCGGGTTTCCAATCCCCCTGTTTTGGACTATGCTAATGTCCTGGGGGCTCGCGAGGCAGGGTATGGGTCGATGCCTCGGGTGGAGGAGGCTCTCGCGAGCTATCTTTCGCCCGAGTCCGCATCGTCCCTCAAAGCCCCGGTATTGCCCACCAAGCCCTGTCGGGGCATCCTTGGTGGGCAAGGCATATATGGCGGCTGGTCGGGCTGGTGGGTCCCTGCACACCCTTTCCATTCTGCAGGCCTACCAGGCCGACCTCCTTAAAGAGCTCGACGAGGGCGAGGGACCCTCTCCGGAGGATATTTTGGAGCTCCGGAAGGCTGCGGACTTGTCTCTCCGCGTCACCAAGGAGACGGCTCGTGCTGTCGGCCGGTCAATGGCTGCCTTGGTGACAGTGGAGAGACATTTATGGCTAAATCTGTCGGGGATGAAAGAGAAGGACAAGTCCTTCCTCTTAGACTCCCCGATTTCGCCTTCCGGCCTGTTTGGTGACGCGGTCGAGGCCGTGGTCGCCAAGCACCGGGAGGCGAAGAGCCAGTCTGCGGCCTTTCGACAGTTCGTCCCTCGCCGCTCGGAGCCTGGGAGGGCGACCCCTAGTGGGCAGCCCCAGCCGTCAGCCAGCTCCTCCCACCGTCAGCTGCAGAGGGAGAGCGTCGCCTCCAGAGCCCCTCCCCCGGGAGCTTGGCAACGGAGACGGCGCTCTCTCCAGCAGACTCGCCAGCAGCCTTCCGCTCCTAGAGGTGATCTAAGGAGCGTGCTTCAGGCACGGAAGGCTGCTGGGAAGAAGCCCTAGCTACAGCTGGGCCTCTAAGGGCGGTCCCCCCAGCAGAAGAGCAACCAAGGTTGTTTCTTCTGCAGCGCCCTGGGGAAATCGATGTGGAATCCCGCCGTCTAGGACGCTTCGGGCCACATCGATTTCCCGCGAACGCATGCTGCTCCAGCCGCCTCTAGAAAGACCTGCGGCTGGGCAGCTCGCGCGTCCGCACACAGAGAATCGTTCCCAGCTACTTCCTGCCGGTCATCCGCTTCAGGGGGTTGGGAACGAGGCTCGTGTAACACCCGACGCCAGCCTCGAGAGGCTGGTTCCCTTAGTAGATTATCTCGGCGCATGGAAATGCCTTCCGAATATTTCTACATGGGTCCTGCGTACTGTAGAGAAAGGTTACAGACTGCAGTTCGGTCATCCTCCTCCAAGTTTCAGAGGTTTGAACTGGACCGCGGTGGTACCAGAGCGGGTTCGGGTAATGGAACTAGAAGTAAAATCCTTGCTGGCGAAGGAAGCCATAGAGCTTGTTCCTCCGCCGGAGAGGGAGTCCGGGTTCTACAGCCGGTACTTTATTGTTCCTAAGAAGGATGGAGGGTTGCGTCCGATTATTGATCTGAGGTATTTGAATCGGTCTCTGAGGAGGTTCAGGTTCAAAATGCTCACGATTCCTATCATCGTGAGTCAGATCCAGTTCGAGGACTGGTTCGTCACGATAGATCTAAAGGACGCATACTTCCATATCTCCATTCTTCCATGTCATAGGAAGTTCTTGAGGTTCGCTTTCGGGGGCGAGGCGTACCAATATCGAGTGCTTCCCTTCGGTCTAGCTCTTTCCCCACGCACATTCACAAAGTGCATGGATGCAGCTCTGGCTCCATTGAGACTCCAGGGCATCCGTGTACTGAATTATATCGACGACTGGCTCATATTGGCCCAGTCGTACGATATGGCAGTTCGGCATTGAGATGTCGTTCTGGCCCATATAAAGCGTTTGGGGCTGAGACTCAACACAGCAAAGAGCGTGTTGACGCCGTCCCGGAGGACTACGTTCCTAGGGATAGTATGGGATTCGACTACGATGCGGGCACAATTGTCTCCCGCGCGAGTCGAGACCATACTGGCGATGGTCTCACGAATAAGGCTAGGCCACAGCATCACTGTGAAGCACTTTCAGAGAGTGCTGGGGCACATGGCAGCAGCGTCCAACGTTATACCTTTTGGCCTGCTGCACATGAGACCCCTCCAGTGGTGGCTGAAAACCAAGGGGTTTTCCCCCAGAGGGAATCCTTTCCGTATGATCAGGGTAACGCGCAGATGCCTTCGTTCCCTAGTCATATGGAAGAAACCTTGGTTTCTGTCCCAGGGGCCAGTGTTGGGAGCGTCCTGTTGCCGGAAATCCGTTTCAACAGACGCCTCCCTCACTGGTTGGGGCGCGGTCATGGAGGGCCGCTTTGCGAGGGGCCCGTGGGAGGGCCGTCATTCCTCCTGGCACATAAATTGCCTGGAGATGATGGCGGTCTACAAAGCTTTGAGGAGCTTTTTCCCGGACCTCTGCGGCCATCATGTCCTGGTACGAACAGACAATACGTCTGTTGTAGCGTACCTGAATCATCAGGGGGGTTTGAGGTCGCGCCCTCTTTGTAGACTGGCGCATCGAATTCTCCTGTGGTCCCAAGGGAGACTGTTGTCCATCAGGGCAATGTATGTCCCGGGGGTACAAAATCAGGGAGCAGACATCCTGTCGAGGCAGGGGCTGAGGCCCGGGGAGTGGCGACTCCACCCAGAGGTGGTGGAGGCCATATGTGAGAGGTTCGGCCCAGTGGAAGTGGACCTGTTTGCGTCTCGCGAGACGTCCCACTGTCCACTGTGGTTTTCCCTCACGCATCCAGCCCCACTGGGGTTGGATGCCATGGTTCAGACGTGGCCGAGGCTGCGTCTGTACGCATTCCCCCCGATTGCTCTGCTCCCGGGAGTTCTGGAGAGGGTCCGCCAACAGGGGGTCAGCCTACTTTTAGTAGCACCCCGTTGGCCGACGCGAGTTTGGTTCTCGGATATCATAGCGCTGCTGGCAGGTCCTCCATGGCAGATCCCTCTGAGGAGGGATCTCTTATCTCAGGCAGGGGGCTCAATATTTCACCCCCGGCCTGAGATTTGGAGTCTTTGGGTCTGGCCCCTGAGGGGGTCAGGTACCTAGAGACTGGCCTGTCGGCAGAGGTGATAGAGACCTTACTCGGCTCCAGGGCTCCATCTTTGAGGAGACTGTACAGCCCCAAGTGGTGAGCCACTTGGTGCAGGGAGCGTGAGGTGGACCCAGTTAACTGGCCGGTGGCTTCAGTGCTGGAGTTCCACCGAGATCGCTTCTCTGCGGGTCCAACCCCGTCCACACTCAGGGTGTTCGTGGCTGCCATAAGGCTTTCCACACTCCTTTGGGTGATGGGCTCGGGTAGACACCATCTGTTGTACAGTTACCCTGTGGGGCTGGGAAGATGCGGCCTGTGGCTCGTTCCAGAATTCCCAACCTGGGATCTGGCAGTGGTTTCGAAGGCTGGTTGAGGCCCCCTTCGGACCATTGGAGTCGGATGAACCAGGGAACTTAGGATTGGTCAGTTCCTTGGTTCTTCAGGCATTACATCCCCCGCCTCACGTGACGGCGGAGTAAGAGACCTCACTGTGAAGCACTTTTGAGTGCTGGGGCTCAGTACAGCAGCGTCCAAGGGAGACCTTTTGACCTGCTGCACGTGAGACCTTGACAGTGGTGGTTGGAAACCGAGGGGTTCCCCCAGAGGGAATCTTTTTTCGTATGATCAGGGTAACGCGCATATATGCCTTCGTTCCCTAGTTATATGGAAGAAACCTTGGTTTCTGTCCCAGGAGTCAGTGTTGGGAGCGTCCTGTTGCCGGGAAACCGTTTCAACAGACGTCTCCCTCATTGGCTGGGGCGCCGAAGGCGCTTGGGTTTCCCTAGTCCTAGTTGTGCCCGGTCTCCGGCTTCACACTAGGGCAGGCACGACCCTCGGTAGGTCCCAAGGGTCAGTGTTGGAGCGTCCTGTTGCCGGGAAACCGCTTCAACAGACGTCTCCCTCATTGGCTGGGGCGCCGAAGGCGCTTGGGTTTTCCTAGTCCTAGTTGTGCCCGGTCTCCGGCTTCACACTAGGGCAGGCACAACCCTCGGTAAGGTCCCAAGGGCCAGTGTTGGGAGCGTCTTGTTGCCGGGAAACCGTTTCAACAGACGCCTCCCTTCATCGGCTGGGGCACGGAAGGAAAAGGAGTGGAGAAGTATCTCCCTACGGTGCTGGCGCTAGGGTACTCAAGTCCTAGTTGTGCCCGGTCTCCGGTTTCACACTAGGGCAGGCGCTACCCTCGGTGTGGGCTAGTGGGTACTCGTTCCCCAAGTGTCTAACCAGACGCAGTGGGAGTTCCCTCGAAAGGGAACTGCTCGGGTTACGACTGTAACCCTTGTTCCCTGAGTAGGGAACGAGCACTGCGTCTCGTCACCACACCTCGGCACGCCTGGAGCGCATGCTTCAGAGCAATAGCTGCCGTTTCAATGCGCCGGCTCGCCCTTTATACTTCCGGGTACGCCGTCACGATGACGTCATCACGCACGACCAATCAGATTGGACTAGTTTCTATACGGACTTCAGATTCGCTAGTGCTTAGGGAGTATCCCCCAAGTGTCTAACCAGACGCAGTGCTCGTTCCCTACTCAGGGAACAAGGGTTACAGTCGTAACCCGAGCAGTTTTCTTCAAATGAGATGAAATTGTTCAAAAAGAACAAATGCACACACTGAAAACATTTCAACAAGTTTTTTATTTGAAAATCAACAAATAAATCAAGCAGATCTATGCACTTTTTTAAGCTAGATTCTGTGGGATTTCCTTCCTTATAATCCTTCCTTATAATGGCCGTTATCAATAGCAACGCATATCGCATAAATAATAATAATTTGGTGTAAATATAATCTCTAATATTATCTCTGTAAATATATTCTCACGCAATATTCTCATCAGTGTTCTATCAGCTATGACACATTTAAATTTAGCATATTTTGTGTAAGAGCCCAAACAGTATCCTAGTGAAATAATGCATATCCATATTTTCCTCTGATTTGAGTTTATTTTATTAAATATCAAAATACCTGACCCCAGATGAATACTTTACAGCTGGTTTTATGACTGCAAGTCATTTTCTTAATGCTATAGAAGTTAGAAACGTGTATAATCTTGTATGTAACTTTGGAGACGGTCCCTGAATTCGCAATTCGCGAACATCAAACCAACTTTATACAAGTCATATCAGATGCACTGTGGTTCTACTGTGTTTGTTTGAAACTATTTTCGCTGCTGAAATAGAACAAAAACAGTCAGCCACTGTATGATGAATGAATCTCCTGCGTACATCGCACGTTTTCAGTGAGTGAGCGCGCTCTGAACAAAACTCTGGCTAATCTGAACGCCTCTGATTATTAGAAACACGTGTGGTTAGTTGTAATGCGCAACGCGATTATAACAGATGGCATTTGAGGAGACTATAATAAGTTTAACGCCAAAGTGGCTAGTGTGAGTGGTAGTAAGGTCAAACCTTACTTGACCTTTGGTATTGAGGTCAAAGTCCACTTGCCTTGCGTTCGCAAATGTGAAGTGTATCCCCCATTACAGTGACTTTCTTCTGGCATGTTCTGCAGACAGGGTGACCATTCGATTAAGTTTCCCTCAGGACTTTTGTAAAAGCCAAAATATGACCACACCTCAGATTTGGTCCTTTTAGAAGGCTGAACAATTCCCCGAGTGCTATCACTGCCTTCTGCCATTTCTTCTCATTCAAAAAACAGCGTTGGGCGCTACGCCAGACTGACGCTGACTGGACAGGATTTGCAGCGCGTTTTCAAAATCGTGATAATCAGGAGCGGTTTTAATGATAATTAATTTTTAAACGATATTACTAACCGTCAGTACATTTTATCGTGGTTTATTGTGAAACTGGTAATCGTTCCATCCCTAGTGTAGTTTCACTGAAACTCGGCATCGAGTTTAAAGGAACAAATTTGATTAAAAAAGCAATATCGGCAGAAAAACGGTCTTTTACTCTGCGATCGCTAAACAATTAAGATTCATTCAATCGTATTATTTCGATTGAAAATAATAGACAGAGAATGCGATATTTCTATTTTTCAAATGTCAATGAAAAATATGATAAGAATGATATCGGTATGATAAGAACAAATAAAAATAACAATTTAATACAAGGCCTTGAAGTGAAACGTATTTCTCTGAAAGAAAACAAATAGGACATATATACAATATTTCGAATAGGTTTAAAACAAATTTAAACAGCACATAATAAAAAATAAAAACATGCAAAAAAACTTAGCCCATATCATGGCATTTCTGCATAAATACTTGAAAAGATGAAAGTGTTTTCATCCCTGAAAACCAAATGAATACGTTTTATTAATGAATAATTATTTAATATAAGACAAATAATATATTTTGACAAATGCAAAAAAGCTTTAATGATAAAACGTGAAAGACGTGAACAGATTCAATATTCGTTCACCACCACATGTATCATGACAGAAATATCGCACAACTCAACATATTCTCCTTCATGCTTCTGTTCACATCTCACTGGCTTAAATGCATGTGTCTCTTGTTCAAGGGTATGAATAGAAAAGTAACTTTATTTAAAAGTATTGTTGTTAAATATCGTAGACATCGATCTGATTTAAAATCCAAATGAAAACAACGTGTATGGGTAGCACCGCTTAGACTGGTCTTACCAGGCTCTCGTACATCTCATTTGTACATAGAGTCTGGCCACTCTCCATTGACAAGCGTTTACTTCCTTGAAGGCGGGTACTCTGTTGAAGTTTAAAACTATTGGATCTGCCGAGAGTCACTCTGGATCTGCCATAACCAATCGCTAACGTTTGATCGTGACGTATGTCATGCGCCGTTCTCACATTAACTGTGCACACCACCTCAGTGTCAGTGATAAAACCTCATGCATTCGGATTGTGATTTATTCACGGTGGAGAGGAGAGTTTTGTGATCGAAACGCGCTGCTCTCATGGTGCATATCTCGTGCAATCATAACATGAGTGTATATGCTGTAAATAAAATGTCATATGCTTGGTATGCTAAGAATAAATGCTGCCATAAATAACAGCCCAATTCAAATATTAACGTGCTTTTTTTCTTTTTTCTTTTTTGAGCAGTGATGAAATATTTTGCTCTTGTAAACACTTGCCAGCATTTAAAGAAATACAAGTCTAGAAATGCATCCAAATTATAGCGCATGCAACCGCAAGGTGCTCTGCAGGGGTCAAAAAAGGATATAAACAGTGAATTTTGAAGTGATATATTCTTGAAAACTCAGAGATGTGGATTCGGAGAGCAATTACATTACCACACGACCTGTTTGTCAAAAGCAGTCGGTAATTCAGCCTGGGTTTTTCTCTCGGGTGGTGGGAGACGGACGGCTTCAGCCAACTCCTTCACCACTAACGGAGCGAGCTGAAAAAGACTTTTCCCGGACCACAACATCATGGCCACCAACAAAACTCAGCAGTGATTGTTCTTGCTCAGTGTAACGGAGTTCGTTTGTTCAGGGAAGAAGAAGGCGGGAAACGGCGAACGTTGAACAACTATTAATCAAATAATAAACACAAAATGAAAGCAAAAGTGGCAGCCCCTCACAGACGACTGCCACGCACATACATAACAAAACGTAAACAAAACCCAATTTAAGATCCAGGCCTGGTCCTCTCTCGTCCTTGCTCGTCCTTATATGCCTCCGTGCTCCCTCATTAGATTAGATTAGATTAGATTCAACATGAGAGGACTCAAGACCGTGTGTGTCTCATTCTCAATCATGCACTCCGATCTCGCTCGCTCGTCCACCTCGCCACGCTCCGGCTTTAACTTCTGGACATTTGTCACCATTACTACCGCCACCATTACAGAACTACAACTCAAATTAAAGCTGCTAGCAGCGATGAAAGGGCCCTCGCACATGCACCGCCACCCGGTGGCCTCAGGAAAACAGTGAATAGTGGGCGACATGCATTTAAGCGGGTCAATATAGGAGAAATATGGCAAACTCACTTCAATGTGCCACACTTCCTTCTGCCAGCAGGTGGCACTTCGACTATAACTGAATATTGCCATGTAGTCTTCAGGTCAGGACTATTATCAAACATGTGAAGTTTGAGGCAGATCGGACATTGTATACCTGAGTTACAAAAACTTCCTGTTTAATACCGTAAATCACATACAGTAGCACGTATCCACGTGTTGAAAGATTTATTGTGTTTCTAGCATGTTTGGGATTTCATGACATATTTAAAAGTGTTTCTGGGAGTGAATTATAGTATAAAGCATGCCATTTCCTGTTGCCAGCAGGTGGCGCTATGACTTACTGAATATTTGCATGTAGATGGGTTTAGGTCAGGACTCTTATCAAACATGTGAAGTTTGTGGCAGGTTGGACATTGTATGCCTGACTTACTACAGCTTCCTGTGTCATGGCGAAACATCAGACTTTGTCAGGCCGCCACAGACACGCCCTTCAGGGAAAACTCAAGATCTTCACAATATAACATAACCAAGGCCTTTAGATTAGACTGACCAAATAGGATGTTGTTTTGGTTACATCTCAATGAGGAGTTCATCACAGTGTTAAACGTGTAATTTCCTGTTGCCCACAGGTGGCGCTATGACTGTCACTGAATATTGTTATGTTGATGTCTTTAGGCAAGGACTCTTATAAACATGTGAAGTTTGGGGCAGATCGGACATTTGTATGTCCCAGTTAAAACAACTTCCTGTTTCATGGCAAAACATCAGATTTTGCGAGGCCGCCACGGACACGCCCTTCAGTGAAAACTCAAGATCTTCGCAATTTGACGTTGCAAAGGCCTTTAGATTAGACTGACCAAATATGATGTTGATCTGATTAAATCTCTATGCGGAGTTGATTAAAGTACAACATCTGGAAATGGGAAAATTTGCAACAATTTAGTAAAGAAAAATCAAAATATCTCACTTCCTGTTGGTTTTTCAGATTTCGTACCAGAGAACTTTTTTGTAGGTATTGGGCTGTTACATATGTCTACCGACTTTCATACATGTACGTGAAACGTAGCGGGAGGGGCACTTAGTTGAAATGTTGTAGGTGGCGCTATGGAGCCATTTTGCCACGCCTAATTCTGAAACTTATATGTAGATGTCTTCAGGCCAGGACTCTTATCAAACATATGAAGTTTGTGGCAGGTTGGACATTGTATGCCTGACTTACAACAACTTCCTGTTTCATGGCAAAACATCAGATTTTGCGAGGCCGCCACGGACACGCCCTTCAGGGAAAACTCAAGATCTTCGCAATTTAACGTTGCAAAGGCCTTTAGATTAGACTGACCAAATATGATGTTGATCTGATTAAATCTCTACGCGGAGTTGATTAAAGTACAACATCTGGAAATGGGAAAATTTGCAACAATTTAGTAAAGAAAAATCAAAATATCTCACTTCCTGTTGGTTTTCAGATTTCGTACCAAGAGACTTTTTTGTAGGTATTGGGCTGTTACATATGTCTACCGAATTTCATACCTGTACGTGAAACGTAGCGGGCGGGGCACTTAGTTGAATTGTTGTAGGTGGCGCTATGGAGCCATTTTGCCACGCCTAATTCTGAAACTCATATGTAGATGTCTTCAGGCCAGGACTCTTATCAAACATATGAAGTTTGTGGCAGGTTGGACATTGTATGCCTGACTTAAAACAGCTTCCTGTGTCATGGCGAAACATCAGACTTTGTCAGGCCGCCACAGACACGCCCTTCAGGGAAAACTCAAGATCTTCACAATATAACATCACCAAGGCCTTTAGATTAAACT
Source organism: Romanogobio albipinnatus (assembly GCA_023566225.1). Taxonomy (NCBI): domain Eukaryota; kingdom Metazoa; phylum Chordata; class Actinopteri; order Cypriniformes; family Gobionidae; genus Romanogobio; species Romanogobio albipinnatus. The sequence goes on along the minus strand of CM042263.1, from coordinate 29,577,682 downwards.
GACCAAATATGATGTTGATCTGATTAAATCTCTAGGAGGAGTTAATCACAGCGTAAAACATGCCATTTCCTGTTGCCCACAGGTGGCGCTATGACTGTCACTAAATATTGGCATATTGATGTCTTCAGGCAAAGACTCTAATAAAACATGTGAAGTTTGGGGCAGATCGGACATTGTATGTCCGAGTTACAACAACTTCCTTTTTCATGGCGAAACATCAGATTTTGCGAGGCCGCCACGGACACGCCCTTCAGGGAAAACTCAAGATCTTCGCAATTTAACGTCGCAAAGGCCTTTAGATTAGACTGACCAAATATGATGTTGATCTGATTAAATCTCTAGGAGGAGTTCGTTAAAGTACAACGTCTGGAAATGGCACATTTTGAAACAAAAAATTAAAAATATCTGACTTCCTGTTGGTTTTCAGATTTTGCATGTAGAGACTTTTTTGTAGGTATTGGGCTGTTACATGTGTATACCGAATTTCATAGCTGTACGTGAAACGTAGCGGGAGGGGCACTACGTTAGGTGGCGCTGTCGAGCCATTTTGCCACGCCTAATTCTGAATACCATAACAGACGTAAATTTTCGCCAATTTGGACGAGTTTTGAAAGTTTTGTGAGTTTTCGAGCGTGTTTAGGCCCCCAAAAAAGCGATTAATTCGGGAGAATAATAATAATTAAAGCTGCGAGCAGCGATGACGGGCTCAAGCCGGTGGCACCGCCACGCCGGTGGCATAAGCTTAACTGTGCACTGCAGGCAATAGGCATTTAAAATGGGAAAACATAAAAGGACTATGTCAAAGTAATCTGAATTCACCAAATTAACTGCAGCAGTTGGTGCTGCTATGACCACAGCAGCCACATCTATGAGATCAAATAAATGTAAATTAATTTCATGTCAAATGATGTCAAAGGTCAAATTGGAATGAGTTCAGAATACCATTCAAATGCTGATGTTGTATTATTCTAACACTTCTCTTCATATGCATATCAGGGTGTCCGCGGGGTCTTGAAAAGTATTAAAAGTTGATAAATCCATTTTTGGAAAATTAAGGCCCTTAAAAGGTATTAAAAAGTCTTAATCACGCTTTTATGAGGTATTCAATTTTGTTCAAGCTTTGTCAAAAGAGTTTGACTCCAAAAAGTATTCATGAATATATTTATTTTCATCCCCATAACTATATTAAAAAAAAAACGGTGTGCTCGGTCAGTGAGATCAACTCGGGGCGCGCGTCTACGGGTGGCGTCACGTATTTTGCGAAATGCGCGGTTAGGTGATGTGTCGCCCTCCACACGTTGCGAAACAGACTCCGAAATGGGGAAATGTAAATTTGCGGACTCCTGGTTGGAGAAGGATGAGTTTAAACAATGGCCGCAGGGTTTTTCTATGGTTTTTCCTGCATAGCGGCCGCCTCCGTCAAATTTCGTGCCACCTCCGTCTGTCGACACAACTCAAGATCACTTGCAAGTAACAGGCACAATAGATTATTCAAAGAAATATTTATAATATATATATTAGTGCTGGGCATCGATTAAAAAAAATTAACTAATTATACGCATTTTTTTCTGTAATTAATCGCAAGTTTTTAATATTTTAAGTTTTTAATATTTTGATATTGTAATAATTTCAGTTACTCTCCAAATTAATTTAGAAACAATTTAAAGACAGCATATTGGCTTTAAAAAACAACTTTTAATTTAAGTGAACTTAAAACAATCTTTACATAAACCCAAAATAATAAATGTTATATTTACCCATGGCCTTCCCTGTTATACAGAAATGTAATAGTTATCAAACCTTCCTTAACTGCATAAATAATAAATGAAATATAGATTCATCATCATTAAAGCTACACTTGTCTCTGTTCCCGTTGTTCTTTGATGAACATTAATGACAGGCATCATCAGTGCTCCTGTCACTTTAAGAACAGCCGCGGATCTCACGCGCTGTCCCGCGCATCTCATTTCCTCACAACTCTTTAAGTTCATTTAAGACGTTATTTAACTCATTTAAGACCATAATATGAGAATACTCAAAATCCTCTGTGTTATTGTTTGTTCAAGAGCAAAAGAGAACTCGATGTGAGCAGGAAACTGACGCGAGTCTATCTATGCGTCGAGTGTGTGTGTGTGTGTGTGTGTGTGTGTGTGTGTGTGTGTGTGTGTGTGTGTGTGTGTGTGTGTGTGTGTGTGTGTGTGTGTCAGTGTCCCTTGATTAGCTGACATGAGACGCATCCACACAGACAGGACACTGACACACACACACACACACACACACACACACACACACACACACACACACACACACACACACACACACACACACACACACACACACACACACACACACACACACACACACACACACAGACAGGGCACTGACACACACACACACACACACACACACACACACAGACAGGACACTGACACACACACACACACACACACACACACACACACACACACACACACACACACACAGGGCCGTTTGAAGAAATTTGGGGGCCCCAAGCAAAATGGACATGGAGGCCCCCCCAATACCCACCCACCCGCACGCACGCAAAGCCTAAAGGAACCACAGCATAGCCATACAGTTTAAGTTCATCCACACTTTATATAAATAAAAAGGTTTACAGTGCAAATACTGTTGTTGCATATACTGTGCATAAAATTTGAAAACATTTGCAAAAAACACCACTTTATCATTAAAAAATTTTTTTGTAAACCTTTAAGTAACCATTTTTTAAACATCTATAAACATTACATTTACATAGACAGACGGACCAGATATTCCTAACACTTTGGGAATACTTAATGGTTACTAGCTGGTTTGTAAACTATCTATAAACATCTCAAATATCTGGATGGTTATTATAAAGTTGCAACAGATGACTATAATACCTTGTTAAATAGTTAATAAACAGTACCAGTAAAACATGTGGGCAGTACCAGTAAAACATGTAAACAGTACCAGTAAAACGTGGGTTGTCCTGATACTGTACTTCAAAATGTAACAGTGTAAAAATTGCCAAAGAATAAAGTAATTGTTCAAGATCCATTGGTAACTTATAAAAATAATGTCATATTTGCAAACTGTCACTACTGTATATCCCGACACTAGCACATTAAGATAAGCTATGGAAAAAATCATGTTCCTCTGCCTCTTTCTGGTTAAATAATGTTTATAATAATTGTTATTATATAATTGTTTATAGCATGCTATATTAACTATTCCAGGTTATTTATGCATAGCATAAATAATAGTTAGTATAGCATGCTATGCCACTTTCATCAAAACCTATTACAAAGCTATAGCAATGTCATGTCATTCCGTCTGGTCGAAAAAAAAGTTGCACTAAGTGTTCGTTACAAGCAGCATTTGCCGTCAGGCAGGTAACGATAGCTAACATAAACATATTTTTGCTAGCCTACCTGCTGCAAACTTACACCATTTTTGTACAAGACAAGTAGAGCTATTTTTTCCAGTGTAATTTATCACATACCACTATCTTGTTTTTTCTTATCCTCCTCTTCCTTTCTCTTTTTTCTTTTTTGGCTTCCTGAAGCATAAAATTCCGCTTCAAAACCGAAGAGATTTTGTATTTTGCCGGCTGCAGAGATCGCGTGGTTGGCTGGCTGCTGTCAGCGACTACTGAGAGGGGCCCCGTTAAGGGGGTTCCCGATAACTGTGTCATTGCACTTTACTGCATTGACTATCAATGGGGCGCTCACACAGTTTGTCGTTTCATTTTATTCTTAACCTGTCGTTGTCTTGGGGCCCCAGGCCAGCTCGGGGCCCCAAGCAATTGCTTGGTTTGCCTGTCTTGTCGCGACGGGCCTGCACACACACACACACACACACACAAGGCATTGCCATACAGCGTGTTCTCTTGTGTCTTGTCGCGCTTGGAAGCATTTACATTAATAGGAGCGTGATCATGTAACGCTAAGCAAAAATGGATAAAAAAACGGACGCTGCGTTATTTGCGTTAAATATTTTTAATGCATTAAGCTTCCGTTTCACGTTGACCGAGTTTGGTGGAGATTGAATAAATCGCCTACGTGAATTATACAAATATTCACGTTCAAACAAAAACGTGAAGAGAGAGAGAGAGAGAGAGAGAGAGAGAGAGAGAGAGAGAGAGAGAGAGAGAGAGAGAGAGAGAGAGAGAGAGAGAGAGAGAGAGAGAGAGAGAGAGAGAGAGAGAGAGAGAGAGAGAGAGAGAGAGAGAGAGAGAGGGAGTTTCAAAAATAATACAACACTGCCACCTTTTGGTGATAGAGGGGAGGGCACACAAACAGCCAAAAACATTATTAAACTTTGACATGTTGACATGGCAACATTATTTGAAATATCAGGAATCCATTCATCTGTCTCTATCTGTCATGTTTAGGCACTCTGCACATTGAACAAGATTCACAAGATTTTAACAACAAAAATAAATAAAATCTAAATGGTGGGAGAAAGTTTTTTTTATTTCACTCTCTGAAAAAATTATTTTGAATATATTTGAAATCAATATGTGTGGTCCAATATAAAAAATAACTTACAAAATTAATAAATTAATAAATGGAGTCGAATCACAGAAACAGCAAAGATGATTTTAATATCAGTGTCAGGTAAGAGTAAGATGCGTGTCTACATTTTATGGAAGTTTATTATAAATAGCCACTTTTATAAAATCATGTGAAATTTATGTTTTAATACATTTATATTATATCAGTGTGCTGTGTAGTGTGCATAGTTTATCCTATGACATTAATGTGCATCATACGTTATCTTGGCAAACACATCACATGACGTTTTTATTTCAAGTTATAGTTATTTGTGATAGCCTGTATGAAAGGGTTAAATTATCATCATCAAAAGAGAAAGACACACACACACACACACACACACACACACACACATAATAAATAAATAATAAATAATAAATAAATATATTGATCTGAAAAATAGTACAGTCATTTTAAATTAATCTAAGTTCAATTACCAAACATACAATCTTAATTTAATTGAAATAAAAATATGATTTTACAAGATATGAGAGAATTTCTGTTCCCCTTTTTTTGTCCTTATTTAATCCCTCGCCATGGCAACACCGTTTGAGATATCCAATATCCGTTCGCATTTTAGCATCTTCCATATCTTTGTTTCATGTTGACCGAGTTTGGTGGAGATTGAATAAATCGCCTACGAGGAGAACGTAAAAACTCAGAGCTTGAATTATACCAATATTCACGTTCAAACCAAAATATCTGACTTCCTGTTGGTCGGAGCTAATGACTGTAAATTAGAAAGTTGTCCGGCTCGAAGAGAACAATATATGTACCGAGTTTGGTGACTGAAGATAAAACTAACCCCCCCACTTTTGTCAAAAGGTGGCGCTAGAGAGCCCCTCATCCCCGCCCGTTTCTGATGCTTTGCCCATGTGTACTGACTGACATCTCTGATGTGTGTGTTAAGTTTCATGCCGTTTCAAGCATTTTCAAGCATGCTAAGAGCCTCAAAACAGCCAAAAGATTATTAAATTTTGACACGTTGCCATGGCAACAGTATTTGAAATTTCAGAAATCAATTTCATACGTCTCTATCTGTCATGTTTTCACATTATACTGATGAAGTTTGAAATAAATCGTGTGAAAATAAGATGGTGATTCAAAGCATTTTTGAAAGTGACACACTTCCTGCTGCCAGTTGGTGGCGCTATAACTTTGACTCACAAAAGTCATATCCATGTGATCGGCTTCTTACAACGAACACACAGCTGAAGTTTCATCTAAATCAGTCAATGTTTGCACAAGTTATAACACACTTCCTGTTTCCCTTTTCTCGCCATAAATTCGTTGCTTCGCCACGGCCAAACCGTTTGAGATATCACAAATCCGCTCGCAATTTAGCATCCTGAATATGTTCACTTCATGCTGACCGAGTTTGGCACTGATCGAAACAATGGCCTCGGAGGAGTATATTAAATTCCAGAGCATGGGTTTTCCGAACAACCCATAATAGCTCACTTCCTGTTGGGCTGACGCGTAACTTAGAACACGAAAGTTGTTTGGCCCGACGAGGTCTATATGTGTACCGAGTTTCATACATGTACGTGCAAGTGTGTTTGATATATGGACCAAGTTTTCAGACCCCACTTAAGGGAGCGCTGTCGAGCCCCCCTGCCACGCCCGGGTACCAGCTTCAGCCCGGCTCTGATGGCCGCGCATTCCAATGCCTGTGCGAAGTTTCAAGAGTTTTCGAGCATGTTAAGTGCCCCAAAAGTACCCGAGAAGTCGAAAAAAAATAAAAAATAAAAAAATAATTAAAGCTGCGAGCAGCGATGACGGGCTCAAGCCGGTGGCACCGCCACGCCGGTGGCATCAGCTTAACTGTGCACTGCAGGCAATAGGCATTTAAAATGGGAAAACATAAAAGGACTATGTCAAAGTAACCTGAATTCACCACATTAACTGCAGTAGTTGGTGCTTCTATGACCACAAACCACATCTATGAGATCAATTAAATTTAAATTAATTTCATGTCAGATGATGTCAAAGGTCAAATTGGAATGAGTTCATCAAAATCCTATGGGTGACGTCACGGACACTACGTCCATATTTTTTTACAGTCTATGGTCTAATGCTCAGGTGAATAGTAAATAGTAAACAAACTGTAAATCGTTACTAATAAATGGTAGAAACAAACCGAATGCATGTAGTGGTTGGCCTTTTGCTGTAGAGACTTTCCATTTACTACATACAGTAGGCACTCTGATTCCATGTATGGGGAAACATATATATTATTCATATGACACACAAACACAAGTAGACAAGACCTGTTTAGTTCAAAAGATCACTCGCCACGGTAAGGTAGAGATCATGAGTGAGATACGAGACGAGACGAGAGACAGACGCGCGCGCGCGCCCGCCGAGTATGCACAGTTCGGACTACTGTCATTGTCATTGTGACTCCACACCCTGCCTCCACGTTGCCCACTAACTGTATTTGCAATACACGAACCGTGGAGTGTGCGTGAGACAACCGCAGCCAGTGTGAATGGCACACAAACGGCCGCGCGCGGCTCGCGCTCTCCATCCGCACCACTGCCCTGCCAATGCACTGCTCGCGCGTGCGGTGTGAAGCCGCGTAACACACCTGCTAACTTCACATCACACAATTGTATAGCTTTCAATGTTTTCTCTTTACCTTTGTTAGATCACATTTCAGAATTGCAGCCTCGTGTGTTGTGCTCGCTACCGGGGTGACAACACAAGGCATTACACGCACAATAACCGGAATTTAAAACTGTGAAGAAACGAATAATCAGTGACCTTCTGGACCGATATACATAGTAGACTAGGATTTGTGAATTTTTCAATGCGCACTCGCGCTGCACTGCGCCCTCTGACTCCATGTTGCTTTAAGCGCATCATTCTGCACCCGGGATGCGCATAAGCGCATTGTGCCGCGCTTTCATATATTTTCATAGTTTTGTGCACTTAAAGATGATTAAAATCTTGTTCTCACGTATCTATCATATATTTGTTGTCCCTTTACAGAGCTGCACATTACGTTTACAATAAACTATACATCTTTAAATGTTATATTATTTGTGTAGGCCCATATAATTATTTACATTCATATATAAATTAAATATCATATTTTTTTTATAAATGTATTTAATAAGAACACAAAGTAATTTGTACCTTTTCATTAACATTTATTTTTATATATATATATATATATATATATATATATATATACATATATATATATATATATATATATATATATATACATATATATATATATATATATATATATATATATATATATATATTCATCTGAAAAATAGTATAGTCATTCTGTTTCATGTTGACAGAGTTTGGTGGAGATTGAATAAATCACCTACGAGGAGAACGTAAAAACTCAGACCCTGAATTATACCAATATTCACGTTAAAACCAAAATATCTGACTTCCTGTTGGTCGGAGCTAATGACTGCTTCAAAACTAATACAATGCTGCCATCTTGTGTTCATTGAGGGGCACACACACACACACAGAATAGGTTTTTTATAAAAATATTTTAAATAAATAAATATATTGATCTGAAAAATAGTACAGTCATTTTAAATTAATCCAAGTTCAATTACCAAACATACAATCTTAATTTAATTGAAATAAAAATATGATTTTACAAGATATGAGAGAATTTCTGTTCCCCTTTTTTGTCCTTATTTAATCCCTCGCCATGGCAACACCGTTTGAGATATCCAATAGTCGTTCGCATTTTAGCATCTTCCGTATCTTTGTTTCATGTTGACCGAGTTTGGTGGAGATTGAATAAATCGCCTACGAGGAGAACGTAAAAACTCAGACCCTGAATTACACAAATATTCACCTTCAAACCAAAATATCTGACTTCCTGTTGGTCGGAGCTAATTACTGTAAATTAGAAAGTTGTCCGGCTCGAAGAGAACAATATATGTACCGAGTTTGGGGACTGAAGATAAAACTAACCCCCCCACTTTTGTCAAAAGGTGGCGCTATAGAGCCCCTCATCCCCGCCCGTTTCTGAGGCTTTGCCAATGTGTACTGACTGACATCTCTGATGTGTGTGTTGAGTTTCAAGCAGTTTCAAGCATGCTAAGAGTTTCAAAAGCAGCCAAAAACATTATTAAACTTTGGCACGTTGCCATGGCAACAGTATTGGAAATTTCAGAAATCCATTCAAATGTCTATATCTGTCATGTTTTCACATTATACTGATGAAGTTTGAAGTAAATCGGGTCAAAATAAGACAGTGATTTAAAGCATTTTTAAAAAGTTACACACTTCCTGCTGCCAGTTGGTGGCGCTATAACTTTGACTCACAAAAGTCATATCCATGCGATTGTCTTTCCACAACGAACACACAGCTGAAGTTTCATCCAAATCAGTCAATGTTTGCTGACGTTATAACACACTTCCTGTTTCCCTTTTCTCGCCATAAATTCGTTGCTTCGCCACGGCCAAACCATTTGAGATATAAAAAATCCGCTCGCAATTTAGCATCCTGAATATGTTCACTTCATGCTGACCGAGTTTGGCGATGATCGAAACAATTGCCTCGGAGGAGTATATTAAATTCCAGAGCATGCGTTTTCCGAACAACCCAAAATAGCTCACTTCCTGTTGGGCGAAGTTTATGACTATGAGTGCGGAAGTTGTTCTGCCCGATGAGATCTATATGTGTACCGAGTTTCATACATGTACGTGCAAGTGTGTTTGATATATAGACCAAATTTTAATAGGGGGCGCTGTTGAGCCCCCCTGCCACGCCCGGGTATCAGCTTCAGCCCGGCCCTGATGGCCGCAGATTCTGACGTATCTGCAAAGTTTCAAGAGTTTTTGAGTATGGTAAGGGCCCCAAAAGTGCCCATTTAGTCGATAAAAAAAAAAAAAATAATAATAATAATAATTAAAGCTGCGAGCAGCGATGACGGGCTCAAGCCGGTGGCACCGCCACGCCGGTGGCATCAGCTTAACTGTGCATGGCAGGCAATATGCATTTAAACAGGAGAGCATTTTAAAAATCACTCGAATATGCCACATTTACTGCAGCAGCTGGTGCCATTATGACCATAAGCCACACCCATGATGTAATTTAAATATAGATGAATTGTAATGTCATAGGATCACATATAGGACCACATCTATGAGATCAATTACATTTAAATTAATTTCATGTCAGATGATGTCAAAGGTCAAATCATAATGAGTTCAGAATACCATACAATCTTAATTTAATTGAAATCAAAATATGATTTTACAAGATATGAGAGAATTTCTGTTCCCCTTTTTTGTCCTTATTTAATCCCTCGCCATGGCAACACCGTTTGAGATATCCAATATTCGTTCGCATTTTAGCATCTTCCATATCTTTGTTTCATGTTGAACGAGTTTGGTGGAGATTGAATAAATCGCCTACGAGGAGAACGTAAAAACAGAGAGAGAGAGACAGAGAGATAGACAGAGAGAGACAGACAAAGAGAGAGAGAGAGAGAGAGAGAGAGACAGACAAAGAGAGAGAGAGAGAGAGAGAGAGAGACAGGGTATCTGCAGGTTTCACCAAGTCAAATTTAAGACTTTTTAAGACCTTTTCAAGACCATTATGAATTAAATTTAAGACCTATATCACGCAATTTAAAAAAAAAAACGTACAAAAGGAAATGCAGAATCACAAAATTACTTGCAAAGCAAATTAATTTATTCAAATTGAACAAAGTATTAGTAATCTTGCACTTCCTCATAGCTCAATCCCACCAGGATTAATATACAAACACACTACCGGTCTAAAGTCTGAGAACGGTAAGATTTTTAAATGTTTTTACATTCTGCTCACCAATGCTGCATTTATGTTATTAAAAATACAAAAAGCTGTAATATTGTGACAGTTCTGTTGTGACTGTTTTCTATGTGAATATATAGTAAAGTGTCATTTATTCCTGTGATCAAAGCTGAATTTAACATCATTACTCCAGTCTTCAGTGTCACATGATCCTTCACTAAATCACTAATCATTCTCATATGAGGATCTGATGATCAACAAACATTTATGTTTATTATCAGTGTTGAACACAGTTGTGTAAAACATTTTTTTTGGATTCTTTGATGGATAAAAAAAAGTAAAAAAAAAAAAAAAAGATTTCTGAAGGATTATGTGACTCTAAAGTCTGGAGCAATGATGCTGAAAATTCAGCTTTGAATCACAGAAATAAATTCTATTTAAGGTATATATTGAAATATAGATATTTTAAATAAAAAAATAAAAAAACATATTCACAATAATACTGTCTTTGCTGTATTTTGGATCAAATAAATGCAGCCTCGGTGAGCAGGAGAGACTTCTTTAAAAAACATTTTAAAAATCGAACCGTTCTCAAACTTTTGACCGGTAGTGTGTGTGTATGTATATACATTTTTTGTGAGATCAAAATTACTGATTTTGTTAAGTTATTTTCAGAAATGTGCATGTTTCTTTTTTTTTTCATAATTAGGATGCCACATTTACCATATCATTATATTAGATGCACAATAGTCACACATGGCAATAAAACAAACAAAATGCATGAATCTTGTTTGACAATAGGACAAATAAATACAACTTAAATATACAGATACAAACAGTGCTTTAAGTTTAGGGCTACTGTTTGTTTTTCCCCGTTGTTGTTGTTTGATTAATACTAACGACACAGGCAGGAGGGGGTATAGGCTCGGCTATATTGGGTTGCTTTCACTTTAAGACCTACAGTAATGATGAGCCCATAGATATGGATATGTATGAATATGCCTAGATTCGGTTCACTCGCGCGAGCGCTGACCGGCGGCAAACGCCTGCAGAATCCGCGGCCAGTCTGACATCAGTCCGTGTGAATGAGTTCGGGGTTTTCACCGCTTTTTAAACTCTTTGTTTAGTGCTATCGGGCATATCAAACTTTTATTTGGTCATTATACGAGATGGCAGGTGAGAAAGATTCGCCTTTGCTATCACGATCGCGTGAACTGGAAGAACTGAAGCTGAAGAGGGGGATTGACGGAAGTGGGCGTGTGTGTACTTTTATTTACTTTTGTTTTATACAAAATATTCAATCAACTATCACAAACTATACATCATTTGAAAGCTAAAACACTCAAGATTCATGTTCTGAACTTGTTTTTGCAATAAATAAACCAGAGAGGAAAGGGTTAAATGAAACGCTAAAGGACCGGCCATGTAAACATTAGCATAATATTAGCGGTACTCATCTTTCATCTCCTGTAGTTCGGATCAGATCGGACGAATCCAATAAACACCCGCATACATCTCTGTGTAAGAGTCCACTCTTCAAAATGCATCCCACTTTTTAATCCAAAACAACGAAAAAATAGGGAAAAAACAAAAAATCCTTCGTTGTTTGCAAGGGAGTTTTGAGTTAGCGTAATCAATCATCAATAGTATAGTAATTTTAAATAATCTAAGTTCAATTACCAAACATACAATCTTAATTTAATTGAAATCAAAATATGATTTTACAAGATATTAGACAATTTCTGTTCCCCTTTTTTGTCCTTATTTAATCCCTCGCCATGGCAACACCGTTTGAGATATCCAATATTCGTTTGCATTTTAGCATCTTCCGTATCTTTGTTTCATGTTGACCGAGTTTGGTGGAGATTGAATAAATCGCCTACGAGGAGAACGTAAAAACTCAGACCCTGAATTACACAAAAATTCACCTTCAAACCAAAATATCTGACTTCCTGTTGGTTGGAGCTAATGACTGTAAATTAGAAAGTTGTCCGGCTCGATGAGGTCTATATATATACTGAGTTTGGTGATTGTAGATGAAACGAAGCCCTTCACTTTTGTCAAAAGGTGGCGCTAGAGAGCCCCTCATTCCCACTCGTTTCTGAGGCTTTGCCAATGTGTACTGACTGACATGTCTGATGTGTGTGTTGAGTTTCAAGCAGTTTGAAGCAATTTCAAGGATGCTAAGAGCCTCAGAACAGCCAAAAGATTATTAAACTTTGACACGTTGCCATGGCAACATTATTTAAAATTTTAGGAATCCATTCATATGTGTATATCTGCCATGTTTTCACATTATACTGATGAAGTTTGAAGTCACTCAGGTGAAAATAAGACCGTGATTTAAAGCATTTTTGAAAGTGACACACTTCCTGCTGCCAGTTGGTGGCGCTATCACTTTGACTCACAAAAGTCATATCCATGTGATCGGCTTCTTACAACGAACACACAGCTGAAGTTTCATCCAAATCAGTCAATGTTTGCACAAGTTATAACACACTTCCTGTTTCCCTTTTCTCGCCATAAATTCGTTGCTTCGCCACGGCCAAACCGTTTGAGATATCACAAATCCGCTGGCAATTTAGCATCCTGAATATGTTCTCTTCATGCTGACCGAGTTTGGCGATGATCGAAACAATGGCCTCGGAGGAGTATGTTAAATTCCAGAGCATGGGTTTTCCGAACAACCCATTATAGCTCACTTCCTGTTGGGCTGACACGTAACTTAGAGCACGAAAGTTGTTCGGCCCGATGAGGTCTATATGTGTACCGAGTTTCATACATGTACGTGCAAGTGTGTTTGATATATAGACCAAGTTTTCAGACCCCACCTTAGGGGGCGCTGTCGAGCCCCCCTGCCACGCCCGGGTACCAGCTTCAGCCCGGCTCTGATGGCCGCGCATTCCGACGTGTGTGCAAAGTTTCAAGAGTTTTCGAGCATGTTAAGTGCCCCAAAAGTACCCGAGAAGTCGAAAAAAAAAAAAAAAAAAAAAAAAAAAAAGAATAATCCTTAGGGGAACAATAGGGCTCTGCGCCCTTTCAGGCTTGAGCCCTAATTAAAGCTGCGAGCAGCGATGACGGGCTCAAGCCGGTGGCACCGCCACGCCGGTGGCATCAGCTTAACTGTGCACTGCAGGTAATAGGCATTTAAAATGGGAAAACATAAAAGGACTATGTCAAAGTCATCTGAATTCACCACATTAACTGCAGTAGTTGGTGCTGCTATGACCACAAACCACATCTATGAGATCAATTAAATTTATATGAATTTCATGTCAGACTATGTCAAAGGTCAAATTGGAATGAGTTCAGAATACCATTCGAATGCTGATGTTGTTTTATTCTAACACTTCTCTTCATGTGTTTTTGAGCTACCTTAGCTACCGTTTGTGCACCAATCTTATGCACCATAAAGCGTGCTTTCATTTCAATATGGGTGGTCCAATAAAAAAAATGTAATAAAAAAATGTATAAATGGAGCCAAATCACAGAAACTGCAAAGATGATTTTAATATCAGTGTCAGGTAAGAGTAAGATGCGTGTCTACATTTTATGGAAGTTTATTATAAATAGCCACTTTTATAAAATCATGTGAAATTTATGTTTTAATACATTTATATTATATCAGTAAATAATTCATTTAAAGACATGTGCATCATACGTGATCTTAGCAAACACATCACATGATGTTTTTATTTCAAGTGATAGTTATTTGTGATAGCCTATATGAAAGGGTTAAATTATCATCATCAAGAGAGAAAGTCTCACACACACACACACACACACACACACACACACACACACACACACACACACACACACACACACACACACACACACACACACACACACACACACAATGATAGAGTGAGAGTGAGGGGAAGGACTGAGAGAAAGGCACACACACATAAACTCACAGGGTGAGAGAGAGACCCCCCCCCCCCCCCCCACACACACACACACACACACACAGAGAGAGTGATAGAGAGGGGGAAGGGGAAAGGCAGGCAGAGGGCATTCCATAGACTTAATGGTTTTTATACTGTACAAACTGTACATTCTATCCCCCTACACTACCCCTAAGCCTACATATCGCACACACAGACACACACACACACACACACACACACACACACACACACACACACACACACACACACACACACACACACACACACACACACACACACACACACACACACACACTACCCCTAAACCTACCATCACAGAAAACATTCTGCATTTTTACATTTTTATTAAAACATTGTTAAAACATCCCCGCCCGTTTCTGATGCTTTGCCCATGTGTACTGACTGACATCTCTGATGTGTGTGTTGAGATTCAAACTGCGTGTCGCGTTTGGTTACAGTCAGTCAGCTGCTCGGTAAAGCTCACTCCAAGATGATATATTCCCGTTATAATACTTGATATGTAGATAAAATAATTTATCTTCCTGGAGTTTATCTAGCGGTTTCTGAACGATGTTGTGCTCCCTACCCGGGTGACAACACAAGGCATCACACGCACAATAACCGGAATTTAAAACTGTGAAGAAACCGACCGATATACATAGTAGACTAGGATTTGTGCGCTCAACGCTCATCGTCTCTTTATGCCGTGAACTTTTTAATGTGCACTCGCGGTGCACTGCGCCCTCTGACTCCATGTTGCTTTAAGCGCATCATTCTGCACCCGGGATGCGCATAAGCGCATTGTGCCACGCTTTCATATATTTTCATAGTTTTGTGCACTTAAAGATGATTAAAAAAAATCTTGTTCTCACGTATCTATCATATATTTGTTGCCCCTTTACAGAGCTGCACATTACGTTTACAATAAACTATAAATCTTGAAATGTTATATTATTTGTGTAGGCCCATATAATTATTTACATTCATATATAAATTAAATATAAATTGTTTTTTTATCAATGTATTTAATAAGAACACAAAGTAATTTGTACCTTTTCATTAACATTTTTAGATTTTATAAAATTAGTCCAGAGATGTTTTTTAAAGAATTACTTTTTGTAATTGCAATTTTTTTTAACTATCCACTCACCTAATTTAATATATATTTTTGTCATAGCTTATGATTATATATTTTTATTTTATTGCTCAACAGTAGTTCTCATCGCCGATGAGGTCTTTAAATATTTTGAGAAGGTCTTAAAAAAGTCTTAAAAAGGTATTAAAATTTACTTCAGGATTCCTGCATATACCCTGCAATATGCATCATACGTGATCTTGGCAAACACAGCACATGACGTTTTTATTTAAAATTAGAAAGTTTTAAATTAGTTAAATTAGATTAGTTAAATTAGAAATTTGTCCGGCTCGAGGAGAACAATATATGAGAGAGAGAGAGAGAGAGAGAGAGAGAGAAACCAGTTTTTTTTATATCCTGCTTCAAAACTAATACAATGCTGCCATCTTGTGTTCATTGAGGGGCACACACACAGAGACAGAATAGGTTATTGATAGAAATATTTTAAATAAATAAATATATTGATCTGAAAAATAGTACAGTCATTTTAAATTAATCTAAGTTCAATTACCAAACATACAATCTTAATTTAATTGAAATAAAAATATGATTTTACAAGATATGAGAGAATTTCTGTTCCCCTTTTTTGTCCTTATTTAATCCCTTGGCATGGGAACACCGTTTGAGATATCCAATATCCGTTCGCATTTTAGCATCTTCCGTATCTTTGTTTCACTTTGACAGAGTTTGGTGGAGATTGAATAAATCGCCTACGAGGAGAACGTGAAAACTCAGACCCTGAATTACACAAATATTCACCTTCAAACCAAAATATCTGACTTCCTGTTGGTCGAAGCTAATAACTGTAAATTAGAAAGTTGTCCGGCTCGAAGAGAACAATATATGTACCGAGTTTGGGGACTGAAGATAAAACTAACCCCCCCACTTTTGTCAAAAGGTGGCGCTATAGAGCCCCTCATCCCCGCCCGTTTCTGAGGCTTTGCCCATGTGTACTGACTGACATCTCTGATGTGTGTGTTAAGTTTCAAGCAGTTTCAAGCATGCTAAGAGTCTCAAAAACAGCCAAAAACATTATTAAACTTTGACACGTTGCCATGGCAACAGTACTTCAAATTTCAGGAATCCATTTCATATGTCTCTATCTGTCATGTTTTCACATTATACTGATGAAGTTTGAAGTCAATCGGGTGTAAATAAGACTGTGATTTAAAGCATTTTTGAAAGTGACACACTTCCTGCTGCCAGTTGGTGGCGCTATAACTTTGACTCACAAAAGTCATATCCATGTGATCGGCCTCTTACAACGAACACACAGCTGAAGTTTCATCCAAATCATTCAATGTTTGCACAAGTTATAACACACTTCCTGTTTCCCTTTTCTCGCCATAAATTCGTTGCTTCGCCACGGCCAAACCGTTTGAGATATCAAAAATCCGCTCGCAATTTAGCATCCTGAATATGTTCACTTCATGCTGACCGAGTTTGGCGATGATCGAAACAATGGCCTCGGAGGAGTATATTAAATTCCAGAGCATGGGTTTTCCGAACAACCCATTATAGCTCACTTCCTGTTGGGCTGACGCGTAACTTAGAGCACGAAAGTTGTTCGGCCCGATGAGGTCTATATGTGTACCGAGTTTCATACATGTACGTGCAAGTGTGTTTGATATATAGACCAAATTTTAATAGGGGGCGCTGTTGAGCCCCCCTGCCACGCCCGGGTATCAGCTTCAGCCCGGCCCTGATGGCCGCAGATTCTGACGTATCTGCAAAGTTTCAAGAGTTTTTGAGCATGGTAAGGGCCCCAAAAGTGCCCATTTAGTCGATAAAAAAAAAAATAATAATAATAATTAAAGCTGCGAGCAGCGATGACGGGCTCAAGCCGGTGGCACCGCCACGCCGGTGGCATCAGCTTAACTGTGCATGGCAGGCAATAGGCATTTAAAATGGGAAAACATAAAAGGACTATGTCAAAGTCATCTGAATTCACCACATTAACTGCAGTAGTTGGTGCTGCTATGACCACAAACCACATCTATGAGATCAATTAAATTTATATGAATTTCATGTCAGACTATGTCAAAGGTCAAATTGGAATGAGTTCAGAATACCATTTGAATGCTGATGTTGTTTTATTCTAACACTTCTCTTCATGTGTTTTTGAGCTACCTTAGCTACCGTTTGTGCACCAATCTTATGCACCATAAAGCGTGCTTTCATTTTAATATGGGTGGTCCAATAAAAAAAATTTAATAAAAAAATGTATAAATGGAGCCAAATCACAGAAACTGCAAAGATGATTTTAATATCAGTGTCAGGTAAGAGTAAGATGCGTGTCTACATTTTATGGAAGTTTATTATAAATAGCCACTTTTATAAAATCATGTGAAATTTATGTTTTAATACATTTATATTATATCAGTAAATAATTCATTTAAAGACATGTGCATCATACGTGATCTTAGCAAACACATCACATGATGTTTTTATTTCAAGTGATAGTTATTTGTGATAGCCTATATGAAAGGGTTAAATTATCATCATCAAGAGAGAAAGTCTCACACACACACACACACACACACACACACACACACACACACACACACACACACACACACACACACACACACACACACACACACACACACACACACACACAATGATAGAGTGAGAGTGAGGGGGGAGGGGAAGGACTGAGAGAAAGGCACACACACATAAACTCACAGGGTGAGAGAGAGACCCCCCCCCCCCCCCCCCCACACACACACACACACACACACACACACACACAAAGAGAGTGATAGAGAGGGGGAAGGGGAAAGGCAGGCAGAGGGCATTCCATAGACTTAATGGTTTTTATACTGTACAAACTGTACATTCTATCCCCCTACACTACCCCTAAGCCTACATATCGCACACACAGACACACACACACACACACACACACACACACACACACACACACACACACACACACACACACACACACACACACTACCCCTAAACCTACCATCACAGAAAACATTCTGCATTTTTACATTTTTATTAAAACATTGTTAAAACATCCCCGCCCGTTTCTGATGCTTTGCCCATGTGTACTGACTGACATCTCTGATGTGTGTGTTGAGATTCAAACTGCGTGTCGCGTTTGGTTACAGTCAGTCAGCTGCTCGGTAAAGCTCACTCCAAGATGATATATTCCCGTTATAATACTTGATATGTAGATAAAATAATTTATCTTCCTGGAGTTTATCTAGCGGTTTCTGAACGATGTTGTGCTCCCTACCCGGGTGACAACACAAGGCATCACACGCACAATAACCGGAATTTAAAACTGTGAAGAAACCGACCGATATACATAGTAGACTAGGATTTGTGCGCTCAACGCTCATCGTCTCTTTATGCCGTGAACTTTTTAATGTGCACTCGCGGTGCACTGCGCCCTCTGACTCCATGTTGCTTTAAGCGCATCATTCTGCACCCGGGATGCGCATAAGCGCATTGTGCCACGCTTTCATATATTTTCATAGTTTTGTGCACTTAAAGATGATTAAAAAAAATCTTGTTCTCACGTATCTATCATATATTTGTTGCCCCTTTACAGAGCTGCACATTACGTTTACAATAAACTATAAATCTTGAAATGTTATATTATTTGTGTAGGCCCATATAATTATTTACATTCATATATAAATTAAATATAAATTGTTTTTTTTATCAATGTATTTAATAAGAACACAAAGTAATTTGTACCTTTTCATTAACATTTTTAGATTTTATAAAATTAGTCCAGAGATGTTTTTTAAAGAATTACTTTTTGTAATTGCAATTTTTTTTAACTATCCACTCACCTAATTTAATATATATTTTTGTCATAGCTTATGATTATATATTTTTATTTTATTGCTCAACAGTAGTTCTCATCGCCGATGAGGTCTTTAAATATTTTGAGAAGGTCTTAAAAAAGTCTTAAAAAGGTATTAAAATTTACTTCAGGATTCCTGCATATACCCTGCAATATGCATCATACGTGATCTTGGCAAACACAGCACATGACGTTTTTATTTAAAATTAGAAAGTTTTAAATTAGTTAAATTAGATTAGTTAAATTAGAAATTTGTCCTGCTCGAGGAGAACAATATATGAGAGAGAGAGAGAGAGAGAGAGAGAGAGAGAGAGAGAGAAACCAGTTTTTTTTATATCCTGCTTCAAAACTAATACAATGCTGCCATCTTGTGTTCATTGAGGGGCACACACACAGAGACAGAATAGGTTATTGATAGAAATATTTTAAATAAATAAATATATTGATCTGAAAAATAGTACAGTCATTTTAAATTAATCTAAGTTCAATTACCAAACATACAATCTTAATTTAATTGAAATAAAAATATGATTTTACAAGATATGAGAGAATTTCTGTTCCCCTTTTTTGTCCTTATTTAATCCCTTGGCATGGGAACACCGTTTGAGATATCCAATATCCGTTCGCATTTTAGCATCTTCCGTATCTTTGTTTCACTTTGACAGAGTTTGGTGGAGATTGAATAAATCGCCTACGAGGAGAACGTGAAAACTCAGACCCTGAATTACACAAATATTCACCTTCAAACCAAAATATCTGACTTCCTGTTGGTCGAAGCTAATAACTGTAAATTAGAAAGTTGTCCGGCTCGAAGAGAACAATATATGTACCGAGTTTGGGGACTGAAGATAAAACTAACCCCCCCACTTTTGTCAAAAGGTGGCGCTATAGAGCCCCTCATCCCCGCCCGTTTCTGAGGCTTTGCCCATGTGTACTGACTGACATCTCTAATGTGTGTGTTGAGTTTCAAGCAGTTTCAAGCATGCTAAGAGTCTCAAAAACAGCCAAAAACATTATTAAACTTTGACACGTTGCCATGGCAACAGTACTTCAAATTTCAGGAATCCATTTCATATGTCTCTATCTGTCATGTTTTCACATTATACTGATGAAGTTTGAAGTCAATCGGGTGTAAATAAGACTGTGATTTAAAGCATTTTTGAAAGTGACACACTTCCTGCTGCCAGTTGGTGGCGCTATAACTTTGACTCACAAAAGTCATATCCATGTGATCGGCCTCTTACAACGAATACACAGCTGAAGTTTCATCCAAATCATTCAATGTTTGCACAAGTTATAACACACTTCCTGTTTCCCTTTTCTCGCCATAAATTCGTTGCTTCGCCACGGCCAAACCATTTGAGATATCACAAATCCGCTCGCAATTTAGCATCCTGAATATGTTCACTTCATGCTGACCGAGTTTGGCGATGATCGAAACAATGGCCTCGGAGGAGTATATTAAATTCCAGAGCATGGGTTTTCCGAACAACCCATTATAGCTCACTTCCTGTTGGGTTGACGCGTAACTTAGAGCACGAAAGTTGTTCGGCCCGATGAGGTCTATATGTGTACCGAGTTTCATACATGTACGTGCAAGTGTGTTTGATATATAGACCAAATTTTAATAGGGGGCGCTGTTGAGCCCCCCTGCCACGCCCGGGTATCAGCTTCAGCCCGGCCCTGATGGCCGCAGATTCTGACGTATCTGCAAAGTTTCAAGAGTTTTTGAGCATGGTAAGGGCCCCAAAAGTGCCCATTTAGTCGATAAAAAAAATAATAATAATAATAATAATAATAATAATAATAATTAAAGCTGCGAGCAGCGATGACGGGCTCAAGCCGGTGGCACCGCCACGCCGGTGGCATCAGCTTAACTGTGCACGGCAGGCAATAGGCATTTAAAATGGGAAAACATAAAAGGACTATGTCAATGTCATCTGAATTCACCACATTAACTGCAGCAGTTGGTGCTGCTATGACCACAAACCACAACAGCCACATCTATGAGATCAATTTAATTTAAATGAATTTCATGTCAGATGATGTCAAAGGTCAAATCGTAATGAGTTCAGAATACCATTCAAATGCTGATGTTGTATTATCCTAACACTTCTATTCATGTGTTTTTTGAGCTACCTTAGCTACCATTTGTGCAACAATCTTATACACCATAAAGCGTGCTTTCATTTCAATATGGGTGGTCCAATAAAAAATGTTAATAAAAAAATGAATAAATGGAGCCAAATCACAGAAACTGCAAAGACGATTTTAATATCAGTGTCAGGTAAGAGTAAGATGCGTGTCTACATTTTATGGAAGTTTATTATAAACAGCCACTTTCATAAAATCATGTGAAATTTATGTTTCATAAATGTATATCATATCAGTAAATAATTCATTTAAAGACATATGCATCATACGTGATCTTAGCAAACACATCACATGATGTTTTTATTTCAAGTGATAGTTATTTGTGATAGCCTATATGAAAGGGTTAAATTATGATCAAGAGAGAAAGTCACACACACACACACACACACACACACACACACACACACACACACACACACACACACACACACACACACACAATGATAGAGTGAGAGTGAGGGGGAGGGGAAGGACTGAGAGAAAGGCACACACACAAACTCACAGGGTGAGAGAGAGACCCCCCCCCCCCCCCCACACACACACACACACAGATAGAGAGGGGGAAGGGGAAAGACAGGCAGATGGCATTCCATAGACTTAATGGTTTGTATACTGTACAAACTGTACATTCTATCCCCCTACACTACCCCTAAGCCTACATATCGCACACACACACACACACACACACACACACACACACACACACACACACACACACACACACACACACACTACCCCTAAACCTACCATCACAGAAAACATTCTGCATTTTTACATTTTTATTAAAAAATTGTTTAGTATGCTGTTAAAGCTATTTTGATTTACGGGGACACATGATAATATACTATATCTGTTTACATAAATACTATTTTCTACTTAAAACTATCATTTCGTTATTTTTACTAACCCAAATAATGACTCATCCGCTAGGTTGCACATGAGGGGGAAAAATAGCTTCCTTCCAGTTAAGAGTTGAGCTCTTTTTATTTTAATATATCTCTTTACATAAATACTATTTTCTACCTTTAAAAAAATAATTTTGTTATTTTACTAGTCCAGTGTTTTGTATGTGAATGCTGTTTCACGAGAATATTACCACAGGAGTGAAGCACAAAGCTTTGTTTAGCCTAGAAAGGAAATAATGGTCAGAGAGCACTTTTTCATTCTGTTTTGCGATCGGGTCGCTCGATTTTCCGTGAATTTTAACAATAGGTCTAGTCCATTTTATCCCAATGGACATGACATCTCGTTTCTTTTCCCAAATCTTCACTCGCGCCGCACTCATGTTCGCAGGGGATTATAAACTGTTCACATCCTTTACTGTGGTAAAATATAAAAACACTGTAGGACGAATACCTTTTTACTTCAAATTTTATTTAACACAGTTTGTTCTTGTTATTAAACTTGGTAAGGCGCGTCAAGTTTGGTTTATTTGAATAGCGCATTTCACACACACACACACACACACACACACACACACACATCGGTGATTTTAGTTTCGTTTTCTCTGGCAGTGAATAATCAAGCATTGCCTAAATGTCTTGACCCTGTGGAAGATAAAATCCGCTCTTCAGACCTTTTACAACAAGTGTTGCTTTGCTACATCAGGAGAAAACATAAAGATGAAGGTATCTCGTGTCACACTCTCAAAGCGCAGAGCGGTAGGCTATATGACGCATCTTTGCGGAGAAATAGTATGAATCAAATATTTTTCTAACAAATATTTAATTCTTATATTCTTGAGGTTACCATTTACTGAAAATCGTTTAACTGTTTTATAGGTTGTAGTGTGTTGTTTCACTGACAGAAGTGCTAAAATAAACACGCATGCTTATGGATGTTTTAGCCTCAAATGATTTCGAAATGTAGGCTATATATATATATATATATATATATATATATATATATATATATATATATATATATATATATATATATATATATATATATATATATATACATATATATATCTGGCATAGACTACAGTATTTAAAATAGCATATATGCATTAGTTACATTTTCAATTTAATTTACAGAGCAATCCATGCTAAGTTTTTAGTTTTACTAATACTATAGAAGAGGATTAGTGCGTGTCGCGCTCGCAGCGGGGGCGTGGCATCACGATGGTGGCGCTCCATCGTGATGTCGGTCAGCCATCACGATGGACGATGATATCGTCCATCGGCACAACCCTAACACACACACACACACACACACACACAGAGAGAGAGAGAGACAGAGAGAGAGAGAGAGAGAGAGAGATAGACAGAGAGAGAGAGAGAGAGAGAGAGAGAGAGAGAGAGAGAGAGAGAGAGAGAGAGAGAGAGAGACAAGGTTTTTTTTTTCCTGCTTCAAAACTAACACAATGCTGCCATCTTGTGTTCATTGAGGGAAGGGCATCAAGGAATCAAGGAATTATTCAAAGAAATATTTATAAAAAATATATATATTCATCTGAAAAATAGTATAGTAATTTTAAATTAATCTAAGTTCAATTACCAAACATACAATCTTAATTTAATTGAAATCAAAATATGATTTTACAAGATATTAGACAATTTCTGTTCCCCTTTTTTGTCCTCATTTAATCCCTCGCCATGGCAACACCGTTTGAGATATCCAATATTCGTTCGCATTTTAGCATCTTCCGTATCTTTGTTTCATGTTGACCGAGTTTGGTGGAGATTGAATAAATCGCCTACGAGGAGAACGTAAAAACTCAGACCCTGAATTACACAAATATTCACCTTCAAACCAAAATATCTGACTTCCTGTTGGTCGGACCTAATGACTGTAAATTAGAAAGTTGTCCGGCTCGATGAGGTCAATATATATACTGAGTTTGGTGATTGTAGATGAAACGAAGCCCTTCACTTTTGTCAAAAGGTGGCGCTAGAGAGCCCCTCATCCCCACCCGTTTCTGAGGCTTTGCCCATTTGTACTGACTGACATCTCTGATGTGTGTGTTGAGTTTTAAGCAGTTTCAAGCAATTTCAAGGATGCTAAGAGCCTCAGAACAGCCAAAAGATTATTAAATTTTGACACGTTGCCATGGCAACAGTACTTCAAATTTCAGGAATCCATTTCATATGTCTCTATCTGTCATGTTTTCACATTATACTGATGAAGTTTGAAGTCAATCGGGAGAAAATAAGACAGTAATTTAAAGCATTTTTGAAAGTGACACACTTCCTGCTGCCAGTTGGTGGCGCTTTAACTTTGACTCACAAAAGTCATATCCATCTGATCGGCCTCTTACAACGAACACACAGCTGAAGTTTCATCCAAATCATTCAATGTTTGCACAAGTTATTATACACTTCCTGTTTACCTTTTCTCGCCATAAATTCGTTGCTTCGCCACGGCCAAACCGTTTGAGATATCAAAAATCCGCTCGCAATTTAGCATCCTGAATATGTTCACTTCATGCTGACCGAGTTTGGCGATGATCGAAACAATGGCCTCGGAGGAGTATATTAAATTCCAGAGCATGGGTTTTCCGAACAACCCATTATAGCTCACTTCCTGTTGGGCTGACGCGTAACTTAGAGCGCGAAAGTTGTTTGGCCCGATGAGGTCTATATGTGTACCGAGTTTCATACATGTACGTGCAAGTGTGTTTGATATATGGACCAAGTTTTCAGACCCCACTTAAGGGGGCGCTGTCGAGCCCCCCTGCCACGCCCGGGTACCAGCTTCAGCCCGGCTCTGATGGCCGCGCATTCCAACGCCTGTGCGAAGTTTCAAGAGTTTTCGAGCATGTTAAGTGCCCCAAAAGTACCCGAGAAGTCGAAAAAAAAAAAAAAAAAAAAAA
Source organism: Romanogobio albipinnatus (assembly GCA_023566225.1). Lineage (NCBI taxonomy): Eukaryota > Metazoa > Chordata > Actinopteri > Cypriniformes > Gobionidae > Romanogobio > Romanogobio albipinnatus. The sequence continues at coordinate 29,552,516 of CM042263.1, read as the reverse complement.
AAAAAAGAATAATCCTTAGGGGAACAATAGGGCTCTGCGCCCTTTCAGGCTTGAGCCCTAATAATAATAATTAAAGCTGCGAGCAGCGATGACGGGCTCAAGCCGGTGGCACCGCCACGCCGGTGGCATCAGCTTAACTGTGCACTGCAGATAATAGGCATTTAAAATGGGAAAACATAAAAGGACTATGTCAAAGTAATCTGAATTCACCACATTAACTGCAGTAGTTGGTGCTGCTATGACCACAAACCACATCTATGAGATCAATTCAATTTATATGAATTTCATGTCAGACTATGTCAAAGGTCAAATTGGAATGAGTTCAGAATACCATTTGAATGCTGATGTTGTTTTATTCTAACACTTCTCTTCATGTGTTTTTGAGCTACCTTAGCTACCGTTTGTGCACCAATCTTATGCACCATAAAGCGTGCTTTCATTTCAATATGGGTGGTCCAATAAAAAAAATTTAATAAAAAAATGTGTAAATGGAGCCAAATCACAGAAACTGCAAAGATGATTTTAATATCAGTGTCAGGTAAGAGTAAGATGCGTGTCTACATTTTATGGAAGTTTATTATAAATAGCCACTTTTATAAAATCATGTGAAATTTATGTTTTAATACATTTATATTATATCAGTAAATAATTCATTTAAAGACATATGCATCATACGTGATCTTAGCAAACACATCACATGATGTTTTTATTTCAAGTGATAGTTATTTGTGATAGCCTATATGAAAGGGTTAAATTATCTTCATCAAGAGAGAAAGTCACACACACATACACACACAGAGTGATAGAGTGAGGGGGGAGGGGAAGGACAGGCAGAGGGCATTCCATAGACTTAATGGTTTTTATACTAATCCCTCACCATGGCAACACCGTTTGAGATATCCAATATCCGTTCACATTTTAGCATCTTCCGTATCTTTGTTTCATTTTGACAGAGTTTGGTGGAGATTGAATAAATCGCCTACGAGGAGAACGTGAAAACTCAGACCCTGAATTACACAAATATTCACCTTCAAACCAAAATATCTGTCTGTAAATTAGAAAGTTGTCCGGCTCGAAGAGAACAATATATGTATGGGGACACATGAAATGTCTACAAATGTATGTCCTCAGAAACACACACACACACACACACACACAGAGAGAGAGAGACAGAGAGAGAGAGAGAGAGAGAGAGAGAGAGAGAGAGAGAGAGAGAGAGAGAGAGAGAGAGAGAGAGAGAGAGAGAGAGAGAGAGAGAGAGAGAGAGAGAGAGACAGGGTATCTGCAGGTTTCACCAAGTCAAATTTAAGACTTTTTAAGACCTTTTCAAGACCATTATGAATTAAATTTAAGACCTATATCACGCAATTTAAAAAAAAAAAACGTACAAAAGGAAATGCAGAATCACAAAATTACTTGCAAAGCAAATTAATTTATTCAAATTGAACAAAGTATTAGTAATCTTGCACTTCCTCATAGCTCAATCCCACCAGGATTAATATACAAACACACTACCGGTCTAAAGTCTGAGAACGGTAAGATTTTTAAATGTTTTTACATTCTGCTCACCAATGCTGCATTTATGTTATTAAAAATACAAAAAGCTGTAATATTGTGACAGTTCTGTTGTGACTGTTTTCTATGTGAATATATAGTAAAGTGTCATTTATTCCTGTGATCAAAGCTGAATTTAACATCATTACTCCAGTCTTCAGTGTCACATGACCCTTCACTAAATCACTAATCATTCTCATATGAGGATCTGATGATCAACAAACATTTATGTTTATTATCAGTGTTGAACACAGTTGTGTAAAACATTTTTTTTGGATTCTTTGATGGATAAAAAAAAGTAAAAAAAAAAAAAAAAAAGATTTCTGAAGGATTATGTGACTCTAAAGTCTGGAGCAATGATGCTGAAAATTCAGCTTTGAATCACAGAAATAAATTCTATTTAAGATATATATTGAAATATAGTTATTTTAAATAAAAAAATAAAAAAACATATTCACAATAATACTGTCTTTGCTGTATTTTGGATCAAATAAATGCAGCCTCGGTGAGCAGGAGAGACTTCTTTAAAAAACATTTTAAAAATCGAACCGTTCTCAAACTTTTGACCGGTAGTGTGTGTGTATGTATATAAATTTTTTGTGAGATCAAAATTACTGATTTTGTGATGGTCATTTTCAGAAATGTGCATGTTTCTTTTTTTTTTTCATAATTAGGATGCCACATTTACCATATCATTATATTAGATGCACAATAGTCACACATGGCAATAAAACAAACAAAATGCATGAATCTTGTTTGACAATAGGACAAATAAATACAACTTAAATATACAGATACAAACAGTGCTTTAAGTTTAGGGCTACTGTTTGTTTTTCCCCGTTGTTGTTGTTTGATTAATACTAACGACACAGGCAGGAGGGGGTATAGGCTCGGCTATATTGGGTTGCTTTCACTTTAAGACCTACAGTAATGATGAGCCCATAGATATGGATATGTATGAATATGCCTAGATTCGGTTCACTCGCGCGAGCGCTGACCGGCGGCAAACGCCTGCAGAATCCGCGGCCAGTCTGACATCAGTCCGTGTGTCAGTAGCGAATGAGTTCGGGGTTTTCACCGTTTTTTAAACTCTTTGTTTAGTGCTATCGGGCATATCAAACTTTTATTTGGTCATTATACGAGATGGCAGGTGAGAAAGATTCACCTTTGCTATCACGATCGCGTGAACTGGAAGAACTGGAGAACTGAAGCTGAAGAATAAAATCCGTTTGATGCGTCTGTGGTATAATCAGAAAGAGCCTCGCGCCAATAACATGAAAGCTGATTGGCTGCTATATAAGATGCATGTTGGTCTCTCACTAGCGAAAAAACGAACTAAGAACACACACACACACACACACACACTCTCTCTCTCTCTCTCTCTCTCTCTCTCTCTCATTCTCTCTCTCTCTCTCTCTCTCTAAAACATTGCGGGAGCATTTCAATGAGCAATGGAGTAGCGTTACATGGACTTTTGATTTTGAATTTAAAGACATTTAAGACTTTTTAATATCCCGCGGGGACCCTGGAGAGAGAGAGAGAGAGAGAGAGAGAGAGAGAGAAACGAGCTTTTTTTTTTCCTGCTTCAAAACTAACACAATGCTGCCATCTTGTGTTCATTGAGGGAAGGGCATCAAGGAATCAAGGAATTATTCAAAGAAATATTTATAAAAAATATATATATTCATCTGAAAAATAGTATAGTAATTTTAAATTATTCTAAGTTCAATTACCAAACATACAATCTTAATTTAATTGAAATCAAAATATGATTTTACAAGATATTAGACAATTTCTGTTCCCCTTTTTTGTCCTTATTTAATCCCTCGCCATGGCAACACCGTTTGAGATATCCAATATTCGTTCGCATTTTAGCATCTTCCGTATCTTTGTTTCATTTTGACCGAGTTTGGTGGAGATTGAATAAATCGCCTACGAGAAGAACGTAAAAACTCAGACCCTGAATTACACAAATATTCACCTTCAAACCAAAATATCTGACTTCCTGTTGGTCGGAGCTAATGACTGTAAATTCGAAAGTTGTCCGGCTCGAAGAGAACAATATATGTACCAAGTTTGGTGACTGAAGATAAAACTAACCCCCCCACTTTTGCCAAAAGGTGGCGCTATAGAGCCCCTCATCCCCGCCCGTTTCTGAGGCTTTGCCCTTGTGTACTGACTGACATCTCTGATGTGTGTGTTAAGTTTCAAGCAGTTTCAAGCATGCTAAGAGTCTCAAAAACAGCCAAAAACATTATTAAACTTTGACACGTTGCCATGGCAACAGTACTTCAAATTTCAGGAATCCATTTCATATGTCTCTATCTGTCATGTTTTCACATTATACTGATGAAGTTTGAAGTCAATCGGGAGAAAATAAGACAGTGATTTAAAGTATTTTTGAAAGTGACACACTTCCTGCTGCCAGTTGGTGGCGCTATAACTTTGACTCACAAAAGTCATATCCATGTGATCGGCCTCTTACAACGAACACACAGCTGAAGTTTCATCCAAATCATTCAATGTTTGCACAAGTTATAACACACTTCCTGTTTCCCTTTTCTCGCCATAAATTCGTTGCTTCGCCACGGCCAAACCGTTTGAGATATCACAAATCCGCTCGCAATTTAGCATCCTGAATATGTTCTCTTCATGCTGACCGAGTTTGGCACTGATCGAAACAATGGCCTCGGAGGAGTATATTAAATTCCAGAGCATGGGTTTTCCGAACAACCCATTATAGCTCACTTCCTGTTGGGCTGACGCGTAACTTAGAGCACGAAAGTTGTTCGGCCCGATGAGGTCTATATGTGTACCGAGTTTCATACATGTACGTGCAAGTGTGTTTGATATATAGACCAAATATTAATAGGGGGCGCTGTTGAGCCCCCCTGCCACGCCCGGGTATCAGCTTCAGCCCGGCCCTGATGGCCGCAGATTCTGACGTATCTGCAAAGTTTCAAGAGTTTTTGAGCATGGTAAGGGCCCCAAAAGTGCCCATTTAGTCGATAAAAAAAATAATAATAATAATAATAATAATAATAATTAAAGCTGCGAGCAGCGATGACGGGCTCAAGCCGGTGGCACCGCCACGCCGGTGGCATCAGCTTAACTGTGCACTGCAGGTAATAGGCATTTAAAATGGGAAAACATAAAAGGACTATGTCAAAGTCATCTGAATTCACCACATTAACTGCAGTAGTTGGTGCTGCTATGACCACAAACCACATCTATGAGATCAATTAAATTTATATGAATTTCATGTCAGACTATGTCAAAGGTCAAGTTGGAATGAGTTCAGAATACCATTCGAATGCTGATGTTGTTTTATTCTAACACTTCTCTTCATGTGTTTTTGAGCTACCTTAGCTACCGTTTGTGCACCAATCTTATGCACCATAAAGCGTGCTTTCATTTTAATATGGGTGGTCCAATAAAAAAAATTTAATAAAAAAATGTATAAATGGAGCCAAATCACAGAAACTGCAAAGATGATTTTAATATCAGTGTCAGGTAAGAGTAAGATGCGTGTCTACATTTTATGGAAGTTTATTATAAATAGCCACTTTTATAAAATCATGTGAAATTTATGTTTTAATACATTTATATTATATCAGTAAATAATTCATTTAAAGACATGTGCATCATACGTGATCTTAGCAAACACATCACATGATGTTTTTATTTCAAGTGATAGTTATTTGTGATAGCCTATATGAAAGGGTTAAATTATCATCATCAAGAGAGAAAGTCTCACACACACACACACACACACACACACACACACACACACACACACACACACACACACACACACACACACACACAATGATAGAGTGAGAGTGAGGGGGGAGGGGAAGGACTGAGAGAAAGGCACACACACATAAACTCACAGGGTGAGAGAGAGACCCCCCCCCCCCCACACACACACACACACAGAGAGAGTGATAGAGAGGGGGAAGGGGAAAGGCAGGCAGAGGGCATTCCATAGACTTAATGGTTTTTATACTGTACAAACTGTACATTCTATCCCCCTACACTACCCCTAAGCCTACATATCGCACACACACACACACACACACACACACACACACACACACACACACACACACACACACACACACACACACACACACACACACACACACACACACACACACACACACTACCCCTAAACCTACCATCACAGAAAACATTCTGCATTTTTACATTTTTATTAAAACATTGTTAAAACATCCCCGCCCGTTTCTGATGCTTTGCCCATGTGTACTGACTGACATCTCTGATGTGTGTGCTGAGTTTCAAACTGCGCGTCGCGTTTGGTTACAGTCAGTCAGCTGCTCGGTAAAGCTCACTCCAAGATGATATATTCCCGTTATAATACTTGATATGTAGATAAAATAATTTATCTTCCTGGAGTTTATCTAGCGGTTTCTGAACGATGTTGTGCTCCCTACCCGGGTGACAACACAAGGCATCACACGCACAATAACCGGAATTTAAAACTGTGAAGAAACCGACCGATATACATAGTAGACTAGGATTTGTGCGCTCAACGCTCATCGTCTCTTTATGCCGTGAACTTTTTAATGTGCACTCGCGGTGCACTGCGCCCTCTGACTCCATGTTGCTTTAAGCGCATCATTCTGCACCCGGGATGCGCATAAGCGCATTGTGCCACGCTTTCATATATTTTCATAGTTTTGTGCACTTAAAGATGATTAAAAAAATCTTGTTCTCACGTATCTATCATATATTTGTTGCCCCTTTACAGAGCTGCACATTACGTTTACAATAAACTATAAATCTTGAAATGTTATATTATTTGTGTAGGCCCATATAATTATTTACATTCATATATAAATTAAATATAAATTGTTTTTTTTATCAATGTATTTAATAAGAACACAAAGTAATTTGTACCTTTTCATTAACATTTTTAGATTTTATAAAATTAGTCCAGAGATGTTTTTTAAAGAATTACTTTTTGTAATTGCAATTTTTTTTAACTATCCACTCACCTAATTTAATATATATTTTTGTCATAGCTTATGATTATATATTTTTATTTTATTGCTCAACAGTAGTTCTCATCGCCGATGAGGTCTTTAAATATTTTGAGAAGGTCTTAAAAAAGTCTTAAAAAGGTATTAAAATTTACTTCAGGATTCCTGCATATACCCTGCAATATGCATCATACGTGATCTTGGCAAACACAGCACATGACGTTTTTATTTAAAATTAGAAAGTTTTAAATTAGTTAAATTAGATTAGTTAAATTAGAAATTTGTCCGGCTCGAGGAGAACAATATATGAGAGAGAGAGAGAGAGAGAGAGAGAGAGAGAAACCAGTTTTTTTTATATCCTGCTTCAAAACTAATACAATGCTGCCATCTTGTGTTCATTGAGGGGCACACACACAGAGACAGAATAGGTTATTGATAGAAATATTTTAAATAAATAAATATATTGATCTGAAAAATAGTACAGTCATTTTAAATTAATCTAAGTTCAATTACCAAACATACAATCTTAATTTAATTGAAATAAAAATATGATTTTACAAGATATGAGAGAATTTCTGTTCCCCTTTTTTGTCCTTATTTAATCCCTTGGCATGGGAACACCGTTTGAGATATCCAATATCCGTTCGCATTTTAGCATCTTCCGTATCTTTGTTTCATGTTGACCGAGTTTGGTGGAGATTGAATAAATCGCCTACGAGGAGAACGTGAAAACTCAGACCCTGAATTACACAAATATTCACCTTCAAACCAAAATATCTGACTTCCTGTTGGTCGAAGCTAATAACTGTAAATTAGAAAGTTGTCCGGCTCGAAGAGAACAATATATGTACCGAGTTTGGGGACTGAAGATAAAACTAACCCCCCCACTTTTGTCAAAAGGTGGCGCTATAGAGCCCCTCATCCCCGCCCGTTTCTGAGGCTTTGCCCATGTGTACTGACTGACATCTCTGATGTGTGTGTTAAATTTCAAGCAGTTTCAAGCATGCTAAGAGTCTCAAAAACAGCCAAAAACATTATTAAACTTTGACACGTTGCCATGGCAACAGTACTTCAAATTTCAGGAATCCATTTCATATGTCTCTATCTGTCATGTTTTCACATTATACTGATGAAGTTTGAAGTCAATCGGGTGTAAATAAGACTGTGATTTAAAGCATTTTTGAAAGTGACACACTTCCTGCTGCCAGTTGGTGGCGCTATAACTTTGACTCACAAAAGTCATATCCATGTGATCGGCCTCTTACAACGAACACACAGCTGAAGTTTCATCCAAATCATTCAATGTTTGCACAAGTTATAACACACTTCCTGTTTCCCTTTTCTCGCCATAAATTCGTTGCTTCGCCACGGCCAAACCGTTTGAGATATCAAAAATCCGCTGGCAATTTAGCATCCTGAATATGTTCTCTTCATGCTGACCGAGTTTGGCAATGATCGAAACAATGGCCTCGGAGGAGTATATTAAATTCCAGAGCATGGGTTTTTCGAACAACCCATTATAGCTCACTTCCTGTTGGGCTGACACGTAACTTAGAGCACGAAAGTTGTTCGGCCCGATGAGGTCTATATGTGTACCGAGTTTCATACATGTACGTGCAAGTGTGTTTGATATATAGACCAAATTTTAATAGGGGGCGCTGTTGAGCCCCCCTGCCACGCCCGGGTATCAGCTTCAGCCCGGCCCTGATGGCCGCAGATTCTGACGTATCTGCAAAGTTTCAAGAGTTTTTGAGCATGGTAAGGGCCCCAAAAGTGCCCATTTAGTCGCTAAAAAAAAAAATAATAATAATAATAATAATAATTAAAGCTGCGAGCAGCGATGACGGGCTCAAGCCGGTGGCACCGCCACGCCGGTGGCATCAGCTTAACTGTGCATGGCAGGCAATATGCATTTAAACAGGAGAGCATTTTAAAAATCACTCGAATATGCCACATTTACTGCAGCAGCTGGTGCCATTATGACCATAAGCCACACCCATGATGTAATTTAAATATAGATTAATTGTAATGTCATAGGATCACATATAGGACCACATCTATGAGATCAATTACATTTAAATTAATTTCATGTCAGATGATGTCAAAGGTCAAATCATAATGAGTTCAGAATACCATATATTACATGTAGTAATTTACATGATTTATACTTTATTTGTGGGAACACTTGTATATATAATTTGTAGTTAGTTTAAATGTAATTAAACTATTACAGTCTATGTAGTTGGTACAAAATAACAGATAACTCAGACCCTGAATTACACAAATATTCACCTTCAAACCAAAATATCTGACTTCCTGTTGGTCGGAGCTAATGGAGAGACAACAACCAATAAAACACAGACCTGCAACACAAACTGCCCAAACGAGGAGAAACGCGGATATTTGTAATACATTTAAGAGCACTCTCTGAACGAATGACACACATCAGTTTAACACAGAAAGAATAAAGCAGATACTTTTTGGCCAATTCTTCTTTGAATTGTCAGTTTATTTATTAATTTACATCATTGTCTTTTGTGTAGCAGAATAATCCATCGTGTCAGTGCGTTCGTGATCAGACATAGGCGGTTGTATCAGTGTAATCAGTGCATATACATTTCATTTTAATAAGACGTGATGAAATGTGCGCATACACGCTTCTGGTTCATGTCTAGAGCAGCCTTTCTCAAAGTGGGTGCCGCGGCACACTGGGGTGCCGCCTGACTGTGTCAGGGGTGCCGCCAAAAAATTACGTAGGCAAAAAAAAAAAAAAAAAATCTGAAATTTCATATATAAAATATATTTGAATTTACATAAATACATTCTTCTTCTTTTTAACCCTTTCGCACGTACGATCACACATTCACACATGTGATTAGACCGGCAGTGCATCACGTTCATTCAAATGTAAATTCAAATGTGCTTTCGCATTGGCTTGCACTGAGCCAGAGACAGGCGCGCTCAGACTTGTCATATATCACAACTTTTCAGTGTTTTCAGCCACATAATGTTTATTTTAGGTTTCATACATATACGTACTAAAAAAACTATACATTTAGAGTTTGTAAAATACACAATGATGAAAAATTAAGAGGCAATAATAATCCTTTCCATTATAATTAGTTTTATTCATGTCAGATACACATTGTGTAAGTAACTTTAAAGTTTACTCTATTCTTCTCCCAGTTCACCTGCCACTTACTTTTATGTATTTTGGGAGAAGTGGATGAATTCACGTCTTGTAAATCCAACAGATCCGATTTTCTGAACTGCGCCTGCGGCGGCGATGGCGGCGCCCATCGCGCATACAGCTCAACTAACGCGATCGTTTTAAAGGTGTTTAAACGACAAAACACTTCCTCTTGTATATATTTGACAATCGGAATATCAGATATTTCAGGCCATATCTAACAAATTTGTGAATATTTTGAATAAAAAAGGAAAAATGACATAAAAGTCTCTCATTGATTGTGGTCACCCCCACCCCCGGCTTGTGTGAGCGCGTATGTGCGCTGCATGCGCGCATGTAGATCTTTCTCCATTTCTCGTTGCAGATTATTTTTGTGTGTGTGTGGGTGTATGTGGGTGTGTGTGCATGCACATATGTCACGGATGAAAGCAAGCACTATATGGAAAAACATTCCTGCTCATCTCTGGTGCATGGAACATGGATCTTTTTCTTATCGTATTGTATCTGATTTTATTTATTTTTGTTATGTCTGCCACTTTTTATTTTATTTTAACTGCATCCTGCACTTCAGTTTAGTTCTTCTGGTCAGGTTTTGTTGTTGGGTTCTTGTATTGTGCGGTCCACCTCTTACGGTTTTATGGCATTTGTGTCTCTGATTAATTATTTTGTGAATTACTTTGCAAACCTGTGTTTTTAAAGGTGCTATAAAGTTGCTATAAAGTTGTTATTATTATTGTTATTTACAGTTCGTATTATGCTCTGTTCATTACTGTCCTGTCTAAATAAACAGGACATTTGCATTTAAATTTGGGTTATGCAGTGTTTTTAAATTATATTTTAAACTGGGGTGCCTTGAAATTTTATGCACTTTTGAAAGGTGCCCTGACTGAAAAAAGTTTGAGAAAGGCTGGTCTAGAGCACTATAGTATATGAAATATGTCCATAAAAAATGTAAACACGATCGCTCCGGTCTATATCAGTGCTATATGATCCATGTGGAGAACGCTGTTAATCTCATCAAGTTTGGTGGAGATTGAATAAATCGCCTACGAGGAGAACGTAAAAACTCAGACCCTGAATTATACAAATATTCCCCTTCAAATCAAAATATCTGACTTCCTGTTGGTTGGAGCTAATGACTGTAAATTAGAAAGTTGTCCGGCTCGAAGAGAACAATATATGTATGGGGACACATGAAATGTCTACAAATGTATGTCCTCAGAAACACACACACACACACACACACACACACACACACAAACCCCTTAGAGAGAAAGAGAGATGGGATTTTTTTATATCCTGCTTCAAAACTAACACAATGCTGCCATCTTGTGTTCATTGAGGGAAGGGCATCACAGGCACATTATTCAAAGAAATATTTATAAAAAATATATATATTCATCTGAAAAATAGTATAGTAATTTTAAATTAATCTAAGTTCAATTACCAAACATACAATCTTAATTTAATTGAAATCAAAATATGATTTTACAAGATATTAGACAATTTCTGTTCCCCTTTTTTGTCCTTATTTAATCCCTCGCCATGGCAACACCGTTTGAGATATCCAATATTCGTTCGCATTTTAGCATCTTCCGTATCTTTGTTTCATGTTGACCGAGTTTGGTGGAGATTGAATAAATCGCCTACGAGGAGAACGTAAAAACTCAGACCCTGAATTACACAAATATTCACCTTCAAACCAAAATATCTGACTTCCTGTTGGTCGGAGCTAATGACTGTAAATTCGAAAGTTGTCCGGCTCGAAGAGAACAATATATGTACCAAGTTTGGTGACTGAAGATAAAACTAACCCCCCCACTTTTGCCAAAAGGTGGCGCTATAGAGCCCCTCATCCCCGCCCGTTTCTGAGGCTTTGCCCTTGTGTACTGACTGACATCTCTGATGTGTGTGTTAAGTTTCAAGCAGTTTCAAGCATGCTAAGAGTCTCAAAAACAGCCAAAAACATTATTAAACTTTGACACGTTGCCATGGCAACAGTACTTCAAATTTCAGGAATCCATTTCATATGTCTCTATCTGTCATGTTTTCACATTATACTGATGAAGTTTGAAGTCAATCGGGTGTAAATAAGACTGTGATTTAAAGCATTTTTGAAAGTGACACACTTCCTGCTGCCAGTTGGTGGCGCTATAACTTTGACTCACAAAAGTCATATCCATGTGATCGGCCTCTTACAACGAACACACAGCTGAAGTTTCATCCAAATCATTCAATGTTTGCACAAGTTATAACACACTTCCTGTTTCCCTTTTCTCGCCATAAATTCGTTGCTTCGCCACGGCCAAACCGTTTGAGATATCAAAAATACGCTCGCAATTTAGCATCCTGAATATGTTCACTTCATGCTGACCGAGTTTGGCAATGATCGAAACAATGGCCTCGGAGGAGTATATTAAATTCCAGAGCATGGGTTTTTCGAACAACCCATTATAGCTCACTTCCTGTTGGGCTGACACGTAACTTAGAGCACGAAAGTTGTTCGGCCCGATGAGGTCTATATGTGTACCGAGTTTCATACATGTACGTGCAAGTGTGTTTGATATATAGACCAAATTTTAATAGGGGGCGCTGTTGAGCCCCCCTGCCACGCCCGGGTATCAGCTTCAGCCCGGCCCTGATGGCCGCAGATTCTGACGTATCTGCAAAGTTTCAAGAGTTTTTGAGCATGGTAAGGGCCCCAAAAGTGCCCATTTAGTCGCTAAAAAAAATAATAATAATAATAATAATAATAATAATCCTAAGGAAAACAATAGGGCTCTGCGCCCTTTCAGGCTTGAGCCCTAATAATAATAATCCTAAGGAAAACAATAGGGCTCTGCGCCCTTTCAGGCTTGAGCCCTAATAATAATAATAATCCTAAGGAAAACAATAGGGCTCTGCGCCCTTTCAGGCTTGAGCCCTAATAATAATCCTAAGGAAAACAATAGGGCTCTGCGCCCTTTCAGGCTTGAGCCCTAATAATCCTAAGGAAAACAATAGGGCTCTGCGCCCTTTCAGGCTTGAGCCCTAATAATAATAATCCTAAGGAAAACAATAGGGCTCTGCGCCCTTTCAGGCTTGAGCCCTAATAATAATAACGAGCAGCGATGACGGGCTCAAGCCGGTGGCACCGCCACGCCGGTGGCATCAGCTTAACTGTGCACTGCAGGTAATAGGCATTTAAAATGGGAAAACATAAAAGGACTATGTCAAAGTCATCTGAATTCACCACATTAACTGCAGTAGTTGGTGCTGCTATGACCACAAACCACATCTATGAGATCAATTAAATTTATATGAATTTCATGTCAGACTATGTCAAAGGTCAAATTGGAATGAGTTCAGAATACCATTCGAATGCTGATGTTGTTTTATTCTAACACTTCTCTTCATGTGTTTTTGAGCTACCTTAGCTACCGTTTGTGCACCAATCTTATGCACCATAAAGCGTGCTTTCATTTTAATATGGGTGGTCCAATAAAAAAAATTTAATAAAAAAATGTATAAATGGAGCCAAATCACAGAAACTGCAAAGATGATTTTAATATCAGTGTCAGGTAAGAGTAAGATGCGTGTCTACATTTTATGGAAGTTTATTATAAATAGCCACTTTTATAAAATCATGTGAAATTTATGTTTTAATACATTTATATTATATCAGTAAATAATTCATTTAAAGACATGTGCATCATACGTGATCTTAGCAAACACATCACATGATGTTTTTATTTCAAGTGATAGTTATTTGTGATAGCCTATATGAAAGGGTTAAATTATCATCATCAAGAGAGAAAGTCTCACACACACACACACACACACACACACACACACACACACACACACACACACACACACAATGATAGAGTGAGAGTGAGGGGGGAGGGGAAGGACTGAGAGAAAGGCACACACACATAAACTCACAGGGTGAGAGAGAGACCCCCCCCCCCCCCACACACACACACACACACAGAGAGAGTGATAGAGAGGGGGAAGGGGAAAGGCAGGCAGAGGGCATTCCATAGACTTAATGGTTTTTATACTGTACAAACTGTACATTCTAATCCCCTACACTACCCCTAAGCCTACATATCGCACACACACACACACACACACACACACACACACACACACACACACACACACACACACACACACACACACACACACACACACACACTACCCCTAAACCTACCATCACAGAAAACATTCTGCATTTTTACATTTTTATTAAAACATTGTTAAAACATCCCCGCCCGTTTCTGATGCTTTGCCCATGTGTACTGACTGACATCTCTGATGTGTGTGTTGAGTTTCAAACTGCGCGTCGCGTTTGGTTACAGTCAGTCAGCTGCTCGGTAAAGCTCACTCCAAGATGATATATTCCCGTTATAATACTTGATATGTAGATAAAATAATTTATCTTCCTGGAGTTTATCTAGCGGTTTCTGAACGATGTTGTGCTCCCTACCCGGGTGACAACACAAGGCATCACACGCACAATAACCGGAATTTAAAACTGTGAAGAAACCGACCGATATACATAGTAGACTAGGATTTGTGCGCTCAACGCTCATCGTCTCTTTATGCCGTGAACTTTTTAATGTGCACTCGCGGTGCACTGCGCCCTCTGACTCCATGTTGCTTTAAGCGCATCATTCTGCACCCGGGATGCGCATAAGCGCATTGTGCCACGCTTTCATATATTTTCATAGTTTTGTGCACTTAAAGATGATTAAAAAAAATCTTGTTCTCACGTATCTATCATATATTTGTTGTCCCTTTACAGAGCTGCACATTACGTTTACAATAAACTATAAATCTTGAAATGTTATATTATTTGTGTAGGCCCATATAATTATTTACATTCATATATAAATTAAATATAAATTGTTTTTTTTTATCAATGTATTTAATAAGAACACAAAGTAATTTGTACCTTTTCATTAACATTTTTAGATTTTATAAAATTAGTCCAGAGATGTTTTTTAAAGAATTACTTTTTGTAATTGCAATTTTTTTTAACTATCCACTCACCTAATTTAATATATATTTTTGTCATAGCTTATGATTATATATTTTTATTTTATTGCTCAACAGTAGTTCTCATCGCCGATGAGGTCTTTAAATATTTTGAGAAGGTCTTAAAAAAGTCTTAAAAAGGTATTAAAATTTACTTCAGGATTCCTGCATATACCCTGCAATATGCATCATACGTGATCTTGGCAAACACAGCACATGACGTTTTTATTTAAAATTAGAAAGTTTTAAATTAGTTAAATTAGATTAGTTAAATTAGAAATTTGTCCGGCTCGAGGAGAACAATATATGAGAGAGAGAGAGAGAGAGAGAGAGAGAGAGAGAGAGAGAAACCAGTTTTTTTTATATCCTGCTTCAAAACTAATACAATGCTGCCATCTTGTGTTCATTGAGGGGCACACACACAGAGACAGAATAGGTTATTGATAGAAATATTTTAAATAAATAAATATATTGATCTGAAAAATAGTACAGTCATTTTAAATTAATCTAAGTTCAATTACCAAACATACAATCTTAATTTAATTGAAATAAAAATATGATTTTACAAGATATGAGAGAATTTCTGTTCCCCTTTTTTGTCCTTATTTAATCCCTTGGCATGGGAACACCGTTTGAGATATCCAATATCCGTTCGCATTTTAGCATCTTCCGTATCTTTGTTTCATGTTGACCGAGTTTGGTGGAGATTGAATAAATCGCCTACGAGGAGAACGTGAAAACTCAGACCCTGAATTACACAAATATTCACCTTCAAACCAAAATATCTGACTTCCTGTTGGTCGAAGCTAATAACTGTAAATTAGAAAGTTGTCCGGCTCGAAGAGAACAATATATGTACCGAGTTTGGGGACTGAAGATAAAACTAACCCCCCCACTTTTGTCAAAAGGTGGCGCTATAGAGCCCCTCATCCCCGCCCGTTTCTGAGGCTTTGCCCATGTGTACTGACTGACATCTCTGATGTGTGTGTTAAGTTTCAAGCAGTTTCAAGCATGCTAAGAGTCTCAAAAACAGCCAAAAACATTATTAAACTTTGACACGTTGCCATGGCAACAGTACTTCAAATTTCAGGAATCCATTTCATATGTCTCTATCTGTCATGTTTTCACATTATACTGATGAAGTTTGAAGTCAATCGGGTGTAAATAAGACTGTGATTTAAAGCATTTTTGAAAGTGACACACTTCCTGCTGCCAGTTGGTGGCGCTATAACTTTGACTCACAAAAGTCATATCCATGTGATCGGCCTCTTACAACGAACACACAGCTGAAGTTTCATCCAAATCATTCAATGTTTGCACAAGTTATAACACACTTCCTGTTTCCCTTTTCTCGCCATAAATTCGTTGCTTCGCCACGGCCAAACCGTTTGAGATATC